>JAJHZJ010000060.1:8854488-9454488 GCA_023548195.1 Bettongia penicillata ogilbyi
AAGAATAACATGTAGCCTGCAGGCATCTCCTTAGGGAGAATGTTGTCTTTAGTTTTCTGATTGCTCTAAGACCAGGTCTTCTTGATACCTGTTTCACCAACCAAGTCAGTATCTGGAAGTGGCTCAAATCTGAATCCATCTTGATTAGGTTATAGAGTACTATACTTGAGAGTTCTCCTAGACCAGTATCTTTTTTCCCCTTTGTCATGACTGAAATAAGAGTATTAAGCCAGATTCTCAATAGAGAGACTAAACCAGAATCTCAAGAGAGAAACTAAACCCATCTTGAAAGACATTAGACCAGTGGGATATCTTAGTTAATATACACCTTAGTTGATAGATAAAGAGGGTCTCTTGAGGTGTCCAACAGAATCTCAGAAAAGAAAGCCAGAGAAGAACTCAACCAAGGATAGCATTCTGGGGATCAGGGCAGGGGCAGTTACTTACCAACCAACAAATGGAGGGGGCTTGGACCAGTTAGCCAAAGTCAATACCAGACTCCTTTGCCCAAATGTGGATTGTGGAAAAATGTCCTCAGTCTGTCCTGCTTCTGACACCAGAACTGTTAAAATAAAAACCCCTGTGAATTGCTGAAACAGAAAAAATATCCCACCTGCAATGAACCAGAGTCACATTTTACAAAGATCATGACTGTATTTGTTGCTTGAGAAGAAGTTTGCAAGCTGGAGTAGTGAGACAATGTTGTGATCTGCTCAAAGGGGAGTGGAAAAGGGGGAGGTATTTATGTATATTTGAGGTATTTAGGACTTTTTGAGGTATTATGGCAAAGTCAAAATTAAAGGAGAAACACAATAAATTGGGAAATTAGGTAGGAAGTGGAGGCCAAGGAGATGATATCTATAAGTGCAATAAATTAGAAAGTATGATGTTTACTGCTCTTTAGCAAAGTCAGAAACCAAGACGTTTGCTTTTTTCTCTCACCTGGTCAAGACTGGCTTCAGCAGTTGCAGGCACCTTTGAGTTCAGCAAAAGTTTACATCACAAAGGATCATTTGAGTTGATATGTCAAACAATCCTGGGCATCAGAAGTCCTTCTGATTGGCTAGTTATTGTGGTGCTCTACTGTCTGGTTACCTTGTGATAAAGGGAAACTCTAGGATATTTAATTGGTTAGTACAAGCATTACAGAGCCCATGTTCACACCAGACTAACACAGATATAGTAAATTGATCAAAATAATCAAACTACCTATGTATGTACCCACCCATCAATTTGTATATGTACATAGTAGTATATAGTCAGATGAGAAATGCTTATAATTTAATGATGTAGTTTGAGTTCCCCATTGACAGGCAGTTATGGTACCTATCTCCTAGGATTGTTGTGAGGATCAAATCATATACTAAAGTGCTTAGCACAAGTCTTAGAGCATAGTAACTTCTTAATAAATTCTTATTTTCTTATTTTGGCCATCTCTACAATAGCCTTATGAACAGATCCCGAGAACACTTGATCAGAGTAGCTAAAAAAGTGTTTCCAAGCAGGTCTATTTATATGACTGCATTTCCTTTCAGGAAACAAGACAACCAAATAAAGTTCACAAATGTACTCACTGAAAGTTCAAAGTTTCAGACTGGCTAAAGAAAATTACAAGCAAGTAGGAGCAAGAAAATGTTAAAAAATAAATGACACATTATAAAATCATAGAACGTTATAACTGGAAGAGACGTTAAGATAATCCCTTCACTTACAAGTAAGGGAAATTAAGGCCCAGAGGGGTTATGTTTCTTGCTTAAAGTCAAACAGTTACTAAGTCATGGAGTTAAAACTTGGACTTGTCTTCTTACTCCAAGTCAATGTTGTTTCCCCTTGGTGAATACTATATGTTCATCCTTCATTGCCGAAGAAGACCATGCCATCAGAGAAATAATGACATGGCTTGCACTTGAATTTGTTTTGAGTGAGGGAGGGCTGTGCAGGTCACCTGCCTCACTTCTCCTCCAGAGCCATCTGAATCCAGTGACCAGATGTTCATCAGGATGACTAGAAATGACCCAAGATGAGGCAATTGGGATTAAATGACTTGCCCAAGGTCACACAGCTAGTGAGTATCAAGTGTCTGAGGTGAGATTTGAACTCAGGTCCTCCTGACTCCTGCACTGGTGCTCTATCCACTGCACCACCTAGCTGCCCCTCCACTTGGTGAATAAATTAATTAAATAACGTAGGCTCCAAAGTTTGCTTTTAACATTGTTCCATTTCAAGCAAAGCTGTAACTAGGATGGCATGACCAAGGATTTGACCTACACCAAAATTTAAAGGGTAATGATAATACGTATACTTTTTCAGTGCTAGAAGCAACTCCTCCTAATTTGTAATTAGAAAGTACAATGAATCAAAATAGAAAGCTACTGGATAGTGTGCTGTACCTCTGCCCTCAGTAGCTTTACCTTAGGTGAGCTCCTTTCTGGCCCAGTTCTGTCTTCATCAGGAGAAGCCTCGAGGTGGCCCAGGGTTTCCATATCCTCTCCATAGGGTGGTATCAAACAGTACTTTACCTCTGCCAACCAAATTTATCTTTAAAAATGTATTTGAAGTCGCATTTCATGTTTCTTGCTTCAGGTGTGCTTTTATGAAGTATAAGTAGGGGAGTAAAATATTTAGTTGTAGCTCTGGTTACAAGATCTTTCCTAACCAAAGAACTATTGTACAAGTGACACTTGGTATGCTTTATTCTAAATACTGGGTGATTTTATTTGACAGAGACTATATTCTGCAGCAAACTAAAGCATTCAATTCTGAACTAACTTCAATTTGGTAGTTTATCTCTCCTCTGTAAAGAAACAGCAATAACCTATGCAAAAGAATTGCCATTAGAAATGTTTATAGCCAAATTTACCACAAGGCTGTTATTATTAAGTCTAATACTGTGAATATAGAGGTAGCAGCTACTGAATTTGTGGGTTTCTAGGGAGATACTGCCAAGGATTCTTTCATATTTTTAAACCTAATGGCTAGATGAAGAAACAGAGCTATACCTAGGTAAGACTACATGTTTAAAATTCACAACAAGGGGACTCTGATATAGTACTTTCAGGATAACTGTTAGCCTAATTCTCTTGACATAACCCATGCCCCTTATTAGCTGTTTCATCTTGAATAATTTATTTCATCTCTCTGAGACTAAACTTCCTTATCTGAGTCTTATAATCCTCAGGAATGGTGCACAATTTCTTGATATACTAGTCTGTTGGTTGTATATCCATTTCCAATGCCTTTTCAGTATGAAGAACGCTCTATAGTCACTTAGGAAGATTTGGTTGATTTTTAAACAGATGACAGAAGATTATACTGAAATAGAGTCAAGCACTACACCAAAAGCACTTCAAGTTTGTTTTCCAAATTAAAGGCAAGTTACCACCTAGCTTTGTATTACACAGCTCTGGCACCCTACTTTCCACATCTCACAGAATCATAGATTGTTAGAGGTAGAACAATTCCATTCAATTTAATAATAAACAATTAGATGGAAGAGGTTTTAGTGATAATATCTATCTGCTTGTCATAAAATAAGGAACATGAGTCAGAAATGACTAGGCTTACTCTTGTTTAGGAGAAATCCAAGGGAAAAAAATTGGAATATGGTGTTCAAAAAAAAGGAATTGTGTAGTACTTATAAACCAAAATAACATATCTGAAAAGCTAAGCTTAATTATCAGTGAAAATGTTAAACTTTTAGCAAAATAGAGGAATTCTGGTCATTCCTTCAAAAGAAGAGTTGGTATTCTACTTCATCAAACTAAAGAAACATAAGATAGTTAAGTGGGAAGAAAGAAAGAAAGGAAGGATGGAAGAAAGGAAAGAAGATAGAAAGGCATAAAGATATAAAGAGAGAATAAAAAATGAAACCAAGCAATGAAATAAGTAATTTTCATATTTATGTGACTGGCATGGTTATTTTCAACTATTCTAGAAAACCATGTGTAATTATGTGAGAGAAATTATTAATCTGTTCATACTCTTTCATTCAGTGTTCCCAATACTGAGTATATATCCCACTGATAGAAAGGTTCCCTCTCCAGCAAAATGTTCATAGTAACTTTTTGTAATAGCAAAATAGTAGAAACAAAGTGAGTGTCCTTAGATCAAAACTGTGGAATGAGTAGATCAAAAAATAGTGTCATACTATAAGAAATTAGAAACACAAAGAAATGAGAAAACATGGGAAGACAGAAACTGATACAGAGCAAAGAAAGAAGAGGTGAAGAATAAGTTACAATGAAAATGACACTGAAAGACATCAAAATTCATATTAAATGCAATCACTGATCTTCATTCCAGAAGAGCGATAGTGAAAGACACTTCCAACCTCTTAGAAAAAAGATAATGAAACACAAAAGTGGAATGTTGCATGTATTGTCAGTCAGAATTGTTCTGGCAATTGATTTTATTTGTTGCTATTAGGAGAATTTTGTTGGGGGGAGGGATGTTTGTGGAGTAAAAAAAAAATCAATAAATTATTTTTAAATATCCTGAAAGTCCTATAAACTACTTAAGAATCATCTTCATATCTTCATCATGAAACACAAGACCCTTGCATAGTCTTTAATAATGTTTTTTTCTTAAATGAAAGGAGGGGAAAAGGAGGAAGGGAGAAAGGCAAGGGGAGCTAGAAATGTATGTAGCACTCATTTTAAAACCAAGGATAAGTCTACAGTATTTTAAAAAGTAACCTTAATAGTGCTATTTTTAAAAGGAATTTCTAGCCTCATTAAAAAATTGATGCCTTTAAAAAAAAATCAGACATTTTCCAATTTCCTCACAACTCTCCCCCACCCCACCCCCACACCTTGAGTTGTCTTTTGCGACAAATAAAAACAGTTAAGCAGACCATTTTAACCTTTTTTCCTTCTGGTGGTATATGACTCATTGTTTTACAACTATTTTTATCTCAAGAAATACAAATGCAGATAGGTCTGGTTATTAAACTGAAAACTCACTTCATATATCTAGATGTTTATGTATACATGTATCATGAATTCAGATATGCATCATCTTGATGCCATGGTCCTCTGAGAATGAAGGACAAAACACAATGCCATGATATTCACAAGAGGCCAGATGTACATCTAGACACATATGTGTGTGTGCACGTACATGTATCTGGGCATTATCTAGATGTATACATGCAAGTATGCCTTGAGCATAGGCATGTGTCTGCATGAGTCACAAGTCCAGATGTATGTATACATGAGTCAATATGTATGTCTTGATATATACATATGCATGTCATAACTAACTGATTCACTTGACACTGGGCATTATATACCCTGTATTGTCCCCTGGTCATTTTTTTGTCATGACTTCCTGAGATTAGGAATAGCATCCTATCATTTCCTTCCCAGATCCTCTCTGGTATTAAGAATAAATGCAAAATAGAATTTCCTCTTGTTGTTTCCTCTACTTTTAAAGGATTAGATTTTTATTAAGGTGAGTCAAGACGTCACGCTACTTTTGGCAGAGAGTTCCAGCATATATCTGGATAACCGGAGTCCCTCATCGCGATTGTGTAATGTCTCTGTACCTGCTTATGATCTAGTTCTCTGACTCCCTATCCACTTCTTTCCGTCTAAGTGATTTGTAGGATAATCCAATGACTAAATAACTTCTCTTCCTCTCTCAACTCAATCTCTGTATCATGTATTCTCCCCCAGAAGGTTTCTGGATTCTCTTATCTGATTATGTCTTAATATATAATGTTGCCCCTGCCCTCATTTACTTATTTTGAAAAAGGTATACTCATGAAGAGTCATCATCCATTCATGGGTTTCATCTCATCAGGACCTCTGATACCCCTTATTTGTCGCCTTAATTCTGTATATGTACGTATAAACACTCGAGACTCCAAGTTTTAATATTGACTCTTACCTTAGGTTTTATGTCCTTTGAATTTTGGCTTAGATCCTCTGTTATTCATCTTCCTTTTTTGAGTCTACTGCATATGATACCTAACTTTGGGGATGAACACAAGTTGTCTTCTCTTACCTTCTTCCTTTTTCTTTTAAATCCCTTTTGATTATATCCACAAGATATCTGGCAAATATAATGTTATTCAACTTTGTTAGGTCTACTCCATCTCCAGCCAGGAATTTATAAATCCTATATTGTAAGCAGAGATCCAGAAATCCCAATATTCCTTTTAGACACTACCTTCTTACCTGGCTTTTCACTTCATAAATTTATTTTCCTCTTCTAGATCCTTTGTGTTCAATGGGCATCAACAAGGAAACAAAACATTAGCCTCTTTAGTCTTCAGTTTTTCTATTCAAGACTTCATAATCATTAGATTTACCTTCTCGGTTATCTATGTAGGCCATTTGTGGCTACATGATTCACAAAAAGTGGGCGGTTGTTATATGTTTTATAAATCTTAGGAAAGTCTTTCTTATGTTTTGTGTACATACCACAAGAAGATCACAGACTTCTCCATTATGGTGAGTAGTTCAAGAATTAACTCAATACCCTTTAGCAGAGAATAACCATTTACTACTATTATTTTCTTTTTCTCTGCATTTCCTAGGCAATCTCTCACTTAATAGCTTTTGCAGTTTTATTACAACATTCTTGGAAGGATAAGCAATTTCTTCCTCCAGAGGTGGAGAATGAGAGAGAGACAGAGACACCCACACACACACACACACATGCAGAGGGAGACAGAGAGAGAGAGAGAGAGAGAGAGAGAGAGAGAGAGAGAGAGAGAGAGAGAGAGAGAGAGAGAGAGACTCTTAAGGCTTAGTAAAATATACTGAAGAGAAAAGATACCCTACTCATGAGCTAAGGAAGAAAAGCATCACACAGGACTAATTGACTTTAACTCAAATAGCAATGGGAAAAGGAAACTTGATCAACCAGAAGGCATTTCCCTTATCACCTGAAGAAGTTGTCTATAGGGTGGGTCTGTGGAATTAGTAAATGGACGAATGAACTTATGGCCTTGTAGTCCTAGAAAAGTTGTAACAAGGTCTGGTGAGGTTCCACTACAACTTTTTTATTATTCTGCTTGTCAAGAAATAATGCATCATTATAGGAAGAATGTGCATAACCTGGAGGATATCTGCAGAAAAGTCAAGCAATGGTCACTGGCCAAGAAACAGCATGATAGGGGTGATAACAAAATGGAATCAACACTGACCTTTCCCCTCGCTGAAATCCCACCCAGGGTAGTGGTGGGAGGAAGAGGAGGAGGAGGAAGAGTAATTAATAACAAGTGTAATAAAAATGATGATAATAATAGCTCATATGTATGTACCTTTAAAGGTTGCAAAGCACACACACATATACATACACACACATATGTGTGTATATACACAGACACACCAAATCTCACTTGAGGGGCAAACTTTGAGTTGTGGGGACTATAAACATCTTGGGATGAAGGTAGCCTAGAGTCTGGAGGAACCACTGGAAAAGAGTTAAAAAAAAAGTCACCCAATACTCCATTAGTTGTAATGGAAGTCGTTTCTGCTTTGTTTTCCATGCAGATAAAGCTTACTTTTGCAACTGTTACAGTTCAATACAAGGACATTCTCAACTATCAGCTCTGTGGAGGCCAATGAGTGAAATACTAAGCAAATTAGCCAGAGAGAAGTGAAGTCCCTAATATGACTCAGGCTTTAATGTCAGAAGGGAGCTTATTCCCATTTTTTTTAGTCAACAGTTTGTTTAAATAAATGAGATTGGAACTATTATAATTTTGCTCAGAGTATTCCTCTCATCATTATATTTCACTCTATTCTAGCTTGCTGTAATTAGTCTGGCTATATATAGTCTGGAAATTCTAACCCATCAATAACCAATCATTTCTTGTCTTTTAATATAGTAACATTAGGATTATAAATTAATTGCTGAAAGTTTGCAGAGTATCTAACAGCTCAACTCTCTCATTTTACAAATGATGATGTTGAAACACAGAGTTCATAGGAATATTGATTTAGATCTGGAAAAGACTTTGAAGGTCATCCAGTGTAATCCCTTCACTTTTCGGGTCAGAAACATGAAACTCTGGAAGATAAAATCACTTGTTTATGGTCGCACAGGTAAGAAGTGACAGAAATAGTACCCAAACCCACCTGGGTTTAGTCAGTCTTCTGACTAAAAAAATCCAACAATTTACCTGTAGTAGGGAATTTGAACTCATTACACAAGGATTTTTATTAATATGTTGTATTCAACTCCAATCAAATGTAGTGAACTTATTTTCTCTATACCATCCAAACCAAAGATCCTTGTCCTTGACAGACAAAAATAAGAAATACTGTATGAGGCAGTTAGGTCATTAAAAGGATGGCCGTAACTGAGCCTGGAATCCAGAATATCTGAGTTAAAATCCAATCTCAGACACTTAATAGCTGTGTGACTCTAGGCAAGTCCCTTAATCTCTACCTACCTCAGTTTCCTCATCTATAAAATTACACTAATGATAACACCTATTTCCTTAGGTTGTTGTGAAGGTAAAATGAAATATCTGTAAAGTGATCTGCAAACCCTAAAGCACTATAGGTATAAAGAGAAGCTATTTTTATTTTCTTCCTTTTTGTTGTCATGTTCATCAGCTTGCCTACCTTGAACTTTGATTTTTCTCTTGCCTCCAACACAGGAAAGAGAAGTGGTGCAGCACAGAGGATAAAAAAAAATGTTTAACTTGGAATCTGGAATACCTGGGTTTAAATTATGACTCAGGTACTGGCTATATATCTGACCATATCTTTATCCTTTCTGATCCTTAATTTCCTCATCTAGAAAATGGGCATAATAACAGAATCTCCCTCATGAGATTGTTGTAAGGATTAAATAAGACAAGGTAATATATGTAAATACTTTATAAACATTAAAGAGTTATGTAAATATCAGTTATTATTACTGTCCTTGGCATGTAGCATCAACTTCAGCTCATTCTAAGGACTGGTGGTCCTGACAGTATTATAGAACTGTGCTGTTTTTTTTTATGTATCCTCATATACCTGCCTTTGTTTCAGCTACACATGCACACACACACACACACACACACACATTTATCATTGATCCGCTTATACATCCACAGTAGTCTCAAGGAAGTTCACCCTTTTAAAAATTCTAAATTAAACAAAAACAAACCAAATTTAAAGTTATTGCATGCAAAACAATAAATTCAAATTTGTTTTTATTCAGTAATAAAATTCATATTAATTTAAAATAGTCAGTCAGTATGAAAAAGTGGATAGAGATTTGTCATCCAAGTCAGGAAAACCTGAGTTCAAGTTCTACCTTGAACATGTATAAGCTGTATGATTCTGGAAAAGTCACTTATTAGAGAAGTGATGATGACCAGAATTCATAGAATTTCTTCATTAGGAGTTATCTATAAGAATGAAATATATGCATATGTGAGTACATGCATATATGCATGAATATAAATATACATACACAATATAACATATACTCACAACAAAATACTGTTTTTTAAATTTGTGTCTCCTATTTTATTTTTCTTCTCTGTAGTTTTCATTTTGCAATTTGTTTTTCTGTCATTGTTATACAGTCATAGATTTGAATCTTCTTGTTCAGATCATACTTTCTGAATAATGTATCATTTATATTGCCTTGTTCTTTGTATTCTTCGTATTTGTCAATTCTTATTGCATCCTATCATTCCATTATCTTGACATACTATAATTTATTCATTCTCCAATTACTGATTTTTCCTAGTGTTTGCAATATGTTTAGAAAAATATACTTTTTTTTGCCTTTTAAGATGATATTTTAAACATAAGGTTCTCAAGTATTAACATAAGCATTATATTACTATAAGTTTCTCAAGTATTAAGTATCCCTAGTAGTAAAATCACAAGTTCAAAATACATGATGAAATCTTTAACTCTGGCATTTTGCCATACTGCTTTCAAAAAAGCTGATGTAACTGAATCCTATGGATATCACTCTGAAGATAAATGAAACAAGAAGATTTAAGGAAGCTGTAGCTAACTGGAAGGACAACTCCCAGGTTTTCCTTGGAGAGGTAAACGAGAAACTGATTTTATTATTCACCCAAAGGCAACATAAGTCATCGTTTCATAGAACATTTAACTGAATTCGATTGCAATACTCATCAGTGTTCACAAAATAACCACCATGAAAATGATTGCAACTTATGTACCAAAAGTAGTTGAGAAGGATGAAGGGTCAGGGAAATTCTATGAAAAGCTCAAAAAGACCTTCAAGATGAAATCAACATACAACTTGATACTCAATGAATTCAATGAAAAATTGAGAATGAGAGGATGTCAAGAAATATGTTAGAAAATATGCATGAAGAATAAGGAATGAGATGCCAAGGTCTTGCAGATTACATAGAAGCCTCACGCTTATAAATAATGTGCACTTTGTTGAAGAAAAGAATTGAAAAATGCTGGATATGGAAAGTTCTGTATAAAGTCACCTTAAAATGAAATTGATTTATTTTAACATACAGGAAGTGACTTATTACTGCTTTGGGAACTTTTTATGCCTCTGTACAGTCAAAACCCCAAGTTATTAGAATAAAGATGAATGTCTTACTTGCTTAAAATGATGATGATATCAATAACGTTTCACATTTACATGATATTACAAAGTTACCTTCCTTCCATCTTTTAAAATTTATTTGGTTTCATCATCTTCATCAACCACTATCTGTAAACTCCTCTTTTTCCTATCTGAATCCTTCTTCCCCAGACAGAGAAGATTAATCAAGAGGCATCATAAATCATGAAGGGCAACTAGTTGGCACAGTGGAGAGAGTGCTGGGCATGAAGTCAGTAAAACTAATCTTAAATTCTAATCTGGCCTCAGACATTTATTAGTTGTGTGACCTTGGGCAAGTCACTTAACCCTATTTGCCTCAACTCTTCATTTATAAAGTGATCTGGTGAAGGAAATGGCAAACTTCTCCAGTAACTGCCAAGAAAACCAAAAATTGGGTCATGAAGAGATGGATACAGTTGAAATGACTGAACAGCAGTGTAGAGAAAAGCATACTAGACCCAGACTTAAGGGACTTGGGTTTAATCTTGTCTAAAGCAGCTAGATACTGCAGAGGATGAAGATCTGAGCCTGAAGTCAGGAAGTCTCACCTTCCTGAGGCCAAATCTGCCCTCAGACATTCACTAACTGTGACCCTGGGCAAGTCACTTGACTCTGTATGCCTCAGTTTCTCATCTCTAAAATGAGCTGGAGAAGTAAATGGCACACCACTCCAGTATCTTTGCAAAAGGAAACTCCGAGTGAGGTCACAAAGAGTTAGAACTTAAACAACTAAGCAATGCGAGATAAATAACAAGGAATCAAAATGAAGCAGTGAGCACTGACATTGTTATCATTCTGAAATTGCCTCAACGCCTTCTTTTCTACTTCCTATCCTATTTCTTCTTCATCACCAACTTTCACTTTCACCCATTCTTACTTTTGCTCTAAGTAGAATCATGAGAAGAAAGTTATATCAACAAGTGAACCTGTGACCAAAGGGTATATGAGGATATTGTTCTTCTGGTGCTAATAAAAGGAAAATATTGGGTAAATTTTTTAGGAAGGAAATCAAGACAAGTAAGCTTAGGTTAACTGTCCAAAAGCAAACCTAATAGCACAGTCATACACTCACACACACACATACATACATACTATATATATGTATATACATATATACACACACACACAGACACAGACACACACACACACAAGATTGATTATCATCAATCAATGCAGAGGCCATTAACTGTTTACCTCAGGTTGAAGTCAATCCCTCCTTAGCTGAACTTCCAACTGAAGAAGAGATTTTGAGGGTCATTAGGCTCCTTTCATGTGGCAAAGCACTTGGTGTTGATTCTATTCCATACAAGGTGGGGGGACCATTGCTCATACAAAAGCTGACTGAAATATGCCAGGTTATATGGCAAGAGGAGGTTATCCCCCAGGAGTTCAAGGATACTTCCATGGTCCATCTCTATAAGGCTAAAAGGAATAGAATGTCCTGTGACAATCACAGGAGGATCTCTCTCTTAGTCATTGCTGGCAAAAGTCTTGCTAGAATCTTCCTTAATAGGCTGATCCTTCACTTGAAAGATGATCATCTACCTGAAAGCCAGTGTGGCTTCAGAAAGGGCTGAGGAACAGTTGATATGGTATTTGCTGCCCAACAAGTCCAGGAGAAACGCCACAAGCAAAACAGAGGTCTGTACATAACGTTTGTAGACCTGACCAAGGCCTTTGACACTGTTAGTCATGAAGGCTTATGGAAAATTATGTCAAAATTTGGCTGGTCAGAGAAGTTTATCAGTATTGTATGTCAATTTTATGATGGCATGTTTGTCTGGGTTCTGGATAGTGGACAATGCTCTCGTGCCTTCCCAGCCAATGGAGTGAAACAGGGCTGTGTACTTGCTCCCATGCTTTTTAGCATGGTGTTTTCAGCCATGTTTTCAAATGCTTTTAATGAGAATGAACATGGCATCAAGGTCAACTACCATACTGATGGTAAGTTCTTCAATTTGAAAAGGCTACAAGTCAAGACTAAAGTGGAGGGAGTGTTGGTGCATGATTTTCTATTTGCAGATGATTGTGCACTCAGTGAAGCCTCTGAAGTTGAGATGCAACAAAGTATGGATCAATTCTCTGCTGCCTGTGCTAATTTTGGCCTAATAATTAACACCAAGAAAACACAGGTGCTCCATCAGCCATCACCACACCATCCATAATTGGAACCATCAGTTACAGTAAATGGAGAAGTTTGAATGCTGTGGAATAAATTCACTTACCTTGGTAGTGTACTTTCCGAGGATGTACACATTGACAAGGAGGTTGACATATGCATTGTCAGAGCTAGCTCAGTGTTTGGGAAGCTCAAAAAAAAAAGAGTTTGGGAGAGAAGGGGTGTTAGACTGACTACCAGAATGAAGGTTTACAGAGTCATTGTGCTGACCTCATTGTTATATGCTTGCGAAACACGGACAGTCTACCAATGCCAGGTCAGGAAACTGAATCACTTCCATTTTCACTGTCTTAGGAAGATTCTGAGGATCACCTGGCAGGATAAGGTACCAGACACTGAAGTCCTTGCTCGAGCTGAACTGTCAAATATTCAAACTATGCTTCAGAGAGCACAACTCTGATGGGTTGGCCACGTTGTTTGAATGCAAAATGCATGCTTGCCAAAAAGACTATTTTATGCAGAACTTGCATGGGGCAGACGATCACATAGTGGCCAGAAGAAAAGATACAAGGACACTCTCAAGGTATCTTTCAAGAACTTTGGATTTGACTGTGCAACATGGGAGACACTGGCATAAGACTGCTCACAGGTGTGCCCACGTAAGAGAAGGTGCTGTGCTTTTTGAGCAAAGCAGAATTGAGACAGTGCAAAATGAACGCAGGATGCGCAAATTTGGGATATCCACCCTAAATATTCATACGGATTCTCTGTGCCCAACCTGTGGTAGAGCATTCCAAGGTTGTATTGGTCTGATAAGCCACAGTTGGACACACTGAAATTTCACTGTACGGGGGTGATATCATTTTGGTCCTCTTCGAAGATGAAGGACAACTACCAATCAATATACACACACAAACATATATGTGCATATATGTATATAATATATATACATGTATGTGTGTGAATGTGGAAAATGGAAGGGGTAAAAAATTACTCCCAATGTTGCAAAAATGGCACATAAAACTAAGAGAAAGACTGTTTGAGTGAATTAATATTTACTAAGTACTTAGCTATAAAAATGAGGTGGAGGAAAGTATAAAATGTTCCACCTGACCATTTTCATACCAAATTGAGGAGATGCATGAACAGTTTCAGTGTTGCAGATTAAATAATAGTAGATTTCAATTCAATTCAACAAGTATTTATTTAACATCTACTATGTTCAAGTCATTTTGAAAGATGCCACATGGGAGCTTCGAAGTGGAATAAGGATTGGTCCTTGCCCTCATGCAGTATACAATCTAGCATAGGGATAGCATATTTACACAAAGTACCACAAGGTAGAGTAGTATACGAAAACGTTAAGTACTTCTCTACTTTAAATAAGGAGGAAGAACTCCTTCGAGTTTTAAATATAATACAAGATAAAAGATGCCACGAGGCAGTTCCATATTGGTCAGGATTATAAGTTTTATGGTGTTCTGAGGAGGGTGAGGTACTTTTACCATTTCTATAGGTTTTAGAATTACAAAAAATTTTTTTCACAACTATCCTAGGGTATAGATAGTACCCCATATTACAGATGAGGAAAATGAGATTAAGAGAGGTAAAGTGCCATCCATGGCCATATGGCTAATAAATAGCAGAGCTGAGATTCACACTCAAGCCTTCAGGTTGCAAATACAGTGTTATTTCCATTGTTCTGCTTCAGAGGCCTATACCCCAAAGAAATCAGGGAAAGAGACAATTCAAGACTCGTGAGGAAAAGTGCTATCTATCTCCAGAGAAAGAGCTGGTGAATTCTAAGTGCAGATTCAAGTACGTGGGTGCGCGCGCACACACACACACACACACACACACACACACACGCACACACTTCATTTTTCTTACTGCATGGCTAGTATAGAGATATTTTTGGCAAAATTTCACACATATAATTGATATCATTTTGCTTGCCTTGTTGTGTGTGGGTAACTGGAGGCAGGGAAAGGATTTGGAATTTAATTTTTTTTTTTAGAAAAAATGTAAAAAATAACAATAAACTTTTTAAATTTAAAGGAATTTTAAATTAATATCATCTAAAAGCAAGGGTAACAAAAGTAAGATTTTAAAAAATATATTCTTTAAGAAATCAACTTTTAGGAACAGATTGATGAAATAGAGTTGCTGCTGGCATGGCCTCATGGAAAAGGATAGATTTTCCTAAAACACAGTGACCCCAGGTAAGATAAGACAAAATTCCCTTTGCTGTAATATAAGAACTCCAAGGAATGGGAACTGCTTTGAAAAAGGAAAATCAAATGGAAAGACAGAAGGGGATTACTAAGTGTAGTTGCTGATTAAAAATACACATCTGACTGGGGAGAGTGAACATAGACAAACGCAAAAAAATATCTGAATTGGTAGCTGTAACCTGGCCATGCCATACAAGCAATGAATGTTTGAGGACCAAAAGCAGTTGTTTATTTGCGTTTGGCTCTTTGTGATCCCGTTTGGAGTTTTCTTGGCAAAGACACTGGAGTGTTTTGCCATTTCCTTCTCCAGCTCGTTTTACAGTTAAGGAACTGAGGCAAACAAAGTTAAGTGACTTGCCCAGGGTCACAGCTAGTAAGTATTTGAGGTCAGATTTGAACTCATCTTCCTGACTCCAGGCCAGTATTCTACTGTGTCATTTAACTGTCCCATAAAAAATTGATGTAGATCCAATTCAGACCAACAGACAGTAAATAGAGCAAGCAAATGAAAATTAATACAGGAGAGAGAAGCAGACCTGGAGGCTAGATACGGAGATTCCTTTTAGTGAAGTTCCCAAATTCATTCACATGACTACTTCACCGTACTAAAACTTCCCTTATCAGGGGCAGGAGAAAGTAACTGGCGTTATTCCAGGCCTTACTAAATCAAGTCTGAGTTCCATTTCTGTTCATTTCATACTTGCAATAAATAGATTTTATAGTTAAATATTTATTAGAAGTTTCTTGCTTGAAAATATGTGAGTGGACTAGGGGGATGAAGGGGATGAATAGAATGACTAGTCATAGCCAGAGGGATTTCATATAACACAGGTAATCATAAATGCCAGTAGGTGCTATAACATACTTATTTCTCATTCCATGATAATCTCTTTTTAGAAAGTGATAACTTTCCAATTACCAGCACATAGTTAAGAATAAGCCTTCATCTTTGCTGGTGCCTGTCTTTGAACATATCCATGAAATTTAGAACTTTCAGAAAAAAATTGAAGCAGCAAATTGTTTAATTGGCCATCAATCAGAGTATCCCAGATTAGAGTCAGATGACTATGACTCCAAAGACTGAACCTTGCATTAAGAAAATGAATGAGGTGGACAATGTTTTATATAAAGAGTATACTCAAGGATGCTTTTTTAAAAAATGTAGACGAGAAACATGTGAAGTGGATAAAAGCGTATCTGAATATCTGAGCTGAGTTACAGGCATATATAAAAGAGTAGCACATCAATGGAATGACAGCTAGCAAAATCCAACCCACAGATAATGAAAAATTGAAGGAGGCTTTTTCGGGGTCCCTCAGTTGGATCTGCCTCTTCTTCACCCATCAGTACCCACTGGCTATGACTCAGAAGGATCTGTCTTTCTTGATGCCACTGTTTGTCCAGACTAATCAGGGGGAAAGTCATCTTTCACACACAGTCTGTGAAATATGTATTGTATACTATGAATATTTATAAGACTCAGTCGTAGAGAACCAGAGTGCCTTCATACACAGCTTTTTATAGCACCCAAGAAACTCTCGTGGTGCCTTTTCTAAACCTGTCACAAAGAAGAAAACACCAGATAGTAGAGCTCAGGGGCAAAAAGTGAAAAAGCAACAAAATATTTCCAACCCAGTGAGAGATAACACAGAGCTGAAGCAGGTGACTTACTTATAAAATGTGACTATTACATTCTACATCAAGGAAAAAATCAACTCCATCACATTAGAAAACTATAAGAAACCTAACCTGATGTTTAACATATTCATGAGAAATATGGAGATCATAAATAGCCCAGACATCAAATTTCAGGCGATAATTAAAGTGCCAACTATTTCCATCAACAAGACAAATATTCAATAATAATAACTAGCATTTCTATAGTATTTTGAGTTTGTAAAAAAAACTTTACATATATTATCTTATTCTCACAACAACCCAGGGAGGTGGGTGCTATTATTATTTACACTTTACAGATGAGGAAACTAAGGCAGAGGTTAGGTGACTTGCCAAGAGTTATCTAAGTAGTCAGATTTGAGTTCATGTCTTCTAAGATTCCAGATCCAGTGCTTATACCTGTACCACCTAGCTGTAGATTACTGCCATATTCATGAGCAAGAATCCTTTGGTCTCGGAGGTAATCCATGCTGTCTTCTGAAATTAATGTCCTCATTCTCAAAGAAGGTGGCTGCATGTTACAGATCAAAATGCTGTGGAACTGATGGAAGTGATAACAGTGAATGAAACTTCAGGATAAGCAGAGTGCCACTGCAGCTTGTACCCTCACCCTCTGTGACAGACCATAGCATAAAGCTGCATTCAGAAGATTCCCTCTCCCTTTCTGATTTCAAATTTTTTTTCCTTACAGAAACACAGATACCTGCCTTTACTGAAATATACCTCAAACTGAGTTTGGGGAAGCTGGGGAAGATGTCACCATGTAGGAAGATGCATCTTCTCCAATATATACATCTATCAAATTCTAGGCCTGGATTTAGGAAGACCTGAATTCAAATCCACCCTGAACAAATCACCTTGCCTCCATCTGTCTCAGTTTCCTCAACTGTAAAAGAGAGATAATAATAAAAGCACCTATCTCACACAGTTGCTATGAGGATCATGTGAGATATAATTTGTAAAAGTCTTAGCACATATAGTAGGTGCTTTGCAAATTTTTATTTCCTTATCTCCCTTCTGTATTAGTTTAAACCATACTGTCAATCCTTCTTTGGTGGACTTCAGACTCATTTGGATAGATTTCAGTATTTGGGAGAAAAACACATGAGGGACCCTGGGGATAAGTGGGCCAGGGTGTTTCCACAAGGATCACTCTTTTTTGTAATGATTTTCAGAAAGGTAGCAGAAGTTTATATAGTCCCAGCTAAATATTCCAACCAAACTAATTCACTGTCAATGAATCATTTCTAGAGCCCTGGGGGCATGGCCCTCATTAGACAAAGAGACTGACACTTAAGCATGTACCATTCATTCCAAAATGCACAGTTGTTTCTCTCTTGGCATTCTTTTTATTCCATATTCTATTCTAGTTCTGGTTTTGTGAAGACAAACAACTATCGTCCCATACCAAATGCCAAAGGAAGTCCACCAAATAAAAGCCATCTGAAAGTTGGGCTCTCTTCCATGTGAGCCTTTCAGGCAATTGCCTACCACTCTTTTCAGAGAACACTCAGAATTATCTTGGTACTCAACCTTCACCTTGTACTTATATTCTTTGACTTTGATGGAATGCTTATAAAAGTATCAAAAGAATGAAACGTGGCATTCAGAGTTAGCGAGGTTCCTTCAGTCTTCCCCCACTCAACTTTCTGATCCCCTAGGCCCAGTGGTGCTTTCAAACATGATTGGGTTGTAGTTGAAGGCAAGGTAGAGAGAGCATATACTGGTAAGTGCAGTATCACAGGGAGTAAAAACACTTTCAGGAGAGTGTTTCTACATGCCCTAACTATGGTTTAGGGAAGGAGATGAGTGCCTGAGATTGGGCCCTGGACAGAATTCAAAAAATTACAATAAGGAAGACCTGATATCTGGGGCACCATTACCCGCAACTCAGGATTAAAACTTGATTATAATAATAAGCTGCTAAAACAATATAAACCAAAATAAAAATAAAAATGAGTAAACAAAGGGGAAAGAATCTAACCATAGATAGTTACTATGATATAAAAGAAGACTTCAATTCATATTCAATGGATGATGGTGAAGTTAAAAAAAAGCCACTCCTACACCAAAGAGTAACTAACATCAAATGATCACAAGTCCAAAGAGTTCTTGGAAGAACTTAAAAATGGCTTCAAAAATCAGAGAGATAAAGGAAAAACTAGGGAAAAAAAGCAATGCAAGAACATTATAAAAGGATAACAAATAGAAAAAAGTGGCCCAAAATCTTAGGGAAGAAATTAACTCCTTGAAAACAAGAATTGGACAAGGGGAATCAATGACATTGTAAGATATCAAGAAATAATAAAACTAGAAGCAATAGAAAAGATCTGAAACATCTCATTAGAAAAACAAGTGATGTGGAGAACAGATCAAGGAGAGACAATATAAGTATTGTTGAACTACTTGTAAGTTATGATCAAACAAGAATATTGATGTAATATTACAAGAAATTATTAAGGAAAATTGCTCTGAAGTTCTAGAACAAGAGGATAAAGTGGAAATAGAAAAAAAAAATCTACCATTCACCATCTGAAAGAGAAACCAGGAGGAAAACTTGTAGTAATGTTATAGTCAAGTTTCAAAAATCCTGAGTTAAGGATAAAACATTACAAGCAATAAGAAAAAAATTAATTTAAATGCAGCAGACATACAAGCACGATTTCACAAGACCTAGCAGTTTCTACAATAAAGGCCATAGGTCGTGAAACATTGTATTTCAAAGAGCAAAAGATCTGGGGTTGTGCAGCAAAGTTGAATATAATCCTGGATTTTACAAAATGGACATTTAACAAAGTGGAAGACTTTCAAGCGTTTGTGACAAAAAGATCAGAACTCAATAGAAAAGCTGATATAAAAGAAATATAAGGAAAACATTAAAGACAGATTATAAGTGACTCATAAAGGTCAAACTGTGTACTTCATATATATGAAAATCCTAAGATGGTCATTGTTACTGGGGTAGTTTGAAAGAAAGGTTGGGGCTGACTTGTGTATGATGAGGTGATTCTAAAAACAAAATTGGGTAGGAAAAGGCAAAATGGACCAATTAAAATAATGGTGTGCAAAAGGAAGACTGATATAGAAGAAGCAGGTCAGGTTGGAGAGCTGGTAGTGCTGGAACCTTGCTTTCATCAGTTCTTGACTAATGGTGGAACAACATATACATGCAAAATGGTATATGTCTTTTAGATTTATAAAGAAATAAGAGTAGTAGAGGACAGATTGAGAGAGGGACTTTTAGAAGGGTGTGTAAATTAAGATTTACAAGGGTGAGGGGAGAGGATAAGGTAAAAAGAGAGGATTAGAAAGGAAATAGTCACTAAAATTTAGATGCAGCAAAACTCACAAACAGTCGTTATAATTTTGAATTTAAATGGGATGAACTCACCCATAATATAGAAATGGATAACAGGATGGATTAAAAATCAGAATCCAACAGCATGTTGTTTACAAGAAACACATTTAAGAAGGAAAGATATACATAGAGTTAAAATGAAAAGTGGTAGTAGAATTTATTATACTTTAGCTGATGCAAAACAGACGGAGAGAGCAATCATGATCTCTGAAAAAATTGACTAAAATAGGTTTAATTAAAAGAGGAAAACAGGGTAACCACATTTTGATAAAAGGTTCCATAGACAATGAAGAAATAACAACATAAAACTATATGCACCAAACACCATAGCATCTAAATTTTTAAAGGAAAAGCTAAATGAACTACAGGTGAAGATAGATTGTAGTACTGTAATCATGGGGAAGGGGAGCTTTAATCTGCCTTTCTTAGAACTAGATAAATCTAACAAAGAAAAAATCAAGAAAGTGAATAGAATTTTAGATAAGCTAGATTAGATATCTATATATCTGAAGAGAATTGAATGGGTATAGAAAGGAATACACTATTTTCTTTGTGGTTTATGGTTCCTTTTCAAATATTGACCACATACTACATATTTTGAATTTCATATTTTATATGTAATATATTTATATTATATGTATATCTATATGATATAATATAGTTATAAATTTATAGTTAAAACAGAAATATTGAAAGTATACTTTTCATATAATAATGCAATTAAATATATTTCATAGGGAACAGAAATATAGATTAAAAACTAATTGGAGATTAAACAACCTAATCTGAAAGAAGAGTGAGTTAAAGAACAAATCACAAAAACGATCAATAATTTCATTAAAGAGACTGACAATAATGAGACTGCATATCAAAACCTATGGGATACAGCAAAAGCAATAACCAGATGAAAATTTCTATCTCTAAATGCTTACATCAATAAAATAAAGAACAGATCAATGAATTAGATATGAATTAAAAAAAAGACTTGAACTGAAAATTCACCATTAAATACTAAATTGAAAATCCTAAAATTAAAAGTGAGATTTATAAAACTGAGTGTTAAGAAGCCACTGAATTAGTAAATAAAATCAGGAGTTCTATGAAAAATGCACCAATTAAGTAGATAAACCATTGATTAATTTGTTTTTTAAAAAATGTATGAAAATTACTTGTAAGACTACTAGTCTTCCAAGTTTGCAGCATCATCACTACCCTTGATTCTTTAATCTCCCTAGTCCCATATATTCAGTCAGTTTTCAAAGCCCATCATTTCTACCTCAACAACATCTTTGCACCTTATTCCCTATCTCTAATTCCATAGCCCCATCTTATTTGAGACCTGCACCTCCTGAGCTTTATTTTGGATATGCTGACTTTGAGATGTTTAGAGAATATTAGTTCTGAGATGAAGAAGAGGCATGACAGGGCTGAAAATCTGAGAAGAGATTGAATCTGGATGTACATGTCTGAGAGTCAATTGCATAAAGATCATAAGAGAACCCATGGAAGCTATGAGATCTCCAAGAGAGATAGTTTAGATGGAGATGGGAAATGTCTCCCTTCTCTTGAACATGTCTCTTTCATCTCCTTATGAAATTCCAAATTTCTATTTATTTTTAAAAGTCTAACTCAAATGTAACCTCCTCCAGGAAACCCTCCTTGATTTTCTCAATGTTTAAATCTACTTGATCACATGTCTTATATTTCATGCATTTAGTAACTATTATTTTTCGTTACAGTGATTTTATGTTTATGTTTTATGTTTATGTTTATCATGACAATCAATTAGGAAATCAAAAATATTGCAGTAGACTAGACTGAGTCAAATCTAATAAGACGAAATTTACTAGGGATAACTATAATTTCCTTTACTTGGACTGAAAAATAAATTGCATATGTATAGGAAGAGAAAGGCAGAGCAACACAATAATTCCTACTATAGGAAAAATAAGGATTTTAGTGGAATATTGAAATATGACAGCTAAGATAGGCAAATGTAGCCTTAGGTTCTACTAATGTCAATAAACTAGCATATATTAGATACCCATTATGTGACAACTGCTATGCTAAGCACTAGATATACAGAGACAAAAGGGAAATAATTCTTTCCCCCAAGTAGCTCATAACAATGTAATCTCCTCCTGGGTAGAGTAGAGGCCATTTTTGGTTTTTCTTGTATACCTAATACTTAATACAGTGCATGGAATATAGCAAGTGATTAATAAGTTCTTGTTGATTGGCTAGTAATAGGAAAAGGGAAAGAGCATGTTTATAATTATGTATAGAGTTAAAAAAAATAAATACAAAGTGGTTATGGGAGGAAAGATATTAACATTTGGAATGTTCAGGTTTCATGTAAAAGTTGGTACTTGAGCTGTCTTGAACAATATTAGGGATTTCAAGAAGCAGTGATGAGAAAGGGGTACATTTCAGACCTGGGAGATAACAAGTACAAAGGCATGGAGATGAAAGATGGAACTTTGTGCATGACAAATAGAATGACTGGATCATAGAATGCATGGAAGGGAGTAATGTATAAAGGAATCTGGAAAAGTAGAAAGTAGATGGATTGTTACTAAATTTAAATGCCAAATAGAGAGGTTTGTATTTGATTCTTGTCAAATTGACTTCATTGAAATAAGATAGAACCAGACCATGGCAGGGATCTTAGAAGTACCAATTTCAGCTTCTATGTTTCTTTTTTTTAATTCTCTGCTTCTTAATTTGTACCTTCATTTCCTGCTTTTTAACATCAAACTCTGATTAGTCACCAACATAGTTTCTCAAACATCACATTTATTTGTGATGGGGCATAGGTCCAGGGCAGGATTTCACTGATACCCTGCTATGGTGCCAGTGGTTCAGAGAGGAGAAAGGAGTGAGGATGGTAGCCACTGAGCTTCCATTAAGAAGATTATGCTTATGAATGCTATTATTGAAACACCAAACTATCACATAAGCTTCAACTAAAGGAAAACAATTTCGATGAGAAGGAAAAATGGAATTTGTCTGAAAAGACCAATGTAGATTCACAAAGAAGTCACTAACCAACTTAGATTTTAAAAAGATATGTACAGGGCCAGGTAATAGTGAATGAATATATGTCATATGGTCCTATGAAAATAGTATCTGTAATGCTAAAGCTTAGAATGAGCTGAATCTGGTGCAGGAAGCTAAGAGTAACAAATTTTAAAAAATGATATCTAGAAGAAAAGGAAGATGGAAGAAGGAAAGGTAACTTTAGGAGTGAACAGGAAAGTGATAACTGATAACAGAGAGAAGGCAAAACTGCTCAACTTATATTTTGCTTCTGTGCTTTTTCAATCAAGAGACTTTTTTTTCTCTGCTTTCTCTGAAGTGGAAATTATAGAGAAAAAATGACTAATGTTGATACCCAAGATAAGTGAGGTGGTAATAAGAGAACTTTTACCTGCTTTTGATGGATTCAAGCCAGCTGACCAATAAGATTTATATTCTTGGGTCCTGAAAGAACTACCATGTAATTGTTGAGTTATTCTCAATGATATTTGAAAAATTATGGAAAATAAGAGAGGTACCATAAAATTGGAGAAGGTCAGATGTTGTCCTAACTTTCAGAAAAAGAAAGAGAGCCATATGAAAGCTATTGGCTAGTGAGCTTGATTTTGATTCTTGGCAAAATTTTAGAATGGATGATGAAAGTAATTTTTGGTTTGAAAGTAAAATAGTATGGTCAAAGGATATGAACAGGCAGTTTTCAGAGGAAGAAATGAAAATTATCTATAGTCACATGAAAAAATGCTCTAAATCACTATTGATTAGAGAGATGTAAATCAAAACAATTCTGAGATACCACATCACACCTGTCAGTTTGGCTAATTTAACAGAATAGGAAGATGATAAATGTTGGAGAGGATGTGGGAGAGTTGAAACGAGGGCAATTTGGAACTATGCCCAAAGGGTTACAAAAATATGTATACCCTTTGACCCAGCAATGCCACTTCTAGGACAGTATCCCCAAGAGATCATAAAATTGGGAAAGGGTTCCACATGTACAAATATTTATAGCAGCACTCTTTGTGGTGTTTAAAAACTGAAAATCAAGTGGATTCCCATCAATTGGGGAATGGCTGAATAAATTGTGGTATATGAATGTTATTGAATACTATTGTGCTATAAGAAATGATGAACAGGAGGACTTTAGAGAGGCCTGGAAAGACTTAAATGATCTAATGTTGAGTGAAAGGAGCAGAACCAGGAGAATTTTATGCACAGCAACCACCACAGTGTGTGAGAGTTTTTTCTGGTAGACATGGAACTTCATTGCAATGCAAAGACTTAAAATTTCCAGTAGTCTTTTAAGGCAAAATGCCTTCCATATCCAGAAAAAAAACCAACTATGGAATTCAATTGCAGAATGTAGCAGATCATTTTTTTTTGTATTACATTTTGATTTGTTAAATGATTTCTCCCATTTGTTCTAATTCTTCTACACACGACTATAGCGAAAATGTATTTAATAGGAATGTATGTGTAGAACCTATATAAAATTATATGCCATCTAGGGGAGTGAATGGGGAGATAGGGGGAAAAAAAATCTAAGTTATATGGTAGTGATTGTAGAACACTGAACATAATAAAATTTAAAATTAATTAAAAAAAATTTAAAAAGGAACATGAAATAGTAATTACAAAGTACTACCATGTCTTCATCAAGAGCAGGCCATGAATTTCCTTTTCTTCTCCAACAACTATCTTTGTCCGCAGTCCTGTTCACATGAAGAGGTGGCCCTTCTCTTGGTAAACTCCAAAACGTGTACCCTTGATCTTATACTTTCACATTTTCTCCAGTAGATTATCCTCACTATCATTCCCATTCTTCTCTTAATTTTGAATTTTTCTCTATCTACTAGCCTCCTGTCTCTTAAATCAGTTGGTGCCTATATCAGGGTATAAATGGAATCCTGCCCTGGACCCAGACATTTCTGCCTCCTTCATCTTTAAAAACAATCAATTTATCCTACCATTCTAGATAACTGCTGTCTTTCCTCCCCCCACCCCTCTTTTTTTGAGAAAGGCACATATACTAGGTGATTGTATACTCTGCTCACTCTCAGATGCAATTTGACTTGACCTTATCATTCACTTGTAACAGCTGTCTCCAGTTACCAATGATCTCTTCCTTGCCAAACTGCCTTTTCCTCAGTTCTCATTCTTCTTAATCTCTCTCTATAATATTTGAACCTGTTTATTACCTTATCCTAGATATTCTGTCCTCTCCAGATTTTCATGATATTGATCCCTACTGATTTTCTGCCTATCATATATGACTCTTTCTTATCATATATGACTCTTTGTTGGATCCTCATGGAATCCTTCTTACAAGCCATTGGTATCTCTTGAGGGTTTTTTCTGGGCCCTCTTTTTAACTCAATAATACTATCTTACTTGGTGATCTCATCAGCTTTCAAGGGTTGAGTTTTCATTTTTATGCAGATGATTTTCAGATCCAACCTTAAACTCTCTTCTGAATTCCAGTCTCATTTCACCAACTGCCTTTTAAATATCTCCAACTGTATGTGCTATAAACATTTCAAACTCAACATGTACAAAACAGAATTCATTAACTTCACTTCTCCCATTGTAAATGTGAGCAAGATGGGATTTTTGTGTTTTTTTCTTGGAGCTCAGTTTTTCAGGCTCATGCTAAATTGTAAACATATGAAGGATTAATTTCCTTTGAACCTTGGTAATTCTGTGCTGAGTCACCTAAATTTTTGTGCCTTCTGGCTCTGAGGCTATTAATTAAAAGTGTAAATATATTCAGAGGTGAGATATTGCCTTGGAGCTCACTCATGGGAAGATTGTTTGCCTGAGACATCTTTTTTGCTTTCCCAGAGGAGACTCTGGGTAGCCATTGTTAAGGGGCCCCCCAGCTTTGTGACCCCAGATGTTGGTTCTCTCTCAGTCTAGTGATGTATTACTCTGTTAAGACAGTTGGAGCCCTGTCTATTGGATTAGTTGGTGATAGTCTTTATATTTACCTTGTACTTATCCCAGTCATTGTATTATTTTGCTGTGCCCAGAGCCCAGACCAGAGCTGTCCCTCCCTATGTAAGGGTGGGGGAAGACAAACTGCCCTGGAGTTGGGATGGTGTTGGCCAGAGAAGGAGACTGGGGGGCAGGAGTCCCTGGAGCCTGCTGTGCCTGGACTCAATCAAGAGAAGGGAGAGCTTGGAATGGAGCAGTCCCTTTTCCCAAGCAGTGGGACATGGAGCAGGAGTAGAGAGCTGCCTGTGTGTGAACCCAGGCAGGAGCCAGAAGCAGTTGGCCCCTGGACCTGCAGGAGGAGGAACCCCAAAGCTCAGAACTCAGCCCTGAGCTGAGATGGCAGCTTTGCAGCAGGGCAGGAGCAGTGAACATGCTTTTATGCCATGTACCCCTAGGATGGGTTGGCACTCACAGTATGGAGTTGTCTATGGTGGGATGGGGAAATGCTGTAACCCCCAGGAACCCACCCTATTGGTTTTATTGCCCAACCACTCCTCAAGACTTGGAAATGGGAGCTGCAGCAGTATTAGAATTTGGACTTTTTAGCTTGTTAGAGAATGTGTGCACCTGAGAGTGCCAGGTGAGAGCCTGCTACATCAGCATGGAAAGAATGACACCCCCCAAAAAGGACTTTACTGGGACCCTTTGTTTTTAATTGAGGGGATTATAACCTACTGTGAGCTAGGGGTGGAGGGTATTGTGTTTTCTGCTGTCCCTGGGGATATTTTGTGTTAAGGAAAGACCTGTCTTGGGATCCCCTGACTATATAAACAAATAGATTGGCTATGTTATGTTATGTACTTTTGTGTCTGTTTAAAATCATGTGGCTACCCTGGTAACAAGTTCTTATGCTGTTATGCATTGTGAATGCTTTAGTTTCTTGCATAAGACTTAATTCTGAATAGAAGATTTATCATACCTTATGAGTCAACCCCTTAAAAAAAAATACACACACACACACACACACACACACATATTCACAGCAGCAGCCCTCAAATGTGCTGTGTTGATTGGTGTTACACTCACAGATACCCTTTTCTCAGTTTTCCTATTATTAGAAAGGGCACTACCATCCTTTTAGTCACCCAGTCTTGTAACTTGTTTCATCCTTGATTCCTTACTTTTATTTGACAAACATATCCAATCTGTTGTTAAGTCTTATAATATTGACCATAACAGCATCTTTTATATATATCCTCTTCTCTCTACTACATCACATTGGTACAGGCCTTCATCACTTTACACCTAGCTGGTCTCCCTTCCTCTAATCTCTTCCTTGCCCCCTGCCCCATTCCTCTTCCACTCAGTCATCAAATTGATTTTCTTAGTGTAGGTCTGAATGGTTCTTCTCTTCCCTACTCAACAAGTTACCTCTAGGATCAAGTATTAAATCCTCTGGTATTTAAAACCCTCAACAACTTGGCTTCTTCCTGCCTTTTTAGTCTTCTTACACATTACTCCCTTCCACTTAACTATGTCAACCCGTGACACTGGTGTCCTGGCTATTTCTTGCACGATATTTTCCCTCTCTACATTTTTACTAACTGTCCATCATCTACATTTTTACTAACTTTCCATCATGCCTGGAATGTATTCCCTCCTCCCCCCTGCCTCTTGGCATCCCTAGATTTTTTCAAGACTGAGCTTAAATTTCACCTTTCAAAAGGAGGTCTTTCTGTCCCCTTTCTCCTATCCACATCCACTCTAGTGTGCCACCCATTTGGAGTGCATATATCTTGTATGTAGATAGCTAGTTTCATGTTATCTCTTCCATTAAAGGCAAGGCCTTGTGTATAGGAATCTTATTTTTGCCTTTATTTATATCACCAATGTTTAGCACGATGGCTGTCATGTGATTGATGACTGACTGTTAATTGTGATTGATTATAGACAATTTTTTTATCTGACCCATTTCCTCATTGTTTCTGTACAAGTGGCTATTCCCTTTATCTCTTTAAAGACTTTATTTCAAAATAAAGGACTATGAGCTCCTAAAAGAAAAGAACACTGAAATTATTATGTGATTCCTTATTGCTTGTTCTCAAAGTCTGGCATTCATTTAAACATGACTTTTTGTAATTTTACCAAGTCTGTGTAGGAAAACATCATAGAAATGTCAACAATTCTATGGAATTGAAAGTCTCCACTGCCACCTCATCTTTATTTGTGTACCTTTAAGAAAATGATTTGACATGCTGAAAAATAACATTCACAGAGGGAAGTTCTTTCAATATGTCTATTGCCTCAGAGAATTGCAGAGTCAATGTCAGAGAGACCTGAGTGTAACTTTCCTACATAAGGACCATCATGTATAAAAGTGCTTTTCTTGAGCACTTTTCTTGAGCACAGTTCTTTTTCCATGGTATCTTTGCCCCTTACATCTCCTTAAAAAAATAGAAAAAAGAAATTTTCTATTTAGACCAAATACTACAGTGGAAAAAGTGGTGAATTTTGAGTTTCACTGGGGTTTCCAATCTCATCTCTAACACTCAAAAACTGAATGACCCTAACCTCTCTGGGTCTCAGTTTTCTCTTCTGAAAAATGAGGATAACTAGATTAGGATCTCTGAAGTTCCTTGAAGCTATAAATTATCTTATATTAATTATATTCCAAAGGTATTCAATCCTTTGAAATATAATGAGACCACATCTTTACTGCATTGAAAGAAATTCCAGTACATTCCATCATATTTTAAAAATGATCAATATATTGTATGCTAGTGATCATGTTCTAGTTATTAGGTAAAAGGGAGGAGAAACATTTAAACATTTTTGATAGTTCAACAATATTGGTAGTCAAACTCAATGATTTTTTTCATACAAAAGTGAAAAAAATTCATGTCAAACTCTAGTTTTCATAGAAGCTTCAGATTCTACAGCTGCGATCTGTTTAAGTCAAATGACTATTCAAAATTAATCAAAGTAACAAATGCAAATTCCTTGTGTTAGTGAATGCTGCAGGACTATCTTGTACATCTCTATTGGATATTGCTAGTAATTAAAGGCAACTAGATCAGGCAACGGATCTAGGCTGGAAGTCAAAAATATCTGAGTTCAGTTGTGGTCACAGACACTTACTAACTATATGACCCTAGACAAGTCACTTAACTTCTTTCTACCACAGTTTTTCTCATCTGATGTGACAATTAAATGAGATAATAATAGCAAAGCACTTAGCACAATGCCTGGCACACAGTAAGTAAGCACTGTATAACTGGTAGCTCTCATTAGCTATTATTAATTGAAGACAACTGTATCAGGCAATGGATAGAATGCTGGGCCTGAATTCAGGAAGGCTGTCATTCAGATCCAGCCTCAGAAACTTCTAAGTTGTGTTACCTTGGACAAGTTACTTGTATACCTCTGTTTCTTTATCTGTGAAATGTGGATAATAATAGCCCCAACTTACTGGGATAATTGAGAGGATAATAACTTTCAAGGAGCATTTTTCAAACCTTAAAATGCTATATAAAGTGCTAGCTGTTATTATTATTCTTATTAATATAATGTAGGCAAATCAACTTTGTTGACTTTATTTATACAAAGTCAAATAGAGGGTCACATGACTACCTTCTGTTTGTGGGCCACTAATACAGTTATGCAAAAATCTGGGGACAATTGGCCTATTTCTTTCCCTGGACCAGCATCAGAAAGTCACTAAATAGTAGACATAGAAGGATGCTAGAAGTCATTTAATCCACATGCTGTGCAATCTGTTCCCCAGTATTGCTCAATAAACGGTCAATCAGACTGTATTTGAACACCTTGCTTGATATGGAGGCATATCAAAAGGCAGCCCATTCCTTCTTGAGAAAGTTCTACTTGCTATGAAGTTGTTCTCTAGGTGGGATGAATATCTGCCTCCCTGTAACTTCCATCTATTACTCCTAATTCTGGTTTCTGGGGCTAATGAGAAGCAGTTTTACCACACTTTCATGTGAAACATCTTCTAATATTTAGTCAACTATTTATGTGACTCCTCTGAAGTTTCCCTTTTGAGGCCCCAAATCTGTCTTTCCTTTACTTGATCCTCAGATTACATGGTTTTAAGTTCTACTATTTGAGTGACTCTACTGGTCATTCTTCTTGACATACTATAGTTTCTAAAATGTGAGAATGGGAAAAGAATGGGAAATAGTAGATTCAGAAAACATGCAGGGAATCATGCTCTGATTCTGAAGGTGTATATTTCAGAATGCATCTAGAGGAAAATTTTCTTTGCCCCTTTTTTACAGTCTTTAAGTCAAGTTAAATCTAGAGCAGAGAACTGCTCAGAAATGTCAACATCTTCAACAATCAGTCACACGTCTACTGCATGGTAAAAAGGGCTAAACCATTCACTTTTTAAAAGTGTGTGGTTAATTCTTTATGGCCATAAAGTTTTCTGGTTAGTCAAGCAGTCAGACAATAAGCATCTATTAAGTCCCTACTGTATTCTAGACACTGTGCTAAACACTGGGTATATAAAGAAAGGCAAAAAGCAATTTCTGCTCCCAAGGGTTTCACATTCTCGTTCCACATCATTTAACCCTAGGACTACAGCTGTAGATCTGGAAGGGACTTCAAGGGTTATTTATATCCACTCTCAGATGAGAAAATTGAGGGCCAGGGAGTTTGAGTCACTTGCCCATAGTTCCATAGTCTGTGTAGCTTCCCCAATCTGAAATCTTCTCAGGATGCCCTTTATCAGCCTTCTTCTTCACCCCAGAGCCTCCTTCAGCATTCCATTGACATTTCCCAGACTAGATCAACCTCTAAATGCAGCTTCTGCTGTCAGTCTGGTATCCCTTGAGCAGTACCTCAGCTTTTTCTTGCCTGCTGTGAGGTGAATCTCATGGGCCTCAAAGGACTCAGAACACCATCTGCCACAATGCTGGACATCAATGGATGCCTTGAACAGTCTAATCACTTCCCTTCATCCTTCAGTAGACTCTTACTGGATTCATTTCTCGATGACTGGCATATTCCCATCCCATCATACTCTTCCCCTTCTAATGATTCTGAATCTCTCCCTATCATTGTACAAACCCTACTATCCATGCTCTATCTTCTTTCTCCCTTACTCCCACTCCCTAAACTTGACTCTTTCCTTATTCCACTCCAGATCTCCCCATTCCTTCCATTGTACTCTCAGGAATGATTGCTATATAGTTTAGTAACTTGCTTTAACTTAAACCTTTATTTTTCTCACTCCTTATGTCTCTCACTAAGAACTTTCTCCCTCATGACTACACTTTATCACTGGCCACCCTTCCCAGTACTGATCACGTTTTCACTCATACTGTCTGACTCATTGTTTTTGGTGGAGAAATCAAAATAATCCATTCTTCCCATTGACACTTTCATATTCTCCTTCTACCACCATTATTTAGTACCCTCTTTTCCTTTCACATTCATATTTATCTCCCAATCAAGATTCTTGTTACTGTTGTCTTCCATCCCAATACCACCCTTTGAGGACACCTTCTTCAATGAGTTCAGTGCCTGATTCAGTCTTCCTTTCAACATCATTCATGTCAGGGGAATTAATATACCTAATGATATTCCTTCACATGCAACAACATTCTAGTTCTTTAACTTCATGTCCTTCTAGTACCAACTTTCCTGAGTAATTTTGAATTCCCTTTCTGTGAACCCTCTTCCAGTGTTATGAATTTCCATGTGCCTCAATTTAGCTCTTTGAAGTTTTTCCTTAAATGTTCTATTGTCTCCCAGTAATCTGACGGAGCTTGAGTTCAGATGACATAGACTTAGAGAATATAATCATGTCTACATCATGATGAAGTATGAGAATGGGACTGTCACAGAGGGAGCATAGCTACTTATCTTTAAAAAAATGTTGACTAATTTAATGATAATGCATCTTTTAAAACAAGAGATAATGAATTAGAGAATATCATTAATCAAGAGTTTTCAGTTTGTTTCATATTATATATTCAATGCTCTACAGCTTCACTTTAATTTGTGAATATGATATTGATATGAAGCTAGTTTGGAGATAAGATATATCCAAAAAGTGTGGCTAGAAAGATTAGTAAGATTACTGTAATCAATAAATGTATATGTATATGCATAGAGATGTATATGTATATGAGTGTATATGTACAGAGATGTATTGCCAAGGCAATATTCACAGCACTGATGGTGACTATGAATATGCCTCCATAGTTCTCAGTTGTAAAGTATAACAGGCTCTCCATATAGAAGACAGAAGAAAAACATTTATTTAGACACCAGAAAGCCAAATTCCAGAATCAGAAAACAAAATTTGTCATGGTGACCAAGAAGTTAATAACCATGATTTCTACAGGGGGCAAAGCCATTCCCAAGCCTCCTCCCTTCTGCCAGGGCCTTCTCACAAGCAAACACGCAGGAGACTGAGCTTTGTGTCCTTTCTTTTCTGAACCAACAGACCCCATTCACACACTTCCTCCTGTTCTTCTCCACCTTTTCTGTTCTGCCTGTTCAGCAAGCTCTTCCCACCGCATTTGACTTAGGTTTCCACATGATTTAAGCAGGTCATATGGACCTGTTAACAAATGAGAAAGATCTTTCCATTTAAATTACTATTACAATAGAATATCCCCAAATTAGCATAGTTTAAAGCTTACATTATATATATATCTGTGTGTGTATGTATCCTATGTGTATATATGCAAATATGTATGTGTGAATATATGTTGTATATATGCACATATGTGCACACACAAGCATATACATGTATATATGTATGTATGTATATGTATATGTACACACACACACAATCTGGGGGAGTACTTGCTCCATTAAGTAAACAACCTTATTTTTTTTATTTTAACCAGTTTGCAAGGAAAGAAATATTTCTAAACTCTACAGCATATTTTCTGCCTTTTAAACAGAAGCTGAACATGATTTAACCTTTTCTTGGTGAGTCATAGCCATCATTATGTACCACATGATATGGCTGGCAGTGAGGAAAGAACCTTGTTACACAAAAACGAAAAAAAAAAAAGAAGATGCAAAGAAGCAGCCAATTCTTAAAATACCTTATCCAATTTAATATATACTTAAAAATACACTCTATTTAACAGAATTCCACAGCAATATATATATATATACACATACATATATGTGTATATACATATATACACACACCCACATATTATCCTCGTTCTTGCTATTATTTATATATTTGTGTTTTTGTGTCTTATTAAATTTGTAATTTTTAAAAAGAAAAAGTTTTGTAAATCTTAAAACTGCATGGAAATGAGTTATTATCATTGTTATTGGTATCTAAATTGTATCATTGACATTGCTATAGGAAGGATTGTATTCAGACTTCGTTTCTTGCCAGAAAAGGCTAATGTAGTGAGATAAGAAATTAGGAAAACCTGATGGTGAATAATTCTTTGGGTTCCAGAATATCATTTAGCTGTGACTTCTTAAAAATGTGTTCTTGCAGATAACTAGGGAATAATTTAATAGTTACTTTGTTTTGGTAGCCTTTCATAAAATGGCACAAAGATTAATCTCCTGAGGTCATAATTATGATGTGGTTTTTGAAGTGTTTTTCCAGCTCTCCTTGTGGGACTTTTAGAGATTTATGACATATACCAGGGAAAAAGAGTCATACTGATAGCATTGTCTTCAATACTAAGACCAATATCTATATTTCCTATTCATATTCTATGCAACAAATAGAGAATGTTGGTCTGATCATAGCTAACTCTTTGAGTGAATGACATTTCCATACTACTTGGAAGGACTGTGCACTTTATGCAAAATTAGCATAGATAGGAAGATGAGACGTTATCTAAAAGAGGTATTATGATATAATTCACTCCATTCCCTACAAGGAAGGCTGATTTTCAAGTAAAGTAATGGTTAGTTGGGTTAGTAAACATTAACTACTTGGATGTCATGTTAATTTGGGATTTAAGGGGCTCCTTAGGGTGTACTCTATGTGTCTGATGTAGCTGTTGGAAATTCTTTGGGATAATCTCCTAAGGATGGAGGTGTAGCATAATAGGAGTCCTATATTGCACCTGTTGGATTTAGACTGAAGACACTTGGATTTGAATCCCTTAATACTCAATTTGAAGCACTTTCACACTTAGTAGCCATGTGACCATAGCCAAATCATGTGGCTTTTATCAACCTCAATTTCTTTATTGAACCACAGCTTTGATACTTATTAGCTGCGTGGCCATAGCCGAAGTATAGAACATTGCAGAGGTTCATTTTCTTTTTAGATTATAGCTTTGATACTTAATAGTTATCTGACCATAGCCATGTCAGGTAATCTCTTGCAGCCTCAGTTTCCTTACCTATATTTAATTATCAAGGGACTCTGTGTTCAATAATAGGGATCAAACACTCAAACACATAATCACTCCAAAAATTATATTGCTCCAAGCAATAGAAATGGATACTATGAAATAATTCTAGACTCTCAGAAAACTGTCTGACAGTATTCCCCACACTCTCATTTTTGTGAATGACATTTATCTCATTAGTCTAAAGGCATGGTGTCTTTAGATCTATCCAATTTACCCTTGGATGGGCAACATGCACTGGGAGAAACACTTAAAATTCTCTGTTCCTTATTGTATGCAAATGTTTTGCAAAGCTTAAAATACTATATAAACACTATATTAAAATACTATATAAATACTATATATTGCAAACCTTAAAAACTATATAAAATACTATATAAATACTTCTTATTATTCCCTTTGTGTTAATCATATGAATATGGCATAATTGTATACAATTATTTACTCATATCAACTGGGCATCCATAATTTCTCCAAGGCTAAGTAGCTTAAATGCTTTCAAATCACAGGAAACTCAAGAGTTGGAGGAACAAAGTGTAGATATTCTGATTCAGACCTTTATATGGGCTATTGGTAGATGCCAGGAAACACACAAATATATATCCACACAACAGAGAAGTTCAAAGTACAGAACTTGGATTCCTAGATTCAAACTATCTTCATTTCTGTGTAATACCAATAAAACTCCACTGGAGGATGTAGAAATAAAAATTCCAGAATCTATAAATACCTGGGAATAATTTCAGAGTGTATAAAGTACCTGGGAATTCTATCTACCAAATACACAAAAAAACTATATAGATATAAAAAAATAGTTTTTCCAAAAACAAAGAAACCTAAATATTGGGGAAATATTAATTGTCAAAAGTAAGATGAGCCAATTTAACAATAAGAACAACACTACCTAAATAAATTTACTTATTCAATGCTATACCAAACCATCAAAGGGTTATTTTAGAGACTTGGAAAAAATGATGATGAAATTCACATAGAAGTATTATTACCTCATTATTTACCAAGGTACCTAATAAAAAAAAAACTGCCAATGAAAGTCTTGGGGGTACCAAATTTCAAACTATGCTACAAAGCAGTAATTTTCAAGACAATTTGCCATTGGTTAAAAAATACAATGATTTCTCAGTGGAACAGATTAGGTATAAGATTTCTGTGACTCCATCAGTACTTCTTGTTCTTGCCTGGCGGCATGTGCTTCCGGTATTGTATGTGAAGAAATCTGAAACATGTGATTCTTCTTAAGGAATCTTTTACTTCAGATGACTTTCATCTTACATGAGAATGCTAGAGGTAAAACTGATACCTGAAGCAGAGAACAGGCATTGGCTTCAAATATGGGTCAAAAGAGAAATTTAAGATTGATAAGGAGGTGGTATGAGCACAGATTGTAAAAATTTTTGCTATCAGTATTTGCAATCAGGATGACTTTTTTGTTTGTATTTAAGTTTCTGGTTCTATGATATCAAAATCCATTTATTCACATGATCTGAAACAGTAAGCACCTCAACATACACAGAGTTCCTACTCTCACAGGTTCTCAGATCCACATTCACAAAAGAAAGGCAACTTTTGAGGGGTTAACAATCACTTTAATCAAGCACATGTATCATTCCTTCAACCAAGCACATATATCATTCACCTAGTTCAGGGGAGTCAGCAACCCTGAAAATACAGAGAAATAAAAAATCAACAGATAAGGCTTCCTCCGCCTGACCATAATTGATACATGCATCACAATTCAACAGATAGGTTCAACTGTCTGACTATAGCTACCAGAGAGGGAAGCACTGTCATCTGGGTTTTCAAAGCCGGGGAACTCAGCAGCTTCCCAGAGTCCTCATCTGGTCAAACAAACACTTCCAGTCAGTAAGCCTCAAAATAAAACCACATCTCACTCAGAGTCCCTATACACTTTATAAAACCAGAGGGATTCACATCCCTTGAGAACCAGCGCCTCATTAACAGAAGATATGGACCTTGCAACAACTTCCCAGGCCCAACAATGGGTGGGAAAGATCCTTTTTAATCACATTTTTCAGAGGCACTTTTAGTAAAACAAAAACAGCAAAAGATCCTACTTTGCTTGACCTTACAAGGTCATACCAGAGAGGACTACTCTTATAGTTTCTATCATATTGGAATGATTTTGAACATGAGCCCATGAAAGGTTTGTGCATCATTACAGAGCTAATTTACCTAAGGAGGGAAATCCTCCTGAGTCAAAAGCTAACTATTAGGAGGTGAAATGTTTTCATCCTAGCAATTCATGAAGATTATGAAGGGTAAGGAATATGGTTTGCAAATTCTACATTGGTGGAAGCTCTATGTACATTAATGATTTCATCAATCTCTTGAACTGTTAAAGTAAGGCTATCTAGGATATTTATTTTTCTGCTCTAAATTGTGAAGACTTGTTTTGATTTGATAAGGAGTTTTCAGCCTATAAATCAAGATCTCTTGTTGTGTGGGGTTTAAAAATCCTTTGAAGAAAAACAACAGATTATTTGTTGCAATCGTAACTAATTGCCATAATTTTTTAGTAGTCTTAGTAAAATAAAACCCAAAGTAAGACCCCCTCCATTTCCCTTATCACAGTCCACTTTACAGTCACTCGGCATTGTGTGTGATTTTTAAAAGGCTCAAGAGATATTTTCTGGGTAATTAATCACTTTATTAATAATACTAACTCTTTATTAATAAAATGGTCAGTTATACTCTCAAATGCCAAAGAACCTTCATGGAACTCAGTGCTTATATGCCCATGGAAGAGTGCCCTGTTGGTGGCAATCAACTTTGATTGGTTAACAATTAATGAGAAACCCAATATTACAATGAGAAGTAGGCTCACTCCAATGAGGGACTAAGAGAGTGGCATCATATCACTCTAGGGCAAAGAGACTATCTCAGTATCCAGACCCCTGCCTTGGGCAGTCTAAATAAAGGATCTACCTCCACCCAAATCTGCTAGAATGAAATATAATGGGTAAGAATTCTACTTAGATAAGATGGTCTAGGTGGGGTAAATTTTTGGCAGAAGTCAGTAATATTCTTTCAAAGAAATAGGACAGGGAAAAAGCCTGGATCTGCCCCATAATTGGTTATTAATAATCATTTCTCTCAAGTGGAAACAACAGGATAGTGGTTAGGATGCTGGGTTTTTAGATTCAGCTAATTACTTACCTATGAAATCTTAAAGAACCCACTTGACTTTGCTGGACCTCTTTCCTAATCTATAAAATGATGGCATTGGATTAAATGACTTCCAGAATCAAATATATGCATTGCATTCAACACCGTTCATAGCCTGACCCTCATTTTCAATCTTCTTATACCTTATGTACTCTGTGATCCAGTAATATTGGCCTCCTTTCTCTTCCTTAATGAAAGGCTCAATCTCCTGACTATGTTGTCCACTGATAGAATGTTAAGGGGAAATCTAGCCTGCCAAAATAAGTTCACAAATAATCTGGAATATTTTCAGATGTGGCTTCCTTTGGTCTCAGGAAATTGTTTGGATCCAGATTCCCTTTATCAAACTGTAGACACTAAAGGTCTAAGCTGCAATGATTTTTTTACTTCTCTCTATATGACTTGCTCACTAACCTCTAGTGGCTCCCTATAACCTCTAGGATCAAATATGTAATCCTCTGTTTGTTGATTCAAAGCCCATTATAAATTGGACCTGCCCTATCTTTTCAGTTTTCTTCTACCTTACACTTATGCATGTATTCTTCAATTTAGAAGCAATGGAATCCATGCTGTCTCTTACACAAGACACTCTATTTGCTGACTTCAGGCATTATCTATCACTGGCTTCCCCCATGCTATCACTGGCTTCCCCCATGCCTGAAATGTTCTCCCTTTTCATTTCTGCCTTCTGACTTCCCAGACTTCCCTCAAGTTCCAGCTAAATTTCACTTGCTAAAGGAAGGCTTTCTGGATTCCCCTCAATTCCAGTGTCTTCTCTCTTTATTATCTCCAATTTATCCTGTATATAGCTTGTTTTTAAGTAGCACAGTTTGGATGTTGTCTCTTCTCACTAAACTGAGCTCCCAGAGAGAACTCAGAAATGCTTTCTTTTTTTCCCCCTAGCACTTAATGCAGTGCCTGACACATAGTAGGTGCTTAGTAAATGTTTGCTGACAGACTTACTGAGTCTAAAGTCTCTTATAACTCTAAATCAATATTCCTACGAACACAGTTACAACGAAATAAAAAACATTGCAAATGTAATACTCCTCCCCTCAAGATAGTTGGGGAGCCTAGCACCAGAAGTCAGGCCATGATGCTCTGTGCTACACTTCTAATGTAATTTGCAAAGTCACCTGTTGGGAGAATTCATGGCTTTATTTTGACAACTGACATGGACTGGGAAAAAATTGGATCTCCTTTATCTTCTTGTATCTATTGGTGTGAACATCTGGTCCGTTCTGCATTAGTGATCCCTTTGAGAAAAGAGAGTGACAATTTCACTAGATGGAGCTCTGCAAATGTTCTTTCTCATGCCTGGAAGGCTGCCATGAACCCAAAGCAAGAATAAAATATTTTATGTGTGTGTTTTGTGTTTGTGGATAAATTTTTAGTTTAAAATTCACTGAGTCACCTTGTTAAGTAGTTAATAATAAATATCTGTATACCAATACTTCATGGGTCTATACTTTCATTATCATGTGTGCCTCTTTAATGGATGCAGACTGCAGGCTGCCTAGTATAGCAGATACAATAAAAAACTTGACGTTAAGAGACCTGGGTTCAAATCTTAACTTAGACATTGCCTTGTTTTACAGTCACAGGTAAGTTAATTAGCCTCTTAGAGCTTTGGTTTCAACATTTGTGACTTGGGATTGACAAAACTTGCAGTATTTGTTTAATAGAGAGCTGTGATGTTGCAACCCTTGAAGTGTTATAAAAATGTAGTTTTTATTAGGTGGTAGTCAAGAATTTCTATGACTAAACATTCACACCTCCTTTGACCAATCTGGCAATGAAAGACTCCAAACTTAGATATTATCTTAGAAATCAAAGTTTATCACTGAGCTCACATAGCAAATGTTCCTAGCTCAGTAGAATCTGCAACAGTTTACACCTCAGTGTTGGAGCCTTTGATTATCCAGGTCATCTCCATACCAGAAGGAGATACTGCAGGACCTGACTTTAGTAGAGAAATGATAGCTCTATGCTTAGCAAACAATTGTAATAGCCTCCCAAACATGTCAGGGACATTTTGTCTACAGTTGTATATGTAGGAGATGTGACTCTGGATGAACAGAAAGAATATTGAGGTCTTGTTTTATACCTGCATAAGAGACTGAATTGGGGCCAGAGCTTCTTGGGAGAAAGTCACATATGGTTCTAAAGCCTAGGGAGAAAAACAAAACCAAACATGAATGGTTACAGAGCTCCTTTGGAGAAACACAAATCTGGTTTCAGAGGTTCTTTTGGAGAAAGACATGGACAGAGGGCATTTCAGGGAATGGAGCAGAAAAGACTGTGAAAACTGGAAACATGTAATATTGATAATAATAGTCCTAGTAATAATCATATTGTTATTCAGTCATTTCAGTGACCCCATTTGAGATACCGGAATGCCAGCTCATTTTACAGACAAGGAAACATACAAAGAAAGCTAAATAAATGGCCCAGGGTCACACAGCTAGCAAGTGTCTGAAGCCAGATTGGAAGTCAGGAAGAGGAGTTCTCCTGACTTCTAGGCACAGTGCTCTATCCACTGCACCACCTAGCTTCAATAACAATAGTGATACCTATCATTTTTGTACCTTCTACCATGAGCCAGGGCACTATGCTAAACACTTTAAAAATATTATGTCCTTTCATCCTCACAACAAGCATGGGAGGTAGGTGCTATTTTTATCCCTATTTTGCAGTTGAGGAAACTGAAGCAAATATTTTTTTAAAGTGATTTGCCCAAGATCACACAGCTAGTAAACATCTGGGGTTAGATTTAAACTCAGATTTTCCAGACTCCAGACCTGGCACTCTCTCCACTGTACCAGCTAGCTGCCTAATAGCAACTGTAGGAGAAGCTGGAGATATATGGAGGAAGCTGACTCCTCAGCATGTCCCTGATTCCTTGTTTGCCTCCCTACAATCACTGGAGAGAGAATCTTGTATAGAATGAGTAGGAGGTTGCCTATGCAGTATGACTTGCAAGTCACTAGGAAAGATCTTCTCTGTTAAAAACATTTCCCCTACCAATTTCCCTGTGAAATTGTCATATTATTTTACAATATTTGGTTTCCACGAAGACACTGGGTGAAGTGGGGAGGGAGGGCAGAAAGTCTTGTTGAACAGGGAACTTGGATGCTCAAGATGTATTGAATATTTTCCGTAAGATCAATCCTCCTGGTACTTGTTTGTGAGTGACACTCAGAGATGCAGTGTTTCCAAAATGTCATTTTTCTCATATAACAAAGAGACAAGGATCTTTGTACTGACACATAGAAAGTGGAGTAACCTTATTTATTTTGCCTTGGCTTCAGAGGGCAAGGCCAGGAGCAATGATTGGATATTAAAAAGACATAAAATTAGACTCAAGTGGAAAATAAAATATACCAATAATTAGATCTTTCAAAGATGGGAAGGAATTGTTCTGGCAAATTCTGAATTGTAGATCACTAGATTTCTTCAAATAAGTTTTGGATGACTACTTGTGGGGTGTACTGTAGATCAAATTTTTGTTTAGGTTGGAATTGGACTGGGTGACCTCTGAGATCTCTTCCTACTCTGACAACCTGGATTCTATGTACCACAGAAAACTCCTGTTCTGCAACTTAACTAAGAGAATTGTTCCCAATTCTTTATAAGTTTTTTTTTACCTTTGGTATTTTCTGTCAATCTGTTATTTCTTTGATGTCAGTACTCTCTCCACCTAAGTGTAACACAATCCTGTGTTTTGCATCATTTTTTGTTCTTATTCTCATATGAATTATCCATATAGAAAGTACCCAACTTACTAATGAACCTCCTCTCATTCTTTTGTGATCTTGGGATGCTGATTTACCACTCACGATGCCCACTTGTTGGATTTCAACTACAAGACATCTAGTTTACCTTCTTTTTTATTCATAACATTTTCTCAGTGATGACTCTTACAACTTTTTCTTCTAAGCATACTGTTAACATCAACCTGTTGTAACCTGCTAACCTTGTCTCTATTTCTGCAATGACCATGCCCTTTGTCATTTTAATTCTTCTGCTGTCATTGCATTTAATATAACACCAGAATATACATTACAGAATGAGTGTTGCTAATAAGTAATATGGAATTATCAAATGTATTACACAGCCACCTAAATATGCTCTAGCTCAGTCTTTTCTTATCACACAATTCCAGACAATGTTAACTGTCCATCTAAGACAACTACTCAAGAGCAATACATGTTTACATATACTTTGTTTTTCTCATGTGTTTAGACCAATTTTTTTCATATTACTGTAGAATTTTGCTACATAGCATTCATAACGTTCTGGGACTTAATGCAATGAATACAATGTCATCTGGTGATAGGAACACTAGAGAAACTTCAGCATTCACAGAGAATCCTTCTTTTACTGCATTGTACAACCAGGAGAGAGACTAGATAACACCTTTGGCAAACATTTATCTCTATTGATGTGTCCAAAGATAGGTAGTATTTAAAGAAAACATGTCTTCTCTGTTTGATAAGCCCAGGGATCCCAGCTTCTGGGATAAGGACTCACTGTTTGACAAAAGCTGCTGGGAAAACTGGATAATAGTGTGGTAGAAACTGGACATAGAGCAATGCCTGATATGGTGCAAAAGAATAAAGTCAAAATAAGTACATGAGCTAGATATAAAGGCTGATACTATAAACAAATTAGGGGAGCAAATGATAATGTATTTGTCAGATTTATGGAGAATGTAGAAATTTATGACCAAACAAGAGAGAACATTATGAAGTGCAAAATGGATAATTTTGATTACATTAAATTAAAAAGTTTTTACACAAACAAACCCAATGCAGTCAAGATTAGGAGGGAAGCAGAAAACTGGGAAAGAAATTTTAAAACTAGTGTCTGTGATAAAGGCCTCATTTCTTAAATATAAAAAGAACTGTGTCAAATTTACAAGAATACAAGTCATTCCCCAATTGACAAGTGGTCAAAGGATATGAACAGGCAGTTTTCAGAGAAATAAATTTATCTATAGTCATATGAAAAAATGCTCTAAATCACCATTGATTAGAGAGATACAAATCAAAACAATTCTGAGGTACCACCTCACAACCATCAGATTCGCTAACATGATAGAACAGGAAGATGATCAATGTTGTAGAAGATGTGGGAGAGTTGGAATACTAGATCTTTGTTGGTGGAGCTATGAGTTGATCCAACCATTCTAGAAAGCAATTTGGAACTCTGCCCAAAGGGCTACAAAAATGTTCATGTCCTTTCACCCAACAATATCATTTCTAGGGCTGTATCCCAAAGAGATCATAAAAATGGGAAAAGTTCCCACATGTACAAAAATATTTATAGCAGCTCTTTTTGTGGTGGCCAAAACCTGGAAATCAAGAGAATGCCCATCAATTGGGGAATGACTGAACAACTTGTGATATAGGAATGTAATAGAATACTGTTGTGCTATAAGAAATGCTGGATAGGTGGACTTCAGAAAAACCTGGAAAGACTCACATGAACTGACACTGAGTGAAATGAGCAGAACCAGGAGAACATTATACATAGTAACAATCACAGTGTTCAAGAATTGTTTCCTATAAGCCCTTCATAGCACTGCAAGGACCTAAAACATCCCCAAAGGATTCTTGAGGCAAAATGCCATCCATATCCAGAGAAAGAACTATGGAACTGGATCACAGAATGATGCAGACTCTTTTCTCTTATGTTGTGTTTTGCTTTGTTTTTTCTCATGGTGTCTCCCATTCATTTTATTCTTTAATGCAACATGACTAAGGTGAAAAATGTGTTTGATAAGATTGCATGCCATCTTGGGGGGGAAGGTAGAGGATAGGGAAGAAAATTTAAGGCTTATGAAAGTGATTGTTCAAAACTGAAAACAAATAAATTAATTAAATTTTACAAAATAGAAAACATCTTCTCAATTGTTATTAAAGATCTTGGAAGTGAAATGCAATGGCAAATTTTTTATTTCCATTCTAATTTGGAACTTTGAAAATTTTGAAGATCTTTTAAAGCATGATTTTCTATACGTTCACATGTAGCAGTTTAAAATTAAGGAGGTCACTTTTAAACATCATTGAGAAGTCACTTAACATGAAAATAAGTACAAAGTCGTTTTTCAGAATGCTTTTGATTTTGATCCTATATATTTGTAAGAGCAATCTGCCTTTCAAGAGCACATGTCCAGTTGAATAAAGAGGATAAAAATCATTTAAAAAGTTATATATCTAAAGGAAACTTCAGTTATTGAAATCCAAAGTTATGGAAAGAATAAGTTATGGAGAAAAAAAATGATGCCCTATATGCCACTGTACCCCTTGCCAATTGATTTTTTGCTTTTGTTTTATTGTTTCTTGATTTCTCATAAATTCATTAGCTTTTGTTTGCTCCATTCTAAGGAATTATTTTCTTCAGTGAGCTTTTGTACGTCTTTATCCATTTGGCCAATTTTAAGGCATTCTTCTCTCCATTATTTTTTTTTGGATCTCTTTTATTATTTGACCTAGTCTGTTTTTTAAGGTGTTATTTTCTTCAGCATATTTTTGGTCTCCTTTATCAAGCAGTTGTCTTGTTTTTCATGATTTTCTTACATCACTCTCATTTCTCTTCCCAATTTTTCCTCTGCCTCTCTTGATTTTCAAATTCCATTTTGAGCACTTCCATGGTCTGAGACCAAGTCATATTTTTCTTGGAGACTTTGGATGTAGGAGCTTTGACTTTGTTATATTCTTGTAAGTATACTTTTTGATCTTCTTTGTCACCATAGTAACTTTCTATGATCAGAAATTTTCCATTGTTTGCTCGTTGTCCCAACTTATTCATTGACTTTTAACTCTTTGTTAAAGTAGGGCTCTGCTTCCAGGGTGGAGGGTGCATTCTCTCAAGCTTCAAGGGTTTTGTGCAGCTGTTTTCAGAGAGATATTTCTAAGGATCTGTAAGTTTTCTGTTTTTCCAAAGTGGTATTATCTAAGGAGAGGTGTTTACTTCTCTCCTGGATTGTACTCTGGTCTGTGAATGATAACAAGCACTCTTTTCTGTCCTGGAACTGTGATGAGGGTCCCTGCTCCAGTGTAACCATAAGCTTTGCAGTGCTAGTGCTCCTCCTCACGCTGTGACTGCCACCCAGGCAAGGCAACAGATTCCTGCTTTTCTGCCAGAGCCAGAAGAAGACCCCTGTAATCTCCTGAACAGTTTTTTGACCTCCTTACTGTTTATGGACTGAGAGCTCTAGAAATGGCTGCTGCTGCTGATTCAATGACTTCCAAAGCCTGCTCCTGATTTGCTAGGTTCTGGTCTACACTGGTATGACCTGCACTGGACTGTGTTCCACTCTCACCCTTATACAACAGACCTTTCCTGCTGACTTTGGAGTCTGTGAGCTGAGAGGTCTGGAAACCAACATTGCTGCCACTGATTCAGTTATATCAAGTCCTGCTCCTGGTTTGCTGAAGCCTGGTCTTTGCTGATGTGACCTGTACTGGATCATGCTCCTCTCTCATCCTGTTGCAACAGACTTGTCCTCCCAACCTTCTAGGTTGTCTTGGATTGGAAAATTGTTTCGTTTTGTCTTTTTGTAGATTCTGCCATTCTGGAATTTGTTTAGAGTCATTGTTTAAAGATATTTGGAGAGTTTGGGGAGAGCTCAGTCAAGTCCTTGATTTTACCCCACCATCTTGGCTCTGGTGCCTTGCCATAAAAATTAATAAATTAATTAAAGCTTATAAAATTAACATAAATGTTAGGAATCTGATCTTTTTTTTCTCACCAAAATTGTCAGATGATGTAAGGAAGTGAATCAGTGGAACAAATAAATCAGAATGTTCATAGTTTTAACCAAAACAAAGACAGTTAAAAAACTAACAGTTAAAGATATAAAATAAACCACATTAGAATGAAAATGTAAAAGTAAGAAAAGGAAACTGGGAAATGTATTTTGTGTTTAGTTTACAAAGTTGGAGTTGTAACAAGGAATTATTAATAGGAATAGACTGTAAGTTATAGACTACATTGAAAAAGAATCATTCTGTTTAGATCATCACAGAGTCCATAGATCATATTTCTTCTTTTATGTAAATCAGCTTCTAAAGTTAAAGAGTAGTATATTATCTATCATATACTTATGATAAGCTATTGTATATGGCAACACACCATTTTGATAGAAGATGATTCCATTTACAACAATTTAAAGTTAATTTTTCAGGCATGATATCTGTTCTATAAAGAAAAGCATAACCATTTCATGCATTTCTCAGTGCTCTCTGATGTCTAGGCTGTTTCTAGTACCTTTTTATTCTGAGGTCTTTCCAATAATATTTCAATCTCGTAATTAAAAATTTTGAAGTATTACTTAAAGGAGTATTAGCTATGTGTTTTTCCCTATTTCTAGGTTGAATATCAAAGCATGTAAGACAATTATAAATGACAATGCTAGCATTTTCAAACTGGAGGTCAGCTCAACCTTTTTTCCTGCCACATTTTGGCAGCTTGTTATCTCAATGGTGATTTCATACTTTTCAATCTTACATGTCAATTTCCCCCAAGACTTGCTTGCCATTTATATAGAATTCAGAAGAGCCACATTTCTTTTTTGAGGAAAAGGTATTGGTTAAGAGAGGGAAAAACTTAAGCACTATAAATATCTGTCAAAATTTCTCCAAATTTCTAAGAGTTGTTATGGATTGCTAATGAATAAGACCAAAACAGTAAAATGAATGCCATTTGTGTTGAAAATACATTTGGAACAGTGGAGATAGGAAAGAAAATGAGAAAGAATACATACATACATATTACATGCACATATACATACAAATATAACAACTGATGAATATATATATATACATACATATATATCCACACATTATATATAGATATATGCATATATACAAATTTGTCTATCTCTATATATCTCTATACATAGATAGAGAGAAAGACTGATAAACACATACACACACGAGAGAAGGGAGAGATATAGGAAGAAGAGAGAAAGGAAAGGGAGAGACAGAGAGAAGGAGGGAAGAAGAGAGAAAAGAATAAAAAGGGGGAGAAAAAGAGGGAGAATGAGAAAGGAAGAGAAGGACAGAGAGAAGGAGAAAGGTAGAAGTGTGTCTGTGTGTGTGTGAGAGAGAGAGAAAGAGAGAGAGAGTGAGTGAGTGAGTGAGAGAGAGAGAGAGAGAGAGAGAGAGAGAGAGAGAGAGAGAGAGAGAGGAGTTGAGAGTGGCATAAAGAGTAAAAGTGGTAGTAGTGACATCAACTGCCTTTCATCTCTTAGGTCAGGCTATGTGTTTTGTTAGCATATTCTGATCTCTTTTCTAAGGGCTTCTGATTTAATTTATTTTAGACCTGGGGATGATGCACCTGCAAAAGAGTTTTAGTGGGGTTACCTTGGTTAAAGTCTTTGTTTCAGCTAAGGTGATTTTCTTTGAGTTTGACCCAAGGATCATTATTGCATTGAGAAAGATTTTGAGTCATCTCCCCTTGTCTCTTAGTTTCTCTGAGGTTCCTTTTAGTATTGTGAAATCTAGCCCCATTTACTAAATAGCATGGAGGACTGCCTGCCTCAGTTCCTAATCTGTAAAATGAACTGGAGGAGGAAATGACAAATCACTCCAGTACCTTTTCCAAGAAAACCCCAAATGGGGTCACAAAGAGTTGGACATGACTGAAAAATCACTGAAAAACAAACAACTGAAGTAGAGGAAAAGAAAACAAAATTAAAAAATGCTATGATAAATATGAAATCAAGAGAGCTCCTGGGAAAAAAATTACTCAAAGAGTATATATGTGTGTCCATGCCTTGGCTGAGTCAACAATTGATAACCTTGAACATTAATTAAATGCTTGCTATTTGCTAGCTATGTGCTGAAGCAACTCAGTGGATAGAGTGCTGGACCTAGAATCAGGAAGACCTGAGTTCAAATCTAGTATCAAAAAATTACTAACTGTATGACCCTGAGCAAGTCACTTAATCTCTGTTTGCCTTTCTCTACTGGAAAAAGAAATGGCAAATCACTTTAGTATCTTTGCTGATAATAACTTTATGATTACGACCAATACATAAATCATGGGCAAATCCAGATGATACAGAAATACTTAGGGATGTGAAACAAGAGAACTATGTTGTAATCTAGGCTCTGCTGCTAATTAATTTTGAAATATTTGCCCTGCTACTACTTCTCTTTTTTGGGTCTAAGTTTCCTCCTCTATAAAATAAAAGGGTTGGACTCAGAGGTGTCCAGGACCCAGCTTATGCTTTCTGAGAGCTAATTGTTTAATTTTTAGTGTATCTATGCATCAGAGATCTACAAAACTACAAATCAGGCTTTGATTTCTTATTTTTGTTCTGGTTGTCTAGATTTAAGAAAGTGGTGAAGAGAAAATTAATAATGCAGATTGTGTTTGGTGTAATTATTTTTTTGAGAGCTGATTGCTAAATTTTTTCCAGAACATATCTGGTTGGACTAGATGAACTCTAAAGTCCTTGATTTCTCTATGACTTTACATCTTTATGTGTCCTTTGTTGTTGTATGTTTAGTCCTGTCTGACTCTTTGTGACCCCATTTTGGGTTTTCTTGGTGAAGATACTAGAGTGATTTGCTATTTTCTTCTCCAGTTCATTTTACAGATGAGGAAACTGAGGCAAGCAGAGTTAAGTGATTTGCCCAGCTAGTAAGTATCTGAGGCCAGATTTGAACTCAGGAAGTGGAGTCTTCCTGACTCCAGGACTGACACTCTATCCACTGTACCACCTAGCTGCTCCTAGGCATTTCTCTTGGTATACTTTGACTCTTTTGTCAGTTTAACCTAGCCATCAGAAAAGTCTGGGGGAAGGCTGGATAGAAAATCTGTGTACTAAAAGAAGTGACAATTGATGTGCTGGGCATCATACAAGACACTAAAAAAATCAATTCAAATTGAACTTAAGAGCTAAGCTGTTGAAACAAGTCACCACAATGAAATATATGACTTGGAAACTGAGTGCTGGGGGATTGGGCTTGAATGACTTTTGGACTAGTTTCTATCAAGTTGAGTTCCAATCAATGCAGCAATCGGATCTGGGGAAGCCTAGGGCTATGTGATAATAGTCAAAATTGTTTTAACAACAGCAACTGTAGCTCAAGAGCAATGTTTTATTTGAAGAAAGCAAAGGATAAAAAGATGATGGGAAGAGAATCAAGTAAAAAAACTTTGCAGGACAAAGCCACAGGTGATTTAATTCTGGAGTTGATACCAGATAGAAGATGGAAAAATATAATGAAATTATGGGGCAATTAGGGCCCCACCTAAAACTTGTGGTAGATCACCAATAATCCATATTAATAATCAAAAAATCCTAATTGTCAAGGGAATAATTTTTAAACCTATTTTAAACCTATTTTAAACCTATTTTAAAATTTTTAAACCTATTTAAAACCTATTTAAAACCTATTTTAATCCCCTTTTGTCTTATCCTTTATTAAAAGCATCAAAAATGAGAAGGAAGTGAAATGAACTCCCAAATTTCGAATGAGTTCCAACTCACTTTGTTTTTGTGATCACAAAATAAAAATTAATTTCAGGTTGTCTTCCACTTTTTAAAATTTAATTTAATTATTATTATTTTTAATATTCTACAATCACTACCATAAAATTAAGATTTTATCCCCCCCACTACTCCCTTCCCTTCCCACCCCCTCCCCTCCCCACGACAGCATACAATTCTGTATAGGTTCTACATATACTTTCCTATTGAGTATGTTTTCACTATAGTCATGCTATGTAGTCAAACTAAAATAAATGGAAGAAATCATATAACAAATCAAAACATAATACACAGAAACCCCCCCCCCCACACAAACATGATCTGCTTCATTCTGTGAATGACTTCCATATTTCTTTCTCTGAGTATGGAAGGCATTTTGCCTTAGAAAACCACCATTGGGATTTTTTTTTAAAAATAAGTTCTTGCGTTATTACGAAATTCCAAGTCTACCAGAAAAAACTCTTGCACACTGTGGTCCTTGCTGTGCACAAAGTTCTCCTGGTTCTGCTCCCTTTGCTCAGCATCAGGTCATATAAGTCCTTCCAGGCCTCCCCGAAGGCTTCTTGTTCATCATTTCTTATGGCGCAATAGTACTCCATTACATTCATATACCATAATTTATTCAGCCATTCCCCAATTGATGGGCATCCCCTTGACTTCCAGTTTTTGGCAACTACAAAGAATGCTGCTATAAATATTTTTGTACATGTGGGACCCTTTCCCATTTTTATGATCTCTTGGGGATACAGTCCTAGAAATGATATTGCTGGGTCAAAGGATATGCACATTTTTGTAGCCCTTTGGGCTTAGTTCCAAACCATTCTCCAGAATGGCTGGATGAACTCACAGCTCCACCAACAATGAATTAGTGTTCCAACTCTCCCACATCCTCTCCAGCATTTATGATTTTCTTGTTCTGTCATGTTTGCCAATCTTATAGGTGTGATGTGGTACCTCAGAGTTGTTTTGATTTGCATCTCTCTAATCAATAGTGATTTAGAGCATTTTTTCATATGATTATAGATATCTTTAATTTCTTCCTCTGAAAATTGCCTGTTCATATCCTTTGACCATTTATCAATTGGGGAATGACTTGTATAGTTGTACATTTGACTCAGTACTCTATATATTCTAGAAATGAGGCCTTTATCCCCAAGCTTAGCCATAAAAATTCTTTCCCAATTTACTACATCCCTCCAAATTTTGGTTGCATTGGGTTTGGTTGTGTAAAAACTTTTCAGTTTAATGTAATCAAAATTATCCATCTTTCATTTCATAATGCTTTCTATCTCTTCTTTCGTAAAAAAGTCTTCCCTTCTCCATAAATCTGATAAATACACTATTTCTTGCTCCTCCAGTTTATTCATGGTATCAATCTTTATACCTAAATCATGTACCCATCTGGACTTTATTCTTGTGTACGGTGTCAGGCATGGGTCTATGCATAATTTCCACCACACTGTTAACCAGTTTTCCCAGCATTTTTTGTCGAACAGTGAGTTCTTATCCCGGAACCTGGGGTCCTTGGGTTTATCAAACAGGAGGTTGCTATATTCCTTGCCTACTGTGTCTTGAGTGCCAAGTCTATTCCACTTCTCTACCTCTCTGTTTCTTAGCCAATACCAAATGATTTTGATAATTGCTGCTTTATAGCACAATTTGAGGTCTGGTAGCACTAGGCCACCTTCCCAAGCATTTTTTTCATTAGTCCCTTTGATATTCTGGACCTTTTGTTCTTCCAAATGAATTTTGATATTATTTTATCCAGCTCTAGAAAATAATTATCTGATAGTTTAATTGGTATGGCACTAAATAAGTAGATTAATTTAGGTAGAATTGTCATTTCTATTATATTAGCTTGGCCTACCCATGAACAACTGATGTTTTTCCACTTACTTAAATCTGACTTTATTTGTGCAAAAATTGTCTTGTAATTGTGTTCATATAATCCCTGGGTTTGTTTTGGCAGGTAAACTCATAAGTATTTTATGGTGTCTACCCTAGTTTTAAATGGGATTTCTCTTTCTATCTCTTGCTGTTGGAATTTGTTGCTAATATACAGGAATGCAGAAGATTTGTGTGGTTTATTTTGTAACCTACAACTTTGCCAACATTGTTTATTATTTTAAGTAGTTTTTTACTTGAATCCCTGGGATTCTCTAAGTATATCATCATATCTTCAAAGAGTGGTAACTTAGTTTCTTCTTTGGCTATTTTTATTCCTTCAATTTCTTTATCTTGTCTAATTGCTACAGCTAACATTTCTAGTACCATATTGAATAATAGTGGTGATAATGGACATCCTTGTTTCACCCCTGACCTTATTGGAATTGCATCTAGCTTATCCCCATTGCATATAATGCTTGCTGAAGGTTTTAGGTAGATACTGCTTATTATTTTATGGTAAGTTCCCTTTATTCCTATGTTCTCCAGTGTTTTTAATAGGAATGGGTGTTGTATTTTGTCAAAAGCTTTTTCTGCATCTATTGAGATAATCATGTGGTTTTTGTTAGTTTTGTTGTTGATATGATCAATAATGCTAATAGTTTTCCTAATATTGAACCATCCCTGCATTCCTCATATGAATCCTACCTGATCATGTATTATTCTCGTGATAAGATGCTGTATTCGTTTTTTTTAATAACTTCATTTATTTAACTTTTCACATTCATTTTCACAAAATTTTGAGTTCCAAATTTTCTCCTCATTTCTCCCCTCCCCGACCCCAATACATCGAGAATTCTAATTTTCCCTATCACCAATCTGCCCTCTCTTCTATCATCCCTCCCTTTCCTTATCCCCATCTTCTCTTATGTCCTGAAAGTCCAGATAACTTTCTATTTCCCATTACCTGTATTTCTTATTTCCTAGTAGTAAGAACAATACTCAACAGTTGTTCCTTAAACTTTAAGTTCCAACTTCTCCCCATCCCTCCCACCCCAGACATTTCCTTTGGGAAGGCAGGCAGTTCAACATACGTCATATCTGTGCAGTTTTGCGAATGACTTCGATAATAGTCGTGTTGTGTAAGACTAACTATATTTCCCTCCATCCTATCCTGCCCCCCATTGTTTCTATTCTCTCTTTTGATCCTGTCCCTCCCCAAGAGTGTTGACTTCAAAATGCTCCCTCCTCCCATTGCCCTCCCTTCCATCATCCTCCCCACCTTGCTTGTCCCCTTCTCCCCCACTTTCCTGTATTCTGAGATAGGTTTTCCTAGCAAAATGAGTGTGCATTTTATTTCTTCCTTTAGTCAAATGTGATTAGAGTAAACTTCATGTTTTTCTCTCAGCTCCCCTCTTTTTCCCTCCACTAAAAAAATCTCCTGCCTGCCTTTTCTATGAGAGATAATTTGCCCCATTCCATTTCTCCTTCTCTCCTCCCAATACATTTCTCTCTCATTGCTTAACTTCATTTTTTTAAAGATATGATCCCATCCTATTCAATTCAATCTGTGCTCTCTGTCTCTGTGTGTGTGTGTGCGTGTGTGTGTAATACCACCAACTGCCCGTATACTGAAATGTTTCAAGAGTTACAAATATTGTCTTTCCATGCAGGAATGTAAACAGTTCAACTTTAGTAAGTCCCTTATGACTTCTCTTTGCTGTTTACCTTTTCATGCTTCTCTTGATTCTTGTGTTTGAAAGTCAAATTTTCTTTTCAGCTGTGGTCTTTTCATCAAGAATGCTTGAAAGTCCTCTATTTCATTGAAAGACCATTTTTTCCCCTGAAGTATTATACTCAGTTTTGCTGGGTAGGTGATTCTTGGTTTTAGTCTTAGTTCCTTTGACTTCTGGAACATCATATTCCACTTCCTTTTATCCCTTAATGTAGAAGTTGCTAGATCTTGTGTTATCCTGATTGTATTTCTGCAATACTTGAATTGTTTCTTTCTAGCTGCTTGCAATATTTTCTCCTTGACCTGGGAACTCTGGAATTTGGCCACAATGTTCCTAGGAGTTTCTCTTTTTGGATCTCTTTCAGATGGTGATGGGCGGATTCCTTCAATACTTATTTTGCCCTCTGGTTCTGGAATCTCAGGGCAGTTTTCCTTGATAATTTCATGAAAGATGATGTCTAGGCTCTTTTTCTGATCATGGCTTTCAGGTAGTCCCATAATTTTTAAATTGTCTCTCCTGGATCTATTTTCCAGGTCAGTTGTTTTTCCAATGAGATATTTCATATTATCTTGCATTTTTTCATTCTTTTAGTCTTGTTTGGTGATTTCTTGGTTTCTCAGAAAGTCATTAGCCTCCATCTGTTCCATTCTAATTTTGAGAGAACTATTTTCTTCAGTGAGCTTTTGAACCTCCTTTTCCATTTGGCTAATTCTGCTTTTGAAAGCATTCTTCTCCTCATTGGCTTTTTGAACCTCTTTTGCCAATTGAGTGAGCCTATTTTTCAAGGTGTTATTTTCTTCAGCATTTTTTTGGATCTCCTTTTGCAGGGTGTTGACCTGCTTTTCATGCTTTTCTTGCATCTCTCTCATTTCTCTTCCCAGTTTTTCCTCCACCTGTCTAACTTGATTTTCAAAATCCTTTTTGAGCTCTTCCATGGCCTAAGCCTACTGAATATTTATTTTGGATGTTTGGGATACAGAAGCCTTGACTTTTATGTCTTTCCGTGATGGTAAGCATTGTTCTTCCTCATCTGAAAGGAAGTGAAGAGATATCTGTTCACCAAGAAAATAACCTTCTATGGTCTTATTTTTTTCCCCCTTTCTGGGCATTTTCCCAGCCAATTACTTGATTTCTGAGATTCCTTTCCACACCCACTTCACCTCCAGATCCACCCAGCTAGTGCTTGGGGTCTGAGATTGAAATTCTGCTTCCCAGCCTCAGGGCTTTCAGCAGGGGGCCAGACTGCTATACAATGTGAGATCAAGTTCAGCTGCTCAGGTGGAGGCAGGGCCACCACGTGGTTCAGTTCCCTCAGGGGGTTTATGGGGAGACCTTCAACAATGGATGTGAGCTCCCATCTGCTTTTCGAGCTCCTGTCTGCTGCTACCTCCACTGCTGCCTCCCAAGGGTGCCTGAGTTATGGAGACACCCCGTTCCCCTCTCGGCCAGCCTAAAGTGCTCTCTCACTGACCTTTGCACCTGTGGATGGAGAGACCTTCATGGCAGCTGGAGATTCTGTCCCTGAAGCCTGCTCAGATATGCTCCTCACAGTGCCATGCGGCCAAGGCAGGTCTGGGCTCCGCTCTAGGTCTGGTGTGTGACGGACCTTTGGTGTTGGTTTTTCAGGTCTCTCCGGAACAGAAATCTCCTCCACTCCATTGTTCTGTGACTTCCACTGCTCCTGAATTTTTTAGGAGTTCTTTTTTACAGGTGTTCCATGGGCTGTGTGTTAGGAGCTAGTATATGTGTGTCCTTCCACTCTGCCATCTTGGCTTCTCCCCTGCTGTATTCATTTTGCTAAAATCTTATTTAAAATTTTTGTATCTATATTCGTTACAGAAATTGGTCTATCATTTTCTTTCTCTGTTTTGTCTCTTCCTGGTTTGGGTATCAAAACCATATTTGTATCTTAGAAAGAATTTGGGGACTCCTTCTTTCCCAATTTTCAAAAATAGTCTGTATAGTATTGGAATTAACTGTTCTTTAAATGTTTGATAGAATTCACTTGTGAATTCATCTGGCCCTGGAGAGTTTTCCCTAGGGAGTTCATTGATGGCTTGTTTAATTTCTTTTTCTGAGATGGGGTTGTTTGAGTATTCAAATTCCTCTTTTGTTAATCTGGGCAATTTGTATTTTTAAAAATATTCATCCATCTCTCTTAGATTATCGAATTTGTGGGCATAAGGTTGGGCAAAGTAATTTCTAATTATTGTTTTAATTTCCTCATTGGTGATGAGTTCATCCCTTTCATTTTTAATATTAGTAATTTGATTTTCTTTTTTCTTTTTTTAATCAAATTGACCAAAGGTTTATCAATTTTATTAGTTTTTTCATAAAACCAACTATTGGTTTTATTTATTAATTCAATAGTTTTCTTAATTTCAATTTTATTAATCTCTCCTTTGGTTTTCAGTATTTCTAATTTGGTATTTTCTTGGGGATTTTCAATTTGTTCTTTTTCTAGTTTTTTAGCTGCATGCCCAAGTCATTGATCTCCTTTTTCTCTGTTTTATTTATGTAAGCATTCAAAGATATAAAACTTCCCCTAAGAACTGCTTTTCCAGTATCCCATAAGATTTATTATGTTGTCTCATTTTTGTCATTTTCTTGAATGAAGTTGTTGATTGTTTCTATGATTTCTTCTTTAACCCATTCATTCTTAAGATTGGATTATTTAGTTCCCAATTGATTTTTGATTTCTCTTTCCATGGCCTTTTATTACATGTAATTTTTATTGCATTATGATCTGAGAAGGATGCATTGATTATCTCTGCCTTTCTGCACTGGATTGTGAGATTTTTATGTCCTAGTACATGGTCAATTTTTGTAAATGTTCCATGTACCGCTGAGAAAAAAAAGTATATTCCTTTCTATTCCCATTCAATTTTATCCAAAGATCTATCATATCTACCTTATCTATAGTTTTATTTACCTCCCTAACCTCTTTCTTGTTTATTTTGAAGTTAGATTTATCAAGTTCAGAGAGGGGGAGATTGAGGTCCCTCACTAGTATAGTTTTGCTGTCAATTTCTTCCTTCAACTCCCACAACCTCTTCTCTAAGAATCTGGATGCTATACCGCTTGGAGCATACTTTTTCCTCCACTTTAAAATAAATTTGTTCTCAGTATTAGAAGTGTAACTGTCCACTACTATCTCTTCAAGCTGATTTCATTGTTATTGTTTAGTTGTGGTGAACTCTTCCTGATTCCATGGGGTTTTCCTGGCATAGGTCCTAGAATGATTTGCCATTTCCATCTCCAGTTCATTTTACAGATGAGAAATGAAGGCAAACATGATTAAGCGATTTGCCTAGGGCTACACAACTAGTAAATGTCTGCGGCTGGATTTGAACTCATAAAGGTGAGTCTTCCTGATTCCAAGCCCACTCTGTCACCTAGCTGCCTCTTCAAGCTAATTGCTGACTGGAATTGAGTTAGACTTTTCTTGTATTATTTTTATGCACTATAGAATCATAGGAACATAAAAGTTGGCATTAAAGAGCACTTTACAAATATTGTCTTTTGATCCTTACAACAACTCTGGGAGGTAGATGTTATAATTATCTCCATTTTATAACTGAGGAAACTGAGACAGACAAAGAATAAGCAATTTGCTTAGTGTCACATGTCTAGCAAGTATCTGAGGCCAAATTTGAACTAAAGTCTTGACTCCAGGCTCAGCACTGTATTCACTATGCCAACTAGCTGCTTGAATTTATACATGACCTTAGATAGCCTGATGTTCTGTTTTCACACATGGAGAAACAGATCCAGGGAGATTGAGTGACCTAAAAATCTTACAGATAATGTTGCTCTTGGCTCTACTGAAACAAGTTAGCATCTTTAAGAATTCTACTGAGAGTGACAACAAAGGTAAGACTTGTTTTCCTTGGCCAAAATAGAGGAGGTGCAAGACTCAAAGATCAATCGTTAGTTAATTAAGAAATGCTTATTGAGCACTTGATAAATGTAGAACACTGTGCTGCAGACTAAGAACTTATCCTATGCTGGAGTTGAGGAAATAATGATGAACTTTTCCAGGCAACCAAATTTTGACATAAATTTCCATAAACGCTCAGTATCAAAGGCTTTGGTCAAATCTACAAACATTGTGTACAGACTTCTGTTCTCCTAGAATTTCTCTTAGAGTTGTTAGGCAGCAAACTGTTGCTCCATATCAACTGTTCCTCCACCCTTTCTGAAGCCACACTGGTTCTCAGGTAGATAATAGAAAGAATGCTTATCTGGAATGGTAAGAATTCAGCCTGAAATGGTGTTCATAACTTTTAAAGGAATTTAACAAAATTTGTGGTCTCTAGGCATTTTAATACTTTCTCTTTTAAGTTCTATTCAAATGAACACATTAGGGGTACAAATACAAAACTGAAATATCCCCTAACTTCAACGTACATTCTAATAGGAGGGGGCAACATGGATAAGAGGAAGGATCTTCTGTCCAGTGAGACAAAGATTTTGGTTTGGAAAGTCACATTGATGGTGAGTAGAGCCAAAGTAGTGCTAATTTATAAGCTCTTTCCCATGTAATGGTAGTATGGATTTAATTATACTTCCATAACTAGAAAGAGAGGAGGGGAAGGTAGGAAGAAGAAGAGTTTTTTCTTCTTTCTTCCTTTTATTTTTTTTATTTAACTTTTCAACATTCATTTCCACAAAATTTTGGGTTCCAAATTTTCTCCCCATTTCTCCCCTCCCCCACCCCAAAACGCCGAGCATTCTAATTGCCCCTGTCACCAACCTGCCCTCTCTTCTAACGTCCCTCCCTTCCCTTATCCCCATCTTCTCTTTTGTTCTGTAGGGCAAGATAACTTTCTATACCCCATTATCTGTATTTCTATTTCCTAGTTGCAAGAACAATACTCAAGTTGTTCCTAAAACTTTGAGTTCCAAATTTTCCCTATCCCTCCCTCCCCACCCATTCCCTTTGGGAAGGCAGGCAATTCAATATAGGCCATATCTGTGTAGTTTTGCAAATGACTTCCATAATAGTTGTGTTGTGTAAGACTAACTATATTTCCCTCCATCCTATCCTGCCCCCCATTGCTTCTATTCTCTCTTTTGATCCTGTCCCTCCCCAAGAGTGTTGACTTCAAATTGCTGCCTCCTCACACTGCCCTCCCTTCTATCATCCCCCCACCCTGCTGATCCCCTTCTCCCCCACTTTCCTGTATTGTAAGATAGGTTTTCATACCAAATGAATGTGCATTTTATTCCTTCCTTTAGTCGAATGTGATGAGAGTAAGCTTCATGTTTTTTCTCTCACCTCCCCTCTTTTTCCCTCCACTGAAAAGTGTTTTATTTGCCCCTTTTATGAAAGATAACCTGCCCCATTCCATTTCTCCCGTTCTCCTTCTAATATATTTCTCTCTCACTGCTAAATTTTATATTTTTAAGATATGATCCCATCCTATTCAATTCACCCTGTGCTGTGTGTGTGTGTGTGTGTGTGTGTGTGTGTATGTAATCCCACCAACTACCCAGATACTGAAAAAATTTTCAAGAGTTACAAATATTGTCTTTCCATGTAGGAATGTAAACAGTTCAACTTTAGTAAGTCCCTTATGATTTCTCTTTGCTGTTTACCTTTTCATGCTTCTCTTGATTCTTGTGTTTGAAAGTCAAATTTTCTTTTCAGCTGTGGTCTTTTCATTAAGACTGCTTGAAAGTCCTCTATTTTCATTGAAAGACCATATTTTCCCCTGAAGTATTATACTCAGTTTTGCTGGGTAGGTGATTCTTGGTTTTAGTCCTAGTTCCTTTGACTTCTGGAATATCATATCCCATGCCCTTCGATCCCTTAATGTAGAACCTGGTAGATCATGTGTTATCCTGATTGTATTTCTGCAATACTTGAATTGTTTCTTTCTAGCTGCTTGCAGTATTTTTTCCTTGACCTGGGAACTCTGGAATTTGGCCACAATGTTCCTAGGAGTTTCTCTTTTTGGATCTCTTTCAGGCAGTGATCAGTGGATTCTTTCAATACTTATTTTGCCCTCTGGTTCTAGAATATCAGGGCAGTTTTGCTTAATAATTTCGTGAAAGATAATGTCTAGGCTCTTTTTTTGATCATGGCTTTCAGGTAGTCCCATAATTTTTAAATTGTCTCTCCTGGATCTATTTTCCAGGTCAGTTGTTTTTCCAATGAGATATTTCATATTATCTTGCATTTTTTCATTCTTTTAGTCTTGTTTGGTGATTTCTTGGTTTCTCAGAAAGTCATTAGCCTCCATCTGTTCCATTCTAATTTTGAGAGAACTATTTTCTTCAGTGAGCTTTTGAACCTCCTTTTCCATTTGGCTAATTCTGCTTTTGAAAGCATTCTTCTCCTCATTGGCTTTTTGAACCTCTTTTGCCAATTGTTTGAGCCTATTTTTCAGGTATTATTTTCTTCAGCATTTTTTTGGGTCTCCTTTAGCAAGATGTTGACTTGCTTTTTGTGCTTTTCTTGCATCTTTCTCATTTCTCTTCCCAGTTTTTCCTCCACCTGTCTAACTTGATTTTCAAAATTCTTTTTGAGCTCTTCCATGACCTGAGCCCATTGAATATTTATTATGGATGTTTGGGATACAGAAGCCTTGACTTTTTTGTCTTTACCTGAAGGTAAGCATTGTTCTTCCTCATCTGAAAGGATGGGAGGAGATATCTGTTCACCAAGAAAGTAACCTTCTATGGTCTGATTTTTTTTTTTCCCCTTTTTTGGGCTTTTTCCCAACCAGTTACTTGACTTTTGGGTCCTTTGTCAAGATAGGGTATACTCTGGGGACCTGTAAGGCATCAGTTCCTCCAAGGTGGCACAATCACGTGTGGGCTGATCTGGGCGCAAGAAAGGTTTTTTGTGCCCAGAATCTTGCAGCATTTCCTCTCCACAGGCACCTGACCTCCAGTTCCACCAAGCTAGCACTGGGGGGAGGGGGGTGGGATTCAGTCAAGTTGCGGGGGTAGGACCTCCATTCAGTGTGAGACAAAGACCAGCTGTCTCAGGGCAGCTACACAGGGCTGAGGTAAGGCTCATCTCTTCAGTGCCCAGGGGTTTTTACAATCCAATTATGGTCTCAGGCTGCTATAGGGGCTGCCCTGAGAACTCCTGCTGCATGCCCAATGTGAAGGTCCTTCTCCCTTCCTGGCCAGCTGAATAAACCCAGTCACTGACCTTTGGGGGCTGTGGGTTGAGGGATCTGCAGACTCTCTGCTGCTGGGACTGGGGATTTCGCTACTGGCGATTCCACCCCAGAGGGCTGTTCACGAGCCGTGGATACCTGGCCAAGACTGGGCTGGGCTCTGTGCTCTGAGCTCCATGTCCGGTGCAACTGACATTTCCTGTGGGTCTTTCAGGTCACCCTGGGCTGGAAATCTCCTCCACTCTGTTGTTCTCCACTTCTGCTGCTCTAAAATTTGTTGAGTGTCCCTCTCTACAGGTGTTTTATGGGCTGTGTCAGAAAAGTTTTCTCCTGTGGCAGTGTCTGGTCAGAACATGGCTGTGGTAGAATGAAAAACATGACTGAGAGTGATCAGATTTAGCAAATCACATGGTTCACAAGTTAGGACAACATGGGTTCCAGGGTAGGCATTCCAGAGCTGAGAATGTTAAGCCTTTCGGGGGCAATGTCTCTATACTGATTGGAAGCCCATCATATCTTAGACAGCCTTTATGAGAAACTGCGGCAAAAAGACTTTGTCAGTGCTAGGGGTTAGCCTTCTAATGATGAGTCTTTCCAGATTTAAGCTGGTCCACAGATGACAGAGATAATTTTCAGGTCTCTCCGTTAAGGCTTTCCAGTGTGGTAGGATATTCTGGTGTTGGTCCTCTCCTGGCATGTCCTTTGAAGATCCAGTGTTGCTTCTACACAACAGCAAGGGTTTGATACATATCAGTCCCTCTAGTGATTTGATTTAGTAATCCTCTGTCCTAAATCTCATTGATGTGGGACTCTTTATTTACTGATAGAGATGAAGGCACTGTCCAGCATAAGGGGCTTGAACTTTAGTTCTCCAGCACCCTTTTGGGACTCTTCAAGCAAGAGTCTTCTTTGTGTAGTGTCCAGTCGATTTCTAGCTTGGAGAGTCAGTCTCCATTCTGTCCCTGTTCCCAGCTTGCTACTCTGGAGACTTTGGGAAGTTTCCCTTTGGATAAGATCTAGGATCTCTTGTTTGAGCTCTTATCTCACAAGTTCATTTATTCTGTATTGTCTAAGACACATTCCCTTATGTGTACCTTCTCTGTTTTGCTATGATTTAAATAAATGGACTTATTTGCTATTTACAATGCATATTCATTGTGGAGCTAGCATTAGGTGGGGAAAGGGAGTAAGCCTTGGTTATAGATAGGGTTCCCCTTCCCCAGAAATGACAAAGTAATTAAAAGTTAACTGGAACCTAAAAATATCCCACAGACAAACAGTACTTAAAGGAGTGGATTTGCTTCTGCTCTCATACCCCCTCTCTCTGAGGAGAGCAGAGTGGCAGCCTCTGGCACCAATCTCCTGCTTCCTGTCCTTGCAGGAGTGAAAGTTTATTTTGGGAAAGATGTAAGAGCAAGAAAAGTGAGATTTTTGTTGTTTTCTTTTTTGGAGTTCAGTTTCCCAGGTTCATTGAAAACATCCGAAGGATTGATATTTTTTGGTCCCTGATAGTTCACAGCTGTGCTGAGTTACATAGGTTTTGTGTCTATTGACTCTGAGCCAATCAGCAGCCGAGTCTTTGTTATTTATACTGGGAGGTTGGTATTTTGCTTTGGCGTTTGCTCATGAGAAGGAACATTTTATTCCCTGGAAGGGATTCTGAGTAGTCCTTTGTTAAAACCGCGCCCCCCCCTACTCCTTGAGTCCCCCCACTACTCAAATGTTGTTGGTCCTCCTCTATCCGTTGGTATATGTAGGTGGTTGTATTGCTTTGTTAGACAATTGGAGCCTTGTCTGTCAATTTCTGTGCTAATTTCTCTACTTATATTTGTTTCTTTCTAATTAAAGTAAGATTGTTGACCACATCAGCTCTATCTCTCTTCAACCCAGAAAAGGACAAATCCCTGGCTACATGGTGGTCTTCAAAACTTATGGGGCCCCAATTTTCTCATTTCTACTGGTAGACTTACATGTTCCTTTTCTCAAAGCAAGTATGTGTGCCTGGGTTTTACCCAGTTTGTTATATACACTGTTGAAAAATACTAAAAGTAGCAGTGGGATTATAAATGTGTGAATATTGAACCCAATGTGAATTTTTTAAGGTTCTGCTTTACTTGGCAGTAGATAAAATGAGATTTTCTGTTCCTTTTTGTTAGAGGACCATCCTGGGTAAAGGTTAAGAAGCTCATTCCGGGAGAATTGGACACTGGGCCATGTTTTTTTATAGTTACAGCAAACCATGAGTACAGGTACGAAGGGGTACTATACCAGTTGGAGGGGAAACACATGGATGAAATCACAGATGCCTGAAGAATAGTATCACAGTATTATAATGTTAAACATTTGAAAGTACCTTTGGTGACAATCAGTAGCTTTCCTGAAATAATGAATAAAGATGTTATGCGATCTTTCATAGTTTTAGTTTATAGGAAGCAATGGTAGTCTCTGGTTGGAATAGATTCTAAGAGATTAGAGTCACTCTCCAATTTTCTTGTTTCAAGTAGGGCTTGAGGCAAAATAAAACAGGTCAAAATGATTCTCTGACTCTTTCCACCCACCACTTGCCCCCATCTTTTGAGGTCTTATGTCAGAACCAAGATGAAATCTGATAACACAGGTGTGGAACACTGAAGGTACTACCTCTACTTGTTTCTCATCCTCACAAATATCATAATACCATGTATATCCTTGGGGATTGAATTCACCATAAAAAGTAAAAGGAAAAAGAGAGTGAACCTCAAAATATCCATTGGCTACCTGAGAGAAAAAGACACAAAGGCATGTATGAATGTGTATGTGTGTGTGCGTGTTTGTTTGTGTGTGTGTACAAGTGTCAGTATGTTTGTGTGTGTAACTGAGAGAGATGGGTGGGAGAAACGAGAGACAGTAAGAGAGAGTTTTTACTCATTGACAAATGAAAAAGGAACAAAACTGAAACCTTCTTTAAATACAGATATCGTTACTCCTTCTTACTTTACTTCACCTCAGATCTGGGTTAGAATATCTCAACAATGAGAATTTTCCTAGGAGAAGCAGGGAGCTATTTTATTACACTCTTGGTATTGGCTAGTATGTTGGGCAAAAACACTTATGATTCTCCTAGTAACTGCTCTCAAATCCTAGTTACCTACTATACACATGTGCCAATAAATTCCTAAGCTAGGTGCCCCAAGAACATGGGTAGCATCTTTGCATTTTTTCCCAAGTATCCTAAGAGTCTTCATCCCCCTTGTCTCAGTCAGTGAGAAAGAGTGCTTGAAGGTACACATTATTTGATGTTTTCACAGGTGGGTTACCTCATTTTTGCCTTTCTATCAGGTCACAAGTAGGACTGTCTTCCAAGCACATGTTGCCAGACTGAAGCTTCAGAAATTTGAATGTAAATTCTCTGATGGAGAGAGAGAATGTTCTAATAGGTAAAAAAAAAAGATGAGAGAAAACCCCAGCTCTGCTTTTGGTTTTAAAGTCCTTCCTCTCCCCATCTTTCCTACCTTTTACTGTAAGGTCCTGATGATATCCAGTCCCAAACCCCCTATGTCTTCAGTGCCATCAATATGTAGAAAGTTCAGAGGATTAGCAGCAGATACATACAACTCATGAGGGGCTGACCGCAGACCAACAAAGGTAAGAGCTAGAAATCTGTCTTCTATTTTGAGGTCCTCTTCTTCTTTGGTCATGGAACCATTATAATCAGAGAGCTAAAATGTATTTTAAAAATATTGTTCTACTGCCTAAATTTGCTTTTAAAGAAAAGTAAATCCACCTGGAGGGATTAATAGGCTTGTTTAAAGTCATGCACCATCTTGTTAGGAGATAAGATCTCCTGACTCTTTGTGGGTAGTGCTCTTAGGGTGAGTGGGCAGGATGGAAGAAGTTTTAGGTCTTTTGGATGGTATATACTATCTTTAACCTTAAGCTGTGTTTCAATAGTGTTTGAGAAATCACATGTTCCTTGGAGACAGAGAGATGGTGGATCTTCAGTAAAACACATTTGTCCTGAAATCAACCATAAAAAATAATATTGGGCCTTTAGTTTTAAACACTTATTTGGACACATTTTGCGTATCAAAATTTCTCTGCTGTGTCATTAACATTAACATAGAGGTAATGAGGCTCTTGACAAAGAGAGGACTTGACCAAGGTCTTCCTGAGTCCCAAACTGACACTCTAGCCATGATGCCATGTTACCTCTTATCTTTAATTTGCACATTCAATAACTAAGATATATGGAGACGTACCCTGGGAAGAATGTGGAAGAAGTGAATGAAAAATTGCTGGGGATATTCACTCTAGTAATGGGTTCCTGATATGGAAGACCTTACACCTCCATATTAGTACCTCTTCTTTCTTGTTCACTTTTGGAAGCTGCAGCTTAAACAGTGAAATTTATATTCCTATTTTCTTTCTCTCTCTGTCCCTTGCTTTTTATCTATCATTATGTTTACCAGAAAAACTAAACCAAAGCAAAAACACCCAAATTTTTAAAATGTACACAGATCAAGAAAGGTCTGGGAGACAGATACTGTTGTGTAGCCAGATGTCATTTATGATTAGGTTATTTAGAGTTGAAAGGAACAGAACAATTTAGAAACTAGACATTACTGTTGTGACAGATCAAGATTTCAAAGTCACAAAGATTAATGAACCAAGATTAACAAATCAACATAAATAAAATGAGATATTTACTTTATATACTTAAACAGAGGACTGAGTACATTCAGTGAGTAGGAAACAATGCGGAAGTCATAGGAATTACATTTTAGATGGAATCAGGAGAAATTTTTTTTAATGTGACAAGACTATATCTGAGAACTTTCTAAGCAGATTTCAATGTGTTCACACCAAAAACCTATACTAAATATATTTTGTCTTTCCTATTTTACTTTATCCCTCTGAGCCTGAGGAAGAAGGTAGAAAAGAATCAATAGTTACCAGGAATTTTTGCCATGAGTGCAGTCATAGAGACTTTAATCATACCTATCGGAAAGTTTTCCAGTTATCTAATGGTAATTCTCTGTATTCCTCACCATAGTGAGCATAGCCTTTTACTCACAAAAGATACTCGGTGGTGTTTGATTGACATTAATTTATGATCATTGTTGGATGGCCTGCAACATAGACTGAATAGAAAGATCATGTAGAAACATAGAAAATGATCTGAAAGGTCTCAATGGCAATCTAATCCAACTTTTATTACAGCTCCCTTTTGCAGTAAAGAAAATTTTGGCCCATAGAGGTTATCACTGACTTAATCAAGGTCACACAAGTTGTAGATGTAAGAGGTGGAATTTGAACCTAGTCCTTTGATCCTAGAGTCAGTGTTTTTCCACTATAATTGTCTCTTAAGAGAATAAGAAGAAAAAGAAGTAAAAGATGAAGAAGAAGGAAAAGAAGGAGAAGATGAAAAAGAAGAAAAAGAAGGAGGAGAAGAAGGAGGAGAAGGAAGAGGAAGGAAGAAAGAAGAAGGAAAAGAAGGAGAAGGAGGAGGAGAAGGAGAAAAAGGAGAGGGAGGAGGAAGAGAAGAAGGAAAAGACAAAGAAGGAGGAGGAAAAGAAGAAGGAGAAGGAGAAAGACAAGGAGAAGAAGGAAGAGGAGGAGGGGAAGGAAGAAAAAGGACAATCAATTTTAAGAGAGAAAGACTTTCTAGGATGGGGATGTTCGAAATTTTGGGAGCCTATATATTTCAGAAAGGATTTGGAGGGACGCATAACATAAATTGCTTATCCCTGGACTAGATTTATAGCAAAGAGATTACAGGGGTGAGAATAAATTCTTGTGGGATTGATGGTGAGCCCACAGAGCAGTGTAGAGGAACATTGTGTTCCTTTTGAAACTTTCTTTTCATTTGTTCATGCATTTACATATATGTATATATATATATATATATATATATATATATATATAATTTATTTTATTTGTTTATTCACTTATGTATGTAGTTATTTATTTTTGGCATTCATTTAAAATTTTGAGTTCCAAATTCTCTTCCTCCCTCCCCTACTCCCTCCTTAAGAAGGTAATATATCAATTATACATGTGAGGTCATGCAAAATATATTTCCATATTACCCATGTTGTAAAAGAAATAAAGTGAAAAAAGTATGCCTCAGTCTTCACTCTGAATTCATCATTTTTCTCTCTGGAAATGGACAGTATTTTTAATCATTGGTTCTTTGGAATAGTCTTGGATCACTGTATGGATCAGACCAGATAAAAGTCTTTCACAGTTGATCATCATTACAATATTGCCATTACTCTCATTTCACTTTGTATCAATTGATGTAATTCTTCTCAGGTTTTTTTAAACATCCCCTTCATCATTTCTTTTTTAATAGTATTTTATTCCCACCCCCCCCCCCCCAGTTATATGTCAAGGCAATTTTTGGCATTCCTTTTTTTTTTTTTACAAGATTTTAACTTTTAATTTTTTCATCCTCCTTCCTTTCCATCCCTCTTCCCTAAAATGATAGGAAATTTGATATGGTTTATATATGTGCCATCATGCAAAACATATTTCCATGTTAGTCACAGTTGTGAAAGAAGAAATAGATCAAAAGGAAAACAACTGAAAAAGAATAAAATAAGTGAAAAAGTATTTTTCCATCTGCATTCAGAGTCCATCAGTTCTTTATCTGGATATGGATAGCATTTTTCTTCATGCATCTTTTATATTTGTTTTGGATCACTGTATTGCTGAGAAGAACTTAGTCATTCATAGTAGATCATCATACAGTGTTTTTGATACAGTGTACAATTTTGTGCTGGTGATGTTCATTTAACTTTGCATCAGTTTGTGTAAATCTTTCAAGTTTTTTTCTGAAAGCTCTCTGTTCATCATTTCTTACTGCACAGTAATATTCTATAACATTCATATACCACAGCTTGTTTAGTCATTCCCCTTCACTTTCCAATATTTTGCCACAACAAAAAAGGCTGCATAATTTTTTTGGACATGTAGGTTCTTTTCCCTTTTTTTGTGATCTCTTTGGAATATGACCTAGTAGTGTTATTGCTGTATCAAATGGTAGGCACGGCTTGGTTGTCCTTTGGACATAGTTCCAAATTGCTTTCCAAAATGGTTGAATTAGTTCACAACTCCACCACCTGATTTTCCCACATCCTCTCCAACATTGAACATTTTCCTTTTTTTTTATCACATTAGCCAGTCAGATAGGTGTGAGGTGATAACCTCAGAATTGTCTTAATTTGCATTTCTCTAATCAAAAGTGTTTTAGAACACTTCTTCATATATTTATAGAGAGCTTTGATTTCTTCATCTGAAAACTGCCTGTTCATATCTTGTGACCATTAATCTACTGGGGAATGGCTTGTATTCTTATAAATTTGACTCAGTTCTCTATATATTTGGGAAATGAGGCCTTTAACAGAGACACTTGCTGAAAAGATTGTTTCCCAGATTTCTGCTTTTTTTCTAATCTTGGTTGCATTAGTTTTGTGCAAAAGTAAGTAATATTTTAAGGTAATATAATCAAACAGATCTATTTTACATTTCATAATATTCGGTATCTCTTGTTTGAACCTGTAACTCACTTAACTTCTCCTTTAAGAATTTAGTATCTATTGTACCTTTTAGCAAGATGTAGTTTCCTACCTTATCTCTTTTTATTAGAGGTCTCTTTTTGCTTTTGTCTGAGATCAGGATTGCTACCTCTGCTTTTAAAAATAAATTTAAGCTGAAGCGTAGTATGATTACTAAGTGTGTATTTCCTTAAATCCTTTTTCTCTCCTGTTTTCCATCTCCTTTCACTCTTTCCCTCCTCACCAGTGTTTTCCTTCTGTCTTCCACCTCCCCTGGTTTGCCATCTCTTCTGTCAGTTCCCCCAACCCCACTCTTTATGTAACCTTCTCCCTTCCTACTTTCCTGTCGATAAGAGAGATTTCTGTATTTAACTGATTGTGTTTATTATTCCCTTTTTGAGCCAATATAGATGAGAGTAAGGTTCAAGCAATGCCCTTTCCCCACCCTCTCATTTTCTCCTCCACTGTAACAGGTTTTTCGTGTCTCTTTATGTGAAATAATTTACCCCATTGTACCTCTCCCTTCTGTACCCAGTGTACTCTTCTTTCTCCTCCCTTAATTTTTTAGTGTCATCCCCTCAAATTCATCTTATACCTGTTCCCTTTGTTTATGTATATTCCTTCTAGCTGTACTATTAGTGGTACAGTTTTTATGAATTACTAGTATCATCTTTCCAAATAGGGATGGAAACAGTTCAGTTCCATTGAATCTCTTTTGTTTTTCTTTCCCTTTTTAACTTTTTTTAAGGCTTCTCTTAGGTCTTGATATTGGAGATCAATTGTTTTTGTTCAATTCTACTCTACTTATGAAAGCTTGAAATCATTCTATTTCATTGAAATGTCATTTTTCCTCCTTGAAGTATTATGCTTAATTTCCCTGGGTAGATGATTTGTAGTTGTAGTCCCAGCTCCTTTGTTTTCCAGAGTTTCATGTTTCTTGCTCTCTCATTTTTTAATATTACAGCTGCTAAATCTTGATTGTGGCTCCTCAATATTTGAATTGTTTCTCTCTGGCCAGTTGCAGTATTACTTCCTTGACTTGTAATTTAACTATAATGCTCCTTGGGGTTTTTACTTTGGGCATTCTTTCTGCAAGTGATTAGTGGATTCTTTCAATGTCTATTTTACTCTTTGGCTCCAGTACATCTAAGTAGTTTTCCTTGATAATTTCTTGAAAGAAATTTAAGTCCTCCTTTTGATTATGACTTTTAAGTAGTCCAGTGGTTTTGACCCTGTCTTTCCTGGATCTATTTTCCAAGTCAGTTATTTTTCCAGTTAGGCATTTCATATTTTCTTGTATTTTTTCATTCTTGTGAATTTGCTTGATTGATTCTTGATGTCTCATAGAGTTATTAGCTTCTACCTGCCCAAGTCTAACTTTTAAAGAGTTCTTTTCCTTTGTTAGCTTTTCTATTTTCTTTTCTATTTGTCCAGTTGTACTTTTTAAAAAGTTGTTCTCTTTCTCAAATCATTGTCTCTTTTTTCATAGTTCTCATATCCTTCTCATTTCTTTCCCCATTTTTCTACCTCTTTTGTGATTTTTAAGCTTCTTTTTGAGCTACCATGAGTTCTTTCTGGGTTTCTGATTATTTCCCTTTTTTCTTTGGGGTTTGTCCATTGGGGTTTTGACATTGTTGGCCTCTTCTGAGTTTGTGTCCTATTCTTACCCATCGCCTAATTAGATTTCTGTGGTCAGATTCTTTTTTCGTTGTTTTTTTGCTCATCTTTTTCGGCCTTTTTCCTTTCTTTTAAATTTGAGCTTTACTCAAGGGGTGGAAGGGGCTGCATTGATAATGTATTTTTGTTTATTGTTAATGTAATCTTGATTTTTAATGGGAAGATTTTTGTCATTCATTAACAGGCCCATGTGATCTGATTAAGTCACATGGAAGCCTGAGTCACATGAATTTAAGTTACATGGAACATGAAGAAGTGAAACAGGAAGAGTTGGAACAGGAAGAGGCAGAGTGGGAGTGGAGTTAAGAGGAAACTGGTCAGAGTAGTCAGAGCTGAGGGAGAGAGAGGGAAAGCAAGCATCTGGCTAGTGTGAATGAGAGAGCTTGTTTGTGATTTGTTTGAGGGATTTGCAAAAATCTAATATATAGATTTGTTGCTATGATAGATTTGTTTTTCTGGTGTCTGAAAAAGTGTTTTGGTTCTGTCTTCCATGTGGACAGTCTGTGGCATTTCATGATTCAGAATTGTGCTGGCATATTCAAAGCTGCCCTAGGTGCTATGAATATTGAACTGGTGCTACGGGGGCACTGTCTCTGGCTTCTTGCGTCAGGAGTTGCAGGCCATAGCTATTTATCTGGTGCGGTATTGATAATGCCTTGAGGCCTATGAGGAACCTTCATGTCTGGTGCTGTGCTGAGGAGGTAGAGTGGGGGGGGGTGGCTGGTGCTGCTGAAAGCTATAGAGGTCTGGTAGCTTACACTTGGGTTCCAGTGCTGGTGTCTTGTGTGTCCTAAGTCTGGTGAAGTGTTTCTGCATTTCCCAAGGGCTCTACTGAAACTTGTGGCTGTCTGGCTACTGGAGGCAGCCTGTCTGTTTGCCTGGGCTATGCTGAAGTGTGTGGCAGTTTTCCTTTGGTTCTAGGACTTGGAGTCTGCCATTCCCCTGTTCGGTTCCACCACACTGGGGTTCAGGATCTCTTGCTGGTTTGCTGAGGTGGGGCTTGCTGCTGACTTGTTGGACATATCCTGTCCTGGGTTGTATTCCCTTTTACCTAACTTTCTTGCTGATCTGCCAAGTTTTTGGACTGAAAGATTGTTTTACCCAAACTTTTTGCTATTTTTTTTCTTTTCCAGGATTTGTTTGGGGGTGCTATTTTATGACTGTTTAGAGATGAACGTGGAAGCATTAACTACTTGCTCTGACATCTTGGCTCTTGGAAGTCTACCCCTCATTATTTTTTATAGCATGATAGCATTCCATTATAATCATATGCCAAAAATTTTTAATCATTCCCCAAATTATGGACAGTCCCTCAATTTTCAATTCTTTGCCACTACAAAAAAAGCAGCTAGAAATATTTTTGTACATAAAGGTCCTTTTTCTTTTTCTTTGATCTCTTTGGAATATAGAGCTAGTAGTGGTAGTCTTGTGTCAAAGATATGTACAGTTTTATAGCCGTTTGGTCATAGTTACTTCTTTTTCTTCAGAATAGTTGGCCCTTTTGAAACTTTTTATGATGCTTCCATATTGTAAGAATTCAATATTATAGTCTTCCACACATACATTTTGAATGTAAACTTCTTGAGGGCAGGGACTATTTCATTTTTTGTCTTTTTGTCCTCAACACTTAACCTGTCACCTGGAACATAGTAATAATAAATGTTGACTGGTTCATTCATATTTTTTCCTACCCTTCCAGAGAAGTTTAGTAATCGCAAGAGACTCTTCCATAAGCACTTTCTGAGACTGAGTAAAAAGTCAAGGATAAAGGGTCTCCTAGCTTCTTCCTAGTAGTACTTCATTTAATTTATTCCTTAGACTATGCCAGAAAACATTTATGTTTTGTTTTACATTGTAGTTGCTGCCATGCTAAATTCTAATTAATTATATTATGTAATGAGTGAATGACTGTTCAAAATAGGTACTTTTTGACATTCTTGGTCATCTATGTTACCAGCAGTGATTTGAAAGAATCATTTTACAAGTGACTCTAGAAGAAAATCCAAGCATATACTTTAATTAGGAAGGATTCATTATATTAAAGAAAAAATTCTGTTCAATAATGAGGTCTTTTAAAACAGCATGAAGAGATCAAATGTTCTCTCCTGAGGTAGAAAAAGAGATTTAATGTTAGTTACAGAGATCAGTTGATGTTGGAGTCATGATCTGAGAAATTTCCTTCTTATTCAGTTGACTAAATAGAAAAGTCTGAAGCTAGACCTGAGGAAAGAGATCTAGGTGGAAGCTTTGTAGCACCTCACTCATGCTGGCCAGTCTAGTAACCCACAAAGAGAGTCTAGTGCTTTGTCCTTTCTTGCCTCTCTCCCTTCCTCTCCCTTCTTCCCTTCAAGATCTCTAATAACAGAAAATGAAAGTCTGTAGGCTTTACAAACTCTTTTAACCCTTTCTGTATCTGATAGATGAGGGAAGAGGTAAAGTCAGTGTTTGGTAAAAATCCAAATGAACCAGTGCTTTCCCTATATCTTTTGTCCTTACTGCCCTATGACTTCATTTAGCAACAGAGAGCGAAAAGTCTACATAGATGTGTTCTTTGGTTTCAAAACTGTGATAGGGTTAAGATTTTGGATTCTTGTCAGGGTTGCAGACAACTACATGCTTTGCTGTTGTTCAGTTATGTCTAACTCTTTGTGATGCCATTTTTTTTGGCAAAGATACTGGAATGATTTGCCATTTCCTTTGTCAGTTCATTTTACAGATTAGGAAACTGAGGCAAACAAGGTTAAGTGACTTGCCCAGAGTCACACAGTCTAGACTTGAACTCATGAAGATGAGTCTTCCTGAATCTAAGTCCAGCACCCTATCCAATTCATCACCTAGTTGTCCTGAGTACATATTTATCCTTTAATAATTTGATAGAAGTCAAGTACTGCAAACTATAAAACTTCTCATCTTTAATCATTATTGTTTTGTCCTCAACCTGAACTTTCTCTCATGTTCCCACCATGAAACTCCTTCTACTAATACAGATAAAACAGCTTTTCTTCAATTTACAGTGTTAGTAATTTCCCTAGGGAGTACTGAGACTTAAGTGACTTGTCCAGGGTCACTTGGGTATTACATGTCAGAGAAATAATTTGAACCCAGGTCTTCTTGACCCTGAAGCCAACTCTATCTACCATACCATGTGACTTCTTCCCTTTAATTATGTTTAAATTGTGTAAAGCTGATAGGGAGTTCTGTGTACATAAATAGTTTTCTCTAAGTTCCCAATCTTTTTGCCTTAATCATTATTTTATATTGGGATACGGTGGTTGCATAAAAAAAAGCGGGATTAGACATTCTCTTGATGTTTTGTTCTAGGACCCCATATATGGATACCCTAACATACACAATGATCCCCCTATGTCTTTTTTGTGAATCATATTTTAGATTTTATATCTTTCAACTCACATTTTTTTCTCCTTATAGGAAGGCTGATAACAAAGATTATAAATTGGATGGGAGTTTAAACAAAGGAGAGGGAAAAAGAAAATAGGGCAAAAGGAAAGGAGGATGAGAGGATGAGTAAGGAGGGATAAAAATAAAGTGAAATAGAGAAAGTGAGTCCCAAGGTCTGGAAAGTACAGTAAGGTTACTCTCACTTCATGCAGCAATATCAAGCACAGGGAAGACTGAAGCAAAGGGACTGATGTCTGAAGTAGTCAGCAATAATTGAGGGTGATGGCACTTTTGAGGTCAAAGTTGACTTTAAAGTCCTTAGGTGGCATCTCGAAGCATATAGTTCTCAATACTCCAGAGGGTTTGACTGAACATATGCTCCACTCCTTTTGCACGTCCTTAATTGTTGATTAATGTTGATGTCTCTTAGAGCTGCTTTGAGCAAATCAGAAGGGAATTTTTAATTAATTGATAGCTTTTAGAGGAACAAACCCTTAATGAATGTGTCTAGTGATGGGAAGAAGTGTGTGGGTTATGCAAATAATGAGATCTACATGTTTCTATATGTATTTGAGGTTTGAGAAAATGATTGGTTTTGGAAGCTAATAATAGTGGGGAAAAATACAATTTATCACCTTGTAAATTCACTAGAAAGTTTTTGCCTTTCTTTTCTGTCTTAGAAATGTTACCTTGGAAACTGCTTTAATTAAGAAGGATACCACTTGTCCAACTAAATATATAGATGGAGTCCTGTTTTCTGTTATTTAGATTTCTGTGATACTAATATCATCATACATTAAATAGGCAAGCAAGAGAATTTCTAAATTAAGTCTATTGAACAATTGATACTAATTAATTACCTTTTAAATGTGCTTCTCATTGTTTTACTCTCTGAAGAAATAAAGAACATTTTAAAAATTAAAGGAGAATCAATGTGATGTTTCCAAATATGAAGAGTCCAAGTACAAATGCTGATAAACTAACTCAATGGACTAGCCAAGGAATCAAATTTCATAACTAGATGATGGGCGTTTTTTATCCATGTTGCTCTATGGTTACAGGTCTTGGGAAAGAAGTGTACTAAGTGACCCAAATGAAAATGAAGTAGCACATGGTGGAAACCAAAAATCTGCATTTTTCAATTTGCACACCTCAATAATAAACTGCTTTCAAAGTGATGTAAAGATAGCTTTGTTGTATATTTAAAAAGAATAGCAAAGATATACATAGCAGAGTTGCAGTTTAATGTGAAATCATCTTTTTTAAAAACTATATTATTTTATGAAATAGTTGTTTTATTCCATAAATTAAAAATAAAATAAATTTAAATAAACAAGAAAAAGAAAGTGATATGAGAAAAAAAGTTTGAGGAAAAGGGTTCTTAGAAAAGGACTGGGTATGGTGAGATGGTGCAAATGATTGATAGCTCAAATTCTCCATCAGTACCTTATATAAGGTAAAGGAAAGCTTCAATCTTATTGGGAGAATCCTCTGTGAATTTTATGAGAGAACATGGGCAAGCACTGCAGAAGATGAGAAGGCATGGGTTGGTTGGAATCTTTACTGGTAGATGGAATCACCCCATGAAAAGACTAAAGATTTTTTGCACTAATTGGAAAGACCTGAAGGAATATTGGATCTCCCAATTTATTATTTTATATTTTCAAGTCCCAGTGTAGGCTTCATTCCTTACCTCTATAACAGAGGTGCAAACTCTTGGCCAGTGGCAACATTCATGCGTGACCAAAATCAGATTAAAATGTAACTGGCAAATATTTTTTAAAAAATAAATAAAAATACAGTTGAACATAGAAAATGTAAATATATGGTTTTCTAAGTCAACATGTGACTTGCAGGAATCTTTACATACAGTTTTAGTGGCCCTTATTTCTTTCTTTCCTCTTTTTTTTTTGACTTTGGCACCACTGCTCTAGAAAATCACATTTTTGTCCCTTCCCCCCACCTCCTTAATTCGGGCTCTCATCACCTCCCATCTTGACTTATTGGAATACCTGCCTACCTGGTCTTTCTGAATCATCTTGCCTACTTTGTTCATCCTCTACGTAGTTACCAAGTTACCATTACTAAAACACAGCCTAAGCGGTGACACTTATCTGCTCAAAAAGCTTACATAGCTCTCTAGATTTTAGGATCCAATGTAAACTTCTGTTTGGCATTTAAACCCTTCACCATCTGGTTTGGTTCCATTTTTCTAGAATGATTTCACTTTGCTCCTGCTCACGTAGTCTATGTTTCAGTCAAAACGGCTTACTAAATTCACTCTCATATATGACCTTTCATTTCCCGCCTATGTGACTTTGCGCAGGCTTTTGCCCCACAATGAAAATATATTCCTTCCTCATCTCCACTTACTGAAATCCCTAAGTTCTTTTAAAGTTAAGCTCCTAAATCATCTCATCCATGTGGTCTTTTTGGAGCCTCCCCAGGTGTTATTAGCACTTTCCCTTCTGCCCTCTCTAAGTTACTTTGTGTTTTGTTCTGTTTAGCTTTTCTTTTTACTAATTTATGTACATGTTATTACTACTTTCACCATCCCCTCCCTCAGTAAACTGTATGCTTCCTGAAATAAACTGTTTCATTTTGTCTTTTTGTTCCTAGTTCTTAACACATAGCACCTAGTAAATAGTAGGTATTTAATAAGTACTTATCAAATGAGTGATAACTAGCATTCATATAGTGTTTTAAGGTTTGCAAAACACTTTACAAATATTATCCTTTTTTATTCCCACAACAACCAGAATAGGTGGTTACTATTGTTATCCCTATTTTATAGTTGAGGAAACTGGGGCACGCAGAGATTAATTGTGACTTGCCATAGCTAGTAAGTGTCCGAGGCCACATTCAAACCAAGGTTTTCCTTAATCCAAGTCTAGTAGGCTGTCCACATGAATGAAGTTAAATATTAACTACTGGATTCAGGGATTTGACTGGAAAGTTTTTTCCCTTCTTTCTTTCTACAGGCACAATTTGTCAGTCTTCTAAAATCTGGTGTGTTAAGCCCAATTCAAGCAATAATTTAGACTCCTGTACTTATTCAGAAGGGTTGTTTGATATATAACTTTAAAGACTGTCATTAAGGTGAGGGTTTCAATCAAAATCCAGTACTGAAATGCCTCTTACTCTTTGTCTGAAGTCATTATTTTCAGTTTAGGCACAGAAAGCATAAAAGGGACAAAGACCAAGGAGAAATATGGTGTGGGCTAAATACTAATGAAGAAAAGCACCTTGACACATTTCTTAGTACGGGCAGCTCTTGGTTATTCAGAGTAAAGGAGGAACATTTTGGTCTAAATGACAAAAAACATAGATAGAAAAATGACAAAATGAAAGTTAGACCCTTGTCAGATCATTTATTTAACAAATAAAAAAGGAGCATTCAGGCTTCGAAAAAGATATTCTATAGCAGGTCATGTCTTTTAGTCATAAAATTGACTAAAAGGTGAGGAAAATAAGAGGTGCCACTGTCCTTGTTTGCTGTCTTAAGTAAGTCTTTTTTTGGTTTAGTAGAATAAAATGTCTTAAAATTCAGCCTGCAATGAAATGATTTCAAAACATAAAATTAAATCATAGAAGATTTCTTTTAGAATTCAATAACTGAATCAACTTTGTTCAGTAATCCTGTATTAGCATCAAGAGAGGTAAAATATAGAAATGCACATTCACTAAGTATTTGCCTTTGCTATAAAAGATGCCTCATGCAACTTCTGAATGGAAGAGGTATTACTTCTAGATCAGGAGGTCTTCCTGATGCTCCCTTTGGAAGATGATTATCTTGCTGATTGCATGAAGCCATGACATATAGTGCTTCCTAAATTGTACGAATACTCATAGAAGTTCAGCCTAACGTTTCACAAAGGAAAAACCAAGAGAAAGAAGAATGCATATTGTTCAGCTAATCATATGCATTTGAATGGATTTTTTGAGTTAGTCCATCAATATCTTTATTTTGGATAGATACTATAGATGGATAATGAATTGGAATCAAAACTGACTGCAAAGTGCGATGGATTGAGAGTAGGGTAGATTGCTCTAGGAAATTTCATAGTTTGTCATGACTGTAAATGTCTCTCAAATAGAAGTCCATCTTTTTAATACCAATACTTTATTTTGGTATAGTGAAGAATAATCTTTGAAACCAGAAAAATCTGGCTTCAAGACCTGCCTCTGATTGGCTGTATAAAGGATTGGGATCCATGTGGTCTTCTAGATCCTTACGTGTAGCCTTTTAACTAAATCCAGATTTTAAAGAATAATTCTCTTTTTGTTCTGTAAAATTTAGATTTAGTCAAAAGGTCACACTTAAGGATCTAGAAGACCACATGTGGCCTCAAAACCACTGTTTCCCCATCTCTGGGTTATATGGTCCCGAGCAAGTCATTGGCCTTTCCAATGCTCTGGCTAACTCTCTATAACTATAGGATGCAGAGAAGTTGTCAACTTCTATCAGTAGAGATAATTTCTTCATCTGTGGAGTTCCATATGCTAAAGAAATCACAGATCCAACCCCTAACACTATTTTTTTGGTGAAACTACATCCTGGCAAGCAATGTAATTCTTCAATCCCTGAAGAATTAATGTTGCAGGTCACCCAAAGGGTGTTGGAGAGATGCATGGTGAGTGTGAATATGCTACAACATCTATCCAGTGAATGATTGAATGCCAAAAATGGCAAAAAAAAATATCATCTTAGAGATATGTGGCCAAAAAACAATATAAGCTAATGTAATGCCAATGCAATACCCATAGCAACTGCTATGAATATATACATGTATTTCCAGGGTTTGTTCACAAAACATAATAAACTGTCCTTCTCTAAAACAAAATCAAAACATTAGTTTGGAATATCCCTATTGCGATATTGGAAAGCAAGATTTAATAAGGCTCTCATCACTAATCTAGGGAGCACCAACATTTCTCTTCATCAAGCCTCCCCACAAGCAAGTTTTCATAGGTAAGTTCTTCCCTCCCCCTGTTTCTCTCTCTGCCTGCTTCTCTCTCTGTCCACTCCTTTCCCTCCAAGCAATACAATACATACTGTTTCCAGTCAAAAACTGGGCTCGTGATTGACTTACAAAAGTTTGGAAATCAGCACTTAATTGGGAAGGTGTGGGAATCCCTGTGGCACAGAGCCTAATTGGCTCTGCTTCAGGGCTCCATGTGAGGCATATTAATGGGTGGGGAAGATCTTATATCCCATTAACATTACAGCTAACCACATAGTAAGAGCAAATGACAATAGATGGATAGTTTGTGGGTTGCACATGTGTTCACACAACGCCAAATGTTAAAGGCAAATGCTCAATATTTTTGCTGGTCCCCTTCTCTCATAGAGACTTTATTGGAGGAAATGGAAGATAATAGGACAGAATGAGTTGTGGTTAGGTTGTAGTCTGCATCATTGCATTAAAACCTTAGATCTACTGAAATCTTTTTTATTTAAAAATTATTTTAAAATTTTTACTTTCAGTTTCAAACTATCCACCTCCATCCAATCCCTCCCCTTCTCACTGAGAAGGCAAGAAACATGATACCCTTTATACATATTAAGTAATGCCCAAAATATTTCTATATTAGCCTGTGGTGCCAAAGTGAAATTCACAGTGCCTACAGCAGCCATGAATATCCTGGTGCAATTCTGAATCTGGAAATACAACAGACTCCACATGGAAGACAGAGCCAAATTATTTATTCAAACACCAGAAAGCTAAATTCCAACACCAGAAAACAACATCCATTATAGTAACAAAAATCTATACACAACAATAATGCAAAGACAACATCCTCCCCAACACTTCCCCATGTAGGGCCTTCCCACAAACACTCATGAGTCTAACTGTATGTCTTCTCCCTCTCCCTAAGTTCTGACTGCTCTGATCAATTCCCTCTCACCTCTGCTCTAGTTCCACTTCTTCCTGTTCCACCCTTCCTGTTCCACCCATTCAGCAAACTCCTCCCTTCACAGACTCATGGAACCCCAACAAGTCACTATTAATGAATTGGAAAGATCTTTCCATTTAAATTACAATTACATAGTCATGTTGCAAAAATTACAAAACAAAAACTAGAAAAAATGTTTTAGCTTGTACTCAGAACTCATCAGTTTTCTCTTTGGAGGTGGATAATATTTTTCATCATGATTTTTTAAAAATTGTCTTGGATTGTTGATAGTATTGATCAGAGTAGTTAAATCATGTACAGGTGATTACTGTTACAATATTGCTGTTACTATGTATAATGTCCTAGTTCTGTTCATTTCATTTTTTATCACGTCCCATAAATCTTCCCAGGTTTTTCTGAAAATATTCTGTTTGTCATTTCTTACAATGTAATAGTATTCCATCACAACCATATAAAGCAAATTATTCAGCAATTCTTCACTTGATGGGTATCCCTTCAATTTCAAATTCCTTGCCACCACAAAAAGAATTGCTATAAATATTTTTGTACAAATAGGGCCTCTTCCTTTTTCTTTGATCTCTATGAAATGTAGGCCTAGTGGTTATATTGCTGTGCAAAAAGTTATGCATCATTTTATAGCCCTTTGGGCATAGTTCCAAATTGTTCTCCAGGATAGTTGGACACAAATCTACAACAATGTATTAGTGTCCCTGTTTTTCCATGTCCCCTCCATCATTTAGCATTTTCCTTTTCTGTCATGTTTCCCACTCTGATAGATATAAGGTGGTACCTAAGAGTTGTTTTAATTGCATTTCTCTGATCAATAGTTATTTAGAGTTTATTTTCATGTGATTATTGATAGTTTTGATTTGTCTGAAAACAGTTTGTTCATATTCTTTTTTCTGAAATCATGATTGATACCCTGAACTTTTTTACTTCAGTTGAAGTATAATAGATTCTGCTGCAGCTCCTTATTTTAACTCTGCATGTTATTGTTTGTTTGTTTCAAGTGTTTCTTGTAAACAGCATATTCTTGGATACTGGTTCCTAATGAAGTCTGCTATCCTCTTCCATTTTATGGGTAAGTTTACTCCATTCACATTCACAGTTATGGCCACTAACTTTGTATTTCCCTCCATTCTGTTTTCTTCTATTTCCCTCTATTCTATTTTTCTCTTTTTTGAGTCTCTCTTTTCCTCAGTATGAATTTCTGTATTCAAGTGTTTGTGTATATATATTCTTCACTCTTTGAACAAGTTCAGATGAGACTGAAGTTCAGTCATTGTCTACTCCCTACCACCATTTCCCCCTTCCATTGTAAAAATCAATTCTTCCATTAGGAAATGGAAAGTCTACAAAATTGAACTGCTTGGTATGGGCTACCAATGGGGAAAATTTTTTCCTTTTTCCATATTCTGTTTCATTACTAGCCTCTATTTTCTTGGGAATTCCCATACAGGAAGCATGGACAGTTGTGATGTCTAGGTAATGTGGATATTATTACAGCTTTCTAAAATTGAATGGCAGTAATTTGAACAATCTAGAAATGGTTGAAATTACTGCTGATGTTGTCCAAATTCTTACAGAAATCAACGACTTCCTGAAGGAACTTCAAGCTCATGTTGAAATTGATGGGACTTGAATATATGTACTCCTTTTTATGCAATCCACAGTCCCTGCACAGAAGGGAGAAGTTGTTATTATACCAAATGCCTTTAATTTTCTCTGTTTTTTTCAGGACCATATTTATGTCACTAAAGAAATTAGGTAGGATGGTTTCTTTCCTCATTTTTGTAGACAGACTACATAATATGAGAATTAATTTATCTTTTAATATTTGTAAATTTATCCAAGCATGATTTTCCTACTTTGGGAAATGATTTATGAAATATTCACTTTATTTTCTGAGAATTTTTTTTAATTCTCTATTTCATGTTCAGTTAATAAAATAGTTTCAAACAATTTCTTTTATTTCAATGTCATCACTTACCAAGTTTCATTATTTTTGGTAATGTTTTCTTCCCCTAAAAGTCAAATTATGTAGGGTTTTGTTTTTATTAGTTAATTTCTTACTTTTGTTTATCACTTTAAATTGTCATTTTCAGTTCTGTTTCTTTGAAAATTTCAATTTTAGAAAAGTCTCAAGAGTTACAAATATTATCTTTCCATGTAGGAATGTAAACAGTTCAATTTTCCTTGTAGGAATGTAAACAGTTCAACTTTAGAAAGTTCCTTATTCTTTCCCTTCCTGTTTATCTTTTCATGCTTCTCTTGATTCTTGTGCTTGAAAATCAAATTTTCTACTCAGTTCTGGTCTTTTCATCAAGAATGCTTGAAAGTCCTCTATATCATTGCGTGACCATTTCTTCCCTTTAAGTATTATACTCAGTTTTACTGGGTAGGTTATTCTTGGTTTTAGTCCTAGTTCCTTTGACTTCTGGAATATCATATTCCAAGCCCTTCAGTCCCTTAATGTAGAAGCTGCTAGATCTTGTGTCATCCTGATTGTATTTCCACAATATTTGAATTATTTCTTTCTAGTTGCTTGCAATATTTTCTTCTTGACCTGGGAGCTCTGGAATTTGGCTATAATATTCCTAAGAGTTTCTCTTTTTGTATCTGTTTCAGGAGGCAATTGGTGGATTTTTTTCAATATTTATTTTGCCCCCTGGTTCTAGAATATCAGGGCAGTTTCCTTGATAATTTTCTCAGCATTTGGGTAGTTGGAAGGATTACACACACACACACACACACACACACACACACACACACACACACACACAGATAGATGGATGCATAGATAGATAGATAGATAAATAGAGAGTACAAGGTGAGTTGAATAAGAAGGGATAATATCCAAAAGAAATAAAATTAAGGGGTAAGAAAGGAATATGTTGGGAGAAGAAAGGGAGAAATGGAATGGGGCAAATTATCCATCATAAAAGAGGCAAGATAAAGCTTTTTCAATGGAGGAAAAAAAGGAGGAGGTGAGAGGCAAAAAGTGAAGCTTACTCTCTTCACTTTTGGCTTAAGGAGGGAATAACATGCTCACTCAATTTGGTATGAAAATCTATCTTACACTACAGGAAAGTAGGGGAGAAGGGGACAAATGGGGTTGGGGATAGTAGAAAGGAGGGCAAATGTGAGGACAGAGTAATTAGAAGTAAACACTTGGGGAGGGACAAGGTCAAAAGAGAGAATAGAATAAATGGGGGGCAGGATAGGATGGAGGGAAATATAGTTAGTCTTACACAACATGATCATTATGGAAGTCTTTTGCAAAGCTACACATATTTAGCTTATATTGAATTGCTTGCCTTCTCAGTGGGGATGGGTGGGGAGAGAGGGAGAGAAGTTGGAACTCAAAAGTTTTAGGAACAAATATTGCTAATTGTTTTTGCATGCAACTGGGAAATAAGAAATACAGGTAATGGGGTATAGAAATCTAGCTTATCCTACAAGGAGAGAAGATGAGGATAAGTAAGGGAGGGGTATGATAGAAGGGAGGGCATATTGAGGGAACGGGTATACATCAGAAAATAAGGCATTATGGAGTAGGTGAGGGGAGACATGGGAGAAAATTTGGAACTCACAATTTTGTGGAAATGAATGTTAAAAACTAAAAATGCATAAATAAATTTAAAAAAAGAAAATTTCAATTTCACTGTTTATTTGAAGGTCCAGTGTGAGGAATGACATTGACCCCATCATCATCTTTTTCTCCTTGTTTAATCGTTTACCAAATATTGGCTTCATTTACTAGTGTAACCCTGGCAGATCTGCACCATATATGAGAAATAGTATTGACTTCAAGTCTTAAAATTCCCAGCTGCACAGACTGTCTGAGAGAACACTGTTTCCTTGTGCAGTCACCCACTGAAAACTGGATTTATCACTTGCCACAGGCATAATAAATCCCTGTCAGATACTGGAGATCACACGGACTTCTCACCTCTTGAAATCCTTAAACATCCTTATGTGTCTTATGGACTTTTCCTTTTCTTTTGGTATCTGTCTAGCTCTTTTCTGAGTAAGAAAAGAAATTTCTTTTAATATTTAATATACATGTGGTCTGGACAAATAATTTTCAGGGGTTTTATTTAAGCAAAATGCCAATGAGTTGCATAATTTTGTGATAAGGCCTTCCCAGAATTCATCAATGTGCTTCTTATTTTTTGTAAGGAAACATAGGCAACAAGCTAGGGTAGACTTATAATATTTGGTGACTTCCTCCCCTGCCACCTCCTGCCATTTTTCAGTTGCATTGAAATTTCTGTGCTCCCTTATAGCTTCTAGCATAAAAATGTATGTTTTTGAATGCCTTTCAAAGCAAAAAAAAATCTAGTTACTTTATTATTGAGCCTTGTTTGACCAAAATCAGAATTATTTACCTTATATAATACAGGATACTTATTCATGAGAATTTAGTGTAAATGATCTTTGGTTTGTTTCTTGATGTTATGGTTTCCCATTATTGAAAATATTTAAACTTTCATAATAATCACACAGGAGGAATTTCAAAAACATTTTGAGCCATGAAGAACATTTTTTGGATATGCATTTAGTTTCCCAGTGCCAGTATTCTGCTGGCACTGATACTCCTCTTTTGTATGTATGAGTTCTGACATGTCTGTTTAAAACAAAATCATATTTATTCTTAGTCCAGTTTGGGAAACTGGGCAAAGGTTTAGTGCTGTGTGCACTCAGTTGATATTATTCTTAAAGCTAGAATCATTGGAACTAGAGGCAAAGTATCAGCATTGTTATGACTTCAGACAACTGAAGGACAAAAGGCAATGATTTGGGATGCCATTACAGAAACTAGGTTCCCAACATTTTGTTAGCTATTCTATACTCCTTGGTACCTTGAGGTGTCATTACTGAGTTCATTAGAGCTCATCACTGTTGGTTGGTTATTGCTCTTTGTTCTTAAAGAGGACCAAAATGACATCACTATGCTAGAGTTAAGTTTCAATGTGTCCGATTGTGGCTGATCAGACCAATATGACCTTGGAATGTTCTACCACAGGTCACGCACTAATAAATCCATGTGAACATTTGGGATTAATTCTCTCAATTTGAGCACCCTGCATTTCCTTTGAGCTGTTTCAATTCTGGTTTGCTCATAGAGCGAAGCATTTTCTCTGATGTAGGCAGGCCATGCTGAGTGGCTCTGTGCCAACATCTTTTATGTCACACAATCAATTCCAAAGTTCTTAAGAGAGAACCTGATAGTGTCCTTGGATTAATTTTTCCTACCACCATGTGAACCCTTGCCCTATGTGAGTTCTCTGTGAAACAGTCTTTTTGGCAAGTGTACATTTCGCATTCGAATAATGTGGCCAATCCATCAGAGTCATGCTCTCTAAAGCAGAGTATGAATACTTGGCAGTTTAGTTCAAGGGAGGACCTTAGTGTCTGGTACCTTATCCTGCCAGGTGATCTTCAGAATCTTCCTAAGACAATTCAAATGGAAATGATTCAGTTTCCTGGCATGGTGCTGGTATACTGTCCAAGTTTCACAGACATACAACAATGAGATTAGCAGGGGCAGAGCCAAGATGGCAGAGTAGAAAGACATACATATACTAACTCTTCCCACAGAGCCCATTAAATACCTGTAAAGAAAGACTCTCAAAAAATTCTAGAGCAGCAGAAGTGGAGAACAACAGAGTATAGAAGATTTCCAGCCCAGGGTCACTTGAAAGGCCAACAGGAAATGTCTGTCACACCAGACGCAGAGCAGAGCCCAATCCAGCCTTGGCAGTGTGGCACGGCTCTGGGAAGAGGATGAGAGCACACCTCGGGGTTGGAATCCTCAGTCCAAGTTGCAGGGGTTTGCAGATCCCTCAAACAGCAGGCACCAATGGTCAGTGACAGGGTTTTTTCAGTTGGCTGAGAAGGGAGAAGGGCCTTCCCATAGCTCTGGCCTCAGGTTGCGGCTGGTGACAGCACTTTCCACAGGAGCTCCTACAACAGCCCACATCCATTGTTAGATCATAAAACCTCTGGGGCTCTGAGCAGGTGATTCTTACCTCAGCCCTGTGTAGAGGCCCTGCAGCAGCTGATCTTTATCTCACACTGAATGATGGGCCTACTCCTGCAGCTTATCTGAATCTCAGCCCCCAGTGCTGGCTTGGCAGAACTGGAGGCCAGGTAGTGATGAAGAGGAAACTCTACTAAGATTCTGGGCACAAGAATCTCTCTTGCTCCCAGACCAGTGTACATGCTTGATTGTGCCACCTTGGAGGAACTGAGACCTTACAGATCCTCAGAGTATACCCTACTCTTGACAAAGGACCCAAAAGTCAAGTAACTGGTTGGGAAAATGCCCCAAAAAGGGAAAAAATAAGACTGCAGAAGGTAACTTCCTTGGTGGACAGATATCTTTTCCCATCCTTTCTGATGAGGAAGAACAATGCTTACCATCAGGGAAAGACATAAAAGTCAAGCTTTCTGTATCCCAAACACCTGAAATAAATATTCAATGGTCTCAGTCCATGGAAGAGCTCAAAAAGAATTTTGAAAATCAATTAAGAGAGGTGAAGAAAAAATTTAAAAAGTCATTCAATGATATAGAGGATATTCAAGAATTCTTGATGAAAAGATCACAGCTGAAAAGAAAATTTGACTTTCAAACACAAGAATCAAGATAAGTATGAAAAGGTGAACAGGAAGGAGAAATCATAAGGGACTTACTAAAGTTGAACTGTTTACATTCCTACATGGAAAGACAATATTTGTAACTCTCGAAACTTTTTTCAGTATGTGGGTAGTTGGTGGGATTACATACACACACACACACACAGAGAGAGAGAGAGAGAGAGAGAGAGAGAGAGAGAGAGAGACAGAGAGACAGAGAGACAGAGAGAGACAGAGAGCACAGGGTGAGTAGAATAGGATGGGATCATATCTAAAAAAATGAAATTAAGGGGTGAGAAACAAATATATCAGGAGGAGGAAGGGAGAAATGGAATGGGGCAAATTATCTCTCATAAAAGAGGTAAGTAAAAGACTTTTCAGTGGAGGGAAAAAGGAGGGCGGGGAGAGAGAAAACATGTAACTTACTCTCATCACATTCAACTCAAGGAAGGAATAAATTGCACACTTATTTTGGTATGAAAATCCATCTTACAATACAGGAAAGTGGGGGAGAAGGGGATAAGCAGGGTGAGGGGGATGATGGAAGGGAGGGCAATGGGAGGAGGAAGCAGTTAGAAGTCAACACTCTTGAGGAGGGACAAGGTCAAAAGAGAACAGAAGAAATGGAGGGTAGGAATAGGATGGAGGCAAATATAGTTAGTTTTGTACAACATGACTATTATGGAAGTCATTTGCAAAACTACAACTACATAGCCTACATTGAATTGCTTGCCTTCCCAATGGGGATGGGTGGGGGGGGAGAAAGGAAGAAAAGTTGGAACTCAAAGTTTTAGGAACAAAAAAATACAACTGGAAAACAAGAAACACAGATAATGGGATATAGAAACTTATCTTGCCCTACAGGACAAAAAGGAAGATGTGAATAAGGGAAAGGAGGGATGTTAGAAGGGAGGGCTGATTGGTGATAGGGGTAATTAGAATGCTCGGAGTTTTAGGGTGGGGGGAGGGGATAGATGGCAAGAAAATTTGGAACTCACAATTTTGTGGAAATTAATGTTGAAAACTTAAATAAAAAACAAACAAACAATGAGATTAGCTCAACAACTCTGTTGACCTTCAGTTTGGTAGTCAGTCCAAAATCTGTTCTCTCTCAAACACTGAGCTAGCTCTGGCAATGTGTGCATTAACTTCATTAACAATGTGTACATTCCTGGAAAGTACACTACCAAGGTAAGTGAAATACTTTCAATGTGTATACTGAATTAATCTGAAGTAATATGCGCAGTTCTAAACACTATAGTTTGAAAAGGATATTGTTAAGTTGAAAAGTGTCCAGATCACTGTAACCAGGATGGTTAATAAAGACCTAGACTCATCCTCTGTACTCACACTGCTATTACCCTTACAGACCCTGATTACCTCTTTCCTAGATTATTATAATGACTTACTGATTGATCTCCATGTCTCAAGTCTCTCACCACTCTTCCTTCTATGTCATTGTAATTATACTACCAAAACGATTTCTCTTAAGCACAAATCTAATCATACCACTCTCATACTTAATAAATTTCCATGGCTCCCTACTGCCTTTAGATTTAACTATAATATGTTCTGTTTAGCTTATGAAACACTTTGTAAACTTGCTCCGATCTTTCTTCCAATACTTATTGTAGATTACTCTCCTCTTGCATTTTGTGATGGAGCTGAAATGACCTTTACAATTTTCCTCACATGTAGCACTCCATCTACCACCTACGTTCCTTTGGATCATCTCTCCCTAGAGCTGTAATACAGTCCCCTTTCACCTCTACTTTGCTGAATTCATCTTCTCTGTTAAGTTGCAAGTCATGCCTCACCTTCATTAAGCCCCTTCTGTACTCCCTAACTACTAGTGCCTCCCCAACTCCTACAAACTACTTTGGCTTTAACTACTTTCAATGAATTTGTATTTATTTTCCTTATATTTACTCTGTGAGGAAGCACAGGATAGCATATAGTGTTGGTGTCAAAGCTAGAAAGTCCTGATTTCAAGTTCTGCTTCTGACATAACGGATGTATCATCCTGGACAAGCCATTTAGCTACTTTGTGTTCTAGATAACTGTATAATATGGTAAGCCGGAGAAAAGGTAGCAATCTTTATTGTTAAAGACTTTGCTCACTGAGAGCAACCCATACCTGAAATCATAGATGCAGTCTCCATCCATCCACACACACACACACATCCACACACACACACACACACACACATACACATACACATACACGCTTATCCACTGTTAGAATATGAGTTCTTTGAGAGTAGAGATTGTTTTAATCATCAAACCTGCATCCTTCAAACATAGTACTGTGTGTGGCACACAGTGCCACACAGAGATGTTGATTGAGTCCATATTATATGAGATCAGTTGAAAGAACTGGACATGGTGCATGGAGAAGAGAAGGCTCATGAATACTGAGGGGAAGAGAAAGGTATTATAATGAACATTTATTAGGTACCTACTATGTGCCTGGCAGAGTGCTAAGTGTGTTATAAATAATATCTCACTTCATCCTCACAGTTCTGTGAGTTAGGTGCTGTTATTATCCCCATTTTACAGTTGTGAAAGCTAAGGCAGACAGAAGCTAAGTGACTTGTCCAGGGTCACACAGCTAGTAAATATCTGAGGCTAAATTTGAACTCAGGTCTTCCTGACTCTAATCTCAATGCTCTATCCACTGCTCTACCTAGCTGCCTTCAAGTATCTCAAGGGCTGTCATGTGGGAGTGGGATTACATTTACTTTGCTTGGCCCCTGAAAACAGAACCAGGAAGAATCAGCAGGCATTGTAAAGAGGCAACTTTAGATAATGTCATAAGAGGAATTTCCTAACAATTTCATCTATCCTAAAGTGGAATGCTTTACCTTCAGAGGTGATAGGTTTCCCCTCCTTGGATGTCTTCAGACAGAGACTAGACAACCACTGTTTGGTGCTTTGTAGTGAGGATTCTTTTCTTATATGGATTGGAATAGATGCCATTTTATTCTTAAATTCTGTGATTCTGTGATATTCCCTGATACTTGCTTGCATGTCCAGACTCTTCCTCTGTCATTAATACTCAGCAATTTTTCCTCCTTTAAGATTCACTATCAGTCTCTCTCATTTGTTTTATAGAATTGTTGCTGTAATATACCAACACCAGATAACTTTCCTCCCTTTCTTTTGTAGTTCAGTACCTCACTCACAGTCTTTTTCTGCACTCTAACCTCTGTCCTCATAATTGTTGAATTCCATGTACATACTGAAATGCCCAGGTTATCAACTGTATCAACTTTTATAACCTATATCTTTGTTCTATATTAGCCACCTACAGAAATGACTATATCTCACCAACATCTGTATCTGCTACCTCCATGATTTTGGACGCAGAAATTTCTTCACATGACAGTGCCCTATTCTTCCATAGCTCCCTTTGCCTAATCTCTAAACTGTTCTTTCTACTTCACTATAAACTCTAGTCCCTCCATCTCTCTCTGTTCTCCCAGTCTATCAACTTGCTCTGCCCATACTTTTTGTTCTTTACAATTTTGGCCGAGTAGTCCTCAACCTTTGGCCCAATGTCTCAATGCTCTTTATGATCTGCTAGTGTTTAACCCTGGATCAGCCCCATGATCTACTTTTGTTGCAACTACTCCCAAGCTATCAAATTCTACTAGAGCAAGTCAGATCACCATGTAGATTGCTTCCAGTACATATTCAGCAACTTAGTTTCAACTTGTCCCTCACTTAGGCATGACAAAAATTTTTATTCTCCCTTGATTGAATCTCTATCCTATTCCCTTCAATGTCTATTCTCTTCTTAAAATCTCTTAGTGTCCCTTCCAATACCCACCAGTGGATATTCTTGATTCTTCCCTTCATGAGAAAAAAAGAAACCATCTACAATGGTTTCCTTCTTTTTGTCCTCCTCATTCTCCATTATTTCCTATCTTCCTTAAATCTTAATTTGTCCTCTTTTGCTCTCACATTGTTATAACAGTTGAGCCTTCAATTTGCAAAGGTTTACCTATCTACTTATGTCCTTCATTCCATGTGCCGCTCCTCTCTTCTACTACATTTGCCTTAGCGATCATTTTGTGTCTCTTTATAATCTTAAATCTCTATCTTCGGGCTTTTTCTTTTCTGCTTACAAATTTGTATAGATCTACCCAACCTTGAAAATCCCTTATTTTATTTTTTTAACATTTCAGGATATCATCCAACGTCTCTCATGTTTACTGCCAAAATCTAAGGAAGGATTGTCTATGCCTCACTCTTTCATTTTCTTCATCAACTACTTTCTTTCTATTCCTTGCATTCGTACTTCAAATTTTAACAGGTAACTGAAACTATTAAGCCCTAATTTATAGTAGGCTAAATTCAATAGCCTTTTCTCATTTTTTATGTGATTTGATTTCTCTGCAGTTTTCCGCACTTCCGATTAGCCCCTCTTTCTTTAATTAATTTTAAATTTACAACATTCACTTTTATAAGATTTTGACTTCTAAAATTTTCCCTTCCCTTCACTTTTCCCTGGCCAAGATGGCCTGCATCTGATATAGGCTATACATGTATTATTATATTATACATATTCCCACATTAATCATATTGTGAAAGAAGAATCAGAACAAAAGGGAAAAGTCAGGAGAAAGAAAAAAGAAAATAGTATGCTTTGATTTGCATTCAGACTCTATATTTCTTTCTCTGGATGTGGATAGCATTTTCCATCATGAGTCTTTTGGAATTATCTTAGATTATTGCATTGCTAAGAAAAGCAAAATCTAAAACATTGGTCATCAGGCAGTATTGCTTAGCCCCTCTTTCTAGACATATTCTTTCCTCTTTTGGCTTCTGTAACATTTTCACCTAGTCTTTTTCATAGTCTTCTCATTCAATTTAAGACTCCTTTAGTGGAAAATCCTTCCTATTCTGCCTCTTTAGTGTGGGTTTTCTCCAGTGCCTTCTGCTGGGATCTCTTCTCATTCTACAAGCATTTTCTTTGTGAGCTCATTAACTTCCATAGATTTTAATACCTCTATTAATATTACTTAAGAAATACATATCCAGCTCATGTTTTCCCTGAGTTCCAGTGATTAATAACCAAACATGTCTTATGTATTTCGCTGAACTTCTTCTTGGCATTTCAAACTCAATATGTTCAAAATAGAACTCATTATCTTTGCCCTTAAATTTGCACTACCTTCAACCTTCCCAGTAACTGGAAAGGTTATCACTATCAAAACCAAGCAAGTCTGTAACCACAGAGTGATCCATGACTATTTTCTGTTCATTGTCCCTTGTTCCCAAAATCAGACCCTTTCCAATTTTTAGCAGTTCCTCCTACTCAACATCTCCAACACCTGTCACTTTATTTTTACAAGTGCTGCCCCCACCCTTTCTTTAGGCCCTCATCACTCTTACTTAGATTACTGTGGTTGTTTCCTAACTGGTCTCCCTTTCTCTATTTTTTTCTCTTTCTAATTTATTCCCCAGGAAATTGCCAAAATCACCTTCCCTAAGGCATAAGACTGATCATATACTTTTCCTAATCAAAAGATTTCAGTAGATCCCCACTGCTTTTGGCATAAAAGATAAACTTTAGCCAAAGACTTAAGGTTCTCCACATTTAGATTCCTACTACCTTTTCAAATTTATTTCATACTACTCCCTTTATAGACTACACTATAGTCAGACTGGTTAAGGTAGCCATTCTATCGATGTGATATTCCATTTTCTGTCTCCATCAATTTACATAAGTCATTCTTCAAGACTGGAATGTGTTTCTTCCTTATCTATGTTTCTCATAATTCTTGTATTTATGGCTTAACTAAGTCACCACCTGCTCCTTGAACCATTTCATGGCATCCAGATCCCCATGTAATTGTTGAGATATATATATATATATATATATTCCTTCTGTCTCATTTTCTCTATCTCCTTTTATCTGTTTCTCTCTTTCTGCCTTTCCCTCTTTCTCTTTCACTACTTCTCCTTGTCACTCTCTTCTCTTAATTTTTGTTGTATTTTATAATATGTCACATTTGTATCCTCCTTGTTTTATCTTCCCCAATGAAAGGTTGTTTCCTTGATGGACTGTTTTGTTTTTGTCTCTGGATCACCAGTGTCTGACATCATCCTTTGCACATAGTTTGTACTTCTTAATATATATTTGTTGAATTCAATGATATTTCAACTATTTAATACCTGTGGCCATAATTTAAAAATAATCCTTGTGATGGAGAAAAGACAAGAAGGTTTGGTTGAAGTGTAATAGTTGTCACATGCAAGGGGATTAGACTTGGTCTACTTTGGTGGCCCCAAAGGGCAGAACTAGTGCAATTGGCAGAAGTTACCAAGAGTTAACATTAGCCTTGATGTAGGGAAACACTTCCTAATGATTAGAGCTATTCAAAAGTGGAACTGATTGTTTTGAGAAGTTGTAAGTTCCCGATCTTTGAGGCTCTTCAGACAAAATCTGCTTAATCCCCTTGTCTGATATTATATAGAGGGGATTAAGGTACAGATTGTGCTGGGATCACTTCTGACTTGATATTCACTGAGTTAATACACAAAATTTGATCTAACCATCTTTATTACTGGAAGGATTTAGGAAGAGCTCAACAAATTGCACCAATAATTTCTCTCTGACCAATTTATTTAATAAGTGAACAGCAGTTCTCTTTACATTTGGTTTCTTATTGTGTGAAGCGATTATCAAATTATAGCTGATTGAAATAAGGCTCATTTGTACTCAAGTATTTTCCACCGAAATGAAAGACTTTATGAATTTTAAATACCATGAGAGGAGAAAACAAAAAAATGAAAGCCTTAAATTAAGCACTAGATTACTTCTTGAAAGAATGATGAAATTAAAGTTTGAGAAATTAGATGAAACTGTGTTGTCATCAACATGTATGAGATCAGTCACATGAATACATTTAATTAAATCTTACAAGGAATAAAAGTTTATCAGTTTATTAATTTTTGCTAGCTTATTGTGGTGCCTAAAAGACCTATAAAGAGTGAAGTGAATAAAATCTTTACTACTTACCCTGTAGGAAGTCATCATTTGCTGTAAGTTAGTAGAGAAGTAATCTTTTTCTAACATTATTTTAAATCCAGGGGGCAAGGAGATGGGAAGATTTAAATTAGTGACAAAGGTAAAGTGCAATCTTTGAAATATGTTTTTAAAAATAAACTCACTACATTTACAAACTTTTGGTCTGAAAGAAATTCCAAAAACATTGCCCTGAAAAAAATTAATATTAGGGCAAACCAAAAAAAGTGCTACATTGGGTACTACCATAAATAGTAACCACTGATTAGACTTTGTGAATGATTTCAAGTATTATGCAATAGATGTATATATAATAATGAAAATTGATCACATTGATACAGTGTTTCAAAGTTTACAAAACACCTCATATGCATTATCTCATTTGAGCCTCATAACAACCCTGTGCCATAGGTGTTATTTGCATTATTATTGCCATTTTATAGATGGAAATACCAAGACATGACTACAATAATAAGAAAGAGCATTGGAACTTCGTATGAATTTCATCAGATGAAGACTGATTTTTTCTCAATTGATTCTGTGTGTGCTTCAAAGGCCAATTTCAAGCTATTAGTTGAATCATTATAAAGCTGATCCAGTTTGATTCTTACATTGTAGAACTACTTTAGTCTTAAGAGAGAATCATCACCAATCACACATCACTATATGTACTACATATTCTGTCGGACATACTTTACAAAACACTGTGCTATCCCTTAGAAATATATAAAGACTGTCAACCTCAAAAGTTTGATCTAAGAAAGACAAACTAAATTAGGCCATATGCACATTTTTAATTCTCTCACAAGTTGGCTTGACATGCATCGCATGGGAGTTACAGTACAAAACTGGGTCTCCACTAAGGAGACCAGTCCAGAACTGGCTCGATTTAGGATTTGAGGGTGCAGTTATATGCCCTTCTAAGAGCAGGTGGACCCAAGGGGTGCTAATCAACTCTTCTTGGTCAACACATAGGAGATGGACTGTCTTGAGTACATGACTTAGGTCCCTTAAATCCTGGTCAAGAGATAAAGGGGAATGGGGTACCCATTTTATATCAGATAATCTCCCTAACACAACAGATCACTCCCAGTTTAGGATTATGTAGGCAGAAGAATCTCTCTGTCTCCACCCAAACATCTTCCAATTCAATCTCATTATCAGTAATGCCCTTGTGAAGAACTTTAGAAAGGGAGTTTGGCTGGATAGGGGAGCTTTGAGAAGCATTATTCACAAGATGTAAAAATGTGTCTCTGACAACAAAAGGCTTACAATTTGACTGAGGGAGGGGACATATGCATAAGATATAAATACAATAATTCAATTCAATAAACATTTATTAAATGTCTACAACCCATAAAGTAGATATTTGATAAAGTAGATAAAAGAGATGACTTGAGATTCATTACTTCTGATGCCTGTTGACTGTGGAATCTTGAGGAAGTCACCGAATCTCATAGTGTCCTAGGTGTGTGTGTGTTCGTCCTTCGTTACCAAAGAAGACTGTGCATGCCATCAGAGAAATGGTGACATGACTTGCACTTGACTTTGTTTTGAGTGAGGGAGGGCTGTGCAGGTCACCAGTCTCACTTCTCTCCCAGAGCCATCTGAATCCAGTGGCTAGATATTCATCAGGATGCCTGGAGGTGACTCAGGATGAAGCAATTGGGGTTAAGTGACTTACCCACGGTCACACGGCTAGTGAGTATCAAGTGTTTGAGGAGAGAGTTGAACTCAGTTCCTCCTGACTCCTGCACTGGTGCTCTATCCACTGTACCACCTAGCTGCCTGCCCTAGATGACCTCTTAAGACTCTATGTCACAGCAGGAGTTGTTGAGTATTGGAAGAATAAATGACTCACCAGAATAAAATGGTAAAATCATTACATGATAAAATCACATGATAAAATCATAAGTTCAATCTCTTTCCTCCTCTCCTTCACCAAATGTCTAAGTTACTGGGCTAGGGGATACAAAGACAAAACAAATACTTTTTCTTTATTTTGGGGTAGGTTGAAAGAAAAGATTGGGTTAGGGGATGCCAAAAAAATGTATCTGGGGATACAAAGACAAAAGTTCCTGTCCTCAAGGAGTGAATAGTCAGATGAGAAAAAGTGATAAATGAGAGGTATAGAAAATGACACAGGAATTCAGAGAAGGGTGCAGTTACTGAGGAGCAGGGTAATCAAAGAAGGCAGGAATCAGGAGGTACTCGAGCTGGAGCATGAAGTAAAATATAAGACTCACAGAAATGGAAAGGAGAACATTTTATGATGAGCAAATGTCCTGAAAAAAAAATCCATGAAGGTAGGAAAAAATATGCCAGATTTTCAGAAAGTGGATGGATGGAAGTAGAATCACAGAGTCAGAAAATCTCAAAGACTAGAAAAGCCCTCAGAGGGCATCAAATTCAATCTGTAACTGAATAAGAATTCCCAATCAAATATCCCTAACAAGGTATCATCTAGCAAGATGACCTCCAAAGTGAGGGAAACCCTTAGTTCTGAAGTTCATCCCTTTTATGGATAGCTCTAATTGTTAAGAAGTGTTTTGTTTTTTTTTTTTTAAATTAAGACTATTTGCCTCTCTCCAGTTTTCCTTCATACTGTTGTCCGGGGTTAAGCACAAGTATCTTTCACGTGATAGCCCATCAAATACTTGAGGACAGCTATTATTTCTCCTCCAGAGGCCTTCCAAACCCATTATCTTCTCATAAGGTTCATGTAGGGAAATGGTGATAAAAAAAAATGTCACCAACTGCCTTTGTAACTTAACGTTTTTCCTTATAACAGCAGAGAAAATCTTAGCATGGAACTTTGAAGCATGTGCTGGTGAGCAAAGTCTAGGACCATTACACATTACAGGCTGGTTCCTTCTGAGACCTGAAAATATCATGCTGGTGTCCTCCTATCCTCAACATTTCAGACACACGTGAGATAAACCAGGTTCCTACTCTTAGGATAATTGCTTTTCATCCCACATGACTACATGGAAAAAAAAATTATCTGGGCTTAGAACACTGTGGAAGGAAATTCAAGAAAATTATAATGACTCACATTGGAAAAGATGCCCCAAATGATCTAATATTTTATTTTTCTTCAATTACATATAAAAACAATTTTAACATTCTTTTCTTTTTTCCAATTTTGAATTCCAAATTTTTTCCTTCTCCCCCTCCCCTTCCCCCTTTATTGAGAAAGCAAGCAATTTGACATAAGTAATACATGTGTAGTCATGCAAAACATATTTCCTTGTAAGTCATTCTGTGAAAGAAAAGACAGACCTCAAAAACCCACCCCAAAATAAAGTGAAGAAAAAGTATCTTTAATCTGCATTCAGGATCTGCCAGTTCTTTTTCTGGAGGTGGATAGCATTTTTTATCATGAGTCCTTCAGAATTTTCTTGGATCAATGTGTTGAAAAGAATGGAATCTTAAGAATAGATTAACATAAAAACTGACTCAGGGCACTAATTTCATTCCAGTCTCCATTACTAAGGTAAATGCAAAATATACCCTTGCCAAAAAGACTACTTTATGTAGAACTCACATGGGGCAGACAATCACATGGTGGTCGGAAGAAGAAATACAAGGACACTCTCAAAGTCTCTCTCAAGAACTTTGGATTTGACTGTGCAACATAGGAGACACTGGCACAGGGCCACTCAGCATGGCGTGCCAACATCAGAAAGGGTGCTGCGCTCTATGAGCAAAGCAGAGTTGAGACAGCACAAAGTATATGTAGGATGCGCAAATTTGGAATATCCACCCCAAAATTCATAGGGACTGTCTGTGCCCAACCTGTGCTAGATCATTCTGAGCTTGTGTTGGTCTGATCAGCCACAGCTGGACACACTGAAACTTCACTTTATCATGGTGATGTCATTTTGGTCCTCTTAGAAAATGAAGGACAATAACCAAGAGGTAACAACTTCATCTTTTCCAGAACAATGGTGACTAACATAAAGCTGACTAACTTCAGCCCTGGTTCTGAGGCTGCTTTAAGTAGTTTGGCTCCTAATGAATGACAGTAAATTAGATCCAATGTCTTGTGGTGGCTAGATTGCTGTTGCTACTTCCACGCTCCTGTGTCTTTTGCCTCTTAATGTATTTCCATGTTTGGAGGGAATATAAGCCCCGATTGTTAGGGGCTAGGTCACGGTGATGGGGACTATCACCCTTTTCATTATGCTACTCAAGGTGAAAATAGTCACTTCTCCCATACTGACTTCTTTATTCTTATTCACCACTTTCTCCTTTGCTTCTCATATTCCTGCTGCCTTACCTTGGAGACTGCTTACAATACTATGGCTTCTTGTGTCCAGTCTCTTCCTCTTCTTTTAAAAAAGTCTTTCTGTACTACTAACTGCTTCTTCTGTAGTGTTAACAAAAAGGCAAAGACAAGCAGAAGGAATTGGAATAGAAACAGTTCTATTTGGAACAAAAGTTAAACTGCCTGTTGATTTAACTAACTGTATATTTATCAAATCATTTGCTAATATCGTAGTTTCTATGTCATCCTGAGTTGGGCATGGGTTGGGGGTGTCTCATCAGATTACTTTTAAAATAAAAAGCAGTAAAATAGAGAAGGTGATCATTCTTGAACAAAAAGCAGCCCAGGGAAGAGGAAGGGCAGCTAGGTGGTGCAGTGGATAGGGTGCAGGGCTTGAACTCAGGAAGAATCATCTTCCTGAGTTCAAATCTGGCCCGAGGCACTTCTCAGCTATGTTATCCCAATCAAGCAATTTAAATCCATTTGCCTCAGTTTCCTCATTTGGAGAATGAAACAGCAAACTACTCCAGTATCTTTGCCACAAATGCCCCAAATGGGGTTGAACATGTCTGAAATAACTGGACAACAACAGTGTAGAGAAAAGCATGTTAGCCCCAGAGTTAGGCTACTTATGTTTAAATCTTGGCATGAATACTTGGTTTATAACTATGATGAAACCATATGACTTCAAGAGGTCTGAGGTTCCTGATTTCTGACTAAAAGAACTTTGTGTGCTTCAAAGGTATTTAGGAGTGTGTAATTGTTAATGATACCATCTTCCCTGAAGCAACTGCACATCACTTTTTTTTTTTTCAAATAAATCCCAGGGCAAATTGTCCTTCAAAGTTTCATTTTTAATTTTTTCAAATAAATTCAAACTAACATAGTTTAAAGAAGTTTTTCATTTTCAAGAATGGGAATATTGTACTAATAAGATCTCTCTTTTGAAGAAGACTGCTTTGATGTAAAAGTGGATGTCTGAGTCATCCTCTTTATGTATGACCATCTGACTAGATAAATAATTCGACAAGGTCTCCTTTGATTGGACAACAAGAATTTTTTTTTCCCTGACATTTAGCAAAAAAAAAAAAAAATCAGATAAAGATCTGGATGGTTCCTAATGAATTTTAACAGAGTGAACAGATTTGATATGCAATTTTAGTTATCCAGTATCTACTCAAGAATTCCTTTTTAAGCTAAGTGAAATCCTCCTACATTCACCATCCAAGATTCACAGTACTACATGTATCAGGAATTTAGATTCCTGCTGTGGACAATTTTCCAGGGACAAAACCCAACATGTCTTGCAAGATATGTTTACATAAATGACATTTCTTGGTCATTATGTTCTCTCTTAGCTGACTAATGTTTCTATATTGGAAACTCCCCAAAATACTTAGAGGAATTTGCTGTAGTGTAAAGATCCCACAAGTGGAATTGCCAGCTTTGGGTTCCAGTACTGAAAATTTTTTCCATCTCCATTTTCCTCCATTTTTGATCTGTTAAGTGAGTGGGTTGGACTAAATGATTTCTTATACCTTGTGACCTATGAACATAAAAATGTTGTTTTTCCCTTCAAATTAAAATATATTGCCATATATTCCAAATACAGTATCATAAATCCAGTGACTTATATAGTAAGCTTGAAATGTTACTAAATGGACAACAAAGCTTATATTCACATTTTCCCCTTGGTTCAATGTCTTGGGGTAGTTTGATTCAGATCAAAAATGTATTAATTTGATGATCAACAAGATAGTGAACTAAATATTTCCTGTAATATCTCATGACCTTCCAAACCTCTCCAAAACACAAATTATGCACCAAAGATAAAACTACTTCAGCTGTCCCCATGGTCTAGGATACCCAGACTCCTGTCACATCCCAATTTAATTGTGAACCCCAAAACCCAAAACTAGAGTTTGTTCTAAGAATTAATATATGATTAGGTCTAGTCCACCTTTTTATTTCTCACACTCTGGTTTGACATGCATTGCATGGGAGTTCAGTCCAAAACTGACCAGTTCAGAACTGGTTCAATATGGGATTTGGGGGTGCAGGGTCATAAGCCCTTTGAAGAGTAGGTGTTCTAAGAGGTGCCAATCAACACATTGGTCAATACACTGAGAGGTGGGCTATACTAAAATGAAGTCTTGAGTACGTGTCTTAGGTCACTTAATATCTTTTCAACAGGGGCTGATATCACCCACTATACTCTATCTTAAGAGGAAATATTTATTCTATCAGATCACCCCCAGTCTCCTGTAATCTAGGCAGAAGCATCTATCTCCACCTAAACCTGAGCAGATTAAATCAATTCAGGCCTGGATTGGAGTTTGGCCAGGATTAAAAAGATTCAATGCAATCTCATCATCAGTCATGTTCTTCCAAGGGAAAGACTAAATTTGTAAAGAGGAGGGGATTGGGGGAAACTGAGCCTCCAAGACACTGATTACTAAGATTTAAAATCATTTTTCACACTCCTAAAGAAGGTAAAAAGCAAACAGAGCCCCAGACCCAGGACTGATACAGACCATTAGTTCATTCAGTATCCCTTCCCCACCTCCTGTGTTATTGTAAGTGATCCAAGGACAAAACATAGGCTAGGTTTACATCAAAACCCATCCTTCTACCTTCATCCCCTCTTTCTCTTTCCAGGGCTAGGGAGACCCCAGTTCTAGGCTGCAGAGTTTTACCTGGGCCTCTACCTCCAGCTTGATTGCAGTCCTTCAGGAGCAAAAACCTGGAAGAGGCTAGGGGGTGTGGGTGGGGTGAGTAGCCTGGAAGCACCAGCACAACAAAGCCCTGAACTGACTGAGGCAGGCCAGAAAACTGGGGAAAAGAGTGGGACAAGTTACCAGGACAAGTGGAAGATTCTGGAGCTATTCACCAAGCCTAAGGGAAGGCACAGAACAGCATCTAGCTGGGGCCAGTTCTGACTATCCCCCAAATCAGCACAAGGTGGAGATGTAGGCTGGTGAACCTTGAATTGCCAAGTGTGGGAGGAGGCTGTGATGTTTGGTGATCCTGACCTCAAATAAACCACAAAGAGGGGAAGGAGTCAGGAAGTAAGGAGAAAGGAAAATAAGGGAAGAAAATACTGAAATTACCTAAAATTTAAGGAGTATCTTGGTGGTACAGTCACCAAGTCACAGTCAAGTGTTGGATCTGGAGTGAGGAAGATTGATCCTTGTGAGTTCAAATATGACCTCAGACATGTACTAGTTAGTTGTGTCACTCTGAAAAAGTCACTCAACCCTGTTTGTCTCAGTTTCATCATTTGTAAAATAAACTGGAAGAGGAAATGGTAAACCACTCTATTATGTTTGCCATGAAAACCCCAAATGGGTCAGAAAGAGTTGGACAAGACTGAAAATGACTGTAAAAAAAACAGCCAAAAATTTCAGGAAGAAGAAAACTCAAATACCTTGAACATAAAAAAATGAATTAACAGAAGAAACAGAAAGCAGTATCAGAGGGAAACATGGCCTCCAGATTTATTAAAGAAGTTCAAAAACCTATTAATAAATACCGTAAAATAAAGGAAAATGATCTAGCTCTTGAAAAGATCGGGGACCTCATGGAATTTGAGGACATAGAATCACAATTCACTATTCCAGAGTGGTTTAAAAGTGAAATGAGAATCATGAGCAATGAACTTCTATTCTGTCCAATTCTGTGCAAATAATGAACAGAAGAGAAAAATTTTAATCTGCAATGGCAAACCTCATCAAAGAAACTAGATTGAGAGTGCAAATATATAAAAATGAAGTACAACCAGAAGAAGAGAAGCAAAAAACCCAAAACAATCCAGCAACATTAAAAGAAAATATGTTCACTATATGAGCAAAATATATTGAATGTGCAGACAGGATGCACAGAGACAATCTAAGGATCATAGATCTCCCAGAAGAACACAACGGCAGAAAGCTTTACTACCATAATGAAGGAAGTAATAGAACTGCCTAGAACTTATAAACATAGAAAATGAAAGTCTAGTTGAAAGAATTTACAGCATACCTCCATAAAAACAAAGACTGCAAACTCAGAGATACATAGTGCTTAAATTCAATAATTTAATTCAGAAATTACAAGGTCTGCAAGCCTTCAGGATAAAGACTTTCAATTACAAAGGAAAGGACATTCAAATAATGCACCCATTAGAAAAAGGAGGAGGGAATGGAATTATGTGTTCTAAAGAGCGAAGTCATGCAGGATGCAGCCCAGGGTGACCCTTCATGCAAATCTGAATTTATTCATACAAGATAAAAGATGAATATTCAATAATAAAGAAGAATTTGAAAAATTTTCAGAAGGAAAATGAGAATGGAAGAGATGTTTTCTTCTCAAACACTCCAAACACCAAGGGAAATGGTTAAATGGGAAAAAAAAAAATCTTTCCATCATATTTCTCTGATAAACACTTGGTATCTAAAAAGTACAAACTATATACACACATATATACACATATGTGTAAGTACAAATATATATGCATGTATATAAATGTATATTTTATATAAACATATATTTGTGTATATAATTATCTGTATCAGATAACTGTCCCTTGATAGATAAGTTGTTGAAGTATGTGAAAAACGGCATTCACAATCACATGGGGAAAAAATGCTCCAAATCACTGGTAATAAGATAAATGCAAATCAAAGCAACTTTTTGGTTTCACCTCACATCTTGCAAATAGTCAATAATGACAGCAATCAATGTTGACAGGATTGTAGAAAGACAGGGACACTAATACTTTATTAGTGGAGGTGTAAAATGGTACAATCATTTTGGAAATGCAATTAAGTGTTATACAAATAAAGTGATTAAAATGTCCATACCCATTGAATCAGAAATTCCATTGTTAATCTTATATGCCAAAGAAGCCATTGATAATAATAAAAAGTCTCCATATACCCCAAAATAATTTTTGCAGAAGTTCTTGTGAAAGCTAAATTTGGAAAACAAATACAAGCAGTCCTCAACTTTCACGGGGGTAATGTTTCTAGAAAACATCCTCTAAGTCAAAAACACAAATACTGATTCATTGAACCTATCAGAAATAGGGAGTTAGGTTCCTGTGACCATCAAGAACTATAATCTTTTGCTAGAGAATGTTGAAAGTAAACTTTTCTGAATCTAATTCTTTATGACAAGACACTAACTCCAATAATATGCACTTTTCGTAACACAGTAACCATGAAGTAACCAATGAAATACAGTAAATAAAATAAAATTGGTAAGATGTAAATTTTTTTTCTTCACTAGTAATTCCCTAGAATTTGGTTATTTTTTGTGCTAACATTTCAATTAAAAAATTACTTCATGTAATATTAACTTTTCATAACACATGAAATCTACAGTACCACAAATATTGCACAGTAAATAAAATTCTTTTTTAATAAAGATTTGAATTTATTTTTAATTTTCAGCATACATTTATACAAGATTTTGAGTTCCAAATTTTCGCCCCATCTTCCCCCTCCGGACAGCATGCATTCTGGTTACCTCTTTCCCCAGTCTACCCTCCCTTTTATCATCCTCCCCACCCCATGCCCTTCTTCTTTACTTTCTTGAAGGGCAAGATAGATTTCTATAATCCATTGCCTGTACACCTTGTTTCCCAGTTGCATGTAAAAACACTTTTTTTTAACATTTATTTTTAAAACTTTGAGTTTCAAATTCTCTTCCTGCTTCCCTTTCCACCCAACCCGATTGAGAAGGCAAACAATTTAATATAAATTATACATGTGCAGTTATGCAAAATACTTCCATAATATTAGTGTTATGAGAAACTAATTATATTTCCCTCAATTCTATCCTGTCCCCAGTTTTGCTATTTTGTCCTTTGACTCTGTCCCTTTTCAAAAGTGTTTGCTTCTGACTAACCCTACTCCAAATTGTCCTCCCTTCTATCTCTTGTCCACTTCACCCCTACTTTCCTGTAGGGTAAGATACCCAATTGAGTGTGTATGGTATTCCTTCCTCTTCCCCTCCACTGTGAAAGCTTTTTCTTGCCTCTTTTATGTGAGAAAATTTACCCCATTGTATCTCTTCCTTTCTCCTCCCAATATATTGCTGTCTCACTGTTTAATTTTATTTTTAGATAGCATCCCTTCAAATTCAACTCACCCTGTGCTCTCCCTGTGCCCTTTCTCTCTCTCTGTTTCTCTCTCTCCCTTCTTCCTTCCCTTCATCCATCCATCCATCTATCTATCTATCTATCTATCTATCTATCTATCTATCTATCTATCTATCTATCTATCTATCTATCTATCTGTCTGTCTGTCTGTCTGTCTGTCTGTCTATCTAATCTACCTATCTACATATTTCTCCAACTACTCTAATACTGAGAAAGGTATCATGAGTTACAAATATCATCTTTCCATGTAGGAATGTAAACAGTTCAACTTTAACAAGTCTCTTATGATTTATCTTTCCTGTTTACCTTTTCATGCATCTCTTGATTCTTGTATTTGAAAGTCAAATTTTCTATTCAACTCTGGTCTTTTCAGCAAGAATGCTGGGAAGTCCTTTATTTCATTGGATATCCATTTTTCCCCTGAAGGATTATACTCAGTTATGCCAGGGAAGTGATTCTTGATTTTAATACCAAGAATCTGACCTCTGGAATATCATATCCCAAGCCTTTTGATCCCTTAATGTAGAAGGTGCTAGATCTTGTGTTACCCTGATTTCCACAATACTCAAATTGCTTCCTTCTGACTGCTTGAAACATTTTCTCCATTCCCTGGGAATTCTGGAATTTGACTACAGTATTCCTAGGAGTTTTCCTTTTAGCAACTCTTTCCAGAGGTGATTGGTGAATTCTTTTAATTTCTGTTTTAACCTCTGGTTCTAGAATATCAGGGCAGCTTTCCTTGATAATTTCTTGGAAGATAATATCTAAGATCTTTTTTTTTGATCATGGTTTTTAGGTAGACCAATAATTTTTATATTATTTCTCCTGATCTATTTTCCATGTCAGTGGTTTTTCTAGTGAGATATTTCACATTATCTTCTGTTTTTTCATTCATTTAGTTCTCATTTATAATTTCTTGATTTCTCATAAAGTTATTAGTTTCCACTTCTTCCATTCTAACTTTGAGGGAATTATTTTCTTCAGTGAGCTTTTGGACCTCCTTTTCCATTTGGCCAATTCTGCTAATTTTTAAGGCATTATTCTCCTCATTGGCTTTTTGGACTTCTTTTGCCATTTGGGTTAGTCTATTCTTTAAGGTGTTATTTTCTTCAGTATTTTTTTGGGTCTCCTTTAGCTAGCTGTTGACTTGATTTTCATGAATTTTTAAAATCATTCTCATGACATGTGACCAATTCATATTCCTCTTGGAGTTCTTTGATGTAGGAGTTTTGACTGCTGTCTTCCCTGGATTGTATGCCCTTATCTCTCTTGTTATTAAAGTAAGATTCTATAGTCTGACTTCTTTTACGATTTTTACTCACTTTTCCAGCCAAACACTTGACTTTGCAACTTTTTGTCAAGATAGAACTCTGCTTCCAGTGAGAGTGGGAGTGGGGGTGAGTATATTGTTCCAGGCTTCAGGAATTTTGCATCAGTCACTCAATCCTCCACTGTCCATGGGCCCAGAACTCTGGAAGCAGTGTCTGCTGCAGCTGCTACTGCTGCTCCCATCACCCCCACTTTCCTGGTCTGGGACCAAACCTGGCTAGACCATGTGCTTCTCTTTTACCCAGGTCCCACAAAGTTTTCACACTGACCTTTTTGGCATTTATGGATTGGAAATTCAGGAAACTGCCACTGTTGCCAATGATTCAGTCCCTGGAGGCCTGCTCTGGCTGGTCTATGACAATACAGCCCATGCCAGACTATACTCTGCTCCCTTTACTGTGTGAAAGACCCCTCCTGTTGACTTTCCAGGTTGTTTTGGGCAGGGAATTTGTTCTATTCGTTTTGAGTGAAACTCATTTTCTTGGTTCTGTAGTTCTAGAATTTTAGAGACTTTTTTAAAACAGATATATAGGGCTTTGTGGGAGAGCTCAGGGAAGTCCTTGCTTTGACTCCATCATCTTGTCTCCACTCTGAGTAAATAAAATTCTTAAAATTAAAAGTTTTAACTTAAATCTTTACTTCCACTGTGTCAACAGGAAAGTGAAAAAAATGAGATTGCTAATAAAATCATGCAGATATCTAAAGTTATGAAAGTTAAATGCATGAAAGTGATGTACCTTAATTGAGGAATACCTAACAAAAATTATAGATATGAACATAATGAAGAATTATGAAGAAGAAACAAGAACAACAACAAAAAGAACAAGAATAAGAATAAAGAGGAGGAGGTGAAGCTGAATTTAAATTTGCATCTGTTCTTACTTCCCATTCTTTTGTCCCACAAGGACATTCTGGCCTTTGGATTTCCTTCCACAATCTTCCAAGTCATTCCTAGTTGCTTTGCAAATCTGATCCCTGATTTCTTTGTATCTACTATATACTTAACTGGATTTTTTTCTGTGAACTTCATGCTTCTCCCTAATGTGATGAAAGCTCATTAAAATAAGGAATTGTGTTGTCACTATCTTTCTATCCTCAGAGCCTATTTTAGTGACTAATATCTTAGTTTATACTTCCTAAATGAACACTGAATACCTGATGATTAGACTCTCCTGAGGTAGAGTAGGGTATAACTCTCTTAATGACAAGGGTAAGTGAAATTCATAGGAAATTTCTCAGAGGGAATTCCAGTTTTATAGGCTTCATATCAAATTTCCTTTGTTTCAGGTAGGAATAATTATCTTGAGTCATTTCTCCTTTACAAATGAAAAAATGGAGAAAGCTTACTTAGAGATGAACAATTAGAGTTTAGTTGATTCCATTAAATCTCTTATTGTGTTTTTCTCTCTTGAAACATGATTTCCTAATGATGTGATGAGGTACTCCTGGAATTGAATCACAATTTATATTCCTCAAATCTTCTATCCCCTTTTTCAAATCCCATTGCTTTCCTTTAGTTTCCCAATGACAGAAATTGAAAATCACCAGACTCTTTCTAAGTGGATGGAAACACTGGATATCTTCGAAAGGAGCCATGCTACCATGTGGCCACTTGATGTCTTCTTGCATTCCTCAGAGAATTCTTAACTGATTTTTCCAGTTCAAGCATGCTCATCTAACTTCTGCTTTAGCGTAATATGAGAGCTTTGTCTGAGACTCTGTCTCTAAATTTTTTTTCCAGTTTTCTGCTTTCCTTCTGATCTTGGCTACATTTGTTTTATTTATACAAGCCCTTTTTAATGTAATGTAATTGAAATCATACTCTTTACACCCTAGCTTTGCTCTCGATCTCTTTTTTATTTGTCTATCCATAAGTTTGATAAGTAATATGTTCTATGTTCTAATTTTCTTGTAATATCTCTCTTTATATCTAGGTCATGTATCCATTTTGACTTTTATGTGATGAAAAATTATAAACTGATTTTTGGACTAAAAAAGTAGGATGAGATGATTATGTGATGAAATGTGGTAAAGTTGAAAGGAACCTCAGAGGTCATTGTTTTGCAACATCCTTCTCTTATAAAGGAAGAAAATGGGCCCAGTGAGATTAAGCTATTTAGCCAAGACCAAACAGCTAGGTACTGGGAGAAATAGGTGGGACTCAGAACAAAGTTCAGCCTTCTCCCTCCCACTCCTATCTACTTTTTTACTTGACTATACATTTTGAATGAAGCAAACTCTTAAAACCCCTAAATGTGTAGAAAAATAGAATCTCAGTGTTGAAATAAATGTCAGAGGAAATCTACTCCAATCTCACCTTCCATTGGATTTACAGCAGTTTTAACCAGTGACTATCCAGACTTTGCTTGAAAATTTCCAGTTTACAAAATTCAGCAGAATTACAGTAGGAAGAATGCTGAGCTTGGAGACAGAAACTGAAGTTGATTCTGCTGTGCCTCAATTTCCTCACCTATAATATGAGATGATGATATTAAAAGTTCTTTCTAGCTCTAGTTACATGATACCATTCCACTTTTCTAGAACGTACACTTGACAAGAAGAGCCTTTTTTTTTTTTTGCTTTTGAACCTCTTGTGTCCAACACATAGTAGGTACTTAATAAATACTTGTTGAATTGAATTGGCTTTTTGGGCAGAGCTAAGTATCAGGAATTTTTTCCTTCTTATGTTGAGATCCAGTTGGCTTTATTGAAGTGCCCAGTCATACAATCCAAATATTTTGGAAATAATTGTGGGATCACTAAGGAAAAAATAATGGGATATCAGGAAATCCAACATAATTGTGGGCTGTAAACTGTAAGATTCTTTTTTGTTTACTTATCATGATGCAGTGTAAAGAAAGCTAGATATGGAGTCAGAATTCTTGTGTCGAAATCCTAGTTCACTGTGTGACCTTAGACAATTCACTTCACTTCTCTGGGCCCAAGTTCCTTTATCTCTAAAATGAGTGGTTTGGATTAGAACATGTGAAGGTTCTTTCTGGATATAAATATATGATTTTATGTTCTTTTATTTTTTTTAAATTTATTTATTTAACTTTTTACATTCATTTTCACAAAATTTTGGGTTCCAAATTTTCTCCCCTTTTATCTCCTCCCCCCACCCCAATACACCAAGCAATCTAATTTCCCCTATCACCAATCTGCCCTCTGTTCTATCATCCCTCCCTTCCCTTGTCCCCATCTTCTCTTTTGTCCTGTAGGGCCAGATAACTTTCTATTCCCCATTGCCTGTATTTCTTATTTCCTAGTAGCAAGAACAATACTTGACAGTTGTTCCTAAAACTTTGAGTTCCAACTTCTCCCCATCCCTCCCTCCCCACCCATTCCCTTTGAGAAGGCAGGCAATTCAATATAGGTCATATCTGTGTAGATTTGCAAATGACTTCGATAATAGTCGTGTTGTGTAAGACTAACTGTATTTCCCTCCATCCTATCCTGCCCCCCATTGTTTCTATTCTTTCTTTTGATCCTGTCCCTCCCCAAGAGTGTTGACTTCAAAATGCTCCCTCCTCCTATTGTCAATTCACTCTGTGCTCTCTGTCTCTGTATGTGTGTGCATGCGTGTGCATGTGTGTGTGTAATCACACCAACTATCCAGATACTGAAAAATTTTAAGAGTTACAAATATTGTCTTTCCCTGTATGAATGTAAACAGTTCACTTATGGTACATCCCTTATGACTTCTCTTTGCTGTTTACTTTTTCATGCTTCTCTTCATTCTTGTGTTTGAAAGTCAAATTTTCTTTTCAGCTCTGGTCTTTTCATCAAGAATGATCGAAAGTCCTCTGTTTCATTGAAAGGCCATATTTTCCCCTGAAGTATTATACTCAGTTTTGCTGGGTAGGTGATTCTTGGTTTGAGTCCTAGTTCCTTTGACTTCTGGAATATCCTATTCCATGCCCTTCGATCCCTTAATGTAGAAGCTGCTAGACCTTGTGTTATCCTGATTGTATTTCCACAACACTGGAACTGTTTCTTTCTAGCTGCTTACAATATTTTCTCCTTGACCTGGAAATTCTGGAATTTGGCCACAATGTTCCTAGGAGTTTCTCTTTTTGGATCTCTTTCAGGCCGTGATTGATGGATTCCTTCAATACTTATTTTGCCCTCTGGTTCTAGGGTAGTTTTCCTTGATAATTTCATGAAAGATGATGTCTAGGCTCTTTTTTTGATCATGGCTTTCAGGTAGTCCCATAATTTTTAAATTGTCTCTCCTGGATCTATTTTCCAGGTCAGTTGTTTTTCCTATGAGATATTTGACATTATTTTCTATTTTTTCATTCTTTTGGTTTTGTTTTGTGATTTCTTGGTTTCTCAGAAAGTCATTAGCCTCCATCTGTTCCATTCTAATTTTGAAAGAACTATTTTCTTCAGTGAGCTTTTGAACCTCCTCTTCCATTTGTCTAATTCTGCTTTTGAAAGCATTCTTCTCATTGGCTTTTTGAACCTCTTTTGCCAATTGAGTGAGCCTATTTTTCAAGGTATTATTTTCTTCAGCATTTTTTTGGGTCTCCTTTGGCAAGATGTTGACTTGCTTTTCATGCTTTTCTTGCATCTTTCTCATTTCTCTTCCCAGTTTTTCCTCCACCTTTCTAACTTGATTTTCAAAATCCTTTTTGAGCTCTTCCATGACCTGAGTCCATTGAATATTTATTTTGGATGTTTGGGATACAGAGGCCTTGACTTCTATGTCTTTCCCTGATGATAAACATTGCTCTTCCTCATCTGAAAGGATGGGAGGAGATATCTGTTCACCAAGAAAGTAACCTTCTATGGTCTTATTTTTTTTCCCTTTTCTGGGCATTTTCCCAGCCAGTTACTTGACTTCTGAGATTCCTCTCCACAGTCCCCTCGCCTCAAGATCTGCCCAGCTAGTGCTTCGGGTCTGAGATTCAAATGCTGCTTCTCAGCGTCAGGGTTTTCAGTGGTGGAGGGGCTGCTATTCAGTTTGAGATTAAGTTCAGGTGCTCAGGTCGGGGCAGGGCCACCACATGGGTCTCAGTTCCCTCAGTGGGTTTATGCAGAGATCTTCAACAATGGATGTGAGCTCCCGCCTGCTTTGGGAGCCCCTGTCTTCTGCTGTCTCCACTGCTGCCTCTTGAGGGGGCCTAAGTTATAGAGACACCCCACTCCCCTCTCAGCAAGCCAAAAAGTCTCTCTCACCAACCTTTGGCACCTGTGGGTGGAGGGACCTGCACAGTGGCTGGAGATTCTGTCCCTGAAGCCTGCTTGGATCTGCTCCTCTCAGTGCCGTTTGGCCAAGGCAAGGCTGGGCTCTACTTGGGGTCCGGTGTGTGATGGACCTTTCTTGCTGGTTTTTCAGGTCTCTCTGTAACAGAAATATCCTCCACTCCTTTGCTGTGTGGCTTCCGCTGCTCCTGAATTTGTTGGGAGTTCTTTACAGGTATTTTATGGGCTGTGGGTTAGGAGCTACCATATGTGAATCTTTCTAGTCTACCATCTTGACTCCTCCCCCCTTGAAAAAAAATCAACTCCCCATTTTTTAAAGAGGTGATTTTATGTTCTTTTATGATAATTCTGACATCTCTGCCACTCTTAGACTGCCACAGGTGTCTTTACCTTTTGTAAGAAATTAAGCTAGCTGCAGGCTATTTGTCAATATTGAAACCTTACATATATTCTTTTTTATCTTGCTCCAATTAACATGCATATCCCTTAAAGAATAACTCCAATTTCTTGTTTATGTATTCTCAATTGATTTGCCACATATAATTATATATAATACTTGATCTTTTTGTTTCATTACAGTTTCTTCAGTTTTCTAAAATTTTAAAGTAGATTTTCCCTGATCTCTTATTTTTGTATCACCTAGATTTTCTCCATATTTTTCCTCTAGATACTTTCTAAAAAGTTATTCCTTATAATAAAGATTTTTTTTAAAAGGAAGAAAAAGAACAAGAAAGAAAAATTTGGCAAACCTACTTATAGATTAAAAAATTTCTGATGTTACACTTCTTATGCATCCAATCTTTGCAAAGAAGCAGGGGGACATGTCTTTTCTTGTTTTTTTTTTTCTTCCCTAGGGTTCTTTTTAATTTCACAGCATTCAGTTTTAATTGTTTTGTAGCTGTTAATTAAATTCACATTCTTGTAATGATCAATGTTTTCATGTCTCTGCTTACCTTACTTTGCATCAGTTTATTTCCCTTTGTGCTTCTCTGTATTCATCATATTGTTTGTTATAGCATAGTAACATTCTAACACATTCATTCCATAATGTGTTGTGCTGCCACTTCTTTCCTACCATAAAAAGAACTGCTACAAATATGTTGATATATGAAGCCTCTCTTTTTATCAATGACCTTCTTGGGGGCATATACCAATGTACGTGAATGACATTAATATGCCTCTTTTTTCTACATTTCTAGTATTGATTATTCCCATTCTTTTGCAATAGGAAGAGCAACCTTGCTAATTTGCTTGCTGAATATGATGTAAAATCTCAGGGTTGTTTTAATGTACATTTATCATTTAGGGATTTGGAACATTTGAAATCTATTATTATTTATAGTTTGTAATTCTTTTAAGAACTATTTGCCTCTATCCTTTGATCACTTCAGGGATGATTCCTTGTCTTAAATATTTCTGTTATCTGTCTATGTGTCTTGATTATCAAACTTTTATCAGAGACACTTGACGCAAATATTCTTCCAGTTGATCATTACCCTATTTATTCTAAAAGTGTTAGTTTTGTTTGTTCAAAAGCTTTTTAGTTCTATGAATGAAAAGTACATACCAACTCTTTTGTCATTACCTCTATTCTTTATTTTGGTCATCCCCTACCCATAGCTGTAATAGGCATATTATCTATTTCTTTTCTAATTTTTTATGTTTTGATATTGTTATATTTATGTTTCGTATTATTCAAATGATATATCTATTCAGAATTTATCATAAAACATGGCATGTCAGTTTAAGCCTAGATTCTGCCAGATTTCTTTGGAACAGGTAACTAGGGACATGATGGAGACATTGAAAGAGGTCCAAATTAGTTCAGCTAGTTGAGTAGTGCTACCTGAAAGGAGGATTGGAATCAAAGTAAAAGGTTTTCTGATTTGAATCTGAGGAGAAAAGGGAGCAGTGTTTTGTGTATGTTTTTATCCTATCTATTCTCTAATTCTAGAGTATGTGCTGTCAGCATTGTATGTATTCTATATCCTAGTAAATCCAGGGTGTATGTGTGTGTGTGTGTGTGCGTGTGTGTGTGTGTGTGCGTGTGTGTGTATTCTGATCATAGGAAAATTGGTGAAGAGAGGTGGAAACTTTCAGCATAAAACTTCTAGTCTCATCATCTTGTTTTTAAATCTGGTCAAATTGATGGGGAGAGAGAGAGACAGAGACAGAGACAGAGACAGAGACAGAGACAGAGAGAGAGAGAGACAGAGACAGAGGCATAGAGAGACAAAGATAGAAGAAATACAGACAGAGAGGAACAGTAATAAGAAGGAGGCTTACTCTTTTCTCTTTCCCTGGGGAATGAAAGATTTTACTGTCTTAGCCTTAGGGGAAGAGAGTACTTTTCACTCACTAAAAAATGCTCAGTCCTTAAACAGAACAGAACTCAGTTTAAAAGTTTTATCTCCAGTGACTAAAGACTGAAGAAGGAAAAAGTCATTTTGCAGTCTGAGTTTTGAAAGCTAACCTGGATGCCTATGGGCTGCCTAGTTTACGTATTGTATTTTCAACTCTTCTTTCCAGGTTGGAAAGAAACAGGCCTTTTATCTTTAAAAAAAAGGAAATAATTTGGTAAAACTTAATTTTAAAGGTGGTTTACCTGAATACTATGATTTTCTCTGAATAATTTAGCAGAACTTAACTGTTTGGATAAGTTTGAAGTTAAGGTACCCAAAAGGAACTAAAATAGAAGAGAGATTTGCAATTTCTTAAACATGATATCAAGTCAGAAATCCTTTAATTGGCAAAATGAGAAACTCATCTGTAAACTGGAGTTGCAACTAAGATCAGGAAGAAACAGAATTCTGTACTGAATTTGAGATGCATAAAAATTGCTAATTTGCAAAAGAGAGATTGAATGGAATAAAAGACTGCTAATTCTAAAGTCCATTTGAAGCATGATTTGGAAGCAGAGAAGTATGAGTTTAAAAAATGAACAGTTTAAAAAAGAGTGAAATACTGAATTGATATGTTAAGAGAAGTACTATTCTAGGATTTGTAAGGCTTAGGCTGGTTCAATCAGTAAAAGAGAGGGAGAGAGGAAAAGGAAGAGAGAAAGAGGGAGAGGGAGACAGGGAGATGGAGCGGGAGGGAGAGAGGATAGAGAGGATTGAAAGAAAATTTGCACTGACACAGTGGAGACTGGAAATTCAAAATGGAATGAGAAGTACATAAAGGTGATCTTAAAAGTAGAAATATTTTAACATGTAACTCAATTATGATTCCCCATAGCAGGAAAACAATATTAGTGATTCTTCACCCAAAGAGGGACAATACAAAGTCATCATTTTTGGCAGCTATCAGACTCTGTAAACATGCATCAGAAGAAAAGCCCAGGATTTAGGAATGTACTAAACAAAATTTTAAGATGTTTTAGGACTCACTGAGGTAAGAGAAGAAAAGGAAGATTTTCATGCCTATAAAGCTATAATACCTATATTTGAAAAATTCTTATTTCTTATTCCAGAAGTTGGAGTTTGTTTTGAGATGTTTTTTATAATTTCCAAACATGATTTCACAGATTTTGGTATTTTTGTGGGTGTGGAAAAATATCTGGAATCATGAAACAAACTTTAAAGTTGAGAAATTTAGAATTTGAATTTATATTTGTTTATATTATTATATTACATAATTATATTATATCATTATAATTTATATTATGTTAAGTCTTATTGCTGGTTCCTCCTTCAGATTAATCTTTGTAATCATTGAACCTCAAAAGGGTTCTGTCCTAGACTGCTTTCTCTTCCCCTTCTATACTACTTTATTTCATGATCTATTAATTGCTATGGATTTAATTGCCATCTTTATGTTGATGATTCTCAAATCTACTTAGTCTGCCCTAACCTCCCTGCTGACCTGTAATAGCACAGGACCAAATATCTTTCAGATATCTTGACCTAGACTTCTAGTAGACATGTTAAACACATGTCCTGAATTGAATTCATTATCTTCCCATTTAAGCCCTCCCATCTTCCCACCCTCCTTATTACTGTAGAGAGCACACTTTTGTCCCTCAGTCTCGCAACTAGCAGTCATCCTTGACTCCTTACTATCTCTCGCTTCCACCCCCATATCCAATCTGTTGCCAAGGCTTGTTAGTTTCACTTTAGCAACATCTCTCCAATAGTCCCCTTTCTCTCCTCTGACGTTGCCACCTCAGTAGAGTCTCATCACCTCATATCTCCTGGACTATTGCAATAGCCTGCTGGTGGGTCTGCTAGTTTCAAGTCTCTCCTCACTCCAATTCATCAGCCACTCAGCCACCAAAGTGATTTTTTCCGGAGCATAGATCTGATTATATCACCCCTGTACTCAATAAACTCTAGCAGTTCCCTATTGCCTCCAGGATCAAATAGTAGTGCTCTGACTGCCATTCAAAACCCTTTATAATCTGGCTCCCTCCTACATTTTGAGTCTTATTGTACCTTACTCCCTGATACATATTCTTCGTTGCAGTGATATTAGATTCTGATGTTCCATAAACAAGTCAGTTCATCTCTTGGCTCAGGACATTTTCCTCATGGCTGGAATGCTTTCTCTTTTCATTTCTGCTTGCTGGCCTCCCTGCTTCCTGTACATACCAACTAAGACCTCATTTTCTACAGGATGTCTTTCCCAACCCTTCTTAATTCTAGTTGCTTTTCTCTTTTAATTCTCATGTATCCTATACATGGCGTGTTTTTACGCATTTAGATTGTTAACTCTTTCAGGGCAAGAATTGTCTTCTGTCTCCTTTTGTATCCCCAATACTTTGCACAGTGCCTGAAACACAGTAGGAGCTTAATAAGTATTTGTTGACTGACTGACTAGTATTAAATGCTAAAATGGGTAGATAATAGTACTATAATATTGGGATATTGTAATTTTTCCCTCTCAGAACTAGATAAATCTCACCAAAAAATAAATAAGAAAGGGGTCATGGAACTGAATAGAATTTTAGATAAGCTAGATATGATAGAAATCTGGAGGGAATGGAATGTGAATGGAAAGGAATACACCTTTTTCTCAATGATTCATGGTACTTTTACGAAGATTGAACTATATATTAGAACACAAAATTTTTATAGTTGAAAGCAGAAATATTAAAAGTATCCTCTTCAGATCACAATACAGTAAAGATTATATTAAATAAGGGGTCATGGAAAGACAGAGTGAAAACTATTTAGGGATTGAAGAGCCTACTCTTAAAGAATGTGTGGGTTAGAGAACAAACAATAGAACCAATCACAAGTTTCATGAAAGAGAGTTATAATAAAAACACAACATATCAAAACCCATTGGATGCAGCAAAAACGGTGATGAGAGGAAAATTCATTTCTCTAAATGCTTAAATCACTAAGCTAGAGAAAGAGCAGATTAGGTATGCAATTAAAAAAAACTAGAAAAAGAACAAACTTAAAATCTTTAATTAAATACTAAATGGAAAATGCTAAAAATTAAAGATGAGAATAATAAAATTGAGTGTAAAAATGTATTGAATTAATAAATAAAAGTAGGAGTTACTTTTACGAAAAAAACAATAAAATAGACAAACCATTAATTAATTTGATTTGAAAAAGAAGAAAACCAAATTTTTAATATTAAAAATTAAAAAGACTGAGCATACCACTAACAAAGAGGAAATGGAAGTAATTATAAGCAGTTATTTTACCCAATTATGTACCAATAAATTTAACAATTTAAATGAAATAGAAGAATATTTACAAAAATGTAAATTGCCAGAGCAGCAGAAGAGGAAGTAGAATATTTAGAAAAAGAAATTGGATAAGTCTTAAATTAGCTTGCTAAAGAAAATAACTAAGAAATTGCCTTCCTTATGAGGACAAAATAGATTTACAAGTGAATTCTATCAAACATTTAAAGATAAACTAATTCCAGTATTAAATAATCATTTGGAACAATAGGAAAAGAAGGGATCCTACCAAACACCTTTTATGAAACAAATATAATACAGATAACTAAAGTAGGAAGAGTGAAAAGAGAGAAAGAAAATCATAGACCAATTTCATTAATGACTATGGATGCAAAAATCCTATGTAAAATAGTAGCTAAAAGATTACAACAACATATTATAAAAGATTATACATTACAACCAAGTGGGATTTATATCAGCAATGCTAGCATAGTTTAGCATAAGGAAAACTATCAATGAAATTGATTATACCAATAATAAAGTTTTACAGAAATAATATGACTATATATAAAAATGCAGAAAAGGCCTTTGATAAAAGTCCAGTACTTATTTCTATTAAACACTTGGAAGTATAGGTATAAATAGATTTTAAAAAATTAATCAAAACATTTATCTAAAACCATCATCAAGAATTATTTGTAATGTAGATAAGCTAGAAACTTTCCCTGTAAAATCAGGTGTGAAACAAAAATGCCTATTGTCACCAATATTTTTCAATATTTTATTGGAAATCCTAGCAATAGCAATGAGGAGAAAAAGAAATAGAAGGACTCAGAATAGGGAATGAGGTAATAAAACTATCTTTTTTGCAGATGATATAATACACTTGAAAATCCCAAAGATTCAACTAAAAATTTAGTTGAAACAATAATTTTAGCAGTTACAGGATATAACTTAAATCCACATAAATCATCAGCATTCCTATATATCATAAGCAAAATCCTTTGGAATTAATTAATAAGAGACACCTCCATTTAAAATATTTCTAAACAGTATAAAATACCTGGCAGTACACCCGCCAAAACAAACCCAGGAATCACATAAATATAATTATAAAAATTATAAAATTATATAATTGTATTTATATTACATATAATGTATATTATTATAATTAATCATAATTATATTACATTATTATAATTAAAAATTACATGCAATTATAAAAAACTATGCAAATAAAATCAGATTTAAATAACTGGAGAAACATTAGTTGTTCATGGTTGGCATACCAATATAGTGAAAAGGGTATTTTAACTCAAGTTAACTTATATCTTTAATTCCATCCAAATTAGATTACCAAAAATTTATTTTACTTAATTAGAAAAAAACATAAGAAAATATATTTGATGGAAAAAATAGTATCAAAGGAACTAATAAAAATGCAAAAGAAGGAGTTTGATCAGTACCAAATCTTAAAATATAAGGCAGTGATTATCAAAGCTACCTTGTACTGGCTAAGAAATAGAAAGGTAGATCAATGAAACATTTTAAACATCAATTTGTAGCAGCAAATAAATATGGTATCTTTGTATTTGACAAATATAAAGACTTAATATTTAATAAGAATTTATTACTTGGTAAAAAAAATGTTGGGAATTTTGGAAAGCATTATGGCAGAAACTGGGAATAGACCACTGTTTTACATCATTTACCACAAAATAATGTCAAAATGGATACATGACCTGGATATAAGGAGAGATATTACAGTAAAATTATAAGAAAATGGAACATTACTTATCAGACTTATGGATAGGCACAAATTTTAGGAATAAATAAGAGATGGAGATCAGAGTGAGGTTCAAAATGGATAATTTTGTTTACATTAAATTAAAAAAGTTTTTGTACTAATAAAACAAATATAGTCAAGATCAGAAGGAAAGCAGAAAATTGGGAAAAATTTTATAGACAGCTTATCAGGTAAAGGTCTCATATTTAAAATATATAAAGAGCTTCATCAAATCTATAAGAATATGAATCATTCCCTAATTGATAAATGGTCAAAGAATATGAACAAGCAGTTTTCCTATGAAGAAATCAAAATAATATGTGGTCATATGAAAAAATCCTCTGAATTGTTATTGGTTAGAGAAACAGAAATTAAAACAACCTTGAGATATCATTTTATGTCTATTAGTTTGGCTAAAATGATGAAGGGGAAAGGGACAAATGTTGGAGGGGATGTGGAAAAATTGGAGCACTAATTCATTGTTCATGGAATTGTGAAGTGATGCGGTCATTTTGGAGAGCAATCAGGAATTATTCCTCAGGAGTAATTAAATTTGTTATTCCCTTTAGCCCAGCAATACCACTTCTAGATCAATTTTCAAACACGATTGAATTAAAAGAAAAAGAACCTAGACATTCTAAAATATTGGAGTTCTCTTTATGATGACAAAAAATGGGCAATTATGGAGGTGGCTGTCAACTGGGGAATGTCTGAACAAGTTGTGGTATATAGTTGTGATGGAATACTGCTGTGCTATAAGAGATAATGAACTCAGTGTTCTTAGAAAAACATAGAAAGACTTGCATGAAATAATGAAGTGAAATGAACAGAATGAAGAGACCGTTGTATTTCAAAACTGCAATATTGTTTTAAGAACAACTTTGAGTAAAGAAATCATTTTGATGTTTATAAATATCCAATTGACTACAAAAGACATATGAAGGAACACACTTTATGTATCTGGAGAAAATTGATAAATAGGAATATGTACAGACTGATTTCACACACACGTATATACATACACATTTCTCTCTCTATATGTATATACATATATATGTATACATATATATGTATATATACATGTTTGTGTCTAATGGAAACTATCTCTTGGGTGAAGGGGAGAGGGAAGAAAACAAGAAATTTACATGATAACATCATTGTTTATTTAAAAAGAATTGCAAATTGTATATAACAGGTTTGCAGTTTCATAAGCAATCATTTTTTTTTCAAAAGTATATTATGTTATGGAAATGTTATTCCATAAATTAAAAATAAATAAGAAAACAGAAAAAAGTGGGTAGATGAATGGAGTGACTTTTCCATGTAAGATGACTTGGGGATGCATTCAATTAGAGTAATTCCATTTGACTAACAATAATTTTAGTTTCATATTTCATGTTTTAAGTGCATGTAGTTTGTGCTACTGATGTTATTAGTGCTATTGTATTTTCTTACATTGTTATTTTGGAATGCATTGTACAAAAGTGATATTGATTTGTGGAATGACACCTGGTGCATCTCTACCATTAGCAGGTTAATTCTTGTTTTATTCTGAATGCTGTGGATTTATGAATTTGAGCTATTTTTAGAATTTGTGTGGAAAACAGTATAATTCCAGTTAAAGACTATCTGAAATATTCAAATGAGCATCATTTGGTATGTAAATAACTTGATATTTGAAATAAGTACAAAAGCCCTTGGGAGTCTTATGAATCATGATCTTTCGTATGAATTTAACAGACTCATTTTTTTTTTTTGCCTTGATAAAATCATATAATCTTATTGGCTCTGTGGAAGAAGTTATAAGAATGCATGTGTGTGTATGTGTATTTGTGTGTGTGTACAAGATGAAAGAAAAGTGTAAGGCAAGATCGGTGTAATTACAGAGGAACTAAGATCATATTGGCATATATACACACAGGAGTGTATACACACATAAATACATATGCCCACATACCCTACATGCTCACAACCAAATGGGAAGGCGGCTTAAAAATTTGCTTATATGAGACAAAAATGATTCATATGGTGAATTACTACTGATTATGAAATTTATGGAAACTCACTGGACAAATTGTACCTCAATTTGCGTATTCTAGAATTATATCCTTGAGTCAGCTTTGGATCAACAGACTCCATTTAAGATTTTTCTTTTTCTCCATAGAGGTTAATCTGTGTTACATGAAGCTGCCCAAGCTAGCTGTCATCATTCCTTTTCTGGTTTTGAGTGAACTATCATGCATTTGATTTATACTTAAAATCCTCAAATATGATGATTTTCTTAATTTCTAATGATTGTTCCCCCACTTTCCCTTTAGAATTTGTTAATGTAGGAAAAAAAACAACAGAAAGCTCTTGGAAACACTTTTTTAAAATGCTCAATAAACACTAAGGCAATATGTTTTCCCTAATTGTTTTTTCTTTTGAGCTTTGTTGCACATATTACTGTAAACTTGAGAAGAAACTGTACCAACATTTAATCTATAAGAAGTAGAACTTACTGTTGAGGAGGAACCTCTTGGGACTGTAATTTGCTTTGTTCTAAGTACTGAGTCCAAGTATAAATCTTTGATCTATTATTAAGCCAGTACTGCACCATTCAAAGAAAAATGCTGAGAGCTACTCACTGGGAGTTCAATCTTTGCATGTCCAAATGCTATAGTCATGCAAGTGGATGTAGACTGCTGGGAAAGTTGAAAGGACAGCCTTATGAAAGGGATAGTAGGAGCCTCTTGACTCAGTTTCCCTACTGTGCTGTTGCCTTTGGGAGTGGGAAAGTTTCCTACCTATTTGATCATGAGCCAGCCTGCAAGATCCTTTCAATCATTTGATAGAAGAATTTGGATAATGTTACACCCCTGTCCAGCCTCCTCCTTTCATAGGAACTTTCTCTGACTGTGGAGCTGCAAATTTTTTATAATGAATCTTATTGCTACGGTTATCTCTCACCACTGAGCCTACTATGATAAGGATGCAGAGATATAGGAATCTATTATGTGTATTTGAACCGTTAAGAATTTGTGGCCATTAACTGGTTTCAACTTCCTGACTATGCCAATTAGGACTTAGGCAGTTTTAGAATTGATATGTTTTTGCTCATTGTTTTAATAATTACGAATTCAAATGTAATGTGCCTTTACAGTCTCATGTTCATCTATCTAAACAAACCTTCCATGTTTTGAAGCTAAGATATGACAATAAAATATATGTTTAAATAAGGGAATGAAAAAGGTAAAAAAAAGCATGCTCAGCTAGCTTCTGATCAGTATGAATAATGAATCCCTTGAAGTGGTAGCATTATTTGAATTCATACCGCAGAGTTCCATTAGGCTGGCACCAATTCTCATTTTTTACATAATTACAACTTCCAATACTGTGAATTTGAATACATGAATACCACTTCAGGGGATTTATCACACTAATTGGGTCCTAAGTGCAATTCTTAATTGAGTGGTAAGCCTTATTTTGAGAAAGACAGTAAGATCAGATGATTTCCCTTAGGGTCTGGGATATATATGGTTGGCTTTTAAATGTTTCCCAATGGTTGTAGAATATACTTAAAGGGCTAATCTAGCTGCAATTGTGTCAGTAGCCTTAGAACTTCCACTGTGTAGAGGCAGTGAAAACAGTGACCAAAGGTCACAAATGAATTTCATGAAAATGTCTATATCCAAAGACTTTCAATATTTTAATAATTACCTGCTAAATTCTTAAGGCAAATTGAGGCTTTCTCATGTAGAACTATTTCTTACTAGCTATGAAGAAACTTTTCAATATTTTTTTTTCCTTTTTAAGATCTCTGATAATACCAAGTGAGGGACAGATTTATTTTAGAGGTCAGGTTCTCAAGGATTCATTTTAAGATCCTTTTTCTAACCTACAAACTGAACTATCCATTTCCTATACAGGGCTTGGGTAAGATAGAAAGCATAAATGGTTAATTAAAATTGAAACTCTTAAAACCTTCAGTTTAGTTGTATGCACCCTCACCTTGTTTTCTTCCTATAGGCCTGATGATTATAAAGTTAAGAGCAAAAGGTTTGCACTGGGCTTTACCATAAAAAATAATTACCGTAAAGTCAGTGAATAGATTTTGTCAGGCTTCAGTAAATTGTATTAAGTCTTATTCCCTAGCAGGTCTGAGAAACACTACATAGGAAACCACCACAAGGGGCTTGAAACTTGGCAAGTGGCTCTACTGGAAGAAACACCTCTGCCAACCTGCCATAGAAACAAGGCCAGAAGACCCACTCAGATATTGTAGACAATTGTTCTTCATATTGTTCAATTGTTCAGTCATATCCAATTCTTTGTGCCCCCATTTGGGGTTTTCTTGGCAAAGAATACTGAAGTGGTTTGCCATTTCCTTGTCTACCTCATTTTACAAATGAGGAAACTGAGACAAATAGGATTAAATGACCTGCCTGGGATCACACAGATAGTAAAGGTAAGGGGCTGGATTTGAATTATCTTCTTGACTCCCATAGGCCTGGCATTCTATGCACTGTGTCACCTAGGTATTGATTCATGGATACATTTCTCTTACCGTTGACATGTCTTTAAATGGGTCAGACTGGACAATTTGTGGACAATGGTCTAGGACAGATCCCTTAATTGAGTTATGAAGGGAAAAGATTTCCTGGAGCAAATGATTTCATGAAATACTGAAGGATGATGCAAAAAAGGTAGCTAATGTCTAAATGGATATTAACATGAGTGCTTTATTTTGTATTGTCCTCCTGATTATGTAATTGCGTTTATTGTTCATGTCTTCTGAGAGTAACTTGACCCTTTTTAGAAGGGTACTTAGGTATATAAGGAAGATACAATATGCATTCCTTCCTCATCTCTACCTCTGAGAATTTGTGGGCTCCTTCAAAACTCACCTCAGGCGCTTCCTTCTACATGAACATTTCTTGATTCCACCAGCTGCTAGCTGCTTGAAGGTGAGTGATATGTAATAAATCTAGAAAGGTATACTGGAACCAGATTGTGGTGAATTTTAAATGTCAAACAGAGAAGTGTGTATTTGACTCTAGAGGCACTAGCCTCTGGAATTTCTTGAGTAGTAGAGTTCTACAAATAAGCCATAACTTTAGAGTTATTTATTTTATATATGTTAGTCCTCTGCCCTCCTTTAATTATATTCAAAATATCTCAAGACCACATAACCTAAACTCCCTATCCCAACTCCAAAGTAGACTTTAAATATCTTACTTTTTGCATCAAACACAACCTTGGCACAGGGCTGATTATATATAAATCGCTAAATAAGGTTATCATATCACAGATATAGAGGTGGCAGGGAAGTCAGTGTCCATTTTGCCCACCTCCCTCATTTTACAAATAGGGAAAATTTTATTTCTTGATGTTGAATTTTAAACTTAGGCATTAGCCTCTAAGTGCTACAAGTTTAGGGTGAATCTAATCTGTCTTCGTAACATTTCTCCTTCATACTCATTTCTCTCTGTGTAATTTGATTCTTTTGTGGGTTCAACCCTTGCACTAAATGGATGTCTTGTCTCCTGAACTACTTCTTGTTACCAATTAAAAAAATGAACTGTTGCAGTTGGGCAATTCAAGGAGCCACAGACTCCTTGAAATAAAACATTATGTTTTAAAGTGAGACAGTAGCAATTTCTCTTCACTTATAACCCAATATTTCATGTTTCTCCCCTCCTTTATTGCTTTAGGAACATAATCAGCCACATAAAAATAGTTGCATAATTTGCATCTTCCAGAGCTCTGCAAGGTGGTAAAGTGAGGCACTATGATGGAGTAAGTTTAATAAGGGTCTGGTTGGTTTCTGGAGAAGGCAATGCATGTGCTAATGATATTCACAGTACTAGTAATGATAAAGAGCACTGATGTAATTTAGAGTTTGCAAAGTGATTTATATATTTTATCTCATTTGATGGAAAAGGAACGCAAAGAATCTATGAGATTCATTTTTTATTATTTCACCAGAATATCTTTTGTACAATGCCCTCCTGAATATTCCCAGATCTGGTATCAGGGGAAGCACGGTTCCAAGTTCCATAGACCACTGTCTCTAATACTCATCAATATGACCTCTAAGTTGGTCTCTTTGAGTTCCTTTGTTCTGTAGGTCTTCATTTACTTTAGGGGCTTCTTTAACTCTTACAACTTGTGCTGATACATTACGAAAATTCAGTGTATTGTCCAGAAACCCCACTTTCACATGGAAGAAGTTGTTTCCAAGTGTACCTCCAAATGTCTTACCTGGATAGATCTGTTTTATTATTAAGAAACCATTATTTCTGGCCAAGTAAACTATCTGTCCTTACTAATAAAGTGTATGCCCTTCCTACAGGATTTGACAGGGTCTCCAATGGCCAAATTTGAATTTAGATTTGTAGAGGCAGCTGGTTGCTGTAGCGAATAAAGGACTAGACTTGGAATCATAAAGATCTGAGTTCCAATTTGGCTTAGACACCACCTGGATGTGTGACATTGACAAGTCACTTAGCTTCTTGTCTCAGTTTTCCCATCTGTAAAATGGGATAATAATCAGACCTACTTCCCAGGATTGTTATAAGTTTAAAATGAGATATTTGTAAAGAGCTTTGCAAAATTTAATGCACTATATATGATATTGTTATTGTTATTTTTATTATTATTAATCTTGTGCTAGTATTATGACAGTACCCATAGTCACCTATAGATGTCAATCAGTCAAAAAGCATTTATTAATTACTTACTATATGACAGGCACCATATCATATCCATATACCATATCAAGAAGAGCAAATAGAAGTCCTTGCTTTCAAACATCTCATATAATGGGACAGGGGAAACATTAAAAAAAATAGATAAATATATGATATAGTGTTCGAAGGTGCTGCAACAGCCTACTTAGACGAAAATACCTATTCCACTGTTTTGTCAAGGCGTGCAACCTCTGCCTCTATCTACCTTGAAAATTTCATGGTGAGAAGCAAGGGAACAAGGAACTAAGATTCTCTTCTCTATGGATGATGTAATTAGCTTAGTTAACTGCCCTGTTGGAAGAATCTGCCATGTGGGGTAAGTCAAAATATGTGACAGTTAAGTTTCAAAGGAGAAAGGACTATGTGGATAATAAGCCCTGGCTCTATGAGCAGGTATTTGAGAGGCATCCTGATGTGATGGATGGAGAAACAATCTCCAAGTCAAGAATAATTGAATTCAAGGCTTGCAATTATGTGGCAGTGTATCAGTCACTTAATTTTTATTATCTCAGGCAATTCTCTAGAATGATACGTTGGAAAGAAGCACAATAGTTTTCTAGCCTTATCACCCATCACCCTCCTTCCAGTATGTCAGCATGCAGACAATCTGTCCTTGCTGTTCCTCACATATGACATATCATTGTCTGTCTCATGTGTCTGCATTGCTTATTCCATCTGTGGACCTGTAATGTACTTCTTCCCTCTGCCTCTTAGGATCCATTGTTTCACCTTTTGTATGAAGTTATTCCTGAATTCGTAGTGGTTAGTGCCATTTCAACTAAAATTTTAATTAAAGTTTTACTTTGTATGTACCTTGTCAACATTATATATATATATACATATATACATGTTGTCTCCCTTGACAAAAACATGCTCCTTGAGGGGAAGGGAAATTTTATTTTTTTGTCTTCACATCCCCAGCATTCAGCACTATTCCTGGTAGCAAGTGTTTAATGAATGCTTATTGAATGATATATTTCTTCGTAAGATAAATTAGTGAAAAGTTGAAGTCTTTAATTCTAAATTTTTAGTTCCAAAAATCAGTTTTTAACTTTAAATACAAACAAAAAGAATAATTTCTGCACCCAAAGAATATTCATAACACAATAATGAGTACCTTGAGATTTAGAATAGACATGCCTTTCTATGACTTTGTTAATGCAAAGAATATTTGATGCGTCATAAATGGAATGAAATTTAGCACATTAAGATCAAGAATCTTCTTGTGACTGTGAGTCATCTGTAACTCTTAATATTTCCATTTTCTGTCTTAATCATGGCTACATTTGAACATATATTTAATAATCTTTGCTTCCTTGAATTTCATTCATAAATAGTTCTCTTTTAAAATGTGAATTTCCCTATCTTCAAATGACAGGAGAAAGAAAATAAATTTCCAAATGTTTTCATGTTAATGTCCTGTTTGAGACACTTTGAATTTGAGATTTAATATAAATGAACAAATAATGGCAGAAAATTGGTTGTAATTGGACTGTTGTTATTACTGAGGAAATTAAGTTCTAAGCATAGCTTTGGGGTAGTTCTAGTGTGCCTGCAGTTCTGGCTTCGGCATTCTAAGAATACTAACCAGCTCCAATTCATTCAATTCACTCTATGTCAACTCAATATATATTAAACACCTATTATATGAACAGCATATTCCTCGGAAGGAGGAGATAAAAAGTTCGGATGAGACAAAATACACATCGTCATGAAATTTACAGTCTAGAGTGGGATAGTTATAATACAATGCATATGCCAAGTGTATCACAGAAGACAAAATCAAGAAAGAAATTTTTGACAGAAGTGGATAAAAAATCTTCAAAGAAGAGGTTCTGTTTGAGATAGGTAAGAGTTCAACAACTAAAGAAAGGGAGGAAAGGGAGAATGTGTTTGGGGGAACAGATTATAGTTCACTTTGTTTGGAGAGTAGAGCACATCATGGGGAGGAGTGTGAAATAAGTTTAGAGGAGTAGGATGATGCTAGATTGTGGTAGACCTTGAATGCCAGTCTAAGGAATTTGAACTTTACTCTGAAAACAAAGTTTGTGAATGAATAAGGACAATTATTCTGGTCATATTGTTTATATATATTTGTATAGAGCTATAAATTTCAAAAGCACTTAGTGTACATTATCTCATTTGATCTTTACAATTTGTGATGTAGGTGTGCATGGAAAATTGAAATTGAGAAAGGTTAAGTGATTTGATCAGGGTTGCACATCCAGTAAGTGTTTGAGGTAGGATTTGAATTCAGGTCTTTTTGACTCCTTGTCCAATACTCAATCCACTGGACCACCAAGCTAATTTTAACATGGTAACAATACAAAGGACAAGTTGAGTAGAGAGTGGTCTATGAAGCATGAAAGATCTGTTACAGCACCATTGCAATAATTCAGAAGGATATATGTAAGCCATAGTTCTTTTTTATCAATAAAATATAGCATTTTACTAGATTATATCTAAGGTCCTGATGAACTCTAAATTCCATGATATAATATGAAATATTCATAGCCTGTAGTTGATGATCCTAGCAGAAAAGGGTAGGAGAAGAATGGAGAGGAAAGGAAAGGAAAGGAGAGGAGAGTTTTTGTGAGGGTAAGCGTTATAGAGCACCTGGTTCGATATAAGTAAGGAAAAGGAAAAAAATCAAAGATAACTCCAATGCTATGAACGTGGGAGATGGGAAATGATGGTGTCTATCGATATCTTAGATTTCTCCTTTTGAAAACTACCTGTTTGTATATCTTGATAAGGAATGACTGTTACACTAATTTATTTGGATCAATCTCTATACATCTTAGATATGAGACCTTTATCAGAAAAACTTGCTGCAAAGTCTGCTTTCTCACCAGGTAACTATATTCCCTTCTCATTTTAACTTAACGGATACAGTTTCTGTAAGACAAAAACAGAAATTATCTCCCCTCCTCTCCCCCCTCAAAACCTACAGACCCTTTCAATTCTATGTAATTGAAAGCATTCACTTTATCTTCTATGATCATATATTTCTGTCCCTTGCCTGGTTGTAAACTCTTCTATTTATAGTCATGAAAGATATATTTTCTTCCTCCTCTAACTTGTTTTGTTTTCTGTGAGTTTTTATATCTACTCCACGTATTTTTAGTACATTGTGGTGTGTGTGTGTGTGAGTATATGGAGACAGATAGATAGATAGAGACAGACAGAAAGATAGACAGATAGAGAGACAGAGACACAGAGAGAGACAGATGGGGGGGAGAAAAGAGAAAAACAGAGACAGAGACAAAGACACTTTAGCTTAAACTTAATTTCTATTAGAGTGATTTCCAGTTTCCCTAGCAGCTTTTGTCTAATAAGGTCCTTACCCCAACAGTTGAAGGTTTTATGCTACCAAACACTGTTTGTTTATTTTCTTCTTTATGTTGTATAAATATTCGGTTCCCCTGATTTCCTTTTTCTACTTTTTTTAGCAGGCACCAAAGCGTTTTGACAATGACTGCCTTGTAGTTTTTGAGATCTAGTATTGCTATACCTCTATAGCTCTAACTTTTCTTTCAAAGTCTTTCATTTTCTAACTGCCTTATTTTTGCTAAGGTCACCACCATCCTTTCAGTCACTCAAATTACAGTCTCATTTTATATCTAATCATGTAAGAGATCTTGTCATTTTAACTTCCACAATAACCCTTCTTTACTCACATAGCTACCACGTACATTCAGATTCTCATTTGTAATAGCTTCCTAATTGATGTCCTTGTCTCAAGTTCTTGTTGTTGAGTCATTTCAGTTGTGTCCAACACTTCATGACACCATTTGGATTTTCTTGGCCAAGATACTAGGTGTGTTTGTTATTTCCCCCTCTAGTTCATTTTATAGATGAGGAAACTGAGGCAAACAGGGTTAATTGACGTCCAGGATCACAGAGCTAGTAAGTTTCTTAAGCCAGATTTGAACTCAGGGAGATGAGTCTGACTCCAGGTTCAGTCTCATTTCATAATTTCATAAATTAAAAACAATTCAATATTGTTTGAATTGAAAAAAACAAACAAACCTAAAATACATCCAGAGAGGGATGAATAAAATGGTGAGAATGCCAGAAACCAAGTCATAGGTAGATTGACTGGGTAAAGGAAAAGATACAACTTAGAGGGAAAGGTTAGATGTCTTTACAAATTTGAAGAGCTGTCATATAGATCAGGGATTGAGCTTGTCCTGCTTGGCTGAACTAGGAGTAATACATGAACCATGGAGAGAGGCAGATTTTAGTTTGATATAAAGAAAAAGTTTCCATTACAATGTAAAATGGTCAGTCTTAGGACTGAGTTCCTTTGTGGAACTTTGGGCAAGCCCTTTTGTCCGCGCTCTGTCCCTGCCGGACCTCAGGGGGTACGTCGTGACCTCTGCTTCCACCTAACTAACGGCGGCTTCGGACGTCTCCGGTCCCGACCCCAGGGGCTGAGGACGGGCAAAACCAGACACTGGCCAGAGTGGTGAAGCAAGCAGGTGTTTATTCAGCAGGTTACATCAGCCCAGTCCCACTTTCCCTCTTAGGGCATTGGCTTATATTCCTTATCCTTTCCGGGTTCTGCTGTCCGACTCCTGATTGGGGAGTTCAGCTTACTGTCACCCCAGCCCCTTCCCCTTTGTTAGCCGTGCCCTGTGGTGATAGGGCAGGGGTCTCTCAGGACCTTCCTTCCCCGCTCGGACCATCTGCTTAGCCTATTACAGGTGGTCAGGTGTATTTTTCTCTTCCTGGGGTTTTGTCAGTACCTCCCCGAGGGCGGTATCGTGCCCTGTACACGAGTCTTCCCTTTATCCCTAGCCCGGAAACCACGGGTGAGGCGTGTGATCACGGGGGGGGGGACAGGTATAGACTCCTGCTATTACCTCTCTGCCCAGGAGGTTCGGGGACGGCCCCTGACACCCTTTTACCTCCCTTAGTCTTCTTTTTCATGTCTAAAAATGAAAGTATAGGATTAAAAAAAGTTTAAGGCCCTTTGAATCTGTGATGCCATCACAATCACTTGACTTCAAGTAGAATCAGGAAGACCTGAGTTCAAATTCAGCCTCAGACAATTAGTAGTTGTGTGATTCTGTGCAAATCACTTAACCTCAATTTTCTCATCTGTAAAACAGATATAGTCATAGCACCTATCTCATTGTGTGGTTATGAGGATCAAATGAGATCTTAATTATAAAACATTTAGCAGGTGCCTGGAATATAATAGGCGTTACATAAAAGTTATTATCCTTAACCACTTTATCACTTCTTAGGGATGTTTTATTGGGGATTACTATTTAGGTACAGGTTAAATTAACTGCTTCCTGAGGTTCTTTGCCCTTTTTGTTTTTAACAGCTATGAGATTGAGACATTCTTCAAAGTACACTGAAGAAGAGAATTTCAAAGCCTCAGGAACCATAGAAATCAGATTAAAACCCCGTAATTGGCTTGTCCAAGGTCACAGTGTGCAGTTAGGAAACCCAACCTTCCTGATTAGCCATTAAAGACTTTTTTTCTAGTAGAATATTATAATTTCTGGAGTGTATTAATTATCAGGGATATTTCAGTTAAAATGCTAATGGGATGCAGCATGAATAAAGTTTATTTGGAAAGCATATTTGATCAGATACTGAGTAGGTAGGCTGAGGGTAAATAGAATTATGATTATTTTTAAAAGTGTTAACAGGTTGTGAATTCCTATCAATCATGGTTTGAACTAGATGACTATGGAAGTCTCTTCCAATTCTCAAAACTGGTAATTCTATGAAATTTTCCTACCTATAATTTCCTGCAATTCATACTCAGAAAAATAAAATAACCAATTTTGTTCAAATTGATTTGATTTTTACCTCCCTTCAAGCACTGCTCTTCCTTGCCGATCAATTTCCTCACAAAATTTAAGGGCACAGATAATGAGAAATAATGATTTTTCACACTAATGAAAGAAGTTGAAATTAGATAGGGGAGGAAAAAATTAGCATTTGTCATTCTGATGTCATGTTGTTCCCCCCATCTAAAGAGACAGAAACACAGTCATAAGGACATGTACATGCTAAGTATCAAATCCTACAGTTTGCTAGACTCAGGGATCTCTGGGTCTTTCCATTTGCTCTGTAGATGAACTTCCTTTGATGTGTTCTCTCCCAATTTAGAGTGTTAAGAGTTTGACAGAAGAGACCATTTTATTTTTTTCTTTTTGCATCCCCAGTACTTTAAAATAATGTTTGGCACATAGAGAGTACTTTATAATATTTTCCCCCATTCATTCTTCACATTAAGAAGTGTCATTTGCCAAATAAAATACATGGTCATATGTATTTTTATGACTTTTAGCTACTATTTATACTATTAGCTACTAAAATACTCTTTATAAAATAGTATTTTAGCTACTATTATAAAAATACATCCTTTTATTTTAAAATTCAAAAATATTTTATCTAATTATGTTAATAAGATAGAGCTCAGCATAGAAACAAGAAATTAGGCAGACTCTTCCTTTTCCCAAAGAGGAGAGCTAGGGCCAATGGATAGAAATTAAAGGAAAGTAGACTTCAGAGACTAACCAAGAAGTGGAAGTAGGAAGAAGCAGTGAAGTCTAGTTCCCCCAACTACTTCAAGGAATATCTCAGAGGAGCCCAACTTGAGCAGTGATTGGAAATCTAAGAAGGGGCAAAAATAAGTCCTGTTTACACTACAAGATCACAAAACTGACCCATAATTAAGTGAACAGTGTGGAAACCGTGCAACAGGGACAGGCTGGGATTATGGAATCTGGCTCCTGGAGCAATAGAGTGCTGCAATACATTCTCTTTATCACATATTCTTATCCCTTTTCCTCTTTTAACCCCCTTATGATCTTCTCCTCTGAGCTTAGAGTTTATTTTGCTCTCTGATTGTACTCTCTGTCTTCTTTCGCCTTCTTTTCCCTCTCCCCTTTCCCTCCAGTTTTTTCTGTTGAGATGTAGCCCTATTCTGCTCTCAGGAAATGATTGAGACTTTTCTCTCCTTATTTAGAGCAACAGTGCATTGGCATCTTCTGCTTCTAGATTCTGGCTTGTAGATTTTTTTGACACATTCTTTTCCTCTGGGTTTGTGTCTTTCACTTCTCTATTCTTTTAGTGTTTGCTTATTCTTCTAGCCTTCTTCATGATTTTGAACTTTATGTTAGGACTGAGCTCTTGGGGGAATGGGAAGTCCTGGGGGAATATATCTGACTGAACTATCTTCTATTACTTTTCTTCTACTTTCACAGCCCAGGCTGGGTAAATTTTAAGTTTTCAGTTCTCCCAAAGATATGTGATATGAGGCAAGGTCTGTTCACTGCCCTTCTTGTCTGAGCTCCGCAAATTCCTGACCCAGGTTTCGGTCTGTTGGCTTGTCCGATGTTGGAAGTTTCAGTAGACTGGACTCTGTCATGACGAGGCTCTGTGGGTTCAGAGTGATTGGATGGCATGCTCCCATTCAGTTTGGAATTCTTGCCCTGGATATTCTATTGTAGGTATCAGCCTGAGTTGGAAGCTAGAAGTATATCCCTGCTCTGCTCCTGGGATCAGAACAATGTAGCAACTGGCTGATTTTGAATTTGATCCTCATGCAGTGCACAGTTGAGGACTACAACTACAACTGACCATGATCACTCTTTGCCACTCTTAGTTGCATGCACTTTGCTCAGTCTGCCCTGAATCTATTGCCCAGAACTGAGTAGTGGCTAACAGAACTGCTAGATGGCACTCATTCCTATACCTTGTGCTAGTTCAAGGATCTCTTGAGATTTCTTATTGCCTCAGTCATGCATGGAGAATATTCCTGTTGTTGACCTGAAAGTTTGGTTAAAAAAGGCAAACACGTTCAATGCATAGTTTATTCCCTTAAAGCTAGCAGTTACATGATCATGGAGCCAGAAAAACTTCTGACTGCCTAATACAAGAATGACCAGGCTTAAATCTGTTTAGAAAAATCCAAGGTTGTCTGTATCCTTCAGATTAATGGTCTCCATGAATGATTAACTATACTATGAGAAAGGAAATTTCTTAATTGGATAGGTTTTAAGTACAATAAGATAAGAGAGTGGACAAGGTGTTGATTGAAATTACAATTCAGAACATCTGGGTTTTTTATCACTAATATGTCATAACATAGTGGACACTCTTATCTTGTGGACACAAAATAAAAAAAAAATCATTATTCAAGATAGTGTCTTGGGTTAAGAGTTTCATAAGGAATGCTAAATCAGCCCCATCTCACCTTGTTGACATAGGAAGAGGTATTTTCTGAGTTTACTTCAGAGAACAAAGAGACTGTTAGATCCAGGCTCTTCTTAATTCAAGCTCTGGCCCTTATTAAAGTCCAAAAATGATATAAAATGTTATCACTGTGCAGACTCTGTACCCAGTATCCACAGACCTCTCTGTTTCCTTAAGCTAAGCTGGGCTAGAAAAAATTATTCTCTGTGCTTTTTTCTTAGATTTTCCAGTCATAATTCAGTTTGGTATATTTCCTAAATCCTTGTGGAGGAGGTGTAATGGGGGAACTCAGATGTATTTCTTCCTATTCTGGAATCTGGACTAAACCTGATTCAGCTGTTTGCAAAGAAATTCAGAACTATTCTGTAAAAGTTACTAGACTTATTTCTATGTGCGCAAAAGTAGTTCTTTTGTAGTGGTAAAGAACTGATAACTAAAGATGTGTCCATTAATTAGGGACTAGGGACAAATTTTGGTATATGAATGTAATAGAATACTATTTTAGTGTAAAAAATGATGAGAGAGTTCCAGAGAAACATCAGAAAGCCTGAATAAACTGATAGGGAGAGAAGTGAGCTGAACGAGAACAATTTATACCATAACATCAATTTTGCAAAAATGAAACATTTTGAAAGATTGATTTTGAAGGGCATATTTTTTTTGTTTCTAGTTCTTTTCCTTTCTCCTGAAAATATTGCTAAAATTCTTTGGTTTACACAGAGTCTTTACTTTTTTGTTAGTGATATTCTTGTGGCACATGTCTTGCATAGGAATCTCTGTTCAATAGTGTATGGATATTTTAATAATTTTATTTGCTTATTTTTAAATTGATTTCAAGATTTTTTTTTGGTAAGGTCACAGTTCCATAAACATTGTTTTAGTGTGTCTGTTTTTCCATCTTTTAAAAAATATTTATTTTAACATTTAAAAATAAATTTTTGCATTTTAAATTCTCTCTGATCCCTACTGCCTCTCTCTCATACATTGAGAAGGCAAGCATGTGAAATCATGCAAAGTATATTTTCATATTAGCAATGTTGTAATAAGAATGAGAATATTTAAAAGTAAAAAAATGTCATACTTCAATTTGCACTGAGTTCATCAGTTCTCTCTTTGGAGATAAATAGCATTTTTATCATGACTCTTTCAAAATTGTCTTGTATCTCTGTACTGATCAAACTAGCTAAGTCTTTCAGAGTTGATCATTGTACAATATTGCTGTTACTGTGTACAGTGATCTCCTGGTTCTTTTCATTTTATTTTACATCAATTCAAATAGGTCTTCCCAGGTTTTTCTGAAAACATCCACTTCATCATTTCTTATAGCACAATAGCATTCCACCTGTTCAATCATTACCCAAATGAAAAAAGTTGCTTTATTTTTGCACCCCTTTTTTTCTTCTTTTTTATCTCTTTGGCATAGACTTAATAGTAATATTACTGGGTCAAAGGGTATGCACAATTTTATACCTCTTTGGGTATAGTTCCAAATTCTTGTTCTCCAGAAAGTTTGGAAGAGGTCACAGCTCAACCAACAATGCATTCATTAGTGTCCCTATTTTTTCGCATCCTTCCCAACAGTTCTCATTTACCTTTTCTTTCATATTAGAGAATCTAAGATATATGAGGTAATACCTTAGAGTTGTTTTAATTTGTATTTCATTATTTAATGCTGATTTAGAGAATTTTTCATGTGACTAAAGCTAGATTTGATTTCTTCTTCTTATAATTGCTTTTGAAATCATTTGACCTTTTATCAGTTAGTTAATGGATCTTTTTTAATAGTTTAACTCAATTTTCTATATATTTGAGAAATGGGGCCTTTGTCACAGAAGCTTTCATTAAAATTTTTTATATTGCTTCACTGTATATGGCACCTTTTGGAAAAATATAGTTTTCCTGGTTATCTCTTTTAATTAGATCTATTTTTGCTTTTGCTTTCTCTGAGATCATGATTATTAACCTTTGATTTTTTTTTTAATCTCAGCTGAAGCAAAATATTCTCCTCCAGCCCCTTATTTTAACTGTGTATACATTTCTATTTCAAATGTGTGTCTTGTAAATAACAGATTGTTATATTTCTGTTTCTAATCCTTCTGCCATCCACCTCTGCCTTATGAGTGTGTCTATCTTATTCTCATTCATAATTATGATTACTTGTATTTTCTGCCATCTTAAATTGTTCTATGTATCCTTCTCTCTCTTTCTTTTTAGCCTATCCCTTCTCAAAAGTCTGTTATGCTTCTGACCACTGCCTCCCTTAATCTGCCCCCCTTTTTATAAACCACTTTTATTTCTCTTATCCCCTTCTGCTCCTTTTTCCCTGTTGGGTGAAATAAATTTCTTTATTCAACAAAGTGAGTATATATGTTCTCCCCTCTTAGAACCAATTTCAGTGAAAGTGAGGTTCAAGTGTTTCATGCCACCCTACCACCATTTCCCTCTTTACTGAAAAAGCCGTTCCTTGCATGCCTCTTTTATATGAAATAGTTTTCTCCATTATTCTCCCTTCCCTCTATTCCAAGTACATCCTTCTTTATTACTGCTTCATTTATTTAAATCATTGCCCAGAAATCAGCTCATATTTGTGCCCTCTATCTGTATTGATTTCTTCTAACACCTTAATATTGATAAAATTCTTAGGAATTACATATATCATATTCCCACTTAGGAACATAAAGAGCTTAAGCTTAAGTTCCTTATGATATTTCACCTCAAATTTATGTTTTAATGCTTCTCTTGAGTCTTGTGTTTGAATGTCAAAGTTCTTTCAAGTTCTAGTCTTTTCATCAGAAATGCTTAGAAGTTTTCTGTTCCATTAAATGCCCATTTCTCCCTATAGAATTATACTCAGTTTTGCTGAGTAAGTGAATCTTGATTGTAATCCTAGCTCTTCTTTCCTTCTTAATATCATATTTCAAGTGTTTTGCTCCTTAATAATGGTAGCTTCTAAATCTTAATATGATTCTGATTATAGTGACACAGTACTTCAATTGCTTTTTTCTTGCTCATTACATTATTTTTTCCTTCACCTGGGAGCTTTGCAACTTGGCTATAATATTCCTGGAACTTTCCATTTTGGGATCTCTTTCAGGAGGAGATGATCAGTGGATTTTTTCAATTTCCACTTTGCTCTGTAGTTCTTTGATATCTGGGCACTTTTCCTTTATATCTAGGATCATTTTTATCATGTCTTCAGGTAGTTCAGTAATTCTTAAATTATCTCTCCTTGATTTATTTTCCAGGCCAGTAGTTTTTCTGGTAAAATATTTCACATTTTCTACTATTTTTTTTTTCATTCTTTGGTCTTTGCTTATTTCTTTTAAAAAAAATGTTTATTTATTTATTTTTAGTTTTCAACATTCATTTTCACAAAATTTTGAGTTCCAAATTTTCTCCCCATTTCTCCCCTCCTCCATCTCATAACACCTTGCGTTCTGATCACATTTTTCCTCAAGATGGCCTTCCTTCTGTCACAACCCTCCCTTCTCTTATCACCATCTTCTCTGTTTTCTTGTAGGACAAAATAGATTTCGATACCTGATTACCCATATTTCTTATTTCCCAGTTGTATGCAAGAACATTTTTCAACATTTGTTCCTAATACTTTGAATTCCAACTTTTGTCCCTTCCTCTCTCCCCACCCATCCCCACTGAGAAGGCAAGCAATTCAATATAGGCTATGTATGTGTAGTTTTTCAAAAAACTTCCATAATAGTCATGTTGTATAAGATTAACTATATTTTCCTCCATCCTATCCTGCTCCCTATTTATTCTGTTCTCTCTTTTGGTCTTGTCCCTCCTCATAAGTGTTTACTTCTAATTATTCCCTTCTCCCATTTGCCCTCCCTTCTATCATTCCCCTCATCCTATTTGTCCTCTTCTCCCCTACTTTCCTGTAGTGTAGATTTTCATACCAAATTGAGTGAGCATATTATTCCCTCCTTTACATATATAATATACATATATTATATATAATATATGCATATTATATATACAAAATACATATATTATATATATATAATATATGTATATGTGTATGTGTGTGTGTGTGTGTGTGTGTGTGTGTGTGTATAATCCCTCAAACTGCCCAAATACTGAAAAAAGTCTCAAGAGTTACAAACATTATCTTTCCATGTAGGAATGTAAACAGTTCATCTTTAGTAAGTCCCTTATGATTTCTCTTTCCTGTTTACCTTTTCATGCTTATTTTGATTCTTGTGTTTGAAAGTCAAATTTTCTTTTCAGCTGTGGTCTTTTCATCAAGAATGCTTGAAAATCCTCTATATCATTGAATGACCATTTTCTCCTCTGAAATATTATACTCAGTTTTGCTGGATAGGTGATTCTTGGTTTTAATTCTAGTCTTTTCTACTTCTAGAATATCCTATTCCACGCCCTTTGATCCCTTAATATAGAAACTGCCAGATCATGTGTTATCCTGACTGTATTTCCACAATACTCAAATTGTTTCTTTCTAGCTGCTTGCAATATTTTCTCCTTGACCTGGGAACTCTGGAATTTGGCTACAATATTTTTAAGAGTTTCTCTTTTTATATCTCTTTCAGGAGGTGATTGCTGGATTCTTTCAATATTTATTTTACCCTCTAGCTCTAGAATATCAGGGCAATTTTCCTTGATAATTTCTTGAAAGATGATGTCCAGGCTCTTTTTTTGGTCATGGCTTTCAGGAATTTCCATAATTTTTAAATTGTCTCTCCTGGATCTATTTTCCAGGTCAGTTGTTTTTTCCAATGAGGTATTTCACATTTTCTTCTATTTTTTCATTCTTTTGGTTTTGTTTTATAATTTCTTGATTTCTCATAAAGTCATTAGATTCCAAATGCTCCTTTCTAATTTTTAAAGAACTATTTTCTTCAGTGAGCTTTTGAAACTACTTTTCTGTTTGGCTAATTCTACTCTTTAAAGCCTTCTTTCTCCTCATTGGCTTTTTGGGCCTCTTTTGCCATTTAAGTTAGTCTGCTTTTTAAGGTGTTAATTTCTTCAGCATTTTTTGGGGTTTCCTTTGGAAAGCTGTTGACTTGCTTTTCAGGGTTTTCTTGCATCGCTTTCATTTCTCTTCCCAATTTTTTCTCCCCCTCTCTTACTTGACTTTCAAAATTTTTTTTGAGCTCTTCCATGCCCTGAGACCACTACATAATTATTTTGGAGGCTTTGCATGCAGAAGCTTTGACTTTTAGGTCTTCTTCTGAAGACCTAAATTGTTTCTCCCCATCAGAAAGGATGGAAGAAAATTCTTGCTCACCAAGAAAGTAACCTTCTATTGTCTTATTCTTTTTCCCTTTTGGGGTCATTTTCCCAGACGGTTACTTGACTTTTGAGTTCTTTGTCAGGGCTAAGCTCAGAACTGAGATTCAGATCAACTGCTCAATACCCCCAGAGGCTTTAGGTGGAGGTCTCCCAGGGCTTCCACTCTAGACCATGCTCCCATCTCCTGGGTGAAGAAGCCCTCCCACTGATCTTTGAAGCTGTTTGTGGGTTGAGCAATCTGGGAACTGGTGCTGCCAAGGACTCTCTGAAGTTTGTCCAGGGTCCTACCCTTGACATATTGGGCTGCACTCAGCACTTCCTGGGCTGCACAGCATGCACTCTGCATTTCCTGGACTGTGCTCTGTCTTTGCTTATTTCTTGATGTCTCATGGAGTCATTAGCTTCCATGTGTTCAATTCAAATTTTTAAGGAATTATTTTCTTTAGTGAGTTTTTGTACCTCTTTTCCCCCCCAATTTGTCAGTTCTGCTGTTTAAAGAGTTCTTTTCTTCTGTGAATTTTTGTATCTTTTAACATTAGTCAATTTAATTTGTTAAATTGTTATTTTCTTCAGTATTTCTATGTCACTTACACTAAGCTGTTAATCCTCTTTTCTTAGGTTTCTTACATTGCTCTAATTTCTTTTCCCATTTTCCTCTACTACTCTTACTTCTTCCTTTACCTTTTCCAGAAATTCTTGTTGGACTTGTATTCCATTTGCATCTTTCTTTGAGGCCTTTATTATACCTGTTTTCATGTTGTCTTCTTCTGAGTTTCTGTCTTGACCTTTCCTGCCACCCTAATAGGTTTTTATGGTCAGATTCATTTGTTGCTGCTTGTTCATTTTCTTGCCTATTTCTTGACTTTGTACTTTATAGTAATATTGGGCTCTGCTCATCTGGTGGTCAGGAGGGTATTGTCCCAACCTTCAGCCTTTTTCTTGTGCTTTTGTTTTCAGAGCTAATTCTGAGCACCTGCAAGTTTTCAGTGTTTCCAAAATGGTTTTACCCTAGGAGAAGTGTGGCCACTGATGTGCTGGTCTGCTACTGATCTTCTTTAACCAGGAAGTTCTCCTGTTTCCCTTCAGCCACAAACCCTAGTTTTCCTCTTGGCCCTGAGATTGTGACAAGGGTCCCTTCTCTCTTGGCACTTTTATCTTTCCTGAAACTGTGATCTGGATCAGCATATGGTCAGTGAAGTTGCCAAACAATGCCTGGTCTTAAACTCAGTGTCAACTAAGGGTACTCTGCAATCTGTATCTGATCAGTTGCCCAATCGTCTTACCATTTTTGGACTGAGAACTCCCAAAGCTGTTGCTGTCACAGCTGCTTCCAAGGTCCACTTATGGCATTGCTCCCACAGGAGCTTAGGGACATCATTCAACCTAAAGTCATTAGTTTCTCTTGCCCACCCTCTAAATAGTCTTGGCCTGAAAAAAATATTACACTGATATTTTATTGGCTATTTATGCCATTGCAGAATTTGATTTGATGTGCTACCTTAAAGGTTTTTTTTAGAGGAAAATGTTGTGAGAATTTTACTATGTTGCTTCGTTTATTCCACCATCTTGGCTCAATGCCTCCACAACTCCTTTAACATCCATTGTCTTCTTTGCTAATATATTAGCTATGAGATGAAACCTTGGGGTTTGTTGGACTTTTATCCACATTATTCTTCCTGTCCAATTTTGGGTCTCCCCTCTTTCCCCCTCCCCCACAGACATAGACATACAGATACACATGTGCACACTATGCACCAATTTTATGGAAGTTTGGCTGTGTAGATGAGGAGTCAGATTCTAGTCAGGAGGAAAGACAGTGGAAGGAGACTTTGGAAGTTAAATTGGGCAGGGAAGAGTGGTCCCTCCTCCATCCTCAGATTACTGGAACTCTTTCCAGTCTGACCCCTAATGACATGATCAAGTAGAACAAACTCTGTGGAGAATGGACACACCATTCTTGTTTCCACCAATGCCAAGCCAATTGTAGGAAGAAAAGCCCAAAGGACTTGGGAATGGAAACACTCCTCTCTCCCCTCCCACCCCCACTGGGCCTATTTCTAGTCCAGTATTTGCAGTCATTATCCAGGGTAGGTAGTCCTGTGGAGAAGAGGCCATTCATCTCTTCCAGTTGCTAACACATTTCTGCTCAGAGGTAAAGCAAGCCAGTCTAGCTGAAGCAGGAATGGTACCCTGAGGGGAAGGAAACAGGTTATGTTAAGCAAGTCAAACTAGTGCCACCAACTCAACAACCACTTCCCCTCAGAATCAAATGGAGAAAGCCCAGAACCCTTAATCCCAAAGCACTAGGAATTGCCGTACTCCTCAGATTATCAGTCCTACTTCTACCCTTTAGCTTTTATCCAGGGAATCAATTTTTTGGAGGTGCCACCTGGCAATTGCTTCTATAGATTCCATAGCCCCTATCTTCTCAGCTGTCATAGCTACTAAAGCTCCTGAAGACCAGGAAAAGACAACTCTTGCCACCAAAGTTCTTGGTCCTTGTCAACTGTTTTAAACAATAGTTTTGTCAATGGAACATTAACATGAACACAGATGTATTACTATATGCTTTACAGCTGTGTCCTAAGAATCCTGGGGTATATCTATCTATCTATCTATCTATCTATCTATCTATCTATCTATCTATCTATCTATCTATCTATATCATATTAGAATGTGAACTCCTTGAAAACAAAGACCATCTTGTTTTTCTATTTCTATGCCCAGTACTTAAAGACAGTGATTTCTACATAGCAAGTACATGATATGTTTTTCATCCATCCATTCATTTCCCTGTGGAGTTATGTAAACCTCTTTTGAGAATGCTATTATTGAGCAATAGATACAACTTAGAATGAGCTGCAATATTTTGGGACTTGAATCAATAGACATAATGCTAAATCCAAACAACAGTGGATTAGGGACCAAACTATTTCTAGGGAATTTCATCTGAGCTTGGACTCTGTACTTTATGTCTTTTGTGGTAGTGAAAATATAATTGATGAATCCATATCTCCTTTTTTATGCCTCATCTGATATTAATAATCAGTTGATTTTCAAATACAAGTAACCTTATATATATTTTGAGGAATATTTTCTTGACTTTCACATATGCATATAAGATATCTCACAGTAGAAGAACCTGTAAGGTGATATTTTACTCTCTTTACTAAGGACATAAACAAGTAGCAATTTTATGTCTGTATTATTGTAGGAAGGTGATATGTTCTTGCTCAGTGTACAAAAGTTGCTTTAATGAAAAATAAATTTAAAATTATGTTATTTATAAGGATTAAATACATTTTAAAATTAAAAGATTAATTGGCAATATTTTTTTAAAAACCACCAAGCCCTTTCAGGCAACAGTCTCATTCATTTTAATGAATTATTTGATGGTAAGTATTGGATGAAAGTATTTCTGTTATCAAACCATAGTCAACAATGTAATTTGATTAATTTAAAAGACATTCTGTACCTTTTTTCAGTAACAAAATTCTGTTTTAAGTAAACTCTCTTCAGTTCATAGTGTTTTTATTTAAATAACAGTTCTAAAACAATACAGTTTCACTCTGGAGCCTCACTGGTTTAGTTGTATTATATTGACCTATTAGCTAAATTGATGGAGCTTGGTACAAATGAAGTTCAGATTTAATAATCATCATGTGGAAATGAATGAAAAGCAATTTGACTCATCTTGCATTCAGGAATAAAAGAATGAATGTAAAAGCATCTATTAAGCTTTTACTATGTTGATTGGCACTATGCTAAAGGCTGTGCATATAAATGCAAAACACCATCTCTATCATTAAGTAGCTTGCATTCTAGTGGAGGATATAACATTGCATTCTAGAAGGAAAGTCATAGAAATGGTGAGTAGCCCTTTATAGCAATCAAATGATTAACATCATTTTCCAAAATAATAATTTGTCTTTATTACTGTAACCAAAGAAAATATTTGATAGAGGAAGTACTATAGCATGACAAGAAGATTACTCAATAGAGTAGCTTAGGCTAGCTTAAAATTTTGAACTCTCACCAGCCTGCTCAGTCCCAGGGTGGAAAGGTTAAATGTCAGGAATGAGGATACTGGACTATTTAGCAGGAAGACAGCCTGAAGACCTTCTTTCAAGGCCAACTTGTGACATATTGTGTCTGTGTGATACTGGGCCAGGTATTTTACCTCTCAGTGCTTCAGGCAATTCTCTCAGACTGTATTGGTCAATGTGACTTCTTTTTGAGAGCTCTCTAAACCAATGAAATCTTTGTATTAGTAAAAATTTAAAAATTGGACCAGTTAGCTTTATACAGAACACAGCTTTTTTTCCCCAACTATACAATTGTCCAGCTGTCTTCCAAATATGTAACATCACTTATAATAGGCATTAAAGTGGGGAAAATGGGGATAATTTGGCATAATGTACAATCCTTGTAGTTAACAAAACAAAACAAAAACTTCAAAATGTGTTCTAATAATGGTTAGTTGGGAGTAATACTGTGCAAAGAAAACTTTTTGCTAGAAGCAAAATCTAAACTTCTAGGCAGTGTAGGTGCTGAACCTTTCACTTTTTCTTGTTTGCATGAGTTTCACAGAGTTGAGTTGGAAGGGACTTTGATTTTGTCGAATCTGGCAGGGCACCACAGTTATACATTTTTTGATGATAATGACAATGATCATGATGATTTTGATGGTACAGCCCATCAATTGAATTGAACTGAATTCAACAACTATTTATTGAACTCTATATCAGGCACTTTGGTAGGTACCAGGAAAATGACATTATTCTTGGGCTCTCAATCTTATAAAATACTCATGGTGGAGGCGGATTGGAGGCACATGACACAAAGAAGTATGATAATAAAGTAGAAGGTAGTAAGGACAAATAAGAAATCTAGATAAATACTAAAGGAAAGTTTGGTAATTGAGAGAGAATTTTCAATTTGGTGAAATAGGGAAGGTTTCGCAAAAAGAGGTGGGTATACTAAGAAGAGAAGGACTTCAGCATAGAGAAATATGGAGTAAGGACATTGCAACTATGGGCAATGGCTTACCTGGATGCACAGAGACAGAAGAGGGTAGGATGAGAACAAGAAATGGCCAACATTCTAGTTTGATTGGAACATATCAGAAGAGTAATAGAAAACATAATTGGAAGATAGTCTCATGGAATTTTAGACCTAGGTCTAAGATGACTGGTGTTCTTTCATCAACATTACTTTATACATATATCCTATTATATACTTTATATTTCTTGTATGCATGCATGTTATATCTTTGTAGGCAACTCTTTGAGGGTAGGGCTTTTTGTTAAAATTTATTGTATTTGAACACCTTGGACATTTAATAACTGCTTTTATGTGTTTAACTGAAGAGCAGAATCAAATTGTCATTCCTGACATTATGTTTGTCCTTCTTTGCCAAAGAAGACCATGCCATCAGAGAAATGACGACATGACTTGCACTTGACTTTTTTTTGAGTGAGAGAGGGCTATGCAGGTCACCAGTTTCACCTCTCCTCCAGAGCCATCTGAATCCAGTTCTAGATATTCATCAGGATGACTGGAGATTACCCAGGATGCACTGAGAGACCTTGGCCCCTTTAGGGCAAGGTCTATGCAGGTACTCACTTAGGATGAGGTCATGCTCATTCATCAAATAGGCCTCTTTAAGAAGTCTCCAGTCATCCTGATGAATATCTTGTAGCTCTGGAGGAAAAGTGAGGGTGGTGACCTTGCACAGCCCTCTCTTACTCAAAACAAAGTCAACTGCTAGTCATGTCATCATTTCTCTGATGGCATGATCTTCTTTGGAAATGAAGGATGAACACAAGAACCTGTGAGTAGACACAGTTGGGTTAATGAAGACCTAGCTAGCTGGGTAACTCAGCTCCTCCTCCCCTTCCTTCTGTTCTCGAAAGGAAGGTAAATTTGAGTGGCCAGAAAACGCTCAGTTGAGTTGGATTTTACTGGCTAGATTCTTTCCTTTCTCCTCTCGTCTCCTCTCCTCTCGTCTCCTCTCGTCTCCTCTCCTCTCCTCTCCTCTCCTCTCCTCTCCTCTCCTCTCCTCTCCTTCTCTCTTCTTTCCTTTCCCTTCCCCAAACCTTAAACCTACTGCACTCTGAAGTTCAGACAACACTGGGTCCTTGCCTAAGGATTCTCTTTTGGACCCTCCTGGCTTAAGAGTGATTATCAATAGTAACTCTTGCTGTTTCCCTCCAAGCTTGATGTCTTTTTTTCCCTTTGCCTTCCTGACATAAAGAAGCATTAGAAAAATGTCTTACAATAATAAAAGTGACAGACACAGAAAGGTTAAATATGCTAAAATATTCATAGATGGAAATTCACCTCAAATTTATCTTGAAGGTTTGCAACAATAAGCGTCAACATTTGGATAGTCTAATAGGATTCTAGTCTTCATATTAAAACTAACATATTTAAAATGACTCATCATCTTACTTCTTTTACTTTATTTTGGCTTCCATTCCCAATTTTCCTATTCTTATTGGTGACAGTATGATTTTTCTGAGTCTTTTAGATTAATATGCTTGGAATCATCATTGATAAAATTCTAAGCAAGAGATTGAAGGTCCTAATTGCCAGAGCAATTTTTTTCTTCATTGTTGTCAGTTGAAGGTAGAACTTGTCTAAGAGAAAGGAAGATGTGGGGGTGGGGGGAATAGAGCCAAGATGGTGGAGTAACAGCAAGCACTTTCTAGAGCACTGACCCCAAGCCCAGTCAGATACCTGTAAAAAATGACTCTGAGCAAATCCTGGAGCTGCAGCACTCAAAGAATGATGGAATGAAGCAAATCTCCAGCCCAAGACAGCCTGGGAGGTCTCCGGGAAGTGTGTATCATGCCATGCAGGGGGCAGGGTGCAGTCCAGAGTGGGCCACACTGGCACAGACAGGATTTTGTCCTCCAAGAAAACAGAGGAGATGAGGATAAGAGAAAGGAGGAGTGTGATATAAAGGAGGGCAATAAGAATGCACACTCTCGTGGGGTGGATGGAGGGGAGAGATGGAGAGAAAACTTGGAACTCAAAAGCTTGTGGAATTGAATGTTGAAAACTAAAAATAAATAAAAATTTAAAAAGAGAGAGACAGGAAAATGTGGGAAGTCAATATTTAGAGAAGAAGATAGTGTCAGATTATGAGATTTGACTTTTTGAACCAAGGTTTAACACACTGTAATGATGGATTCTTGTTGAGAAAACTTAGTGGAATCTGGGAAGAAGGCAATTTCTTGATGGCTTTCTATTCTAATTCAGAGTTCATCAAACTAGAGGGGGAAATGGAAAGAGTAGAACCACTATAATGTAGGAAGAAGAATGACAGTGTGAGGGGCCAGTGATCTGTGGAGGAATATAACCAGGAAGAAAGTAAAAATCACAATCATGTCCTTAGTTTTCTCTGTGCCAATATCCATATTATGTATAATAAGTAAGTTGCACTAACGATTTTAAAATGCAATAAGTACAATATAGACATAACTAACATATAGTGGAAAGCAATGAATCACTTAATTGGTCAACTGAATCCTATATCCTGCTCAACAAATTAGACAAAAGATTATTACAGAGTAATCTTGAGAAGATAACTCTCCTGTTTATTCAAGAACTTAAGGTAGGATATATGGTAGAGATGACCAATGGAGCAATGAGATGATGAGTGCTTGAAACAGATCATAGAGGCTGTATGTGAAATTTTATTCCCTGAGAATCTTGGGCCAGATATACATCCGTTGGCATTTTCTTACTATTTAAAGCATTGAAACTAAAAAAATATATATTTGAGTCCTTGTGCTGAAAATATTGTTTCAGAAAGTAGAACAAATGACAGAAGGATTTATTATTCTTAACCTGATTTTGATGAATAAAAGAAGGTAAACCAGTCCCCCTTAATGCTAATGCCTTCTCTCAGATTATTTCCAACTGAACCTGTTTATATATTACTTGTGCATCATTGTTTACTTCCCTAACAGGCTCCTCGAAAGCAAAGAGTCCCTGCTTCACTCACTTTTGCATTTTCAACATTTAGCACATAGCAGGGGCTTAATAAATGCTTGTTGTCTTGCTCATTCATTTGACTGAGTTGGGAAAATGGAAGTGACATAATCCTCAGAAGGAAGTGATGATGTCATTTTAAAATTCACAATGTATAGGAAAGAAAAGGTCAAGAAGTGTTTGACATATTCCCTAAACTTTACAACAGTAGATTTGATGAAGTTCACAGAAAGATTACAGAACTAGAGAATCACAGAATGGGATGTGACCTCAGATATTATCTAATCCAAGACATAATTGTACAGAGATCTCCTCAGCATTACTAAATTTCAAAAACTTCAGAAACTGCTCATAAAACTTCTACATGGAGATATTTAACAAGGAGATACTTCCTAATTCCTGAAGCAATCCATTTCATTTTAGAAAGCTCTGTTTAAAATGAGATTGTCATGTTCTTGAGGCAGGGGATATCTTTTGTGTCTTTTTATATTCCCAGTATTTATCAAAATACTTGACACATAATAGAAACTTAATAAATATTAATTGATTGATCATCTCTATATAAAATATGTTTGATTTGTAAGTTCTACATTTCAGTCAATATCACCTTTTGTAGCCAAGTGAAAAAACATATCCTTTCTCTTCTACATGACAGTTATAATTGGAGGCAAATAGGTTTCCCTTAGGTCTCTTTTCCCCCCTACATTAAACATACCTAGTTTCTTCAAGTGACTTGCTTGGCATGGTTTTGAATTTCCTCACCACTAAGCTCTTCCCATTTGGTTTGTAGGAATCAAGAAGAACAGGAGAGATACTGTGGGATTGTAGGAGGAAAAATTTGTTGATCTTCTAAAAGAATAGAAATAGGAAGTTAGCTCCATCAAAGGGCAGGTCAATGAACTTGACACCAATCCTCAAGCTACCAGTAAATCACTTAATTGCCATAACTAATTCCATTCATTCAGTCTTTATCTTTGATCTCTCTGTAGCATTTGACACTACTGATGACTTCCCCCTACTTCATCCTATCTTCTCTTCAGATTTAAATGCTTCTATTCTCCTTTGGTTCTATTCCTGCTGGTCTCACTGGTCTCAGTCTTCTTTACTAGTTTTTTTTTTATCTACATCACACCCACTAACTTTGAGTATGACTCAAAACTGTGCTTTGAAGCTTCTCTCTTCTTCGCTATACTCCTACTTAGTGTCCCTGTTCCCTTCCAGAGGTTTAATTATCATTCTATGTAGATGAATCATAGATCTGTAAATCTAACCCAAGCCTGTATCCTGAGCTCCAGTCACACATTTTCAAATACCTATTATTTCAAATTAAATATTCATAACAATCAAAAAATCAATTTGTTTAAAATGAAACTCAATTCCAATCCACTCTCTTCCGTATTTACCTGTTTCCATTGAGAGCACTGCCATTTTTCCCTCTCTTCAATCACATAGGTTCGAATACTTACCCCAATGGTAGGTGAAAATGGCCACTTTAATACAGGGCCTTTCTCTTAGTCACTTTTCTATCTTCCACTACACTCAGCATGGTGCTTTGTACGTGCAGAGTGACATTTCTATATGTAAGTATAATTAATGAGTAAATGATAAATAACTGAATTTAATATACTATAAGTCTTCATTTTGTTCTGAGCAATTACCAACATATTTGAGTTCTCATTCACCTTGTGGAAAATTATATATCCTCAGGATAATGTTTAAGTGGCCATATGTATGTAGACTTGGTTTATTAAGTGTTTTTGAGAAAAAAATTATGTAGAATATCTATTCCTATGTATTATATGTTAATCTATGCCTTTTAAAAAATTGGCAGAGTTGACTTTTTTATTTTCTATTTTTAATCCCTTTTCATTAATAGAATAAATTTTAATTCACCTGACCTCCTTTAAAAAATATATGAGATTTTTGCCTCTCTTTTTTTCATTGTGTGCCTTTCATTTCTCTTTCAACTTCTCTTTTGTCTCCTCTGTGGATTTTCAATCCCTGTGAGCTGAAGTACTATTCTTAGAACTGAGGTACTGAGAAAGAAGAATTTACTCATGGGGAAGGCCTCATGCATACAAAAAGATTGTATTTTAATATTCTTGTCATGTAGACAAAGCTGTGTCATTCTTGGAGAAATGACTTCATGTTGCTTGTATTGAAACCACAGGAGTCAGAGTGTAAGTGATATTTACTGTCTGGGATTACCTTTTATTCTTGAGACATTAGACCTGTTTCAGTGGTGAATTTGTCTTTGAACTGCTAATCAGAAATGTTAGTCCTTAAAATGGAATATATCATGTCATTCAGATAATTAGATTTCCATGTTCATCACTCCTCATTTACATGGTGTCAGCATAGAAATGGCAAATATGAAAGAAGGGATTGTAGAACATGACCTGTCTCAGAATAATTGGCCTCCAATATCTCATACGTAATATTTATTTGTACATAATATCTTGGGTTTTATTGTAATTGTGACAAGTACATTGACTTTCCAAGTGGCTTACAACATGATTGGTGGCACTTAACTGTCATGTACCTTAGGAAGAAAAAAACACAGATACATACATACATATATATATATATATATTTCTATATATATATGTGTCTATTTAAAACTTAGAATCATGTTATGAAAAACGGCATTTCCCTGAGTGAGATATCCCCTCTCCATAAAATGACAGATGTGTATATTTGAAATTTAAAATCATGTTATGCAAAATAGTATATTCCTGAGTGAGAGATGCCCATTCTAGCAGAAATATCCTGAATTGGGTTTGGTTCTCAGGAATACACCAGTGCTGTTGAAGGTAGGGAGTTGTTTATAACTTTTAGTGTGGGAAAATAAGGAGAAAGAAGGCAACTGGGGAAATGTTGGGGAAAGAGATAAAGAAATATGGTCAGATATTATGGTCTCAGGTGTATATTGATAAAGCTTTAGAGATTAATTTTATTCATTATGAAGACTGAGATACTCTTCCACTGGAAACTTGTCTTCCAACATGTTAATGATGAAGTGAATGATACTCTTCCTGATAGAGGTCTATAATTGTTCATTTCTGCCTAAGTAAAGAGATAAAGGGAAACAGAGACATGGGACTGGTTGGAATAGTGTCTTTGTGCTAGTAGTGAGGTTGTTGCTGTTGTTCAGTTATTCAGTTATGTCCAACTCTTCATGATCCTATGGTATCATAGTACATCAGGTCTTTCTATCTTCCATTATCCCCTGCAGTCTGTCCTACCTCATGTTCATTGCTTCCATGATACTTTTTATCCAACACATACTCTGCCATCCCCTTTTCCTTTTGTCATCAATCTTTCCCAACATCAAAGTCTTTTCCAATGAATTCTGTCTTCTCATTATGTGGCCAAAGTACTTAAGCTTTGGCTGCAACATTTGTCCTTTCAAAGAATAGGTCAATATCTTTAAGTATTACCCAATTTCATCTCCTTAATGTCCAAGGAACTCACAAAAGTCTTCTCCAGCACCACTAACTGAAAGAGTCAATTCTGTGGCACTCAGATTTCCTTATGGTCCAACTCTCATAGCCATGTATTACCACTGGAAAGACCATACTGTTGACAATACAGATGTTTGTTGCAAGGTGATGTCTTTGCTTTTTAGTATGCTGTCCAGATTTGCTATAGTTTTCCTTCCAAACAGCGAGTGTCTTATAATTTCATGGATGCGATTGTCATATGCAGTGGTCCTTGAGCCCAAGAATATAAAATCTGACATTGCTTCCATTTCTTCTCCCTTTATTTGCTAGGAAGTGATGGACCCAGTTGCCATGATTTTAGTTTATTTTTTAATGTTAAGCTTCAAGATACTTTTACACTTTCCTTCTTCACCCTAATCAAGTTATTTCTTAACTCTTATTCACTTTCTGCCCTCAAGTGATAATATTGCATATCTAAGACTGTTGACATTTTTCTGGCAAACTTAATTCTGGTTTTTGATTCATTCAGCCTAGCATTTCACATGATACACTCTATGTGCAAGTTGAATAAATAAGGTGACAATATAAAGGTTTGTAATCCTTTCCCAACCTTAAACTAGTCAGTGGTTCCATGTTAGGTTCTATCTAAAGGAGTTGGAGGATTTTGTCTGAGAATATATTAAATATTATGCATCCACAGTCACCAATCTTTATAATGAAGAGAGGGAGGTGAATTTTCTCAGCATCTATGGAGGCACATTAGCAACTATAATTTGTGATGATGATGATGATGATAATGTAGCATTTACATAGTGCCTTAAAGTTTGCAGTGAATTTTACACGTTATCTCATTTGATCTTCTTAACAGCCCTGTGAGTTAAAAGTTATTGTTGTTCCCATTTTACAGATGAGAAGATGGACTCAGAGAGGTTAGCCATCTTTTTCATGGTCACATTTCTGAAGCATGTCTGAGATAGAATTTCAACTCAGATTTTTCCGAATTGAAGTCAGCACTGTCTCCTGTGCCACCTAGGTGCCATACAGTTTATTTTTATTATTCATCAGTTTCATTTTTATTATTCTTTATTTTTTGTTGTCATAGTCATTTTATGTACTGATTTCCTGGTTCTTCACTTTGTGGTAATTAAAATTTATCATGTTTCTCTGCCTGCTTTACATTTGTTGTTTCTCACCATAAATAGTATGCATTACATGTCTATATTACAATTTTTTTTAGCTATTCTCCAGTTGATCATCACATACTTTTTTTCTAGGTCTTCACTACTGCAAAAATACTTCTCTGAATGTTTTTTTATGTATGAGAATGTTTCTTCTATCTTTGAATAGATAGAGTGATATACTTAATAGTGAAGACAAAGTGAGGCAAGAGGATGAGCATTCTAGTTCCATTGTTAGCTTGATTCTAAATTGCTTTATAAAGTAGTTTGGAGCACAAGACCTATCTCTCCACCCTCATGCTCCTTCCTCTAGTATATTAGCATACCTATATTTATGCAGGTCTCCCATTTCCATTTTTTGTCAACCTTGCCAAGTTGCTGGATAAATTAGAGATTTGTTTTGCTTTACATTTTTCCTTATTACTAGTGTTTGAAACAGCCTTTCATGTGATTGTTAAGAGTTTATAATGGAGAATTATTTAACATTTTGGGAATTATTGCTTCTTTTTAAGAAATTTTTTGAAAATTATTTGTTCATGTTCTTCAACCACCTATCTATTGGGGAATTGTCTTTACGTGTTTATGTTAATTACTCATATATTTTGAATATCAGATATCTTATTAGAGATACCAAAAATGAGATAGGAATAAAAAGCTTTTTCCCAATTGAGTGTATCTTCTTTTCATAGTTCCATGGATTCTGTCCATGCAATTTTTTTGAATTTTATGTAGTCAAAATCATATATTTTTATTTTATATCCACATTCCTTGTTTATTTATCAAATTCCTCTTAGCCATTTTACTGAAAGAAATTTCCATCCATTTTTTGGGATATACATCCTTTTATATTTAAATTGAGCAACAATTTGAAACTCATTTTAGTACTTGGTATCAATTACTCATCTAAGACTTTAAAAAAAGATTTTTAAGAAACAAATTACTTTTTCATTTCCCCAGAAGCTCTTTTAAAAAGGGAGGCTTTTGCCAAGTAATTTAAGTCCTTGAGTTTCTCAAATGTAGGTTCTTGAGTTTGATTGTTTATTCAACTGATGTTATTTTTTATTTTTGAAAACACATTAAATAATTAAAATGGTTAGTAGTCCATAATGTCAATTGAGTCTTGAAAGTGTTATTCTTTCTATATTGTATTTTTCACTATTTCCATCAAGATTCTAAATAATTTTTTCAAATGAATTTTATTAATTTGTCAAACTCTGTAAAGTAATACTTTGAAAGTTTGGTATAGCATATAAAAACTTTTAGATTATTTCATTGTTTTATATATAGTGGCACAACAAAAGCATGAACAATAGATGTTCCTTCATTTAGTTCTTATTAATTCTCTAAATAGTGATTTAAAGGTATTTAAATGTTTTCAGTAGGCCAATCTCAGATTTTTTAGCTAATTTATAGCTATTTTGAATGAGATTTCTCTTTTTGTTATTTCCCAATAGAAATGGAATCTTACATTATAGGATCATAGATTTAAGGACTGAATGGATCTTTGAAGCTATCTTTTCTAACTCCTTTATTTATTCTACAAATGAAGAAACTGAGATCCAAAGAAGCTAAATGACTCGCCCAAGGTCTTCCAGTGCCAGAGTTGGGATTGATTTGAACCCTGGTTCTTGGACTATAAATCCATTACTTTTTTCACTGTGTAATGAAATCTTCCTGGATTTTGTTATTGCTTTATAGACATATGGGTTTATTTGTATCATGCTACTTGACTAAAGTTATTAATTGTCTCAATTAGAGTTTTTAAACTGATTTTCTGAAGGTTTATGAATAAACTATAATAATTTGTGCAAATAGGAATTTTTATGCCTTTTATTTCTTTGTCTTATTTCTATTACCAACATTTCCAGAATTTGTGTCAAACAACAGTGAGAAATGAATACATTGTTGCTTTCACATTCCTGAATTTACTGCAAAAGTATTGAGTTTTGTGTTATTGTAAATTGTATCACCAATGCAATATTCACAATTCCTATGGCAGCCATGAATATCCTGATGCAATTTTCAATCAGCAATACCACACATCTCCACATGGAATACAGAACCAAAACGTTTATTCAGACACCAGAAAGTCAAATCCAAGATAGTAACAAAAATCTATATGCAATAATAATGCAGAGAATAATACCATCCTTAAGCCTTCCCCCTGCTAGACTTCCCACAAAGCAGCTCCATTAAACAAATCACAAATAGGTGCCCTGAAACACAGTCACAAACAAGCCCTTTCACTCATGCTAGCCCCCAATCTGCATCCTTCCTAGCTCTGACTGCTCTCATGACTAATATCTTGTCAGTTCTGCTCTAGCTCTTTCTCTTCCGGTTCTACTACCCATTCAGCAAACTCCTCCCACTACAGATTCATGTGACTCAGGCTTTCATGTGACCCAGGGAGGTCACATGGGCCTATTAATAAATATGAAAGATCACCCCATTTCAATTACCATTACAGAAATGATAACTGGTTTTGTTTTTAGACATACCATTTTTACCATATCAATAAGTTTGTCTTCTATGGCTATGATTAGGGGGATTTTAAAAAGCAGAAATAAACATCATATGTTGTCAACAAACTTTTTTATTTATCTTTTAATATAATTCTGTGGTTTTGGGTCTTTGTGCTTTTAATTTGATTAATTACATCAACTGTTGACCCATTTTGAACTATGCTTGAATCACTATGCATAAATAGAACTTCATCACAATAATTTAAAAAAAATATATATATATATATTGTTATAATATTTTTGCTAGGATATTTAAATTTTTTGTACTAGTATTTATTGATAACCATTTTTGTTTCTTTTTATTTGCTTTACCCTTCTTTATTTAAATATAAGAACATTAGTCTCATAAAAGGAGGATGATAGTGATTTTTGTGAATAATTTGTGTAGCGTAGGTATTAGTTGCTCTTTGATATAATTTGTCTGATATAATTTTCTTCAAATTGTATCTGGATCTGGAGTTATTTCTTTGATAGTTCCTTTGCAGTTTGTGCCTTCCTTTTTTTGACATTATGTTGTTCTTGTTCTCTATTTTGTTTTATGTTAACTAAAGTTTTTAATTCTTTTATAGGTTAAAGGATCCACAGATTCAAAGATGGATGGAAATGTGGAGTAGTATCATATAACATCCTCATTTTCCAAATGAGGAGATGTCCATCAATTAGCGAATGACTGAACAAGTTGTGCTATATGAATGTGATGGAATACTACTGTGCTATAAGAAATGATGAGCTCAATGATTTTTAGTAAAACATGGAATTATTTTTTAATATTAGAGAGTTAAAGACCTTTCCCACCCATTGATGGGCAAAGTCATTAAGGGAAGCTTGATTAGGGGAGGCCCACATGTTTTTTTAACTTCTAATGAGGCACTTGTTCTCAAAGGTTGTGATGCCCTCTGACTCTGAAAAGTATATAAATATTCTGAGGTGAAGTTTTACTTTGGGGCTTAGTTTTTGGAAGAAGGTTTATATGCCATATGAGTCTCTGAGAAGCCTGGCTTTAAAGGAGTCCTCAAGCTTTAAAAACCTAGATGTTGGTGCTTCTCTCTCTGGTAACTATGTAGGTATTGCTTATGGCCAGAAATCTGGAAACCCTGGCTGTTGATCTTTATTTCTCTGTTTATATTTACTCCGAAATTCAAGGTGCTGACTTTTTCTCCTGAACCAAGTGAATGAGACATGTGCGTGATCAAAATAGATTGTTGATTCCTCAAAAGTTGCTTTCATTTTAGAAAATCAGAACTAAGAACCTGTACTTCAGGCCCTTCTGTGTATGTCAGGGTATTTGCTGTTACATACTTGCATGAGAAAATGAAGAGTGAAATGTACAGAACAAAGAAAATACTGTATACATTAACAGCAGTATTGTTTTAAAAACAGCTTTGGGCTAATAAGTTCTTTGGTCTGTTATAAATACTCATATTAACTCTAAAGGACATATGAAGAAAGATGTTATTTGTATCCAGAGAAAGAACTGATAAAAAGATGTATTGAATAATTTTACACATACACCTATTTGTGTCCAGTAGTAGTCATCTCTAGGGAGGGGATGGGAAGGGAAGAAAAATTTTGTATGATAATTTTTTTTTGTATATTTGAAAGGAATAACAAGTCATGCACTGTAAATTTGCAGTTTCATGTACGATCTCCCTTTTTACTGGACTATGTTATGAAAGTGCTTGTTTTATTCCACAAATTAAAAAGATTTAAATAAATAGTGATGGGACAGATACTGAGATTAAGTGAATTGCCCACATTCTCACAGAAAGTGACAAAGGTGGGATTTAAACCCAGATCTTTTGACTCTAGATGAAGTATTCAATCATTTATTTTCCTTAAATTCACAATTTTGATAACATAGAATTCGATGTGTTCGATTCAGATTATTTTTTCTTTTTTTCCAGTCATGTTAAATTTTATGATGTTAAATTCTTTTTATAGGACCTGCTTTTTCTTTTGTTTAAAATTTTTGTATTACTTTCATTTTCATATTATCTTTCTCTTCTATTTTATCTGTTATATTATTTGTATTGTATGATAATTCAGTTAATTTTTCTTTTATTAATTTAGATTTTGTGTTATTGGTAAATATATATTAGTTGATAATGGTTTATGGTACTTTAAAGTGCCTGATTTATTTCTCTTGATACTGAGAAGAGTTGATTTTAGTATGATTCTTATTTTTCCTTTATTTTTATTTGATTAAAAAAAATTACATTATTTATTTTCAAATAGATCCTTGCTTTCCCCTCTTCTCCCACAAGAGTAACAAAGGATTAAAAAAAAGAAATAAAAAGGGAAAAAAAGAAGCCAGAAAAACTAAGCAATATACTAACTTAGTTGATAGTATAATCAATATTCCACATTTATAGCCCTCCACTTCAGCCAGTGAGGGAAGGAGATACATTCTCTGCTCTCTTCCTTTGGGCCAAGCTTGATCATTATTATTGTATTATATTTAGTTTCATTTTATTATTATTAACATTCTTTGCATTTACATTGTTGCACATATTATATATAATTGTTTTCCTGGTTCTGTTAACTTTATTTTGTATCAATTCATATAAATCTTTTCATGCTTCTCTATAGCCACCATAGTCATTGTTTCTTGTAGTGTTATGATAATTGATGACTTCATTCTTTGTTTTTAATGTTATAGCTAGATTATTTTTTGGAAGATCCTCAATTTTCCGAGATTCAAGTTTCAAGTTTTCAGTGCTTCAAATATTCTGTGATTCACAGTCATATGGAATTACCTGCAGAATGGTGACATTAAAAAAAAAAAAAAGATGATTCTTTGTTTCAGGGAAGCAAAGCTTGGCGAACAGGTGTCATTAAGAGGATTTTACCTTTAGCTGTTGAATTTTCTCGACTATGAGATTTTTTTCTTATACCAGAGGATCTCCTGATTCCGGAATCCAGCTTTTTGCATCTTAATTGACTACTTGCAATCCGTAAGAGATCAAAAAGGCATTTTATATTTATACATTAAATTACATTAAAATTGAGAGGTGAAAAGAATATAGAATTCTACTTTATTTATTGATTGTTGATCATCAAATGTGATTTAATCTGATAGAGCAGAGTTGTATTGAAAAAGGCCTTCTCTATGTATAGGCACAAATCATAAAAGACTTCTTAGAGGAGGAGGTTTATTAACTTGGGAGTTCTCCAGTTCAATGACATCCCAAATTCATTCCTTATCCACTTTGATATCCTATTCTTTACACCAAAAATTTTAAAGAAAAAAAGTGGAATATGTCGATCTAAATAAAATAAGAATTAGAGTTCATTTCTGTAGTATCTTTTTCTGGTAGAATCCAGTTTCCTCTTGTTCAGTTGTGTCTGACTCTTTATGACCCCTTGTAGGGTTTTCTTGGCAAAATACTGAAATGATTTGCCCTTTCCTTCTCCAGCTCATTTTACAGATGCAGAAACTGAGGCAAGCAGAGTTAAGTGACTTGCCCAGGATCACACAGCTAGTAAGTATCTGAGGTTGGATTTGAATTCATGAGAATGAATCTTCTTGATTCTAAGCCCATATTTATCTATTGCTACCCCAAAATGCTCCACATGATGTATCTGTAGTTTTAAAGAAAACAAAGTTAGGAGGTTTTAATTGAACATGTCTAATGACTCCTCTCTCTAACTAACATATTGTTTCACACAGACACTGCTAATCAATCCAACAGAATTAAGCCCTCCTGTCTATTTCTTATTTTTAATGCCAATAAAGCCTACAGCTGTGATTTAGATTTTGATTCCATCCTAACGGCCAAGTTATTCTGAAACTGTAGTTTTAAATCACAGTTTGGATTGTAATTGATTTACCTCTTAACTTTATTGTGCAGTCAAAGAAATAGTGAGTCTTGGATCAAATGGACACCAGCTGAGGGACTGAAAATACCATACTTTATTTCATAAAAATACAAAATTTCGTAGAAAAATCTTATTTAGGAATTCTACTTCAGGTTTGTGCTAGTTAAGTTTCAAAATGGCTGTTCAAACAGCTGTCTGGTATTATTTATTTTATTTATTTTTGAAGATATTCTAGTCAGAGTGATAAAAGGAAAAAGTGGAAGATGTAACACAAGAAACCCCTTCCCTCCCCCTTTTTTGGTGATGGGGTCCTGTAACAGTGATCTCTGGAGTAGAAGAATGATATAGGCATAGACAGACTCAAATTTATTTTTTTCCTCACATATACACCCACACACAACCCATAATATTACCGGAAATTCTACTATACAGACAAGTAAGTTTCATAGAAATAATGTTATAAGTTTTGTAAATGGTCTGAGCAATGTTACAGTAGGATTTTCTGTCATCACTATGGGTCACGGCAGAGACCATCTCCTAAGGTTAGAATTAGGGAAAGACGTTTAGAGAGTCCAGTAGGGGTACTTTGGTCATTAGAATCTGTGTAGGTTGGTCTTAATTGTATTTCTGACCCAACCTCTACTCCATTCTCTGAGGGGAGAAACTTCACTATTTTCCAGTCATCTTCAATTCCTTTCAGTGCCTACATGAGAAGTCTTTTTTCAGATCTGCAAAATATCTTGAGCTGCTGAAGAAATACTTAGAAAGTACTCACACTAATGATGACATCAGAATTTATTTCAGTATTTATTTACTGAGCAGATCTCTAAAATAATCTCAGGGTCTTTCTCTAACCAGTACAGTTAGTGCAGCTAGATGACTCAGTGGATAGAGTGCCAGCCCTAGAGTCAGGAGGACCTGGTTTCAAATCTGATCTCAGACACTAGCTGTGTGACCTGAGGCAAGTCACTTAAAACTGTTTGTGTCAGTTTTCTCATTTGTAAAATGAACTGGAAAAGGAAATGGCAACCACTCCAGTATCTTTCCCCAAAACACATCACAGAGAGTTGAACACTGCTGAAATGATTGAACAACGAACCATGAAAACTGAGTTCAAAGTAAGAGTCCCTCAGATGCCAGCTTGGTTGTGTAGAAAGGTCTTTTTCACTTCCATGTCTGGGCATCCCAGGTCCTAGGTGTTTGTCAATATAGTATACTACATTTACAAACTATGTACAAATATGTGTACATATATTATATATATATATTTAACATAGTATACTAACATATAGTATATTTGTTCTTGTTCAGTTACAGGGAGTAAAGAAATAACAGAATTAACTCCCCTTAAACGTAAATAGCTGGGAACATAGCTGAACTGCCTGATCTCTTTCACAGAACATTTTACTTTTGGAAAGAACCTTCCTTATCACCACCTTGTGAAATAGGTTATGATGGATTTCTGGGATTAAGAAGAATTATCTTTCGTTGTCATTTGGCTGTGATGCTTGCCTTCTACAGTTACAAATGACTCCTAAATTAATCTGACTGAACAGAAACACTCTAGGTAAGATTGTAAAATATGTTCTTATAGTCATTACTTGTTAAAAAAAAGATGCAAATCACAATAACTCCACAAGGACAATTTCTCTGGATGATGACTAGAAGTAGGGTTGGTAATGGACTAGGGAGCCCAGCTAATCTTGAGGCCCTGGGTCCAAGGTTATCTCTACTGGGCTTTGAATGAGGATGCTGATTGAGGTGATGGCAGTCATTTGACTTCCCTAGCATACATGGCTTCTTCTCTCTCCTTTATTTTACCTTCTGCTTCAACTAAACTGGCTATTTTGCCCAATGGGTAGCAGTTGTCAGCAGCTGGTGGGGAGAACTGGTCTCCTCTCTATGAGTTAATCCTCTTGAAGTTGTTTGGTGGTAGGAGGTATACTGGGACCATGCTTGGTGGTTTAAAAGCATTGTTTTTCCAGGTCTCTTGAGCAGACTTGCCCAGCAGTGACTGGTAGTTGGAGCCTGGTGTAAGTGGTAGCATGAATGAAGAAATGAGTCAAATAAAGTGAATAAAAAATTGAACTTGGAGTCAAGAAAACTGGGGTTTGAGTCCTACCTCAGACACTTAGTTATGTGACCCTGAATAAGTCGCTTAACCTCTCTTTCTTGATCTATAAAATAGGGCTAATAATAGGAGCTTATTCACAATGTCATGAATATCAAATGAGATATTATATTAGGTACTTTACAAAACTGAAGGTTCTACATACATACTAGATATTATTATATGAACAATTCAAAGAACCATAGAAAGGTTCACAGGAAGATAGCAAACTGAAATAATTAGAATCAAGTCAATAATATAATCGGTGACTAAAACAATGTTAATGGAAAAATCTACAAAAGCAAAATAACATTGAATGCCACTCAGTTGCAAAAACCAAGTTTAGTTTTGGAGAAGAGATCAGAAAATGTACCTCCCTCTCTTAGTTATATAGAGTTGGAAGCCTATGGGTATGGAACATTGCATATGACTTCAAACTTGCTGGATGTATTAGTTTTGATGAACATTTCTGCTTTTTCCCTTTTATAAATTCTTTTATTTAAATGAAGGATAGCTCTCTGGTAAAGGAGGAAGGAGGCAGGGAAAGGTTTGGAGATGAAGGCAATGTGAAAACAAAAGCAATCAATAAAAATGTAAAAGCTTTTGAAACAAAATCATTGCTACAAATGTTTCCCCTCTTGAGTTTTGAGTGGAATGCCCCTTCGCCAACTCATTGCAACTCCTGGTTTATAAGAGCCACAAGACATCTTGGCATCAGAACAACCCTTGTGAGCAGCTTTTCCCTATGCCAACTATGTCCCCTTTTCACATTCACTAGAGGCTTAATAATTTTGTGCTTCCTTCTGTGTTCCAAGCTTCCCTTTTTCATCTACAGGCTGAAGCAAGGAGACTAGAATATTACATGGGAGTCTCTAGACCTAAAATCTCTCATCATTGGTCTCCCTTTTAAGATTCTCAATTTTGTTAATTTTTCCCTCTCCCTTCTGAATATTTCAGCAGAGTCAAATGTGAACTAAAATTTGAATTCAATTATTCTCTTTAAAAAAAAAGTTCTTTTAGAGACAATTGGCTCATATGGACTACCCTAGAGTTTCAAAAAAATCAGCTTATACCTGAAACATTATTTAAGTCAGTACCTCTTAGAAGCCACTGTAAACCAGTGTACTAGGGCTTTTTGACTAAAATATAAAATGTTTCAAAAAGGGCTTCTCTTTTTGTTCTTTCTGTGTCCTTTCTGTCACTTCTACAATTAGCTCTGTCCTCTACAGCTCTGCTGATTAAAGGTATCATTAAAATATGTGCTTGCCTACACAGGCCCTTCCTGATTGGCCTCATCTCTCACCCAACTGTAAGTGCTACTTCCCCAATGAAGCACTGAATCCAGTCTCTGTTTGCTAGTTGCCCACAGAATGGCTCATTTGGCATTTTGAGTGCTATTTCTTTGTCCTTTAGGAAATCATTTGACGATGTGATGCTCAATCAGCCCAAAATATGGCTTTTTGTTTTGGTATTAACTGTGAAAATCTTTGGCTGGATGTAGGGTTTTCCACAGATCTTAATTGTCTCAAGCTTTTTGCCAACCCTTCATTCTGTGATGATTTTCATTGTCTCTATGTTGTCATCTTGAGGTATGCTTCCTAAGCCATTCTTACAGCATCATTTTTTTGGGGGGAGGGGGAAGAACACACCTTTATATAATATTTTTGGTACTTTTTATAACATGCTTAAATATGACTTTTAGCATATGGGGATACTGAGGGACAAGGAAATGATTGTTTATTTGGAAAACATGTAGAAATCTTAAAAAAATCCATTTTCTCTATAAATCTTAAGAGAAAGCAATCCATAGAATTGATATGGTAAATTAGCTGTCATGTGTTTCCTAAATGCCTTAAAGTACCATCAAAATATTTCTAAAGTGGCTATTTTAATTTGGAGAAATCCTTCAGAATGAATTCTAAAGCTATGCCTCTGAATTCTATGCATGATATCCTCAAAATCAGACATTTTTAGGGCTCTACATAGGCCAAAAAAAAGAAAGGTTGAGACTGAATAAGGTGAATAGAATATCTCATAAGGCTCTTTCAACTTTTTGAATAAAAAAAAACCTAATAAAAATTTAATGTGCACTAGTTTATATGCCTACCTTTTTGTTGATAAAATATTTAATACGCTATTACTGCCTTAATAATATAGACCTGGAATATTTTTTATCCAGCTATTTTTGGTTTTAGATTAGTTACACATTTTTTTTCTCTTTTCAAGAAACATTCAGACTATCAGGCTAAACCACAGAGGGCAAATATTATCCTATCCAATTTGCATTTTGGTGGGGGAGAAAAATCTAATGGATTTTGCTGTGCCAGGCCAATTAACAAGGGGATCGATCTATGGTTGGTGTACAAATCCAAGAGTCAAGGTGAAGTTTAATGCACAATGGATGTGTAGGAGGGAGAGAATTAGGTAAACTAAGTGCACAGAAGTGAGCAAAAACAGCCAGAGAATAGAAAAAACACCATGGCAAGGCGAGCACCTGAAAACTACAGAAAATCATACCTCCTGTCACATGCGGAGCAGTAAGGTAGTATAAAGGAAAGGGAAGGAGATTCAGAGCCAATGGATCTGGTTTTGAAATTCAGTTTGTTACTTACTAGCTAAGTGAACTTGTGCATGTCAGTTTATTTTCTGGAACACAGTTTCATCATATGCAAAATGATGAACTTGGACTAGGTGGTCTCTGATGCCCCTTAAAATTCTAAATTTATAGCCTTTTTGGGATAGAGTCAAGATCTGCTCTAGCTCTCCCCTCACAGCCCATGAAAAAAACTGTAAAAATGACTCTAAACAAATCCTAGAGCAGCAGAAGTCACAAAATGAGAGAATGAAACAGATTTCCAGTCCAAGACAGCCTGGAAGTCTGACAGGAAAAGTCTTTCACACTGGCTCACAGCAGGGCTCAGCCAAGCTGAGGCTACACTGCACAGACAGGACAAGAACAGGCTTCAGGGAGTGGAATTATGAATAATAGCTGTGGTTTTCTGATTTCTCAACCCACAAACGCCAAAGACAGCTTAAAGGTCAGTAAGAAAGCTCTTTCACCTGAGTGAGAGGAGAGAATGGTCTGATCCTAGCCCCAATCCATTTTTGGAGCCCTTGGCTTAAACACCCTGGGGGAATCCAGTGACTGATCTAGGTCACAGTCCTGAGTGGTGGTCCTGGGGTGAGGAGGAGCACTGGCATGGTGCATGGTGGTGGTGGCTGTGAGGAAGGAATCCTACTGGCAGTTCCAGGGTAGAAAAGAGCACTTGTGGTTGTTCACAGACCAGAGTGCAGGCCAGGAGAGGAGTGAACACCTCTCCCTTGATTGTGTCACCTTGGAGGAACTGAGAGCTTACAGGGCCCTAGAGATATCTCAGAGAACAGGTGCACAAAACCTCTGAAGCCTAGGGTAGTATGCCCTCCACTTGACAAAGGACTCAAAAGTCAAGTAATTGGCTGGAAAAATGCCCCCAAAAGGGAAAAACTAAGATTAGAGAAGGTTACTTTCTTGATGAAAAGGTATTTTCTTCCATCCTTTCAGATGGGAAAGAACAAAGTATACCATCGGAGGAAGACAGCAAAGTCAAGGCTTCTACAACCAAGACCTCCAAAAAATATATATGCAATAGTCCCAGGCCATGGAAGAGCCCAAAAAAGACTTTGAAAATCAAGTAAGAGAAGTGGAGGAAAAATTGGAAAGAGAAATGAGAACAATGCAAGAAAATCATGAAAAACAAGTCAATAGCTTACTAAAGGAGACTCAAAAAATGCTGATGAAAATAATACTTAAAAATAGACCAACTCAAATAGCAAAAGAGGTCCAAAACTGATGAGGAGAAGAATGCTTTAAAAAGTAGAATTGACCAAATGGAAAAGGAGGCTCAAAAGTTCACTGAAGAAAATAGTTCTTTAGAAATTAGAATGGAGCAGATAGAAGCTAATAACTTTGTGAGAAACCAAGAAATTATAAAAAAGCTCCCAAAAATGAAAAAGTAGAAGACAATGTGAAATATCTCATTGGAAAAACAACTGACCTGGAAAATAGATCCAGGAGAGAGAATTTAAAAATTATTGGTCTACCTGAAAGCCATGATCAAAAAAAGCCTGGACATCATCTTCCAGGAAATTAGTGAAGAAAACTGCCCTGATATTCTAGAACAGGAGGGTAAAACAGAAATGGAAAGAATTCACCAAATAACTCCTAAAAGAGATCCCCAAAGGAAAGTTCGTAGGAATATTGTAGCCAAATTCGAGAGTTCCCAGTTCAAGGAGAAAATATTGCATGCAGCCAGAAAGAGACAATTCAAGTATTGTGGAAATACAATCAGGATAACACAAGATCTAGCACCTTCTACCTTAAGGGATTGAAGAGGTTGGAATATGATATTCTGGAGGTCAGGTTCTTGGCATTATAACCAAAAATCACTTCCCTGCCAAAAACAGGGGAAAAAAATGAATGTTCAATGAACTAGACGACTTCAAAGCATTCTTGTTGAAAAGACCAGAGATGAATAGAAAATTTGATTTTCAAATACAAGAATCAAGAGAAGCATGAAAAAATAAACAGGAAAAGAGAAGCCTTAAGGAACTCATTAAAGTTGAACTGTACACATTGCTACATGGAAAGATGCTATTTGTAATTCATGACATCTTTTTCAGCATTAGGGTAATTAAAGGGAATATGTATGTAGGTGTGTATAGGTACACATGTATGTATATATTATATATGTGTAAGTATGTATATGTAAATGGGTGTATGTGTGTATATACACATATATACACACATATATATATACATATATATGCATATACACATATGTGTATACATATATACACATATGTATACATAAATATATACATATACATATATATATAATACACACATAGAGGGCACAGGATGATCTGAATATGATGGGAGAATGCCTAAAAAAATAAAATTTACTGTCAAATGGAATGTACTAGGAGTAAGAGAAAAGAAGAGGTAGAATCTATTCAATCATCTTGCATAAACAAGGGAAGAAAGAGCTTTTATAATGGAGGGGAAGAGGGTGGAAATGAAAGGAAATAAGTGAGCCTTACTCTCATGGGATTTGGCTTAAGGAGGGAATAACACACACTCAATTGGATATGGAAATCTATTTACACTGTTGGAAGGCAAATGGGAAAGGGATAGGAGAGGGAAGATAATAGAAGGGACAGCAAATTGGGGAAAAGGATAATCAGAAGCAAACATTGTTGTGGGAGGACAGATCAAGGGAGAGAATGGAATAAATGGAGAGCAGGATAGTACAGAGGGAAATGTAGTTAGTCTTTCACAACATAACTATTTTGGAAGTGTTTTGCCTTGTTACATATATATGACCTATACTGAATTGCTTGTTTCCCCAATGAGGTTGGGTGGGGAGGGAGGGAAAGAATATAGAATTCAAAGCTTTAATAAGGAATGTTAAAAATTGTTTTAGCATACAACTGGAAATTAGATATATAGCAAAGGAGTATAGAAATCTATTTTACCCTACAGGAAAATAAAGGGGAAGGGGGATGGAAGAAGGGTAGATAATAGAATGGAGGACAGACTGGAGGAAGGGGTGGATAGGGTACATGTTTTCCTGGGGTGAGGGTGGGGAGAGATGGGAATAAAATTTAGAATTCAAACTTTTGAGGAAATGAATGATGAGAATTGAAAAATAAATACGTATTTCTAAAAAAATTATACTCTTTTTGCAATCTGCATATCAACTGGATCTTGACTGTAAAATGACTGAATAGGTTCATATTAATAACTCTATCTATGATAATCTCCCTGGTTTATTTTGCCCACACTTGGAACTTCAAATGGAAATATAAACATTTGAATTGTGCATCTTTTGAGGGCTCTCAGCAGTCCTGTAAGTATTCAAGGTAAGAAGACCTTCCATATAGGATATTGCATATAGAATAGGTTTTATTTAGACGTAACAAAGAAAAATATAGGTGAGTCAGAAATATTCTCCCTCTTCTGTGGAGCACTTAGCAACCTTCTTCTATCATGGGTCCCAACTTTCTTCTGGACCTATACCTGTCCATATCATTCATTTTGTCAGTAAAGGATTATACCTAGTCTGTTCCCCCATGCATATGTTTTATTGTTTTGCTCATCTTTCTGTTCTGTTGGTTGCACAAATGTTGCAAGCTATGAATCTCTTCAGGCCTGAATGATGCTAGGTGTCTATCTCTTTTTACTTCTTTTATCAAAATTCCAAATCCCTTTCTTCTTCCCTCTTTCCCTCTTTTTTTTACTCCCTGTCCCTATTCTCTTCTTTCTTTACCTCTCTATTTACTTGTCCCTGTCCCTCTCCTTATCGCTACACCACCAAACATTTAAGATTCCCTCTTTCTCCTTACACTTTTCTATTTAGAAATAGCTCTACAAATTCATGATTTTTCTAGATAGGCAACCTAGACATGTTATCAGGTCTCCAAACAATCTGTTATCTCTGGGTCCCTGTTCCTGTCTGATCACACCTATGTCCACCAGTCTCTTTCTACATTCTCTATTGTATTCCCATATTCTTCCAAACTGGAGCCCAGGGACAGTTCAATAATTCTGAATTGCAAAGTATAATAGACTCTCCATGTAGAAGGCAGAAGATACACCCCAGAAAGCCATATCCCAGCACCAGAAAGCCAAATATATTATAATACCAAGAAGTCAATATACATTAGCACTGCAGGGAAAAAGTCTTCCCCCAACCTGCGAAGGCCTTCCCACAAACAAACACTCACAAACCTAGCTGTGCTTGCTTGCCTGTGTCCTTCTCAGCTCTGACTAGCCTGACCAATTTCCTTTCAGTTCTGCTCTATCCTTCCTGTTCTACCCATTCAGCAAGCTCCTTCCACCACATGTGACTTAGATTTTCTTGTGATTTAAGCAGGTCATATGGGCCTTTGAATTAATGGGGTAGATCTTCTCATTTAAATTACCATTGCAGTGGTGAACATCAGTGGTATTTTTGCCCACCGTTAGAGCCCAAGTTATGAAAAAAGAAAGGGTGAGAAAATCAGTAGTAATTTAGTCCCTTTCTGTCTGACAAGGGTTGAGCTGCTGTTGCTTACTGGAAAGAATGAGAAATCCAATGAGTTCAGAGGCATCAAACCATCAGATACCCAGGCATCAGATCTTTGTAGAGCAGACCAGTGATGCTGATGTCAAGGCTCTTGCTTCCTAGTCAAAGAACAGGCCTTCAGTCCTCAGTGCAACAAAGGGTTAAGAACTTACTTCATGAACTTCATGTGCAGGTATAGTATTACCTGATGTCTCATTCATGCCATGCCCATTTGGGATAAGACAAAGAAAGTAATAGCAAATGTCTGTAGTGAGGCCCCTGTGGTCCCTATCCCTTTTACAGATTCTTGTCTTTTTCTCTTCTTTCCTGATGTCTGTGAAATTATGCACTGATTATGCCAACAATCATTACAGAAAACTTTTGAGAGGAAAGTACAATCAAATAGCCCTTCTCTATCTTATGACCAGCAGTGTCCCTCTTGTTCCTCTGACATTGTCACCATTCTTGTATAGGCCCTAATTACCTCTCATCTGTACTATTGCTGGTTGGTTGTTGCCCTTCATCTTTGAAGAGGATGAAAATGATATCACCATTGTAAAGTGAAATTTCAGTGTGTCCGACTGTGACTGATCAGACCAATATGAACTTGGAATGCTCTACTACAGGTGGGGCACAGATAGTCCGTATGAATATTTGGCGTGGATATCCCAAATTTGCGCATCCTGTGTTTACTTTGTGCTGTCTCAATTCTGCTTTGCTCAAAGAGCACAGTACTTTTTCTTATGTGGGCACGCATGCTGAGCGGTCCTGTGCCAGTGTCTCCCATGTTGCACAGTCAAATCTGTACTATTGCAATAGACTGCTGGTGGGTTTGCCTGCCTCATTCAGTCCATTCGTCATCCACCAAAGTAATTTTTCTAAAACACAGATCCAATTATGTCATCCCTCTACTCAATAAACTCCAGGGGCACCCTATTTCCCAGCATTCAGTCTTTCGAAAACTACCCCATTACCTTTTCAGTCTTCTTACTCTTTACTCTCCATCATGTACTCTTCAATTCAGTGTCATTGGTGTCTTTGCTGTTCTAATAACAAAATATTCCATTTCTCGGTTCCTGGCAATTTCTCTGACTGTTCCCCATACTTGAAAAATTATTCCTACTGACCTCCCTGGCTTCCTTTAAGTCTTAGTTAAAATATTGCCTTCTATATGAAGCCTTCCCTAACCCTTCTTAGATAGTGCCTTCCATGCCTTATTTTCTATTTATCCTTTATATATCTTGTTTGTATATATTTGTTTGCTTATTATCTCTCCCATTAGACTGTAACCTCCTTGAGGGGAGGAAGTGTCCTTTGCTTCCTTTTTTGTTTTTTTACCCCCAGTACTTAGCACAGTATTTAGCACGTATTAGGTACTTAATAAATATTTATTGACTATTATCTAGTGGTTTCCAGCTCATTTTCTTTCTCAGTTTACCACCTACTTTGTAGTCTTTCTCTTCACCCTAACCACTGCCCTCGTTAACTTCCCTCAACCTTATCATTCTTTTAGACTTCCCTACTTTTTTTGAAGATACTGCCCTCATTCCAAACATCCAGGTGCACAATCTTAATGTCATTCTAACTGTTCCCTCTCACTCCTTTCCAAATAGTTGCTGAGTCTGGTCAATTCTTCTTCCATAAAATGTCTCATTTCTTTCCCCCATCTCTACTCATATGGCCATTAATATTCTAGGCTCTCATCACCTCTCACCTGGGTTATTGTTATATAGTCCTGATTGAGTTCTCAGCTTCCAGCCTTATCCAGTACTCTGTATAGTTGCCAAAATTATCATCCTAAAGCACAAAGTTGACTGTGACTTCCCTGCTCAAGAATCTTTCATGACTCCTTTTTGTCTCTAGAATAAAGTACAAACAGCTTTAAATTTAAAATCTTCTACAAGCTGTCTTATTCCACATTATTGTCTTTTCTACACTCTGTGTTCTTGTCCAACTGGTCTATCTTCTATTACTTAAACTCATCCTGATCCCACCATGGCTGTAATGCATCATTTTCTAATGTCTGCCTCCTAGAATCCTGATTTCCTTGAAGTTTCATTTGAGGTACTAACTCCTACGGTATCTAGTACTTATCAGCACCCAAATCCCACCAGCTATTTTATCTCCCTGTTCAAGTAATCTGGTATTTGCGTGTTCCTGTGGACACTGTATCTTTACAGTATAACATAAACTTCATTAGTACAGGAACTATTTTTTGTCTTATGTTTTTCTCTCTAGTTCATACAAAATTGACTTGAACAAAGGAGATACTCCAAACGGTTATTAAATTGTGTTCTACTTTTAGCATTCACCTTATAACATTATTCAGTTTTATTCTTTAAGTGCGTCAATTCTGGTACATTTGAGAGATTTTTTCAAAGCATAAAAGCAATACATTTTCACTCAATAATTGTCTTTCTCATAATGACAATGTTCTGAATCATAGTATACTTCCTGAAAAAGCTTTTGACCAAAAATGCTCTTACCCAGCTTCATCCACCACTGTAGTCAGTGGATAACTTGAAATTCCATCTGACTGTTTTCAAATCATTTCCATCCTCAATGAATGGAAATTATCTCCATAGAAGATATTTAGATGAATCTGCCACTAGCTCTGAAAGCATTTGCAAAAGAGATGCTTTAAGGATAATGTCACAAAATCAGAGAAACATAATTTTCTCTTCTGTCTCTTCTCTTCTTTCTCTCTTTTTAAATAGCTTAGGCTGAAATTGCAAAGGCTACCTATAGGTTTAATGTCATTCTTATTAGTACAAGAGCTTTAAGCTGCTCCATCTTCCAACTTAACTGATTTCCCCTCCTCAATCTCACCTGTTCACAGGGAATCACCCATATTAATGCTGAGCTTAGTTTCTGGCACTTAATCATTTTAGCCCACCATAGCTTTCAAATCCTAAATTTAACCATAATTCTCTAATGCCTCAGCCTCCCCAGCAGCAGGGACTATCGGGTCCACCACTATGCTTGATAGGATCATAGAATCTTAAAGTTGTCAGGTACCTCAGAGGTTAGTATGACTTGTTCCAAAACAGGAATCCTCTCTACAACATTCGTGACAAGTCATGATCTAGACAACTTGAATTTTTCTATCACAGGAAAACCTACTTTATTTCATTTTGAGACATTTATATTTGATAACTAGATCTTTCTAGGTTCATCTCCTCATCCAGTGTTAGATTTATAGATTAATGTATTTTTAGAACTTAAAGTGTTTTAAGATAGTAAGTTAAACACTTTCATGCTACAACTGAGGAAACTAACTTAGAGGGGTCAAGCTCTTTACTTCTGGCTACATAGTTAATGAGAACAGCTGAGAAGAAAATCATCTTTGGTCCTTTCCATCGCTTCCAGTACTGCTTTTTGGTCTATTGAAATAGTTTTGCTTTTCTCCACAAGAACAAAATGATGTATTTTAATAGGACTTGAGAATTTCCCCTCATCTAGTTGGTGAAAACTCTTTTAGCAAATAATCTTCCTTCTATTTTGCTTCCAATAACTAATGTCAAATCAAGGCATTCATTCTTTTTCATTATTTCTATAAAAAATGTTAAAGGTCTTACCTCACTAATGGTAACATTATTCTGGTCTCTGTATAACAAGCATAAAGTTCTTGTCTGGTTTTGTCTTTTTTTCTAGCATTTATTATGTTTTCCTATGAAAGGTATAAAAGTGTATTGCTCAATTAGTAGAACTTTGTTTTACTTGATGATGTTTTGTTGATAAATTATAGATTATTTCTCTTGTCCCATGTTATTTTGTGGACTTCTCTTTTTTTGTATGATTGGCTAATTCACTGCCCGTTTATATCCATGGGCTGCACCTTTAAACTTGGCCTTTCAAAGAGAAACTGGATACACCTGGACAAAGAGAAATAGTCTTGGAAAGAGAAACCAGTTAGACACACAATGATTAGATTCACTGCAAGGGAAGTCTGTGAAGTCATGTGGCCTCTTTAGCCTACCATGTGAACCTGAGAATCACACCTACAATGAACCATAGTGCACCAAGGATGGTAGTAAAATGAACAGTAATTATGTAGTAAGGATTTCTTGGACCAAGCTGGAAGCTGCAGAAATGTAAGCTATCTCTAGAGGAGAAACAAAAAGGACATCTCCAGACCAGCTGAACAGTTTCTAGACCCAAGATCCTCAACCTAGTGGAGAAATCCCTGAAATAAATGGAGGACAAATAATGCACAGGGCCATGATACGGAAGAATAAACCTTATTTTCACTGGCTTTGTGAGCTACTTCAACCATTAAGGCTAGGGAAGAGGGTTAACATTTTACATTTCATACTTGTCTCATTTGTTCCTTACAAAAATTCTTTGAGGTAGGTGTTATTCTTATTTATGTCTTATAGTTTAGGAAATTAAAGCACTGGGCTTGGAGTTAGGAAGACCTGAGTTCAATTTCAGTCTCAGGCACTTACAGGCTGTGCTCTATGGTACCACTTAGCTCCCTTAATCACAGACTCATAAATGACTGTAGTAACTCTCTTTCTACCTTCCATGGACTTATGTCTTCCAGACTTGTAATTTACAATGCTACTACCATAAAAGAAGTCTCCCTATTCCCATCCTCCTGGCAAGTGAAAATACTTAGTATTATTCTACAATCAAGCCATCTACTGCTGGGGTGAACTCCACTTCCTTGGCCTCCTGGTTTACATTACTATATTAAGCAGACTCCATTCCTCACCCAAGAGAAATGTGGTTTAATTTAATATTAAAGAAACAACCCTTTCATCAGGTAAGCACAGCTCATATAACTGAGTATATTAGTGAAAGCAAAGTTCTTGGTTTGTTCTTCCATGGCAAGACTCTTTCCCTTTATGACCTGAATCTATTCCAGTTAACTGCATTTGCACTCATACAAATATGTGAGAAACATCTTTTAGTCTTAAATTCATTTATTCAAATAACTCCATTAAGTTTATGTTTAGGTCTTATTACTGGTCCTGGTCAGTCTCCTGATGATTTAAACTTGGGTGATCAATGGACATTTTCTCTAATCAAAGATGTGAATTAATGAGTTACTCTTTTTTTTTTTCTTTCATCTTGAGCTTCCCTAATTAACTGTTTGGAGATTGCTTCAGACAATTCCAAACTTTATAGGCATTCAATTTACATTGAAAAATGAACCTGCATATTTACAAAATATGGTATGGTATCAATTTTGATTGAGATGTGAATTTCCAAAGAATTATGGTTTCACATGTAGCTTCAGAAATATAAATTTTCATATCATTAGGGAAAAAAATCTTCACTCAACCTTCACAGTTTTGACTCTGCAGCTTGGAAATAAAGTTATCATTTTTATCTTGGGTTAGGCTAACAATTAGAACCATTATGAAATCAGAGAAAGGAGCCCATGATTAAAATAAAGTACTGGAACTTCTGTCTTTTCTTTGCCCATGCCATACCCAGAAAAAATCTTTTTTAGTGTACAAATTAATTTAAATGTTATAGATGTACTTTAATGAATATATTTAATGTCCACGTTTGATAAAAGTGGCTATATCTAATGGAATTGCCTCTAGGCAAAATGTGGGTTAGCTGTGTATTATTGCAGAATAAAACTGGATTATTATTGAAAGATTATTATTGGATTATTATTATTATTGAAAGATTATTATTAAAATTGGATTATTATTATATTGAAAGAATATGCCTATTGCGATCACATTTTTGTTGTTTTCTCACTTGTCATTTTTCCACAAGCAAATTCATATACAAGAACATAGTATGAAACCTGTTTTAAAATCATATCATAAAGTCATGTCCTAAATGAAGTACAGATTGAATTTTCTATGATTCCCCTGGATGTTCTGCTCAATAAGTATGAAATGTTAATATTGTGTTCGTTTCTGTAATTGTCCAGAGTATCATGGTTACAGAGGATCATCCATTCTCTACAAAACAAAAGAGAAAGGTTTATTTGTTTGGTTTTGGCAAAGAGTTGTGATTTTTGCATTTTTAATGAGTATAATGAGGGGACCTTCAAGCATGGGAACTTCTTTCTCCATGGAAGACTTACAAGACTTGTGTAACTTATATTCTGGGAAAGCTGTCCAGGGACATTGAGAATTTATGTGGCTTATGCAGGGTTATATGGACAATGTGTATGTGTCAGATATGACAGTTGAACTCAGATATGCTTGACTTCAAGCCTGGTTCTCTATCTACTAGGCCATGCTGCCTTTGAGATACACAATTCAGCGTGATATATTTATGATTTTATTCTGATAAGCAAAATCATATAACTTTTTAACATATTTGAGGTATCACATAACAAGAAATCCAGTTTTATCATTTTTTTATCAAATTGTAAAGGATATAATTTAGGGAACATACATAGAGTTTTGATTGCGGGGTGTTGAGAGAGAGAGAGAGAGAGAGAGAGAGAGAGAGAGAGAGAGAGAGAGAGAGAGAGAGAAATTACTGTTCTTTCCCTCTCTAATTGATATCTGAATACAGATCTCTCAGGATCCTTCCGTAGAATATATCAACTCAAAAATTCAATGAGACCTCTTGTATAGATCAATTCATACTATCATTATGGAGGAAACATAATTTTAAAACAATTCTTAGAGGAGATATAACTCTTGAAGTTTGTTTACGATTTTGCTGTATTTTCTTCAATTAAATTGTGGTAGTTTTTTTTTTCTGAAACTCCACAATATTCTGTGCGTAATATCTAGTTTATTGATGGACCTGTTCTGTAGCTTAAAAAGATAATTGAACCATTTGGGATTACTTTATAATGTAGACTTTTACATTTTTGGATATAAAGTGGTGACAACAGCTTTTTCCATTGCTTTATGATTATAGATTTTAAGAAAAAGACTTTTATAAGATAAAATTAAAAAATGTGTAATTTTGCTAAAAAGCATGCTATACTTCTATAATATGATAAAATGTATTTCATTAAGTCCATTAACTTAACCACAGAATCTGGTTGATGTAGAATTTATTGCTTCTCCACTGAAGCATGTTCTTTCTCTGCATAGATAGAGTTTACTATGTGAAATTGTTTCCCATTTACTAGTCTGCTCATTATAGATACTGTTGCCCTTTAAGAATCTGTCATTTGGGGCTTAAAGCCAATCTTCTTGAAACAGCCTTTTCTCTTCTCTACATCTAGTCATTGGCTTCCTGGATCAATGAGCTCCTTCTCCTAAGCTTGCAACTTTCTCTCTTAAAGGATAAAATTCAAATAGCTTTCCTCTCAAGAAGTTCAGGCTCTTTTTGTTCACAGAGAGTCCCTGGAAAGTCTAGAAAATCCTTCAACCCGTGGCTTTAAGATTACTGAATTCTAAGGCTCTTTTCTCCAGAGTTTAATGAACTATATGCATGATGTCTCAGTTAATTCATTGGCTTTCATAGGTGGTGGGCAAGCATGATATACAACACTTAGAGTCACAGAAATTCAGTTCTAAAGTACTTTGAACTCCTTGCTCATTGCCTCAGCAGAGTTAGGACCTCAACCAAGAGTGGCAAAACTTTTTGTACCTCCTTTTCAAGATGAGTTATTTCCACGCAGTAGCTCACAATCTGGAAGACTTCCAAGTTCTATTTATTTTATATTCAAGCTATTTTCTTCTTCCACTGTTCCTTGCTGTATTTCAAACGGGTTCCTGGTCACTTCAACATTTGTATGCCTTTCCTCCCTTCTCTCATGTACTTAGGAGACTTTTGGGGAAATTACAAGCATTTCCTTTAAAAGAGGAAATATTTCCAGTCCCTACTCAAACTTCCCAAACTACTGGAGGTTTACTTTTAATGTTTCTATCCATTCTTGCTTGCTGTTAATGATTCAGTCCTTCATATCATAGGCCCAAAGATCATGGATTTAGCTGGAGGAATCATAGAGGGTGTTTACTCTGACACTTTCATCTTATATATGACGAAATTAAGGTCCAAAGTCACATGTGTCTAACTGTGAATTTGATTCTGGGTACTTTGATTATAAATACTTGACTATTTTCACCACACCATTATTTCTCTCTCTTATCACTTTAATTTTTTTCCCCCGATGTCTTTCTCCTATAGTAATAGGGTTAGCATTTTTATAGTAATTTAAGGATTGAAAAGCATTTTCCATATGTTATCTCTTCTGATTCTCACAACAACCTTTTGAAAGAGATTCAATTATTATCATTCTTTTAAAAAAAATGATAAAACTGAGACTAGGAGCAAGTAAGTGACTTGCTCAAGTTCATGAAACTTATAAGGGTTTGAGGGTATTTAAAGTCACATTTTCCTGACTCCAAATCCATCACTGTATCCAGTATGCCATCTAGCTGTGATTGAGGTTAGGTTTTCCTTGTACTTTTTTTAGGTGGAATGATTTTGATTTTTACAGTGACAATGGCAAGCAATAACAAGAAGACAAACATCTGTTTAATTTTATTAAGGACTGATACTTAAAATTATTTCTTCTTGGTCAAATATGACTTCTAGGATAAAAACATAAAGAGGGTTGATATTATACCATAGAGGTCTTTCCAAAAAAAACCCAATCTACTTTTCTCACTTTTTGTGATGACTTTATATACACTTTGCAAAGCAATACCCTTTTACAACACTTCAGAATTTGGAGAGGTAGTTTCCATAGTGACAGGCTGCTGTAGTTGTTGATTGCCATATGGGATACAATTTCATACATTTTTAAAAATTAATATATACGTATATATATAGTGTTCAAAAAGTGCCTGAATTAAAAACAACCCAGTTTTCTACAGTGATTCAGTGATTCCCCTCTGCTACCTCAAATATCTCAGTTGTTATAGAGAATGAGTTACTGTTTTGCAATTTCCCGTTTTGTTCAAATGTCGCCTTTCATTGATATCTGTGGTGAAGTGTGACACATTCTGCATACTTTTCCTTTCCTGCCAGCTTGTGTTTGATTGTTTCCGTCAGCTACATGATTTCTAGACTTTCCCCAATGACATTCAGTAGCAAGAGTAATTTGATAACACTTCAGTGGAAGGGGGTTCTTTACACCAAACTTTCCTTCTTTTTCTGCTCATTTCCACAACTAAATTTCTAACTTCTTCAGTGAAATTCCTAGGGATCCTACTCTGTAGCATCACTTCCCATCATCACCTCAATGGTTGGTTGGAGGATTTCCAGACATGCCATGAAATCTTATTAGTATTAAACTTTAATTGAAAATCCATATGAGAAAATGTCGTGGGAGGTTTCCATTTCTTTCTCCTGCAAGTATAAATAGATTCACATTCAAAACAAAGTATAGATAGATCAACGAACCAAGATAAAGTCACCCAAAGAAGAATTCATTCTCTTCAGCAATGTGAACCTTCAGCCTTAATATGATCTCTATAATTTGCTGAAAGTGAAAGGGGCAAAGGATACTGAGGGGAAAAAAACTCTGTTTGAGGGACATGCTATTTATTCTCTCTCTCTCTCACTTGCTTACAGTAACTACCTACCAGTCACTTTGATGTTTTAGCTGCTGTTATTCTGAAAGTAAATATGAATGGCAACATTAAAGCTCCCTAGCTGAATGGAGTCTAGAATAAAAAAACTTGAAATCATATGTTCAGCAGACTAAATGAAAATATCAAAAAACAAAATCAAATGAGGAGAATTCACTACTCAACCATTTATTCAGAAGGATGATGGATTCAAAAGTCAGAATGAGCTATATATTTCTGGTTATGGCCCTTGTAAGAATTTGTTTTCTATGACTAATGCATATTTGTTACAAGAGTTTTGGTTTTCTCTCTTTTTTCAGTTGAGGAGACATGGGAAGGAGAGAAAATAAATGCTTGTAAAATTAAGAAAAAAGTTTAAAAAAACAGAATTAGCTTCAAGTTAGGGTTGTCTAGCATGCAGAGTCCATGATTCTATAGAAATTCTATAGAACACATGTGCCACAGTAGAAAGAGAACAGGATTGATAGAGGACCCAGATTTGAATCCCAGCCCACTTGCTTACTTACTATATGATCTTGTCCATTTTGTCTTGCTTCTCAGAGCTCTGGTATATTCATTAGTAATATTAGGGTGTTGGACTAGTTCATTAATAGGGCCCCTTTTAGCTCTAAAATCCCATGATTTGTGAATTTTTGCAGCAGAAGATAAGCTAAGAAGAGATATTCCTAAATTTATCTATCCAAAAGAACCAGAGAATCAATACTTTTTTCTTCCTTCCTTCCTTCCTCCCTTCCTTCCTCCCTTCTTTCATTTCTTCTTCCTTCCTCTCTCTTTCTCTCCTTCCTTTCTTTCATTCATTCCTTCATTCTTTCCTTTCTGTCTCTTTTCTTTCTCCTCCTCCTCCTCCTCCTCCTCCTCTCTTTCTTTTCCCTCTCCTCCCCTTCCCCCTTCACCTGTGATTTCATTGTATAGCAAATTCCTCTAGTGGAAAAAGATTCACTCACTAATATGGATCGGCAAAGTGATTATATCCTCTAGAATTAGAATTGCTTCCTAGGGTACTGAGTTAAGTTACTTGCTCAGATTTATATAACTATTATAAGTCAGAGTCTGATCTTGAACCTAGGCTTTCTTGTCTTCAAAGCAGGTCCTTTCCTCACTAGGACGGGTTGCCATTCAGCTTCTATGTAATACATCACTATTGTTCTCTATTCAATATATTGGCAACCTTGCCTTCATAGTAGAACAGTAAAGGTAAGGAAAAAAGAAAAGATAGATAACTGGTCTCAATGGGACATACTAATGGAACTGTCAGCTTGGTAGAGAGGAGAAATTTCAGAAATGTCTGGTGACATTCTACAAAATAGTTAATTCATTTCAGGGATCAAAAAGTCAACTGATTTTGAATTGATTTGATTATCTGACTATAGAAGTGTTGAGATGACCCCATCTAAGGCTCCTACAACTGTAGATTCTATATGGATTTTAATATATCTCCTATGTTTCTTTAATGGTCAGGACATTGGCTTTGCATAATATTGACAGGAGATAGGCATAAATGGAAGAATAGTCATTCTTTTTATACAAGGAACCATGGAGTTTAGAATTGGACTTAGTTAGAACTCAGTTCTCAACCTCCTTTTGCCACTTAGCAGCTAGGTAATTTTGGCAAAAATAATTAAGTCTCATTTTCTTTCTGTGTAAAACCAGACTAATCCAACCTATTATGATGCTCAACTGAGATAATTTGTGTGCAAGCTTGAAAGATAGACAAAGATGAAAGTATTGGTGGTAGTGATTTTGAAGGACTCCATTTACTGGATATCGGGTAGCCATCCTTGTGATTTAAACTTATTTACACATATCTTTACAAGAGATATTTGGTCCTATTGTCCAAAAAATTGGGAACATTAGTCAACCTCTCTGCTTTAAATTATGGTCACAATTAAAATAATGCTCTCACTGTTGTCTGACCAAAGGAGAGCACATTGGGGCCATCACTTCCATAGTTCTAGATATGATTTTCTATTAATGCAATCTAAACCCACAATTGCTGTTTTGATTGCAAGTCATTCATTCTGTTTTCATCAATTTTGAGTATGTAGTCAACTAAAATGCTGGTTTTTTTCAACATGTACTGTTTTCAAGGCCAACTTATGCTTGTTAATTGGATTTTCTGAATCCAAGTGTGGGAATTTATATTTACATTTTGATAGGTCTGTGATTTCATTGATGGGAGTATTCCCTAACCTACTACAGATTGCAACCAATCTACAGCTTGATGCTCTGTAATAAATGTCCACAGGGGATCATTATGTCATGCTGGAAAACTCTGAGTCTTTTAATATTTTGTGGCCACCAGCTCAATACTCAGTCTAGCTATGTATTATCTCTTTCTCTCACTCTATGATTGACCTATCTTACTTTTTTTCTGGTCCATTTCATGAGTACAAGTTGTAATAGCTAATTTGCTACAGCTAATTTGCTCCTACCCTTACATCTTTCAATTTCCTATTAGGTCACTGGATTCTCCTAAGATTGTGGAATTCCTTGGTTGGCCAGTCCATAGTAACAATAAGAGTGATCATGAAAAATGTATTTGTTGGCAGATTGTAGTAAGGAATCACTGAATGATTTGTAATGACTTCCCCAAAGTGATCCAGCCTATTCTCCCTTTCCTATTCAATTTTAGGCACAACACACTTTCAATCTACAGTGTCTTTCATATCTCCTGTATGTAACTTATCTTTTGCACTACACCAAAAGGCATGGTATGGAGCAAAGGGGATTTGGAAAACAGCTCTTCTCCAACATTCTCTGAGCTCTGAGGAGGTTATGGACTTGACTTGGAGGAAAATTACCCGAAGTGTCACTGATCTTAATCTCAGGAAAGAGACTTATATGTAGAACCTGAGAACCTAGCAAGCAGAAAGAAGGAAGAAGATGAAAGAAAGGGATACCATTAAGAGCAGAAGACACAAAGTTTGGAGTTATGGAAAGTGGGTTGTGACATCAACAATGGCTATGATGAGCCCTAAACCAGGATGGCATATTTCTAACATAAGCTGTGTCCCAAGAAAAACCTGTAACGTAGTTCCAGTTCAGGGTAGGGAAAAAGATTGATGATGTTTCTTTTCCGTCCTTTTACTCTCCCTCTGTGGATATCAAATGTATTGTAGGTTATTTCCTCATTTTAAACTGCCTTCTCTCTGGGATTAGGAAATGTTCTAAATGTGTGCATTGTTTCTTAAGACAAAAATGTCATAAAAATATTGATGACAAAAATCCCAAGCTATGTATTATATCTCAGTTGATGCTTATAGATGCCAAGTGGGAGAGAGTGAGATGGAGGGTACATTTCAGAAAAGGGACTTCATTCCTGAGTTAGATGTGGGAATTATGATTCACACTTTGGAAACATTATGACAGAATATGAACACTAGTAATGGAATTTTACAAATCTGACAAAAACCCAAAACCTGGGTATCCATAGAAACAAATTTCTGATCTACTAGAGACTTAGGCTGAAAAGAAAGTTAAGTAAAGGCATTTATACTGGCAGTCATCATTTTGCACATTGGAGTTAGAAGATAAAAAGGACACCTCACCCCCCAAAAGGGAAGTTGAATCAGTAGAAAGTGAAAGTCACATCTCTGAATGGAAAATGAACAGCTAGGGAAGCTCCATTGTGAGAAAGAGAGGCAGAGTAAAATAGGCATGCTCAAAAAGGTCCTCTGGCTCAGAGGATAATTAACAGTGCGATCTTCCTAGTTCTCTAGCAATACCTGCTATACATGTACACATGTATGTGTACACACAGACTTACAAAGGCACACATACAATTTGTACCAAACTGTTGTTTCATTGCTGAGGGGAAATTCTGATGAGAAAATCCTTCTACTCATGCAAATTAATATGTGTCTTGCCATTTTTAGACTTTCTGAATTACCTGGAGTCTTGGAAAGTTAAGTTACTTAGTTATAATAACCCTTGAAAGAGAAATCTGAGAAGACATCTTACCATTTCAACATCGAAGTGGGAGGTTATGGATTGGAAACCCTACATATAATGCTCAGGGTTATATAATATGTGTCAGAAACAGGATTGACCCCAAACATTCCTACCTTATAACTTTTTACCCATTATGCCATCTGTCTTTTGTGAGCGTGTGTGTGCATCCATACACTACAGATTCTTAGTCCCTGTCTTCTAACTTAAAGAAAACCTTTGCCTCTAATATCATTAGTTTCTTGCCCAAATTTTTGAAATTCCTAGATTCCAAGAATTTCTTCCTAATTTCATTCTGAATTCTTCTTTAGAGGATCCACCTTGACTCTCATTGAAATGAGCCTTATAGCTATTACACTGCTTCAATAGTTTTTCAATATTTTTTCAAATTATTTTGACAGCTTTTATTTTTATATCACCAATATTTCTAAATGTCTCCCTCTTCCTTTCCTTCCACAGGGAATTATTCTTTATTTAAAGAAAACAAGGAAAAAAACAGTTTGGTCAAATGAATAAACATACTAAAAATGCCTGGCATTATATGTGGTGATGCTGACACATATCCTTTCATCCTCCCAGTTCTATATTAAAGCAGAGAAGGAAGAAATGGCAGCTTCTCATATTTCTCTTTTAAGAGTTATAATATAAATCTCTTCTCAGGATATTTTCCCAACCAGGCACTCTTTCTTACAGTATAGCATCCCAAGAAAGCACAACTATGACTCAGGATTCTAAGGATAAGACTGGGAGGGGGCAGGGGTTTCTAGTACTGTCACTCCAATAACAATTAGCCAATTTACATCAAATGGCATAACAGACAGAAATTTAATGAGAAGAACAGGTGGTATAAAACCTACCCTCCAACCTGGGGACATACTCTTTCCTTAAACATACCATACTAGCTACTCATCCCTGCCCCCACACACACTATCCTTGGGAGAGTGCATTTAATCTTGGAGTACAATGGTAGTGAGGCACACATATAAAGAATTCATGCAACAAAGGGGCACATCAAGGCTCCTGGCTCTGGAAGTTCTTTTCTTTCTGTGGAATCCTCCCTAAATGTATGCTGTTAGTGAGGAGTCTGTAACTGAGGAAAGGTGTGGTATTCATGATCTTTTACTCAACTAGTTTGGCTGCTTGTAGAATTTGGCATTTCAATCTGCTCCCCTACTCTGCTGGCATGTCACTGGGCTTCGTTGTTGCTGTTGCTGTTCAACATGCCCTTCAAACTTTCCAGACCTTTCCAGACCTATAAAGTTACTGCCTGAGCCCTTTCATATTGAGACTGATGCTTACTCATCTTCTGACTACCGTGGTAGTATTTTTGACCCTGGTGAACTGTGCTGTCTCTGGGCACCAGTGGACCTCTGTTGGAACCTCTAGATCTCCTGAACTCCCAAAAGTCATTGGATTTGGAAACTCTAAGCGATTTGTCTGCCTAATATTAGGAAAGAAAGAAACACAAAAGAAATAGAGGGGCCATGTGATCATAGATATATGGTAATCATGTGGAACAATTTGGTCTACTTCTTTTCCCCTACTTTCCAGTTCAAAGTAGCCTTCTTAATTTGAAGATATAGAGAAAAGAGCATGAGAGATGGACAGTGCACTATTTTTGTTTGCACATTCAATTCCAGCTCAGCAATTTGTAAGTTGTAAATTCTGGCTGCACAGCCAATTAGGAGGCCTTTTGTCATTATATAACAGCAATTCCTCAGTCATAAGTGGCCAGAAACAGACTTCCAAAATTCCATATGCTGCATTAGAACCAGGGAGAGAATAAATGCACTTGCTCTGCAAAATCCACCAGATAGGACAGATCTGAGCATGCTCCCCTTTTTACGTTAAAATCTTAGTTTCTGTGATGTTGTTTCTAGTCAGTTTTTACACTCTTTTTTTAAATTCTCATTAAGAGGCTTCTTAATTCCACTTTTCTTTCTTCCATCAGACTGCTATCATCTACATATCTGAGATTGTTGGCAAACTTAATTCCAGCTTTTCATTCATCCAGTCTGTTATTTTGCATGATGTGCTCTTCAGGTGACAAAATATGGCCTTGTCCTATTCTTTTTCCAATCTTAAACCAATCAGTTATTCCATGTTCATCTTTTACTGTTGGTTCTTGACCAACATGCAGGTTTATCAGGAAACAAATACGATGATCTGGTATTTCACTTTCTTTGAGGATTTTCCACATTTTGTTGTGATCCACACAAAGACTTTAATGTAGTCAATGAAGCAGTAGATGTTTTTTGGAACTCCCCTTTTTCTCCATAATTCAGCAAATGCTGTCAGTTTGGTCTGTAGTTCCTCTGCCTCTTTGAAAACCAGCATGCTCTTCTGATAATTCTTGATTCACATTCTGTTGAAACAAAACAAAAAGCAATGAATTCAATAGTACTTTTGAATGAAATTGCATTTTATTAATCATAATTTGATACAACATTGCTTTTTTACATTACTTTTTTTCCCACCTGCCAGTCTCTTGGCACAAGTTTATATTGTCCTGTATCTCTTCAGATTCTTTTTCTTCTTTATTTTGATCTTGAAACAGAAAGAAAACATTTTATTCTTTCAAGGAATATATCATTCTTCCCCAAGAATCTTTGGAATATAAGGGTTTCTTCATCACTTTCATCTCTTCTAGCAAGGCACACATGTTTATTACTTGGTTCTGGGAGAAACATGAATTGTGCAAGTTTTGGTAACTTTTTGGGAGTGGGGAGAGCCTTCTTGCAAATGGGAGAAAGGCTTTTATAAAAAGTCTTGTTTTGGTTTGTCTAGAATACTTTGAACAGTCAATAACTCAAGTAAATTTCTCACCTGTGACAAAAATGCATCATGTCCAGCTGGCATCTTATATAGTATTAACATTTTTATTGTCAACTACAACAATAGTTGAAAGAAAAGCTTTCTGATTAGACTGAGTAGTGAATGTCTTTGGTTAGGGACAGGAGACTGTTCCTAACAGATTTCTGAGGTTTTGTTAATATACCATGCAGTTCTAGACTGCAAAAACCTGCAGCTGTGGGGAAGAATTGGGTTATTATTTTATATGCCCTAAAACTTTTTCCTTCATTTTTCATTGAGTAAAGGAGTGAGGACTCTCTACCATGTGGGCTAGGAACATTCTCATTTTCCACTTTCCAGAGACTTTGGGCTAATTGAGTCTTTACTAATATCCTGGAAAAAATGCAAAAAAGTTCATATTATATCACAAGCTTCTAACTTCTATAAGATTGCCATATAAAATATTCAGATATATTGATAAGAGGGCTATTTGGAAATGGACATTCCACATTTGAAGAACAAAATCATAGACTGTTTGAATTGAAAGATCTTCTAGCCTGATGGTTTGATAAATGTTAGGGGATGAAATCACCTTTAAGATGTCAATGAATATTGAGTACTCCTCCATATTATTGCAATGTTACTGCTGATACTGCTAATATCTAGCATTTATGTAGCACTTCAAGGTTTGCAAAGTGCTTGATACATATTATCTTTGTTGATTCTTCTAAGATTTAGAAAGTTGGTGCTATTGGTCTCCCTATTTTAGAAATGATGAAACAGAGGCTAAGAAAGGTTAAGTGATGCCCAAGCCCTAGTAAGAATCTGAGGTAGGATTCAAACTCAGGTCTTCTGGACCTCAAGTCTCGTAGTCTACCATGCTACTTAGCTTCCTGCTACTATTATTGTATGCTGATTGAGAAAATTACATGACAGTAATGCAATGAACTCACAAGAACTCTTAAATAAAATTATATTTTATTAATCACAACACTAATACAGTAAGATCCACAAATACTTTAAAACAGTAAGTTGCTTAGAGTAAGATATCATTTACTAAGTCTACACAAGGGATGTATCCCAGAGACATTCTAAAATCAGGGATCCAAAACAATTCATTTTCTTCCCCCTCAACCTCTTCCCTCTTCCATCCGCCCTATATCTGATGGGAACCACTGTTTTCAGTCTCCCAGGTTCATAACTTCACCATTATCTTTGACTCTTCATTCTCTCTCATCCCATACATCTAATCGGTTTCCAAATCTCACCGTATCTATCATCACAATATCCGTTGCGATTGATTCTGTCTCTACACCCATGGCTGCTACTTTCGTTCCAGCCCTCATCATGTCTCTCGTAGAATACTGTAGTAGCTTTCTAATTGCTCTCCCTCCCTCCCTCCTTCTGCTTTAGTCTGTAACTTACACACTGCCAAAGTAATTTTCCTGAAGCCATAGATCTGACCACATGACTCCTCTACTCAACCTACTCCAGTGGCTTTTTGTTACTTCTAGGATGAAAACAACACCAGCAACAACAAAAACTTCTGTCTAGCTATCATCATCCTCTACAATCTGGCCTCACTCTAACCTTGCAGACTTGTTGGACACTCCTTCTCCTCCTGTGCTCTGTGATCCAGGAAAATTGCACTTCATGCTTTTCTTGAAACATGATGTTAATTTCTCATGTCTAGACCTTCGCATTGGCCATTCCTCATTACTTGGAATGCATATCCCCCTGCCCCTTACTTCTACCATGCAAAGTTCCTTGTACTATCTTCTGCAGGAAGCCTTTCTTTATCATCCTTTCACTCTCCACTTCAAACTATCCTGTATGTAACTGCTTCATTTATTCACTTTACAATCATGCTTTTTAAACATACAAACATATATCCATACATAAATATGTGTATATATGAAGTGTATAAAATATATGCATTTGTCTCCATCACTAAAATATAAGCTCCATGTGAATAAGGATTGTCTCATTCAGTATCTATCTATCTATCTATCTATCTATCTATCTATCTATCTATCTATCTATCTATCTATCTATCTATCTATCTATCTACCTGTCTATCTACCTGTCTATGTATCTATCTATTTATCTACCTGTCTATGTATCTATTTCCAGGGCCTCTTACATAGTAGGCATTCAATAAATACTTGATCTATTGTTATGCATCCAAGTATGAATTCCTGGATACCCTGTAGTAATTCTGCAGTCTTTCAGAGATCCATAGTCCTTCAGCTCGGTAGCACTGATCTAATACAACTGCTTAATTTTATAACTGAAGAATAAAGGATCAGAATGATTAGGTTACTTGTCCAAGGTCACACAGTAAGTAGAAATATGAGCCACATTTCCTGAGTCCTAGGACAATGTTGTTTCCATTGTAGCTGGTGAAGCGCATGTTAGCTAATACCATATAAAACATGAGAGCTGTTTCCAAAGAATGTCTTATCTGCCTACAAGTCCATTCAATTCCAGTTGGTGAGAAGCTTATATTTGAGTATACTTATCCTCTCCAATCATTGGATGTTGCTTACTGAACAGTATGATATTGAATTTCACCTATGCCCATCCTGGCATTTTACCTTTTACACTGAGAATACAGGTCTTCTATCACATTTCTCTCAGAAGAGTTTTTCAACAGTAAATGGTTGCTAAGTTCTTTCATGTCAGTAAAGAAGCAAAAGCATTATTCAGAATAATTGATTGTATTAACTCTAAATTTGTACATGCTTTGTAATATAAACAGTTAAGAACCAGCTTCTTTGACAGTTTGCTTTGGGTTTTATCTTTTAGCAATGTTTGGGAGGAGATTCAAGTGTTTAATTCTGTCACTTCAAACCTCTAAATTACAGAAAACATGTAATTCTTGCTTTGTTAATTTCCTTCTTAAAATGAAATCTGTGTTTTTATGAGCAAAATTGGAACTAAATCAATGAGATATTCTACTTTCCTTCCTGCTTCTCAAAGGTAGAAAGTAAATCCTTGATGAATCATTTTAGAATTTTTCCTGATGTAGATACACAAACATTTATAAAGGTGCCAATTAATCATATTTTTAATGAGTAAGTGATCCTTCTGTGAGAAATAATTGAAATAAGAGGTCATCGAGCTGTGGCAAGTATAGATCACTGATCCATGTGGGAAAAAGGGGGGTGGAAGGAGACTTAACTGTCTTTTAAAATCAGATTATTTTTATGGGAACAAGTTGAAGTAATAATGCAATAGGAAAAATACAGAGAAGGTTACAAAGATATTAGAATTAGTTTGGCTAGAAGTGTGCTATTTTATGATTGCTAATAAGTAAAGTGAGGACAAAGCATCAAAGTAGACTGGGTGGTAGATTAGAGTGATTTCCAAAAATTATTCATGATTACATTTATGGATTGTTTTGTGGGTTATGGGCATTTTGTGTAAATTATTTCATTTTCTCCTAATAAGGAGATAGTATATTCTGAGATAGTATGTGTATTATCACTTCTGGTTTTTACAGATAAATAAATGAAGTTGCCAGGGACATGCCCAACATCACATAACTCATAAATTGAAAAGCTGACACTTGAATTGAGGTATTCTGACTTTAAATTCAGAGTAGTATTCTGCAGGAGAGTGTAGAACTTAGTGGTGAGAGATCTGCATTTGAATCCTGATTCTTATACGTAGTGTTGCTCTTTGACTGTGGACAGGTCAGTCAACCTTTTTTGAACTTCAATTTCCTGATCTGAAAATAAGGACAATAATTCTTGTAGTTCTTACCTCAAATGTTCATTAGGAGGGTGAAAATAGTGATATACAAAGTGAATTTTTATTTGTTATTTTTACAAAAGCCCTCTTTAAGGAAAACAACCACCACCACTACTGCCTTTACCATTGACAACAACAAAATTTTTATCTCACACATGTATGAACTTTTGTGTTTCAAAGAACTTTACTCCCAATGAAAAATAGATCTGAAGGGGTATAGTCCTCTTGATCTGCTCTGCGCAGAGCATGCCTCATGCCCATGGAGGCCCTCATGCATCCTTTGGCCCCTGTTATATTACATAGATTGCTGGCTGCCACTGAGACAAGAAGAGTAGATCACTCAGTAGACTTTAAAAGGGTCCACTAAAGTTCTCTTTCATCTCTTCTGCTGATCATGTCAGGATCCTTTGATCCCTTGGGCTTCCTATGAATGTGAGCAGCAAGAACATGTACTATTTCATTTCTGAAAGCACTAGTGACCCCTTTCATGTTGTATATTGTTCTCTGAAATGTTCTTTGAAGTGCTTCCAAATGATCATACTGTGTAATCCTTATAACATAGCAAGTAACCCTTTCAAATTTCTCAGTGTCTTCCTCAAAGATGTTTAATTTGTGTCCTCAATTGAATTTCTGAAAAGTAGTTTGGTAAAACTCAAAATAAAAAAGTTATCTTGAAGTCAGAACATTTAATTTCAAATTCTGTCTTTACTTTAGACTAACTAGGTGACCTCTATCAAATCTTTACTCTTTCTATGACTCCATTTCCCTATATGTACAATGAGACAGTGTGGCAAGATGATTTCTAGGGGTCTATGACACTGCTTTGACATTTCATAGCACAAATGTTAAAAACAAGGTATTTGCAATTATTATTAAGAAAATTGTTAGGAGATAGGTTACTAGATATTGGGTGAGTGGAGGGCATGCAGTTGTAGGAAAGATGCCTTGAAGAAGATGATGCTTGAGCTATCTTAAAGGAAAGGAAGTAGCTTATGAGGCAGAGGTAAAGAGGGAATACATTTCAGGTACTTGTGATGGTGAGTGAAAAGACATGATGGTGGGAGTTCTAATGCTGCATGGATGAATAGAAAGTAATCCCGTCTTGTTGGATTTCAGAATGTGGGAAGGGGAGAAACTCTCATCTCATAAACCTGGAAAGATAGATTTGATAAAGGTTATATAGGATTATAAAAGATAAATGTAGGAATTTGTATTTGATCCTAGAGTTAATAAGGAAGCCAGTGGAGTTGACTGAGTCTGAGAATAACATGGTCAGATCTGTACTTAAAGAAAAGGATTTTGTTAGTGGTGTATGTGATAGCCTGGAGTAGTGAGAGCTTGAAACTAAGAGGCCTACTTTCTGTTTTCTTGAGGGCTACTTTCTGTTTTGTTGACTTCCTCATTCCAGGCATCTGGTCTCTCTGTTCATGTTGCTTCCTTCTGTATATACACACATATTGCGATCATTCCCAGCCTTCTTCTAATGGTTTTAGTTCAAACCTATTGTATTGTCTTCTTTTCAATTTTCCTACAAGCTCCTTTACTTCCTTGATCTTTAAAACTAGTATTTCTTCCACATGCTTGATTTTGAAGACACTGCTTCAACTCTGAGTAAACCATGACTCAGGAACTCTCTGCACTGTTGACTTCTGTTTCTCCCATTCTCTCTGACTCACAGGGCTTGAAAGAGACACTGGCATATTAACTGGTTCTGAATCACTGGTTCTAAGGTATTAACCTATCACTATCCTTCAATGAGCTATCATTTTTTGAGGTTCATGCATTCCATTTCATCCAGGGGCTCTTTATTCTTTTTGCTGTCATCTACTGACCTTCAAATCGTTTCAAATTTTTCTTTCTTTTAAAAAATTATTTTAGGTGCAGATAGGAGGTACAGTGGATAGAGCTCATGCCTAGGAGTCAGGAGGACCTGAGTTGAAATGCAGCCTCAGACACGTCAGTTACTAGTTATGTAACCCTGGGCAAGTCACATAATTGCCTTGCCAACACACACATGTGTATATATATACATACACATATATATATACATATATTATATATGTATATGTATGTATGTAAACACACACATAAATATATGTATGCATGTATATGTATATATATAATAAATTTAAGCATGGACACAAATATACAAAGAAAAAAATTAACAAAATATTCATATATGAAACATAACTTCTGTTATGTTCCACAGTTTTAAAGGATATATTAAATTTAACAAATTTATTAACAAGTTAACAAAATTATCCTGTTTTTAATTACTTTAAATTATAGCTTATAATCTTATTCTCAATTTGTACCATAATCCTGAGGGATTTCAATATGCATTTTGTCCACCTCCACCTTATGTTGATAATGCATTTTTGCTTTTTGTTAATGTAATTTTGCTTCTTAGTGGGAAGATCTCTCCCATCCATTAATGAGCCTATATGACCTGCTTGGGTCACATGGAAGCCTGAGTCACAGGAGTCAAGTCACATGGAATAGGAAGGGGTGGAGCAGGACAAGGCAGAGTTAGAGCAGAACTGAGAGGAAACTGGTCAGAAGTTAGAACTGAGGAAGAGAGAAAGCAGGCAGCTGGCTAGAGTGGCTAGACAAGTGAGAACTTGTCTGTGATTTTGTTTAAGGGAGCTGGTTTATGGGAAGCCTAACAAGGGGAAGTCTTTTATAGATTTCTTTGTCACTATGATGGATTTAGCTTTCTGGTGTCTGAATAAAATGTTTTGGTTCTGTCTCCTGTGTGGAGAGTCTGATGTGTTTCACAATTCAGAACTGTACTGACATTCATAGCTACTGTAGGCACTATGAATGTCGCATTGGCACTACACACCTTTACAAGTTTTTTGTTATTTTGCTTCTCTCCATGCAGTCAATATTTCAGCTAGAATATTCAATATCTCTGTCTCTGGGATCATGCATGGAACGTTCTCCCCTTGGTGTCTTTGGTGAAGTTCTTCTCTATGTTTCTCATATCCTTCCCTTCATGTGGTAAATTCATCTCTATTAAAAGTAAATTAAATGTCATATCATCCATGAAATATTTCTGTTCCTTCAAGTTGGCAACAATTTATTCCCTTTAGATTTTGCTAGATACTATGTATCTTACTATTACTTACATAATACTGAATTGTTGTGTAATGTTGCATTTAGTGATATATATTGGCATTTAATTGACCCTCCAGATTGTAAATTCCTTGAGGACAAGGATGTTTATCTTATTTATCTTAGATAAATGAACTATTTCTCTTGGTTCCTTAACAGTATACTAAGAATATACTTAATAAATGCCTGTTATATTGTTGTATTACTCAATGCTATATTAATGTCAGTGTCTAAAACACGGTCTTTTCTTTGATAAGTACAATGTCAGTTGTTCATATGGGGCTGGAAGTAGAGTGAAGCAAACCTTGGTCCAAATTCCTTCTCTTACATCTGACTGCAGAAAAGTCACTTAAAATTTCTGAACCTCGGTTTTCTCATCTGTAAAATAGAGACAATAATGCCTGTAGCAACTGTATCAATGTAGGTATGAGAATCAAATAAGATTATTTTTGTAAGGTACTGAGACAAATGAAAAGTTCAAGAGACAGTGTTTTGGGGCAATTAATAATCAACTTATTAATTAGGCTAGTTGATAACAAATTCACAGTCAGTGGTTTCTCTGTAAACAAAGGCAAAACCATAGAATGCTTAAAAATCTTTAGAAAAAGAGCTGCCCCTGAAAGGTGAACATCAACACTGATGGGTGGACCTTTACATGAGAAGTTGGGCTAAAAATCTCAAACTCCTTCTGTTGAGAATGTGACTCTATCATGAGACTCCGTTGCCTCCAGCAATCTGGACAAAGTATTCCATCTCTACCCAGACCACTCCGGTTGATTTTCTCTTTTATGAACTTGGTCCTCCTAAACTCCAATGGAGAGCTACGAAGACGTGGGCTTAATGCTTTCAACTGAAATTCACCTAAATTCACCTAGATTAGATTCTGTTTATCCTACAGACAAGAAGGTCTCCTATCCCAAGATCACAGAATGTGTACCGAGAGGACAAGGCCAATCTCATCTATCAGACTTGTCTTTCAGAAATTGGTTGAATGACCTACAGGGTTTGGTCTCTAAATGAGGAAATAGAAAGGAAAAAACCTTAATCCTAATTTAACAATTGGTTGTTAATATAATAGAAAAATGACTTCTCTCAGTACTTTGTAAACCTTGAGTATTGTATAAATATTATTATTCAGTCATTTTCATTCAGATTTGACTCTTTGTGACACTATTTGGGGTTCTCTTGGCAATGATACTGGGATCATTTGCCATTTCCTTCTCCAGCTCATTTAGAAATGAGGAAACTGAGGCATACAGTATTAAGTGACTTGCTCAGGGTTAAGTCACATAGTGAGTGTCTGAGTTTGAATTTGACTTGAGGTATTCCTGATTCGAAGCCTGAGGCTCTATACACTGCACCACCCAGCTGCCTATGTATAAATACCAGTCATTATTGCTGAGTTGGTTTCACAGAATAACAGACAATCCCTTTTTCTTAAAGATGTGATTCTCTTCTTCTTTCTCCTCCTCCTCAGGCACAGAGTACAAATAAAATAACTCTTCCTACAGAGGTGTGGGAATCTGGTAATATACTTTAAGAGCTTCTTTTTAAAGAAAGTGATTTGCATTGATAGTTTGCTTCACATCTGTAACAGGGGCTCTGGTTTCCTAATTGACTCTTCCTGTTTTCTTTGCTATTTTGGATTTGTGCAGTAGTATGGGTTGCTCAATGACTCCTAGCCATAGTTACTCTTCTCTTTTACTAGTGGTCTGTATGAGGAAAGGTGTAGTACATGACTGAGGCATAGGAAACTAGAAAGAAAAGAGAATAGAAAGTACATGTGGATATTGACTCTATCTACTCACAAGAAAAGTCATATGTATTTCTATGCCTTATAAATGGGTATTTGGGCAGAGTTTGAATTGATGAACAGAAGTCAAATGAGGATCATGGTTTCCACTTGTATCCAAGGAGGGGAAAAAATGTAGCAAGTTACGAAAAATGTTTTATCGTTTATTCTTGGAGATATGTGTGTGTGTGTATATATATATATATATATATATATATATATATATATATATATATATATATAGAGAGAGAGAGAGAGAGAGAGAGAGAGAGAGAGAGACAAACAGAAAAACAGAGAGACAGAGGCAGATGGAAACAGAGAGGGACAGAGATAGATAGATAGACAGATAGATAGATAGATAGACAGATAGAGAGACAGAGAGAGAGTATGCACCAGTAAGCACCCCAGCATATACAAGGGGGCCTACTATCTATCACGGATTCTTAAATCTGCCTTTATAAAAGGAAAGGCGGGGGGAGGAGCCAAGATGGCGGAGTAGAAAGACTCACATATGCTATCTCCGAATCCACAGCCCATAAATTTCCTGTAAGAAGAACTCCCCACAAATTCTGGATCACTGCAAGGCACATGGAAACACAGTGGAAGAGATTTCCATTCCAGAGAGCCCTGGAGAGCCGTCCCCAGGGGTCTGTCGTGCCCCAGAAAGCGGAGCCCATCCCTGAGCTGCCCTGGCCGTGTGGCCGAGAGGAGTAGATCCGAGCAGGCTTCAGGGACGGAATCTCTGGTGGCTGCGAAGGTCCCTCCCCTCACAGACACTACAGGTCAGTGAGAGAGACGTCTGGGCTGGCCGAGAGGGGAGTGGGGTGTCTCTGTGACATGGGCCCCCTTGGGAGGCGGCAGTGGGGGGAGCAGGGGGGGCAGTGGCAGAGGCAGCGGTGGCTGGGACTCCCCAAGCAGGAAAGAGCTCCATTACTGAAGGTCTCTGCATAAACCCACTGAGGGAACTGAGCCTGGGAGGTGGCCCTGCCCCCACCCACCCCATTATTGAAGGTCTCTGCATAAAGCCCCTGAGGGAACTGAGCCTGGGAGGTGGCCCTGCCCCCACTCCAGCACCAGAACTTAAGCTCACATTGAATAGCAGCCACTTCCCACCACGGAAAGCCCTGAGGCTGGGAAGCAGCATTTGAATCTCACACCCCAAGCACTAGGTGGGCAGATCTAGGCAGGGATGGAGAGGAATCTCAGAAGTCAAGTAACTGGCTGGGAAAATGCCCAGAAAAAGGAAGAAGAATAAGACCATAGAGAGCTACTTTATTGGGGAATAGATGTTCCTTCCCCTTTCCTTTCTGATGATGAAGTACAATGCTTGCCATCAGGGAAAGACATGGAAGTCAGGGGCTCTCTCTATCCCAGACATCTCAGGTGGATGTCCAGTGGGCTCAGGCCATGGAAGAGCTCAAAAAGGATTTTGAAAATCAAGTTAGACAGGTGGAGGAAAAACTGGGAAGAGAAATGAGAGAGATGCAAGAAAAGCATGAAAAACGGGTCAATACCTTGCTAAAGGAGACCCAAAAAAATGCTGAAGAAAATAACACCTTGAAAAATAGGCTCACTCAATTGGCAAAAGAGGTTCAAAAAGCCAATGAGGAGAAGAATGCTTTCAAAAGCAAAATTAGCCAAATGGAAAAGGAGGTTCAAAAGCTCACTGAAGAAAATAGTTCTCTCAAAATTAGAATGGAACCGATGGAGGCGAATGACTTTCTGAGAAACCAAGAAATCACCAAACAAAACCAAAAGAATGAAAAAATGGAAGAGAATGTGAAATATCTCATTGGAAAAACAACTGACCTGGAAAATAGATCCAGGAGAGATAATTTAAAAATTATGGGACTACCTGAAAGCCATGATCAAAAAAAGAGCTTAGACATCATCTTTCATGAAATTATCAAGGAAAACTGCCCTGATATTATAGAACCAGAGGGCAAAATAAGTATTCAAGGAATCCATCACCACCTGAAAGAGATCCAAAAAGAGAAACTCCTAGGAACACTGTGGCCAAATTCCAGAGTTCCCAGGTCAAGGAGAAAATATTGCAAGCAGCTAGAAAGAAACAATTCCAGTATTGTGGAAATACAATCAGGATAACTCAAGATCTAGCAGCTTCTACATTAAGGGATCGAAGGGCGTGGAATAGGATATTCCAGAAGTCAAAGGAACTAGGACTCAAACCAAGAATCACCTACCCAGCAAAACTGAGTATAATACTTCAGGGGAAAATATGGTCTTTCAATGAAATAGAGGACTTTCAAGCATTCTTGATGAAAAGACCAGAGCTGAAAAGAAAATGTGACTTTCAAACACAAGAATGAGAAGAAGCATGAAAAAGTAAACAGCAAAGGGAAGTCATAAGGAACTTACCAAAGATGAACTGTTTACATTCCTACATGGAAAGACAATATTTGTAACTCTTAAAACGTTTCAGTATCTGGGTAGTTGGTGGGACCATGCACAGACGTACACACACACACACACACGCACGCACACACACATATATACACACAAGCATGCACACACACAGAGACAGAGAGCACAGAGTGAATTGAATAGGATGGGACCATATCTTAAAAGAAATTAAGGTAAATGGTGAGAGAGAAATGTAGTGGGAGGAGAGAGGGTGAAATGGAATGGGGTAAATTATCTCTCATTCAAGAGGCAAGCAGGAAACTTTTTAGTGGAGGGGAAAAGAGGAGAGCTGAGAAATAAACACGAAGTTTACCCTCATCACATTCGACTAAAGGAAGGAGTAAAATGCATATTCATTTTGGTATGGAAACCTATCTTACAGTTCAGAAAAATGGGGAAGAAGGAGATAAGCAGGGAGGGAGGGATGATGGAAGTGAGGGCAATGGAAGAAGGAAGCAATTTGAAGTCAACACTCTTGGGGAGGGACAGGATCAAAAGACAGAATAGAAACAATGGGGAGCAGAATAGGATGGAGGGAAATACAGTTAATCTTATACAACATGACTGTTATCGAAGTCATTTGCAAAACTACACAGACATGGCCTATATTGAATTGCCTGCCTTCCCAAAGGGAATGGGTGTGGAGGGAGGGATGGGGAGAATTTGGAACTCAAAGTTTTAGGAACAATTGTTGAGTATTGTTCTTCCTACTAGGAAATAAGAAGTACAGTTAATGGCGAATAGAAAGTCATCTGGCCCTACAGGACAAAAGAGAAGATGGGGACAAGAGAAGGGAGGGATGAGAGAAGAGAGGGCAGATTGGTGATAGGGGAAATTAGAAAGCTCGGTGTATTGGGGTGTGGGAGGGGAGAAATGGGGAGAAAATTTGGAACCCAAAATTTTGTGAAAATGAATGTAAAAAGTTAAATAAATAAACAAATTTAAAAAAATAAAAGGAAAGGCAACTTTTGAGGGGTCAACAATAACTTCAGTTACTTTGAACATACAGAAAAACATAAGTAGAGAGAGAAGGACCAGCAGACAGGGCTCTTACTGCCTGAATCAAAGCAATATTGCCATACAAATTACATACATCCCTGGATTGAGAGAGCCTTTACGTTTGAGCAGGTTGGGGGTATGAACATAAGGCTACTCAGAGTCTCAACCAGGTAATCACAAGATCCTTCTTGTAAGTGAACTCTCAAAGTAAAATATTAACCTCCAAGTATGTATAATGAATACTTGGCTCCTGATTGATTTGGAGTCAGCAGGCATGAAACCCACATGACAGCACAGCTGTGAATCCTCTGGGCTCAAAGCAGACTGAACCCTTAGATGCTCACAATCTAGCCTGAGCCTGGAAAAAACTCCAAACAGACAAATCTCACCTTCCTTTCTGTTACAGGTGGTCACTTGATTTGGAGCCAGAGGCCTGAGTTTGAATCCCAGCTATGATTTTATGTTTACTTTGATATTTTTTTCCTTTTGTTATTTTCATAAATGTTCTTAAAATAGACTTAGGTGATGCAGGCCAAGGGAATGCTTCATACTATACGATACTGAATACAAGTATGTTAAAAACAGGGATGCATTTCATGGAGATTTTTTGCCTTGATTTTCAAATTGCCTTTAAATGGAAACTAAGTTACTCATTTCAAAATTATTGAGTTAACACTATTATGTTGATTAAAAGAAAGCGACTTTTGGAAATCTAAACAAAATTTTAACATTTTTTGAGAGAAGACTAGAGTAAGAAATAAATTACTTTGTTTTTCCTTAATAGATTCCTTCAGAACAGAGGTAAAGAAATTCAAAGGCATGAGAACAATTGTTGGAAGAGAGTAGAGATTTATTTAATTAGAAGATAGGAGTCTTTTAATGTGGTGAATAAAACTGGGATATATCAGGAGGAAAAAGTAGACTTTTTATGCAATAAATTTGAACAAACTGGATCTTCCTACAGAGAAAACCAATTGGCAGCATGAGCCTGTGTTTGCTCCCCCATTTTTCTCTTGACTTGGGCAGCATCGGAATCCACTGAAACATGAACAGATTGTGACCTAATAATCCAATACCATGTTGGGAAACTGTCATGATGTTTATTTTTATATCAGTGGCAGTGTTTTGTAAAATCTTTTAATCAATAATACATTTATTTCATCTTACTTGTAAACCCTTGAGGCTTTTAAGGTATCCCTGTACTTACTGAAAAAAAAATCAAAACTGGAATAAATGTTTTATTGTTCAAAGGAACAAAAAAGTAACTGGATCATGTGATAATACTGTACAAGCTTCATCATCTTTGAAACATGACAAGTTTTTCTCCCTGACTTGAAAAGATGTATTTGAGTTCCTTTTCTCCTATAATCAACACTTCTTTTTGTTTTATTTTATGCTCCCATGATGACTTTAATTAGGATTGAATCCCAAATATCTGAAGACTAAAATCAAAAGTCTCCTGCTGATTAAGGAAACTAGAGAAACTTAGCTACCAGTCTCTTGAAATGCAACCAACTTCTTTCTAAAGAACAGTGAAGATAATAATTGAAGAAAACAATTTTCTAAAGGTTTGTTACATAATTTGACTTTGATAATTCTTCCCTTTAAAATTTTCCTTAGAGATGTTCACAGACATTTGGTGGGATTAGTTTATGGAATATTGTTGTCAAACCATCTGACAAAACAATTGTAAACAATAGACACTGATTTATTTCTTACAAATAAATATCCATGCTCATGCACAGAGAAATGAATCACTCAGATTGGTGTCACTGCAGTTACCCTGTGTTTTGATAGAATTTTCTTATCCTAGAAAGACTTTTACTACTTTTTACACTTACCTTTTAACTTCTGTTCTTTTCTCATCTACAATTTATTTAAAACAGTACAATCATCTTCATAGCTATCTACTGATATGTCAAAAACATTGCAAGTTAAGGAAAACTACCCCAAAGAACAAGTGACCTTCCATATCCACTTCCACACGTCTCCATCTCTGCCACACAGATAAGGACAATTTTTTCAAGCTACGCATTTTAATGTCTTTCTGCAACATCAGTGACATTTCAGAGACATTACTATTTTCTGCAGTCCAAAAATACATAGGGTCTTATACTAGTGACAATATCATAACACTGACTCATGACTTCAGGTACTTGTCTACCATGGTAACAGGCAGTTGTATTGCTAGAGAGTTCCTATCTCACATAAGTCACTGTGAGTCAATGGCTAGCCTTCCTTATGATTACCTCTGTATGATTTACTTATTAACAGGAAGTCAGTCAGCCATCAAGAATTTGTTAAGGGATTATTATTTACTGAGTTCTATGCTAAACCTTAAGGGACAAATAAAGGCAAAAGAAACAATGAAAAATAATCACCCTAAAGTGGAGTATGTTTTAATAGGATAGAAAAAATACAACTAGGTACAAACAAGATATATATATATATATATATATATATATATATATATATATATATATATATATATGATAGAGGAAAGTACTATTAAGTGGAGTTATCAGGAAAATTCTCCAATAGAAGTTGAGATTTGGGCTAAGCAAAGAAATTACGATGTAAGAGAATCGGCTAGTGAATTCCAGGCATGTGGGAACAGCAAGACTGGCATCAGAGTAAAAGCACTAAAATGGGAAATGGAGTCTCATGATCAGGGGGATATGAGATGGCCAGTTTGAGAGGATCTTAGAGTATTTGGAAGATTATAAGAAGACTGATGACTGTAGGAAGGAAGGGGATGGGTTATGAAGATAAGGACAAAAAATATTTTATATTTGATCCTTGAGCTGATAAGGAGTCACTGGAGCTCTGTATAAGAAACGTAAGTGACACAGTCAGAGTGCTTTAGAAAAAATTATATCTTGGCAGCTAAGTGAAAGATATGTGGAGTGGAGAGACTTGAAGGAAGACTCCCAATTTCGAACTAATTGTAGTACTCCACCCAAGAAATGATGAGGGCTTGAACTAGGGCTATGAATGTAGAGATAAATGGACTCATACGAGAGATTTTTTGGCAAGAGATTGGATTGGTGGCATGGGTATAAATAAGGAACCAAGGGTAAAAGCAAGGAGCCTGGATGACTGGGAAGATTGTGGTATCTTTGACAGTAATAGAAAATTAATAGAGGAAAAAGAAACATTGCTTAAGGAAGGGACTAAAAAGGTAAAATTCACAAATACTTATCCAAAGTTTTAATTTAATATTCTAGATACCTAAAACAATAATGAATGATATTTAGCACATATTTATAATCAGTAAATACCAGATTAGTTTCTGACTGACATCTACCTCTATAAACAAATAGGAAGGTTATTTATTGTCAAGGGTGTTTGGCGTATTGCCAGAGCAACTGTTACTGCTGGATATTTTATAAAGTTGAGGGAAAATCTGTTGACCCCAAGCCAAAGAAAGGTCATATTTAACTTATTTACATTGAATAAAATTACATTTCTGCTCACTGTTAAGGTCTTAATAGTTAGAACAGTAAAATCTCTGTGGTTTTCTATATATTTTCTAGATTTTCACAGTCCTTTTGTGATTTCATTTCAGTACATCAGTTGTACACTTATCAATATTATTATGCTTTTATGTCTCTGTATATGTATATAATCAATAAGTATTTATTATGTGCCTATTATGTACCAGGCACTATTTTAGACACAAGTATATAAAGGCAAAAATAAAAGTAACTACTCTTAAAAAGCTTGTATCTTATTATAGAAACAAGATGAGTAAGTTAATACAAATCTATATAATACAATTTTGGGGGGGAAGGAGAAGTAGCAGTTGTGGATATAAGGAAAGGTCTAACATAAGATAAGCTATATTAAATTAAGGAAACTAATTAAAATACTTATTTTGGGTGATATCTTGGGGAATAGGTCATGATTATTTTGTGGAAGATTCCAGATGATCCACTGATGTTAGCTGAACTAATTGACTTAATTTTGCCATGACACACTTTGAAACTTTAAATATCCTGATGGAATCTACACATTCTGACATATCAGGGATATGCTTTTACTATGAGATTTTTAAAAAGAGTCAAAGACATTTTATAGCAAAATAGACTAAATGAAATTTATACTCATAGCAAATATTTCCATATACAACAAGCATTTTGATGAATATTTAAGTTCATATTTTATATTTTAGAGGGTAAAATGACAGATATTGAATTTGAACTAGGATTTGCAAGTTCATATATGATTGGGGTATTGAGAATCTTGTTTGAGATAATTTGTGTATACTGGTGAAAACACTAGGACTGTAAGTCTGCATCTATATTCATTGGAGAAATTGGTCTATAATTTTCTTTCTCTGTTTTGGATTTTTTTGGTTTAGGTATCAGAACCATATTTGTGTCATAAAAAGAATTTGGTGAGACTCCTTCTTCGACAATTTTCCCAATTAGTCTATATAGTATTGGAATTAATTGTTCTTTAAATGTTTGAGAGAATTCACTTGTAAATCCATCTGGCCCTGGAGACTTTTCCTGGGATGGCTTGTTCAATTTCCTTTTCTGAGATGGGGTTAAGTACTCAACTTCTTCTTCAGTTAATCTGGGCAGTTTATATTTTTTAAAATAATCATCCATCTCATTTAGATTGTTGAATTTATGGGCATACATGTGGGCAAAATAATTCTAAATATTGTTTTAATTTCTTCCTCATTGGAAATTAGTTCACCCTTTTCATTTTTGATATTGGTAATCTGGTTTTCTTCTTTCTTTTTTTTTTTAATGAAATTGACCAAAGGTTTATCAGTTTTGTTGGTTTTTTCATAAAACAAACTCTTACTTTTATTTATTAGTTCAATAGTTTTCTTAATTTCAATTTTATTAATCTCTCCTTTGTTTTTCAGTATTTCTAATTTGGTATTTACTTGGGGATTTTCAATTTGTTCTTTTTCTAGCTTTTTCAGCTGCATGCCCAATTAATTCATCTCTTTCTCTATTTTATTCATGTAGGCATTCAAAGATATAAACTAACATCTGCTTTTGCAGTATCCCATAAGATTTGGTAGGTTGTCTCATTATTGTCTTTCTCTTGAATAAAGTTGATGATTGTTTCTATAATTTATTTTTTAACCCACTCATTTTTTAGGATTACATGGTTTAGTTCCCAATTAGTTTTTGGTTTATATTTCCATGGCCTTTGATTGCGTATAATTTTTATTGCATTATGATTTGAGAAGGATGCATTGATTATCTCTGCCTTTCTGTACTGGATTGTAAAGTTTTTATGGCCTAATACATGGTCAATTTTTTTGTATATGTACCATGTACCACTGAGAAAAAGGTATATTCCTTTCTATCTGCATTCAATTTCCAGAGTTTTATTCACCTCCTTAACTTCTTTCTTGTTTATTTTGAGGTTAAATTATCAAGTTTAGAGATGGGTAGGTTGAAGTCCCACACTAGTATAGTTTTCCTGTCTATTTCTTCCTGTAACTCTGATAACTTCTCCTTTAGGAATTTGGATTCTATGCCACTTGCAGCATATATTTTTAGTAATGAAATTGCTTCTTTGTCTATGGCGCCTTGTAGTAGGATATAGTTTCCTTCCTTATCTCTTTTGATTAGATCTATTTCTGCTTTTGCTTTGTCTGAGATTAGGATTGCTGCCCCTGCTTTTTTTACATCAGCCGAATCACAAAATATTCTGCTCCAACCTTTGACCTTTACCATGTGTGTATGCCCCCATTTCAGTTGTGTTTCTTGTAAATAACACATTATTGGATTATGGTTTTTAATCCATTCTACTATCAATCTCTGTTTTATAGGAGAGTTCAGCCCATTCACATTCACAGTTATGATTGCTATCTGTTTCTTTCCCTCCATCCTCTTTCCCCTTGTTTATGCTTTTAGTTCTCACTTCTCCTTTCCCCTCCACAATAGAGTTTTAATTTTGGAGCACTGCCTCGTTCATCTTCCCTCCATTCTTTCACCCCCTCCCCTTTAATTCCCTTTTCTCTTTCTACTTCTTCCCTTCATTTTAGTCTCCCTTCCCTTTTCTTTCCCCTTTCCCCTCCCACTGCCCATAGTGCTAGTTGTATTTCTATACTTAACTGAGTTTGTTGTATCCTCCTTGAATCCAATCAGATGAGAGTATCTCTCAAACAATGCTCATCTCCCTCGCCTCTTTCCCTCTACTGTAATATATTTTTGTGCCTCTTCCTGTGATGGAATTTATTTTTTTCTGCCTCCTTTTCACATCTCCCAATACAACCCTTTTGCATCTCTAAATCACATTTGTTACCCTCACATCATTTACTTCACCTGCTCCCTCTGTCTATGTATATCCCTTTTATATTTCATAATAAATATATAATTCTCAAGATTAACAAGTATCATCTTCCTTTATACGGATGGAAACAGTTTGCCCATATTGAGTAGCAAGGTTTTTTTCCCCTGTTTATCTTTTTATGCCTCTCTTGAGACCTGTTTGAAGATCAGATTTTCTATAGAGTTCTGGCCTTTTGGTCAGGAAGATCTGGAAACCCCTTTTTTCATTGAATGTCTGTCTCCTTCCCTGAAATATTGTGCTCAACTTTGCTGGGTATTTAATCCTTCGTTGCAGTCCCAGCTCCTTTGCCTTACAGAATATCATATTCCAATTCCTTTGATGTTTTAATGTAGAAGCTGCAAGGTCCTGTGTCATCCTGACTGTAGTTCCTCGATATTTGAATTGTTTCTTTCTGGCTGCCTACAGTATTTTCTTCTTTATTTGTTCTGGAATTTGGCAATGACATTCCTTGGTGTTTTTAGTTTGGGGTCCCTTTCAGGAAGTAAACAGTGGATTCTTTCGATGACTGTTTTGTCCTCTGAATCTAGGACTTCTGGACAATTTTCCCTGATGATTTCTTAGATGATATTGTCCAGGCTTTTTTTTCATCATGACTTTCTGATAATAGTCCTTAGATTTTTCTCTCCTGGGTCTATTTTCCAGGTCAGCTGTTTTTTCAATTAGATATTTTGCATTTTCTTCTATCTTTTCATTTTTTAGATTCTGTTTGACTGATTCTTGATGTCTCATAGATTCATTAGCTTCTAATTGCCTGATTCTAATTTTTATCATATTGTTTTCTTCAGTTAACTTTTGTATCTTCTTTTCCATCTGTCCAGTTCTTCCTTTTAAGAGTTATTTTCTCCAGTTAGGTTTTTTACTTCCTTTTCTGTTTGTTCAATTGTTCTTTTAAATTCTTCTGTGATTTTTTTTCATATTTTTAAAGTCATTGGTTGGTTTTTATTCTAGTTTTCTAACTTGATTTTTGAAGTCCTTCCTGAGCTCTTCTAAGAGGTTCTTTGTGCTTCAGACCAGTTCATATTCCCTTCTGAAGTCTCAGATGGGAGTACAGTCTCAATGCTGACCTCTTTGGTATTTGTGTTTTGGTCCTTGCCCCCATAGAAAGACTCTATGGTCTTTGCTATTCTGCTTTGCTTTTTACTCATGATAATCACCCTTCTCTTGGCTTTGAAAGTAGATCTCTGTGTCTGGGACACAGTGTGCTCTGTCCCACAGTTCTTGTGCCTAAAACCTGAAGTTTTGTGTGCTCTGGTCTCTGGTTCTTTCAGCTAGAAGCTAAAATTCTGCAGCTTATGTGGTGCTGAACTGGCTTTTGTTGGAAACCAGAGGCCAGGTGAGGTCTTTTTGAGGTTCCCTGAAGTTACCCTGGAGCTAGCTTGTTAAGTGTGGGAGAGGGGTGATCTGGTCACAGGAGGTCTTCCCTGCTGAGTTAGAGCATAGGCAAGCTCAGCATTGGCGATCCCATCTGTGCTAGTGTATTCCCAATTTCCCTGGGGTGCTGAGGCACTTCTGGATTCCTGGTGTTGGCAGTTGTTGACTTTCACCCCACTGGGATTCAGGATCTTCTCCTGATTTGTTAAGGTGGGGTTGTCTGGGACAACTCTGATCCTGCACTGGTCCCCTTCAGCCACAGCAAGAGAGACCCTCCTTAGCAATCTTCCTAGTATCACACCCTAAGAGTCTGTTTACCCCTTCAGATGCTTCCACTGTTCCAGGGTTTTTCCCAGGGAGATATTCTCTGGGCTCATCAAGCTCAACAAGTGAAGGGAGATAGTCGTTACCAATTACTCTGACATCTTTGCTCCCAGAACTGGAAAAGGCATTAGAACTATTCTTGATGGAAACATGAAATGTGAATAGGCAAGTTTCCATAGATATTTTTTTCTGTGGCAGATTATGTTATAAAAGTCACAGTATAAAGACAGAGAAGATCCTATGTCTATTGTTTATGAATTACAAAATAAAGAAAGAAAAACGTCATATTACTTCTATAATGAAACAGATAGATTTAAAGACTCCTTTCTGCCAAGGAGTTTTCTGTATTAAGAGTTCAGTCTCATCATTGGGTAAGGAGGATTTTATACTTTATGGAGAGACTTCACATATTGTCAAAATGTTAGAGGAACTTAGTGCTTCTCCTGGTGCATGTTGTTCAGTCATTTTTTAGCTTTTTTCAACTTTTTATGACTCCATTTGTGGTTTGCTTGGCAAAGATTCTAGACTAGTTTGCCATTTCCTTTTCCAGCTCAATTTACAAATGAAGAAGCTGAGGCAGACAGGGTTAAGTGACTTGCCCCAGGTCACACAGCTAGTAAGTATCTGAGGTGTGATTTGAACTCAGAAAGAGGAGTCTTCCTCACTCCAGGCCTGGCACTTTTACCATCTAACTGCCCCTATATAAGTGACTTTTTTTAAAAGTCCTACAACTTGTCAGTGAATAAACCAGGATTAAAACCAGTGTCTCCTGGCTCATAGCCTAAAATCTTCATTAAATCAGCAGTCATTTTTAAGTATCTCCTCTATGCTAGGCACTATGCTTAATGATGGGGATATAAATACAAAGAATGGAGCCTTCCTCTCTATCAAGGAGGTGAAGTCATCTTGTATTTACAAAGTGTTTTATAAGGAAATCAAAGCCAAAACAGCTTTGATTCTTTTTTGGGACTACAAGTTACTTTCTCAATGTAAAAAGTGTTAAAATGGAACATTTCAGAGGATTTTTATCACCTATCAAGGAGTCACAGTGACTCCAGCATTTCACAGACATTAGTCTAGCTGAAAGAAAAGAGGGCCATGGTGCCCTGCCAGGAAGATCAATGTTTTATGTGATACTTCAATAAATTTCTTGAATCATTCTTGTGTGTGCATGTGCATGTGTGTGCCTCTGTATTGCATATGTGTGTGTTTTGTAGGGAAGTATATTCTGAGAGACTTACCAAAAACAAAAGCAAAACAGATAGGATTTCTGCCTTTCTTCATACTTTCTGCCCCAACATTCCTTCACTCACTCACTTGCTCATTCCTTCACTTACTCACTCACACAATAGAAACCTGTCAGTCCCACTTGTTCAGCATGTATGAACCTGCAGGTAGACTATTTCATGGTTATAATCTTTATGATGAAAGCACTTCTGCTCACTGAATCACTATAGATAAAAACAGAAGCATACTGGAAGGCAAAATCAGGTTGGTTTCTATGATGTTTTGGGAAATAGAACATGTCTTTTTTCCACTACAAGTTCAAAAAATAGAATTGTATGGAAATAGAATTTCGTGTGACTAGTAATTGACTTCTTGTTCCTTTTAGCCAGTGAAACTACAAGACATTCCAGTCCAACTAGCCTACCAGCTTACCAGCTGTACACACACACACACACACACACACACACACACACACACACACACACAAACACTCACTCTGGGTCTCATTTTTCTCATCTGTAAAACAAAGGGCTCAGAGTAGATGACCTTTAAGGAGTTTTCTATTTCAAATCTCTGATTCTATTTCTGTTGTTTTGCAGATTTTTCCCCATGATGAAAATGCACTTCCAGTCTTCTATCTTTTAGAATTGCTAAATGTTTTCAAGGTTCAGCACAAGTGTCACATATACAAAATCTTTTCTGACCTTCTCTAGATTTCTAGTGCTTGTCTTTCTCAAATTACTCTGTTTTTATCTGTATTTTTATCTATCTCTAGAATGTAAGCTCATTTTTGTCTTTATAGCCTTATTTCCTAATAAGATGCTTTGTGAAAGTAGGAACTTAATAAGTGTGTGCTGAATTGAATCAAACTGCTGCCATAGATAATTATTAGAGATACTTCTCTTCTTGTTCAATTCATAGAATTTGCCAGGAGTTGAATAAAGTATTTGAAGAAAAACCCAGCAACCTCAATTCCATGAGACTCCTCACCTCATTCACCTATTAGGTATAACATATTACTAATTTTCTTTTTTCAGTAAAATAGATTTTAAAAATTACTTTTGAAAAGCTCATAAATGTTGATGACTAAATGCTCAGGAAAGATCTGTGAGAATTCTCAGACTCATAGACACCAGCAACATACAATACATCTGAGGAAGAATTTACTGAGTATGGACGTTCACTTGAATCATTAATTACTTGAGAATCTTCGAGGAGAATCCTTAGCAAGTTCATCATATATATATATATATATATATATATATATATATATATATATATATATATATATATATATATATATATATAGAGAGAGAGAGAGAGAGAGAGAGAGAGAGAGAGAGAGTGAAGTAAAAAAGGACCAGCTCTGAAAAAACCCTCAGGCTTTTGACTGAGATGTTGTTACTGAGACTATTTGTGGAAATATCCTCAGGGATGACCTGGACTCTAAAACTCAGGATTAGAAAAGAGTTTTGCTTCCAGAATATCTTTTCAGGACTAACATAAAACTGTTGCTCAAAGAAATTTAGATAAGATGCTTTATTCATCAACCAAAGTCTGGATTTGGATCAATTTCCTTAAGTGTAGAATATTTTTGACATTTTAATAAATTCTTCCAGATTATATATTACATTGAACCTTGTACGCCATATGGTGGCGTAAATAGTCCCTTTCAAATATTTGAGATGGAAGCCTAATATCTAAGACACACAAGCACCTGACACTAATATATGTCCGAAAGTCATTCTCCTACACACACACACACACACACACACACACACACACACACACACACGCTATGATGTTTTCAAAAAAGGAAATTCATAGTTAACCACCATATGAAAAATGTTCTAAACCACTAATAGTAACAAATGAACATTAAAACAAATCAGATTGTACCTCACATCCATCAAATTAGCAAAGATGATAAAAGACAGAAATAAGCAAAATTAGAGTTGCTGTGGGTAGAAAGGTGTATTGCCAAGGCAATATTCACAGCGCTTACAATGCCTATGATATGTCAGCAGAGTTCTCAATCACAAAGTATAACAGGCTCTCCACATAGAAGGCAGGAAAAAGCATTTATTCAGACACCAGAAAGCCAAATCCCAACACCAGAAATCCATTATAGCAATATAGAAACCCATCATAGTAACCAAAAAGTTGTACACATTATTGGGACTTCCCACAAACCCACATTCACAATCCTAGCTGCTTGGTTCTTCCTTCCTTCCCAGCTCTGACTAGTCTGGCCAACTTCCTCTCAGCTCTGCTCCAGCTCTTCCTCTTCCTGTTCTACCTTTCCTGCTCCACCACTTCCTGTTCTACCCATTCAGTAAACTTTTCCCACTACAGACTCATGTGACCCAGGCAGGTCACATGTACCTATTAATGTATGGGAAAGCTCTCCCTATTATGTAAAAATACATTAAAATACATTAATAATACAACAGGCACACTACTGTGTGCTCCGTGGAGTTGTGAATTGACCGAGGTATTCTGGAAAGCAATTTGGAAAGATGTTAACAAAGTGACTAAGCCATTCATGCCTGGTGTTTGCACTCTGTATGTGCATATACATGTACATATACATATACACACATATATATAAATTAAAAATACACATTTCTATGTATATATACATACATATATACATATGTATACGTGTGTGTATGTGTGTGTGTGTGTATGAAACAGGAAATTGGCAAAGTGAGAAAATTCTAAATATTTATAGAATAATTTTTGCAGCAGCATAGAAATGTAATAAAGGTAAGTACCCATTGATTATAGAATGACTGAACAAATTACAGAACATGAGTTTGGTGGGTTACTATTTAATTATTAGAGGAAGAATTAAGAAAAACAGGATTTATGAGTACGGAAACATAATAAAATAAGTAGAGCCAAGATAGAAGTATATAAAATGACCATGATATTGTAAATGAAACAACCCTAAAGAGTATTTGAATTCATATCTATCTAGCAACCCATTCTGACTACAGAAAACTAATGACAAAACATAACCTTCTTCTCCTTGGTAGAGAAGTAGTGAGCTGCAAGAGTGGATTGAAGGATACACTGTCAGCATTTGTGTGTTTTACATAACTATACTTTGTTACTATTACAATTGTTACTACTGTTCAAGCTATCCCATTGTGTTAAAACCTTTGCTCTGAGATAATATATAGAGGTCTTGTGAATTGAGCAATTGCAAACACATGTTGGAGAGAAGAACCTGGGCAGCATCACAGATACTGTAGTAACCTGGATTTGCCTTAATTGCTTCTTTCATCATTTACACAGTAGGTGAAGAATTTGCTGGAATAGATACATAGTCTATAGAAAGTTTACCTGTGAATATTAGTTTATATGATACATGGATTTCAATATTTTGAGCTATCAAATTGTATAAATAACTCGGTTGTCCCCAGACTCAATTGCACCATAAGTCATTAATGCCTACTTCTTTCAGAATAAGTCTGCCTCAGCAGTTCTAATAAGAGGGATATATAGGACTGGATGTGGCATGATTTTCATGTCTTCTAAAATACTACTTTATGTAAAAAACTCTTTTTCTTCCCTTTCAGTTTGCTAAACAGTAACAGGAAAAACAGAAACAGAAAGATGTCTATTAAATTCTTGTTTTGTACAGATAGTTGTGCTGGGACAGATGCAAAGGTTAAAGACTCATGTTCTCAGAAAGTTCACAGTCGAATGGGAGGATTGAAAAATGGCTCAGGTAATTATAATACACAGTTTATACAATGTAAGTTTTGGGTTGTTGAACAGGTCATAATTATTGATGATTCATGTGGGTTTATTTTATATTCTAGGGGGGCATCTGGGTGGCTCAGCAAATGGAGCACTGGCCTTGGAATCAGGAATACTCATCTAGAACTCAGGAAGATGAGACTTTTTGATGATCTGTGGAGCTTATTCATTAGCAAGAGAACCTCTTGCAGTTGGAACACCTGTATTTTAGGCAATTTTCTATATCAAAAGTTTCTTTCTTTGAAGAACTATTGCAGCATGCATTTGAAACTTAAAGATCCTTACAGGAGATATCAGAAACAGTTTGCATAGTAGAAGAGAAATATTTGGTCCTGTGTTCAGGAGCCATTTAGTTCAAATTGATTAGTAAACATCCTGCAACTAGTTCTAAGACAGGAGTGAAAGTTTGGGGAGATTTTGAAGCTAGTTAGCAGGGAAACTATAGAAAACAACTATAAGATTTTCAAACGGCATTTTCACTGAATTGTATTACTTCTCCCTGCTTTACTTTAGCCACAGAAGGAGTAAATCTGTAAGCATAAGACTCAGAAGGCAAAGTAGATTTTTGCTGTGATGGCTTGTAAGCCAGTGGTGAAATAAATATTTTTTGCTAGAGAAAAAAATAAAAGCAATGTGTGTGTCTGAGGTTGGGGGGGGATTAATTTCAAATCAACTCACTTTTCAAACTTTCCTATTAATACATCTTTAGCCAGTTAGCCTGAAGCAAAGTTTCCTGAAAGAGTTTTTGACATGACTGGTTACGAATCCCAGTATGGACAAACTATGGTCTTCAAGAAAGTTGAAAGCCAATTAGATAGAGTGACAGAAATTTCAGAATGTGACCAAAAGATATTTGAAAGCAATTGAAAGTAAGTGAGAAAATCATTTAATTGTAACTAGGATTTTGCATTCCTTTAAATATTGCTTTAAATTATTATTACATTAAGGCAAAAGAAAAAAGATTCAGTGTTGGTATTTTCTCCATCATCAAAGATTACTACTCCTCTATGATTTAGTCATTCAATCAACAAGCATTTTAAAAGCATATTGTATGAGAGAATTACTCTGGATGTGAGTGTTTAATGATCTGATGACTCACATTGTTTTTTTTACATTTTTTACAATTTTTTTTAAAATTTTGTTTTTCGGTGTTCTACAATCACTTCTATATAATTTAGATTTTTTCCTCTCTCCCTCCTCCTTCTTCCCCCATCCCTCCTCCCTCCCTCCCTGAGACAGCATACATTTTTATATAGGTTCTACACATATATTCCTATTAAATACATTTTCACCTTAGTCATGTTGCATAGAAGAATTAAAATGAATGGTAGAAACAGGAGAACAAACCAAAATGTAATACAAAAGAAAATGATCTGCTACATTCTGTGATCCAATTCCATAGTTCTTTCTCTGGATGTGGAAGGCATTTTGCCTTAAGAGACCATTGGGAATTTTTTAAGTCCTTACATCGCAATGAAGTACTAAGTCTACGAGAAAAAATCCTGGAACACCGTGATTGTTGCTGTGTACAAAGTTCTCCTGGTTCTGCTCCTTTCTCTCAGCATCAGTTCATATAAGTCTTTCCAGGCCTCTCTGAAGTCTTCCTGTTCATCATGTCTTATAGAACAATAATATTCCATTACATTCATATGCCACAATTTATTCAGCCATTCTGGGAAACACTTTTTCCAGAATTTAGAATTCCAAGTCTTCCCTCACCCTCTCTCCATTCCTTAACCTCTCCTTAAGAAGGAAAGCAATTTGTTATAGATTATACATCTTCAGTCATGCAAAATATATTTCCTTATTAGCCATTTTGTGAAATAAAACAGAAATCAAAACCACAAAAGGTGAAAATATGATTTGATCTCCATGCATGATGGGCCACATTCTAGTATGAGCCTCTCTGAACTAAGTTTTGTCGATTGTCATGTAAAATACATGAAATTCTTCCTTCAAAATAAGCCTGTTGATTTGATTCGTACCTTCACAAGCTTCCACTCTGCTGGAATAGCCTTCATGCACTTAATGATACCTTCATGGTGAATCTTTGACATTTGATAGAGATCGTATTTTAAAATAAAACAATTTGCTAATAATACATGTTGTTGCTTGGATTAAATTAGATTTAAAGCAAAATTTAATTCAATCAAAAAAACCCTAAATAATATGATCAACTATAAAAAAATTCTGTCCTTCTTACCTCTCGGTTAATCACATCAACCAGGAGCCTCAGTTCATAACCCAGAGAGCCATGTAACAACAGCAACAACAACAGCAACATTTATATGTGACAGGCACCGACCTAATGCTTTGCAATTGATCTTCACAACAATCCTTTCAGGCAGGTGCTATTATTATCTCCATTTTAAAGTTGAGGAAACTGAGACAAAGAGATATTTAAGTGACTTGCCCAAGGTCACACAGCTAGTAAGTGTCTGAAGCTGAATTTAAACTCAGGTCTTCCTGATTCCACGCCCATGTAACAGCAAGGACCCAACATACACGGGAGAGACTGCTGTACAGGTTCTTAGATCTGCTTTTCTAAAAGGAAAGCAACTTTTGAGGGGTCAATAATCTGATTCAATCAAGTTCATATGTCATTCACTTAGTTCAGGGAATAAGTCAGCACCCTGAATTTCAGAGAAAATGCAAACAGAAATTATAAACAGAAAGACTGACAGACAGGGCTTCCAACTGTCAGACCATAGACAATACATACCTCATTACCAGAAAGAAAGCACCAACATCTGGGTTTTCAAAGCTGGAGGGACACCTTAGCAGCTACCCAGAGTCTCATTTGGCACATGAATCTTCTTCCAAAAAATAATCCCCAAGTAAAACCTCACCTCAGAGTTGATATACACTTTTCAGAGCTGAAGGACACAACCCCCATGACACACTGCCTCATTAGAAATTAACAAAATGTATTGAGACTTATTAATGGGCAGGGAAGAACTTTAATTCTTCCCCCCACCCACCACTAACCTTACATTAACATTACAGCCCAGCTCTCTATTTACTGCACCACCCAGCCATGACTCTATGGACCAGTGAAAATAATTTACAATGTATTATCTTCACACTACTGAATGCTTTATAGTTTAATAAGAAGTAGAGATGATACATCAGAGATGACATTTTAAAGGACAAATGAACTATCTCAAAATATGCCATTGTTACATAAGAATATGCCATGCTTCCAATAACCATTCTTTTTAGACCTTTGTTGAGTTTTGGATAAAAAGTGGATATTTAGTGGGTGCAATAAAACTACTTAGCTTTACTACTAATAACTGGGTAGTGATGACTGAATTCATTCATATTTCCAGATAGGCAATTTATTCTCTCTTTTAGTCAGTTTTTTAAAAAAGCATCATAAAAGACTCTTTACTTCACAAGAAAATTCTTTGTAGAGTTGATCATTTTTATTGCTTATTTCAATGATGTGAAGTATTTTTTCCCCAATGAAATGTTAAAATGAACATGACAAAAATATCTTCTGATTAAAGATCAGGATGCCCTGCTCTCTTCTCTATTTTCATCCATCATCTATTTTGGCTCTATTGGACCTGCGATTTTACTCTCTCAGAGCTAATTCTATCCCAGTGAAAAGGAACTTTAAATGAACATTAAGAATAGTAGCAGAAAGTAGATTGTTTCACCAGGGATGTTTCTCTGCATCAGAATTCCGGTTTTAATTAAGATGATGCTTTATGAAAAGGAGTTCATAGAATTATTTTTGCCACAGGGAATCCTTTTTTCTTAGAAATTATGATTTGAAGCTTACCACACCTACATGCAAACATCAACACACAGGTGCTTACTTTCTTTCAACATGTATCCTATCCACAGCCATCATCAGACCATGGCTGCATGCTGTGTTCACTTCTGGGTATTACAGAGTACTATATGGGAAGTTTGGTGGCACAGCAGATAGAGCATTGGAACTGGAATTAGGAAAACCTGAACTCAAATTCCACCTCAAAAAATTACTAACTGTGTAACCTGGGACAAGTCATTTAATGTTGTTTACCTCAGTTTCCTCAATTGTAAAATGAACTGGAGAAGGAAATAGCAAACCACTTTAGTATCTTTGCCAAGAAAACCCCAAATGGCTTCACAAAGAATGAATGAATGGCAATCAAGAATAACACTATAATTTAGGAAGGACATCTAGACAAGGTCATCCAGGATGATAAGGTGCCCTTGAGTTCATGCCATATCCAACCAAAGCAATGTAAGGTAATAAACACCCACTGAGTGTGTGTGCCTCTGTGTGTGTGTGTGTGTGTGTGTGTGTGTGTGTGTATCCAGTTGAAGATATGTAACAGGAAGTTGGTGATATAGGACTAGAACTAAGAAAAGAGACTGAGTCTAGATACATAGATGTGGAAATCATCTGGAACGAGGGTCATTAATCTAGCTAGAGAGGAAAGAGAAGAGGACCCAAGAGATAACTTTAGTGTACGTTGATAAGAAGCAGGACATGGGTGATTATCCAGCAAATGAGACTAAGAAGAAGTTCTGGGATACCTCTTCTCTGAGTGACCATTCTCCTAATTGGTGATAGACTAACTGGACCATTATTATAGAAGACACCCCAATCATTCCAAGCTTCACTTCACTCATAACTGGACTTTCTAGACCTTTACTCTTTTTTTCTCCTAACTACCTTCCTCTAACTCCAACCCCTTAGGCTTTCCAGCTACATGGTGCTTACCCCATTTAGAACATTAGCTTCCAGCTGAAATCCCACTTATTGCAGGAAGTCTTTCCTAACAACCCTTAATTCTAGTCCCTTGCCTCTCTTGATCATCTCCAATTTATTCTGTATTTAAGTTGTTTGTACATAGTTGTTCATATATATTTCTTTCCCTTTAGACTTTAAGCTCCTTGGGAGCAGGATCTGTCTTATGTCTTTCTTTGTATCTTCAGTGCTTAGCACAGTATCTACCACATAGTAAGTTTAATAATAATACATAATAGTACAATATATAATAATATATAATATATAAGATATAATAACCCCAACATCCTTCCCTCCCATCTTCTGTCTCTGTATCTCTCCCTGCTCCCCAAAACATCAATATGCATTTATTACAGAGTACACAAACTATAGCATTCTTCATTACAAGTTCTCCAAGTATAACGTCAATATAGACAAATATTAAATTGGATTGTACAAATATTTGAACTTTACAGCTATAAAATAGGCAAAACATAAATGAATATATATTATGGAGAACATGATGTAGCAAAAATTCAAATCAAAAGCTTTAAACATTTAGTTAGATTTTCTTTTTCCTGGCCTAAATGCTTAGCAACAAACTCCTTTTCTTTACATTTTCCCATATACTAGTATCAAAGAAAATCATGCCACATTACAGTCAATGGCTAATGAAAATTTATATAACCACTTAGGCCTAAAGAGAAACAGTATGATATAGGAGGAAAAACACTACACTAATTCAGGAGAACTCCATTCAAGTTCCAGCTGTGCCATTTAATAGCAGGGTGTTCTTGGATAAGTCATTTCATTTCTTTGAGCCTCAGTTGGTTTATCTGCAAAACTGAAAAGTTGGGCTCATTGACATCTATGGATACTTTCTGTACTCACATTCTATGGCTAAGTAAATATTTAAATAACAATATAATATTTATTTTCTTAACTCTCCTTGACCTCTTTGCAACTTTTGAAACTATTGATCACTCTCTTCTTCTTGATACTCTCATCTCTCTAGATTTTTGGGACACTGCTTTCCCCTGGTTCTCTTCTTACATATCTGACTACCCCCTCTCTGTCTCCAATGCTGGATCCTCCTCTAGAACATGTTTCTAGAGGTTGGTGTCTTTCAGAGTTCTTTTCTAGATCTTCTTCTCTTTTTCTTTTGTATTACTTCACTTGGTAATGTCATCAGCTTCCATGGATTTAAGGACCATCTTTATGTTTATGATTCTCAGGTCTACCTATCCTGACCTAACCTCCCGGATGATTTCCACTCTCTCATCTCCAACTGCTTTTCAAACATTTAAAACTGAATTTCCAGTAGAAATTCAAAACAGAACTCATTATCTTTGCCCTAACCCCTCTGACCTTCCCTACAACTATAGAAGGGAACATTATCCTCCCATTCTCTCAGACTCACAGCTTAGGAGTCATCCCAGATTTTTCATTAACTCTCACCTCTCCATATTCAAGGCATTGTCAAGGCCTGTCAATTTCACTTTTGCAGCATCTTTCAAATATGTGCCCTTTTCTCTTCTGACACTGTCACACTCCAGTGCAAACCTTTATCACATCGCATCCATATTGCTACAATAGCCTGTTGGTGAATCTTCCTGCTGCATATCTCTCTCCACTCCAATCCAGGCTCCAGTTAGCCACTAAAGTCATTTTCCTAAAACACAGATCTGATTATATCATCATCCCATGCACCTGATTAATAAACTTCAGAGTTCCTATTGCTTTCAAGATCAAATACAAAATGCAGTTTGACATTCAAAACCCTTTATAACCAAACTTCCTCCTGTCTTTCTACTCTTATACTTTATTCTGTATCATGGAATCTTCAATTCAGTGATGGATGTTGCACAAATAAGACACTCCATCCTTCAGCTCTGGGCATTTTCTTTGGTTGTCATCTGTGCCTGGACTGCTTCCCTGGCTTCCTTTAAGTTCTAGATAAAATCCCTCCTTCTATGGAGAGTCTTTCTCAATCACTCGTAATTGCAGGGCCTTCCCTCTGTTCATTATTTCCTATTTACCCAGTTTATAGTTCATTTTGTATGTATGTGCTTTCATATCGTCCCCCTCTCTAGATTATGAACTCCGTGAGGGCACAGACTGTCTTTTGCTTCTTTTTGTATTTCCCAATGCTTAATATAGTACCTGGAACATAGTAGGTATTTAACAAATATTTACTTACTATTGAGATTTTGATTTTCAGGAGTAAAAATCATGGCCTGTGAAATCAGCTTTCTCTAAGGATAACCATAATATATCATAGTTGATCATAGTACAATATTGCTATTGCTGTGTGCAATGTTCTCCTGGTTCTGCTCACTTCACTCAGCATCAGTTCATGTAAGTCCAGGTTTCTCTAAATCTGCCTGGTCATTATTGCTGATAGCACAATAGTATTCCATTGCATTCATATACCACAACTTATTCAGCCATTCCCCAACTGATGGGCATTCCCTCAACTTCCAATTCTTTGCCACCACAAAAAGAACTGCCATAAGTATTTTTATATATGTGGGTCCTTTTATTTTTTTATGATCTTTTTGGGATACAGATCTAGAAATGGCATTGCTGGATCAAAGGGTATTCATAGTTTTGTAGTCCTTTGAGCATAGTTCCAAATTGCTCTGTTTGAGTCATTTCTGAGGAGCTTCTGTTTCACTCAATGCCCCTCAACTCCCCTGTCTTCCTCTCCAATGTAAAAGATTTTTCTTGCCTCTTTTATGTGAATTAATTTACTCCATTTTACCTTCCCTTTTCCCTTTCTCTTTGTTGTAAGAATGTGAACAGTTTAACCATATTATGATTTCCCTCTCCTGCTTATCTTTTTATGTTTCTCTGGAGTATTACAAATGAAAATAAAACTTTCTATTCAGCTCTTTTTTTTCATCAAGGATGCTCTGCTTCATTGAACATCCATTCCCCCAACACTACCTCCTCCCAAAGTATCACACTCAGTTTTGTTAGCTAATTTTTTAGATTTTACACTTCATTAAAACCTAGCTCCTTTGTCCTCTGGAATATATATTCCAAGTCCTCTGATCTTTTAATGTAGAAACTGCTAAATCTTGTGTTATGCTGATTGTGGCTGCATAATACTTGAATTGTTTCTTTCTAGCTGCTTGCAATATTTTCTCCTTTACCTGAGACTTTTGGAAATTGGCTATAATGTTCCTGGGAGCTTTCATTTGGAGATCTCTTGCAGGAGGTTATCAGTGGATTCCTTCAATTTCTATTTTACCCTCTGGTTCTAGAATATCAGAGTAGTGTTCCTTGATAATTTCTTGAGAGATGATATCAAGACATTTTTTTATTGTGGCTTTTAGGTGGGCCAATAATTTAAGATAATCTCTCTGGATATATTTTCCAAGGAAGTTGTTATTCTAATGAAATATTTAACATTGTCTTCTATTTCTTTGCACACTTTTTTGGGTTTGTTTTATTGTTCCTTGCTTTCTCATGAAGTCATTAACTTCTATTTGCTCAGTGCTAATTTTTAAGGAATAATTTTCTTCAGTGAGCTTTTGGACCTCCTTTTCCATTTGGTCAATTCTGCTTTTTAAGGAGTTTTTTCCTTTAGTGAATTTCTGAGTCTGTTTTTTCATTTGCTCAATTCTGCTTTTCAAGGCATTCTCCTCATTGACTTGTTGTATCTCTTTTACCATTTAGTTTAGTCTGTTTTTAAGGTTGTTACAGAATTTTAAATGTAGTCTGGACAGGACCAGTCTCTAACCTGTGAATATGTGGAGCTGCACAAAGCAGACTAGAGACAGGAATGCTAGGAAACAAGTAGCAGTTTAATTAATTACTTTCAGAGTGAAGACTCCTCAGTATGCTGGAGTAAAGGCACAGGTTACACACACACACACACACACACACACACACACACACACACATCTATCTATCTAATAACAAGTGGAAAAGGTGGGGGAAAGGTGGGTTACAAACAATCATTTCCCGGGTCTGGGTAGTTTCCCATGACAAAGCCATAAGGACAGGACAAAATCCTGTGAGAACAGTATTGCCTCAAGTCTTTCTCAGCCATTACTTGATAGGACACAAGACCAGAGTTCTGTTCTAGAAGCAGATTCTGCAATTTGATTCACTCCACTTAGGATATACAGGCACCAGAATGCAGTGATTGTGAGTGTGTTGTCAAGAGTTTGATTGATCATTTCAAGCTGTGTTGTAACACTGACTTCCAAGCCAGAAGAGGAAACTCTGAGAAATCTAAATGATTAGTTTATTCATTATGCTTATCATATCAATTAAAATGAAAATCATAATTCTTTTCACATTCTCTGCTTTCAGTCAAAGATTGGAATGACCTTGAAGACCAATGAGGAACATTCATTTGAAACATTATTTTGATTTTATATTTGAATAAGTGAGTTATAAGTTGAATGCCAAGATGGACAGCAAGGCAAATAAACAAGACAAAACATGAAAATTTGTTATAAAAGGAAAAAGAGGGACATAATTATCATATACCAGGGGAGAAATTCCCTTAACTCTGTTTGTTCCAGGCATGAGTCATATCTGACAGCCAGTTATGTAGTTAGAGTTTTAAAAGCAAGGTTTAGGATTAACAAGGTGGGAATTTTCCTTTTTCAGAAAAGAAATAACACAATGGAGAGATAGAGTTAGGGGGGGTCATACCTAGGCTGTGTCTTAGGTCATCTCCATGACTTTTCCCAGGCAATGACATCCACCTTAACAGTCCTCAGATTACTGCACATGCCACTTTCTACTTTTGGTTATGACAATTCGAATAACCATCTCAATAATCAAAACTCAAAACAAATTAAAATCCCAGGAATCTTTACTTTAAATAGTAAAATTTCACTGAACACAATGTAAGAAGATAAGTACAACATAAAAGTGAAAGGAAACAATTGCTACTTCCATGAACACGGAGATTCAGATGACAATAGCAAGGATAAAGGAAAAGATGTCATTTATAAAGGGGAAACTGCAAACCTCAGCCCATGTCTGGTTTCTTGGGTTGGTGGTCTATATCTGTTGTCATCCATTTCTCCATCTGGAGGTATTGAGAACAGCTGTCTTCCTAAGATGTCAATTGCGTTGGACCCTGTTTAATTTTTAGGGTCATGTTATCTGTAGGTTCCACAATCCATGTGAATGGTACTGCCCTTTTGAGATGACAGGTGGATCCAAGAATCCACCCACTTTTCCCTTGGAGTTTGGCTATTGTGGAGGTGGTAAGCAAGACTTTAATGGGACCTGTTCACCATGACTCCAAAAAGTGTTTTCAGAGATAGCATTTCCAGTAGACCCCATCACAGGGTTGGATCAGGGACTAAGTCTTGGTTGATATTTCTAAAGAATGGGACTGTGAGATAAGTTGGTAAGTCTGATATTTTCTGAGCCAACTCAACACAGTATTGTAGGAGGGAGTCTTTGACTACTATACTTCCCACCCCTGGGTACAGTGGCACTGGGCATCCTGTTACTGTCTCATAGGGACTGAGCTTATTTTTTATTTAATTACGTTTACCATACTTTGTTTAATCATATACCTAGTATTTTGGAATTAGCTCCATTAGCATTTTGGGTCCCCAATGGCTGAATGAATGAAGGTGTTCCAACATAGGGAGATACAAATTCTTAGGGAATATTATCCATATCTAAATAAAGAACTGATGGACTTTGAATGCAAATTGCACGTCAAGAAAGTTTTTAGCATTCAGTTTCACAAGACTTTTGAGTTCCAAATTTTTCTTTCTCTCTCCCATTCCTCTTTCTCCTTCCCTCTTCTGAAAATGGTAGGCTGTTTGATATAGTTTATATATATGCTGTCATGTAAAAAAAAACTTCCATATTAGTCATAGTTGTGAAAGAAGAAACAGATAAAAAGGAGGAAAAGCTATGAGAAAGAATAAAGTAAATAAAAAAATGCTTTGATCTGCATGCAAAATCTTTCAATTCTTTATCTGGATATGAATAACTTTTTTTTCTTTGAGCTCTTTGTACTAGGAAATAAATTTGTCAAGTGATTTCTGGTTCTGAGTCCAGTGCTAACACAGGGGTCCCATATAATCTCTTTCTGACCACTTGCCAGATTCCCTTACCTTCTATGGCTCCAGACCTCCTGAAATTACTGCTGCTTCTGTCACCAACACCTACTTCCACAATGAACATTGTATCCATGTGTGCTCTATCTCAGCTTCCACTCTGTGTCACAAACCTCTTTTTTCACCATGTTAGGTTGTCTTGGGCTAGACTCATTATGACCTTTTGTTGGCTCTGCCACTCTACAATTCAATCTGAGGCATTATTTTAAAGTTGTTTAGGGGAACATTGGAAGAGCTCAGCTGAGTACTTTCACTACTCTGCCATCTTGGCTACACTCACGGAAGTTCTCCTGAAATAGTATTTGTCTTTGCAATTCTGAGACTGGCTCTGTATCCACTATGCCATACTTTCTCATAAAAATACATATGAAAAATAAATGTAAACTATTTCTTTTTTTGTTGGGAGGTAATTAACAAACAGGATGATTAAGAGAACTTCATTTGAAAGATAGTACTTAGAGTTTTGAAGATCAGGGATTTTAAAAGATGATGTAGAAACATATTGCACGTATGAAGGACATGCAAAGGCATGGATATGGGACACAGAGTGTTGTGTGTGAGCAGTAGAAAGGTTTCCAGTTTTGCTATATTGTTAAATTTAGGAAATGAATAATTTATATGAAGGTCGGATATCCAGATTATAAAGGGCTTTAAAAGTTAAAACTAGAAGTTGATTTATTATCCTAGAGGTATATGGAATCATTGGTTTCAGTAGGGAAATAGTTAAATGCTTAAGAAAAATCACTTTAGAACTTGAAAAGGGAGGAAAATTAGAGAAACCATAGGCCATGAAACCATTTTGGAGGATGTTACAATAATATAGCAAGGTGTGATGAGAGCCTGGACTAGGGTAATGACCTTATGAGTAGAGAGAAGAGGATAGATGTGAGTGAAATTGAAGCATTGTAAATGACAAGATTTAACAATTCATTGTTAACTGTTTCACTGAGGTTAAAAATGGTAACTATGAAGAAAAGACCCTCAGATCTGGCACGAAGAAATCGTATAATTTCTCTGAAGCTCAGTTTCCTCACCTATAAATTAGGAACATTTTCATTTGTACTTCATATTTCACAGGGTTGTCTTGAAGATCAAATGAAATAATGCTTGTAATTTTGAGCAAAGTCTGTGGCATATGTATCCTTATGTATCTTCATGACTCCTACTATGCTTTGCACACATTACATGTGTTTAACATGTTGTTTATTTATAAGTTCTGTGTAAATCTTGGAGCATGATATAAAAGTAAGGTATTACTGTTATTATTATTGAAATATATATTATTGAAATATATCTTGAAATGTAAGCAAAATTGCACTTCAGTCACATTTACATAACTGCAATCCTTATTAACCAAAAGACTATCTAGCATTTATCTATCACCATAAGTACTGAAAAGTGCTAACATATGTTATTTCATTTGATCCACATGACGACCTTATGAGGGAGGTGCTATTACTCCCATTTTACAGATGGTGAAACTGAGGTGGAAAGTGTTTCAATGATTTGTCCAGGGCCATGCAACTGAAGTAAGTATTTGAGGTAGGAAAAGATTTGAATTCAGGTCTTCTTGATTTCACTGCACTCTATTCTTTGCGCCATCTTGCAATCCACATATGACAAAAGAATCAAATGACTCCTGTACGATTGATGAATTTGATAAAATAACATTTTGGAACATGGAAATTAGAACTGTTTAAAAAAGCTCCAGTTTTCTTGTGAAAGAGGCAAATTTGATGGAATCCTACAACCTGGGTTTAAATCTTGGTTATACCTAATTAATACTAGTCACCCTAGCTTTGTGACCTTTGACAAGTCACTACATATATCTGGAGGTATGGAGGAGAAAGTGAGTGGGTGACCTTCATTCCCTCACTCAAAACAAAGTGAAGTGAAAGTCATGTTATCATTTCTCTGATGTCATGGTCCTCTTTGAAAATGAAGGATGAACACAACCTGTGAGTAGACCGAGCTGCCTAAATGGGGACCTAGCTAGCTGGGTAACTCAGCTCATCTTCTGCCTCAACCTCTCCCCTTTGTTCTCTGCAAAAGAAGGTAAATTTTGATGGCCAGAAACTGCCCAGCTAGCCTAGATTTCTTCCTTCCTTCCTTCCTTCCTTCCTTCCTTCCTTCCTTCCTTCCTTCCTTCCTTCCTTCCTTCCTTCCTTCCTTCCCTCCTTCCTTCCCTCCTTCCTTCCCTCCTTCCTTCCCTCCTTCCTTCCTTCCTTCCTTCCTTCCTTCCCTCCTTCCTTCCTTCCTTCCTTCCTTCCTTCCTTCCTTCCTCCCTCCCTTCCTTCCTTCCTCCCTTCCCTCCTTCCTTCCTTCCATCCTTCCTTCCCTCCTTCCTTTCTTCCTCCCTCCCTCCCTCCCTCCTTCCTTCCTCCCTTCCTCCCTCCCTTTCTTCCTCCCTCCCTCCCTCCTTCCTTCCTTCCTTCCTTCCTTCCTTCCTTCCTTCCTTCCCTCCCTCCCTCCCTCCCTCTTTCCTTCCTTCCTTCCTTCCTTCCTTCCTTCCTTCCTTCCTTCCTTCCTTCCTTCCTTCCTTCCTTCCTTCCCTCCCTCCCTCCCTCCCTCCCTCCTTCCTTCCTTCCTTCCTTCCTTCCTTCCTTCCTTCCTTCCTTCCTTCCCTACAGCCTTAGACCCAGTGCACTCTGAAGCCCATAGATTGAACAACAGTGGGTACCTGCCCAAGCTCCACTCAATAACTGTTTCGGACTCTCCTGGCTTAGAGTGAATGTCAATAGTAACTTTCTCTTTGAACCACCAACAACCCTGGGGCTCCTGCCCCTCCCAGAATGATTTATTTATTTATTTAGCTATTTTTTTCTTTTCTATTTAAAGGGATCATCCTCCAACTACTTTTTAAAGGGGCCTTTCCATAAAAGGCCAAGGTCTCCCATTGCACCCTGAGTCATCTTCAGTCATCTTGATAAATACCTGGTCACTGGGTCCAGATGGATCAAGAGGAGAAAGGGAGTCTAGTGACCTTGCACAGCCCTCCCTCCCTCCAAACAAAGTCAAGTGGAAGTCGTATGATCACTTCTCTGATGTCATGGTTCTCTTAGAAAATGAAGGATAAACTCAAAACACATATCGGATTCAGATGTTTCCTGTGGTCCCATATAGTTATGGCAATCTAGGATCCAAACATACCTCACTGAAAAGATTAAGATTATTTGAAAAGAAATTCCCTTCTCCTCTCCTCATTCATCCCTTTGCCTTCCTAAGACATTTTCCCTTACTATACTTTTTTCTCTGGTCTCAGGGGATGGAAGATTCTTTACTAAGGCCATTTTCTCTTCCTGGATCTCATCCTATTTTATTTTATCTAGTTTATTGCCCTTATCCTCATCTTTGTAATCTTCAATTTCTTCTTATCTACAGTCTCTATCTGTGTGACCTACAAAACATCCATGTCTCCTTCATTGTTATAAGCATTTACTTAAACTATTTGCTATCTTTAAATATTTTTCCTCCTCATTTTGGTCGAACTTCTGGAGAAGTCTGTCTATACTACTCCATTTCATCTCCTCTAACTCTCTTCTATGGCATCTGCAATTTTACTTTCAGCAATGTCATTCAAGTAAAACTATCCCATCAAGAATTACTAGAGACCTTTCAATTGTTCAGTATGATTACTTTTTCTTAATTCTATTCATTTTTCACCTCTCCAGCATTTGCTACTATTGACTGCCATCTGAATACTCTTTACTTTCTAGATTTTCATGGCACTGATTTCTTCTTGTTTTCCTCCCACCAGCCTGACAGCTTCTTAACTTCCCTTGCTGTTTATCATTCCTACTAACTGGATTTACCAACTTTCTTTCTTGAACTATCTTCTCTTTTCGTTGTATGCTGTTGATGTACCTAGTAAACCTTTCAACTCCAATGGGATGATTCAACAATCTGGATGTCACCAGCTCTAATTTCTTTCTTGAGCTAAAGTTCTGCATCACCAAATGGGTTTTTCGACATCTCATATGAGATGCTATGTAGTCATCTCAAATTCAGCTAGTAAAAAGCTGAACTCATTTTCTTTCCCTTTTCCTAATTTCCTTATTATTGTCAAGGTCATCGCCATCCTTCCACAACATTATTATGATCCTTCACTCTTTAGTTTCACACCCTCATAACAAATCCATTGCTAAATATTTTCACTTCCACTTCATATAATCTCTCATTTACATCTCTTCTCTCCACTGAAACTACTGCTATCCTAGTTAAGATGTTTATCACTTCTTGTCTGGACTCGTCCAATGTTCATCTAAATGGTCCCCCTTCCTCAAGCCTTTATCCATTCCAATCCATCTTTCACATAGTTGCTAAGTCAATTTTTTTAAAAGTGCAGGTAAAATCGTGTTACCTCCTTTCCTTATCCCATCTGATAAATTTTAGTGACTTCTATCTTAAGATCAGACATAATGTTCTCTATTTGGCAATTAATGCTTTTCCCTATGTGGCCTATTTCTCCACTTGCCAGTCTTATACTTTAATCCCCAGCACATTTTCTACTTTCCAGTCAAATCAATGTATTTGTCATTCCTTGAAGACAATACCTCATTTCTCTCATCCTTGTCTTTTCACTGACTGAACCTCATGCCTAGGATATTCTCTCTCCTTACTTATGACTCAGTTTCCCAGATTCCTTCAAGAGTCATCTCAAACCTTGCTTAGTGGCACTTTCCCAGTGCTACTGATGCTACTGCCTTCCTTTCTCATGTTACTTTCTATCTAGTTCACCTGGCTTTTCTATATTGCTAGTTATTTACATGTCCTCTATACTACTAGAAGGAACTCTTTAAAGAGGGAATGTTAATTGTCATTCTTTCTATGGCTAATACTTAGCACAGTGACTAGTACTTAGTTAGTGCTTAATAAATGCTTCTTAATGGGCTACCAGCCTTGTAAATCATAAACTTCTATTGTAGTACTATTGATTTGTATTCTGTTTTATTCCATTTGTTCACTCATGCCTGCTATTCGCTTTGAAAAAAGAAAAGACTCTTCAGCATTTAATAGAATACTTACTCCATCATTAGTAAGTACTACTAAGGGATAAAAAGTCCTTGGCTCCACTTAAGATAGTTTGTAAGAAGTACTGACCTATCTAGGTCAGTTTGACCATTTTTTAAAGCTACCAAACATCATTATATACGATTTCACTGTTGCTACCTTAGTTTCCTGTGAAAAGGAGACAGACTGCATTATTTTTATAGATTCACTACTCACATGTTAAGTTGTTTTGGAGAAGTTTTTTTAACCCAGCCTTGAAAGCAAAGATGAAAACTTCATCAGTCTGTAAAACTTTCTCTAAGTTTCCTTAGGCATAAGTAAATGTGGTGGCAATTAATTATCCTTCACCAACAACTCAAGGTTATTTATCCAGAGTGACTGTTTAAGTGTCTTTCTGCAAGCCTGAGTCACAGACGGGGACATCTACTACACTTCTAACTAACATGCAGAGTACGTTGTTGAGATAAAGATAATAATAGAATAATTTTTAACTATGTTTAAATGGGCTTACTTCTAAGGTAAACTGTTTAAAGTATACAGAAAATCCCTTTTTCCTCCCTTATCATAGAAAGTGTTCTTATCAGAGGGTTTAGAAATTCATATTAGAGAAATATAGAGCTAAGATGGTGGAGTGGTAAGAAGCATCCCAGCAAGCTTCCCACTACAGACTCCTCCAAATATCTAGAAAATGGACCAAACTCTTATGGGAAAATCCAAAATCAAGTCACAGTGAGTTATTTGTCCAACCCAGTTTCACACAGGGAGATAAGCAGGAAGGTCTGTGGACACTGGGCATAAGGTCTGTTAGGAGCACCACATAAACAGACAGACTAGGACCTGGAGGAAGGAATGCTTGAGTTCAAATCTGACTTCATACACTTACTAGCTGTGTGACCCTGAACAAATCATTTCACTGCTCTCTGCCTCAGCTTCTTCAATTATACAATGGGGCTAATGATAACACCTATTTTTAAAGATTGTAGTAAGGATATTTGTAGAGTGCGTAGCACAGTGCTTCATAAAGCAGTTCCTTCCCTCTCCTCCCCTTCCCTCCCCTCCTTTCCTTCCTTCCTTCCTTCCTTCCTTCCTTCCTTCCTTCCTTCCTTCCTTCCTTCCTTCTTTTCTTCCTTCCTTCCTTTCTTCCTTCCTTCCTTCCTTCCTTCCTTCCTTCCTTCCTTCCTTCCTTCCTTCCTTCCTTCCTTCCTTCCTTCCTTCCTTCCTTCCTTCTTTTCTTCCTTCCTTCCTTCCTTCCTTCCTTCCTTCCTTCCTTCCTTCCTTCCTTCCTTCCTTCCTTCCTTCCTTCCTTCCTTCCTTCCTTCCCTCCTTCCTTCCTTCCTTCCTTCCTCCTTCCAACTCAATTTAATGAAGCAAGTTTACATAGCTTGGGAGATACTGGATAAAATATAATATCCTTTTCTCTAAATTAGTTTATCTTCAAAGATTTAAAAATATTTAGCTTTTTTAATGTTACCCGTGACAAGGAGTCAATCATAAATGTACAGGTGTTTATGTGTTTGTGTGTGCATGTTAGAGAATAAGGGGTACTTTTTTAAACTGGTGCCCTTACTGATGAATTTTCTGCATTATATATCCACTTTCCCTTCTTAGAACGAAACAAGACAAATTCAAAACATATAATATGTAGCTAAACTCTTGCCTTCACATCCTGTTCCTAACATAGTTTAATTCATGTCAAAAGAAGCTCAACAGGAGCATGGAAGAAGATGCAATTCTGACAGTGGCTTCTAATTTAAAACCAAAGGACAATATATGATTGTGTAAAGGAAAACTAAATCAGAGGTAACAATTTTCCTCTGTAGTTGCTCTGAAAGATCAGTGATTGATAATATTTAGAATCCCTAGAAGTTAAAGACTGAGTTAATCATTGAAATGGGAATATATTTTGAAGAAAGTTTAGGACAGAAAAAAAGATACTTTCAATTATTTTGGGCACTGTCCATTCTCTTGTAATACATCTCTAAGAAACATAGCAGGGTATTTTCCTAAGGGGAGAAAGAAATAAACTGTGCTTGAAAAATATTCAATTCATTTTTACCTGTGAAATTTACTGCTACAAAGCAGCCTTTTCCAAGATTCCTCAAGGTGAAAAATAATCCTGTATTATGGTAGATATTTTCTTAGTATTCCATAAATTTCCCCAGTATTTCTAGTTGAATGTAAGTTGAGTACCTCTTGTCAGTAATATTTGTGAGATCATAGGAAATGTTTAGCCAGTGTTGAATATTCTCTTTCCATGGATCAAGTCCCAAAGCCCCTACTTTCAGTTTTCTCATGTAAAATCAGAATAAAAATAATAGCAACTAAATCCCAGGGTTTTTGTGAGGCTTATATGAGATAATACATGTAAAAGTACTTTGCAAGGCTTAAAGTGCTATAAATACTACAACATTCATTCATTCATCTCTCTATTTACCATTTTTATTTGTTTAATTTTTTATTGTACCCAGGCAGAACCACAACAGGAGACAGTGTCAAATGGAAATCCCTAGCACTCAATGAAGAGACCTGAAATCAACATATATACAAGCTATTGTATAAGATAAGGTCATTAGCAAAAAATATGCAGACCCTGCATTAGAGCCTTTCAGGGAGCTTTGGGCCAGTGCAAGGAGCAACAGTTTCCTGGTTCATAGCATAGCTTGAGGCCAACTCCTGCTTTGGGTTTGTGCAAGGAAAATGAGGCTAACCAAAACTGATGTCATATGGGTCCACTGGGAGACAAATCCATAAACCAAGGATGCTGGCAAAAGCTAGAATTTAATCCTATCCACCCAATCTAGAGATGTAGAGACTATGAAAATCAGAGTACAGGGAAAACAGGATGAAGCAAAGAATGCCTAATAGATCCAAGAAAAAAAGAAGTGGAATCTGACAAACACAAAGTGTTAATCCATAAACTAAGGCTAAACATATGATTAAACAAAAGACAAAGGTGAACACAATGAAGAAATAACTTGAAGTGAATACAGAAAAGACTATAAATCCAAGAAGAACATCTGAGCAAAGAGTGGCTTGACCACAAGGACTCTAGGAGTATCCAGAAGAAATTAAGCAAAAGATAAAAAGTGGAATTGTAATTGAAATTATAACTTGAGAAAAAATGAAAGGAGAAAAAATAGCTTAGGAAAAGAGATAGAGAATTTTAACCAAGTAATAGAGGTCCATAAAAATAAGATGGTACAGCAGAACTCAGATTCCTTGAGATACAAAGAAAAACTAAAAAAATCAAGATTTTTTTTCAGAAGGAACGTGTTGGTTATTTACTCTCAAAAGCAAGTGATCTAGAAATAAGTTGAGGAGAATTAATTTAAGAATCGTTAGATTCTTTAAAATAATGACATAAATCCCTCAAAAACTTAAATACTTTCTTCCAGGACAGTATAAAAGGAAAATGTGTATAAGAATCAGAGGGGAAAATGAAAATCAAATTTGCTCATTACCTGCTGAATGAAATTCCAAATTAAAAAACACTAGGAATGTTATAGGAACCAAATTCAGAGTTTTCATGAGAGAAAAAAAATGCTACAGGCAGTTAAATGGAATTCAAGTATTGAAAATCACTATACAGACCACACACAATTATACTTCAATATTTTAAGAGAAAATTTTGGAATATCATTTCAAAAGGTAAAGGAAAAATATTGAAAATAATTTAACCTATAAACTTGAGTATAATCCTACTCAGGGAAAAAGTGTCTTCACCTGAATAGAAGACTGAAAAATTCTGGCGAAAAGACTAGAGCTGAGAGGAATCTTTTAAATTTTTGAAATATAAATACAAGAAACAAGAGAAATAGGAAAAGGTAAATATTTCAGAACAATTAAATAGATGGTGACAAATGGTGGTTACATAAAAAAATAAATAGATTAAAAGTTAGACTTAAAAAAATGAAGATATCAGTGCTTTTATGCTATTCCATTGTCTTCTAAGGTCACAAAGTCAGTAAATCAAGATTAATTGAGGATTTTCTGTGTTTTTTTTTCTCACCATAAATTTTAGCTAAAAAAGGAAAAGAGGAAATGAATATATCAGAAATGAGGAAAAAGGGAGAAGTGAATATTTTTGCATGTTTGAGGTATGCAACAGGTAAGATTTATTCCAAGAATTCAGGATATACCTAAATTAGTAAAACTGTAAATAAAATAGGCTATTTAGTATATAGATGATCACTTGAGAAATACAGTGTTAAGCATTGTATTGAGTGCTGTGGAAAAAAATACTAGTAAGCAACATGCAATCCTCAAGGAATTTGTGTGCTAGCAGGGGAAGGCAAGATACAAAGAGGAGTTGGAAATGGAGGGGATAGCTACATGAGAAGTGGCAAAGTTTAGAGTAAGAGGACATGGAAATAAGGTAGAAGTTTAGTTTCTGATCAGAGAAGGCAAAAGCTCATTGATTTATTTAGACAATAGGTCATTGTAGGACATGGCACCTTTTAAAAAGACCACCAAACAAATAATCTCAGTTTGTATTCTGATGTATAGGAGAAGCAGGGAAATTGTACAAATAACTCAATAAGACCTTTCAAATTTATATATTTACACACACAGAGGCATAAGATATTGACTGTACAGATAACTCAATAAGACTCCTCCAAATTGACATTATATACATCTAGATAATTTATATCTATACATCAACTTTGGGGAGGTCTTATTGATTTATTTGTATTATCTTCCCACATCTTCATTCTTTATATCCATCTATCTGCACTTTTATAGGTGTGAGAACACTCTCTATCTCTATCTCTACCAAAGCAAGTCAGAACCCGTTTGCAGCTTCTTAGAATGTTGCCTGAGACTCACAACCCCAAATTGATAGGTGGTCAAGGGACATGAATAGGCAGTTTTTAGAAGAAATCAAAACTGTCAATAGTTACATGAAGGAGTGTTGTAAGTCATTACAGTTTAGAAAAATACACATTATAGCAACTATGAGATACCATCTCACACTTACCAGATTTGCTAACATAATAAAAAAGAAAAATGACAACTCTTTAAGGGGACATGAAAAAATAAAGACACTAATGAACCTTTGTTAAGTTGTGAACTGGTCCAACCCTAGGACTTTAAAATTGTGCATATCTTTTGACCCATCAATATCACTACTACCAATTCTACATCCAAAAAGGAAATCAAAGAAAAGTTAAAGAACTTATATGACAAAAATACTTCTAGTAACTCTTTCTGTGGTGGCAAAAAATTGAAAATTGAGAAGATGCTCATCAATGGGGAAATGACTGAACAAGTTGTGGTATGTGGTTATGTTGGAATGCTATTGTGTTATAAGAAATGATGAGCATAAAACCCTTGGAAGTCTTATACTTCAACTTATAAACTGATGCAAAGTGAGGTGAGTAGAATCAGGAGAACATTTTTACAACAGTAATAGCAATATTGTAAAGATGATCAACTTAGGAAAGACCTAGCTACTGTGATCAAGACAATGATCTAAGATCAAACCAAACCACCCATGTTGAAAAATGCTATTTGCCCCTCAGAGAGAGAATATAGTTCTCCTTTCATAGAAGTTTTCTTAATAGAGACATACCCCATTTGAGATAGTTCCCTTTCTTTACCGATGTTCCAGTCATTCCCTTTGCCACCCCTTTCTTCCAGAATTCATCTTTTTTACTGAGTTTGCAGGAGTTACGTTCCCTTCATTATTTGCCTTTGAATTGATTTGGGTACATCACACATTACCCTTTATCTTCCATCTCTTCTCTCTCCTTTTTTGTACTCTCCCATTCTTAAGTTTCGTTGCACAAAATACACGGATTCACCTGTAAGGAGGCTGTGGTGGTTATGAGTTTTGGATCATGATGTTTTAGATCTGTGCTTCCATCATCACTTTTCGTTTCAAGTTCCATTTTTATCTTTATCCCATTGTGCTCTTATAGAAAGAAATCTGTTATTTGTCTTTCCATTTTTTATTTTTATATCCAGATATCCCTTTCTAAAGATTGGAATGAATTTTAAATTCAGTTATTCTTTCCTAGTTGTATTTATCTCTCCTGTTTGTGGTACATGCAAGGAATAATCTGCTCACTTCTGCTTTTTTGTCAGGACATTCAAATGTCACTCTGTTAGTGAACAACCAAATTTTTTATTCAAAATTAGGCTCATGTTTGTAGGATATGTCATTTTGGGTTACATGTAGAATATATGATTACATTTCCTTCCGAATTTTTCTAGTAGGTACAGAACAAACCTATGTTCATATATTATTTCTTTTCCATTTGCTGATTTTTCTCCTGGTCAGTTGCAGAATTTATTACTTGTCAGTTTTCTGAGTTATAATGGTAGAGGGAGTATGTGGAAGTGCCAGTGATGAGGGAGGAGTATTTTGATTCACTCATTTTATACAATAAAGAAGAAGAAATGGAGAAAGTACAGCAAGTAATGCAAAAGGTGGTGAGTGAAGGAGTATTTTCAGGTAGGCACCAATTCTCAGTGAATACTGAAAGATAATAAGAGTGGGAAAAGAAGAGGTTGAAGAAGAGATACATTAGTCATGTAGCAGATGTTCCAGTGGTACAGAGGAAGGATAAGAAAGGTCTATAATAGAATAATGGAATAGCAGAGTTAAATATCTTGGTAGATTATGGAGGTTGGAGATTAATCATTAAGGAATATGAAGATTTATCATTTTTAAGATTCCAAGAGAGAACTCCTAGGATTTGAGGTAATTCCAGCAACTCACTCCATTCTGAAATATCCTAGTGAGTTTTGTGGTATCACTCTGCAGAATTTGTTTTCAGGAAAAAAATTAAATTCTATAAAATGTTCTGAAGATGGATAACTTCATTGTTCTAGGGCAATACAGGAGGGAAGCTAGTTTGGAAGTAATCCCAGAGTGAAGAAAATAAAAGATATTCAGTTTGCTCCTTATAGCCAAAATGATTAGATAAATTGGCATCGGGATCAGACAAACCAGGGGGAAATGATTAGACAAAGTAATAAGATAAAGATTTAATGTAAGAGTTTTCTAATTAAATGGAATTGTAAATTTTGAGAAAAGCAATAGGATTAGAGTGTTGCCTCTAAGAATTATTAACATGCTTGTGATTGGCTTCCAAATTTATCTGTCATAGAAATTCAGGCTTTGAGTATGTTTTAGTAAAAAGTTCTCAAAAGTGCATTAAGGATTTTACATATATATATTGTCCTGAGAAGAGGAGAAAATGAAATAATTTTAAAACATCTATCTGACAATATTAAAGAGCAGAAGATTTCATTTGACAGTTGGACCTTAATTAATATTTATGGATTTGTATATCAGATACAGGGTTTAGATAAGGATGGAAACAGCAAATGGTATATAAATTGAAATTCTCTGAAGTTTCAAATTTGGAAAACCCAAATTAAATGATTGTACAGAATTATCTAAGAATTTCTAGATCTGGAGCAAGAGAAGCAGAGCTTCACTTATTTATATTCAGACAAATTCTGAGTATGAATTCTATTGTCCAAGAAAAGATGCTTAGAGACCAGATGAGTAGATGAGATGTTTGTGATTTAAAATGTGCTGGTTAAACGGATATTGAGAATGGTTACGAGGGTGCAAGGAGACTTTATGTTAGTTAATATTGAGGATCAATGTTGTATTGCTTTGATGTTTTCTTTGAAGATGTTTACAGTTTAGTTTTCTTGGCAAATCTTTCTTCTCAAAAGTAGTCCATTGTGAGCTCTCTAAGTAGCTTGATCTGGAATCTGACATTAATGTGAAATGGCTTAATGTGATTATGATGATGAATTTATGAAAAACCTTACCATATTTTTTGAAACTAGCCCTGCATGACTGGGAAACTGGACCATCTCTGTGTACTGTTCAGAGATACTTAACTAAGGATCTATGTTATACTGACCAAGGATTGATGCAAGAGTTTTCTCACAATTGTCCATCATTGCTAAGGGGAGGAACTAAAAATTTTTTGGATTTGCCCCTTTAAAGGGACCTCTACTTAATCCTTCTTTGATAAGAGATCCTCTCCTTCTGATTCTATTAACCCCTCTAATCTCAAATAGATACCCTAAATAAAGTTGTTGAAAAAACATTCTGATGAAATGTAGGGAAATTTGAATTACATTCCAGTTGGAGAAATTTAACTGCCCTGTAACCTTAAACAAGTTGTCTTATCTCTATTTGCTCCATTTTCCTGATATGTAAAGAGAAAAATAATAATGGTATTCACCTCCCAGGATTGTTCTGAGAATCAGAATAATATAGTAACTGTAAAGTGCTTAACACAGTAACTGTCATGTGTTAAGCGCTACATTATTGTTATTTCTTTTTTTTTGTTACTATTTCTTTAATTGAATGTAATTGTTCCATGTCTGATAAACTCTAAAATGGGTTTAAAATGCCAAAGGCAATAAGATTAATTAACTGAATTGATGTCATTTGAAGTTTTGTTTCATGTTTAAATATATGATATAGTTTGTTATTATTATATTTCTAAATTATCTTACATTGTGAAATTTGAGGGACTATTGTAAAAGAAATGCTGCTGACAATGCAACTTTTTAATCCATGAAGTGAGCTTTTAAAAATCATAAGATAAAAATAGATATTTGAAAACTGCTAAATATTTAATGATGTGCATTTTGTTATAAAACAGAATGATAAAGCAGATATGATAAAAATAGATATTTGAAAACAATTGAATATTTAATGAGGTATATTTTATTAAAAAAGCAGATGATGATGATGAAGATGATGGATAAATGAAATGTTAACTATTAGGGAAACATCAGGAAAGATATTTAAGTCCTAAGTTGTGGTTAGTGAAATTTTCCTACGTGAGGTAAAAATTTTGGGGACTGTAATTTACTGCTTTGAGCTTTGAATACAGGCTTAGTTGTCTGAATTGTCATGAAAGCAATAGTAGAAAATGGCATACTGCTACAGACTGGGAACTGTTAAGAGAAGATATTTGTGCCTAGGAAAGTTTTGAGCATGATCTTGGCAAAGTCTCTTGACTTTATATCCCCATTGTGCTTTTTTCCTTTCTGAAAAGGAAATTTCCCCACCTGGTTAATCTAGAACCTTGCTTTCAACACCCTGTAACTCATGATTGGCTGTCAGGTGACTCTTTCCTGGAATCAAAGCTAAGGGAGTTTTTATTCATTGTTATTCCCAACAAATGGTATCTCAATTCTCCTCCAGGTGTATAAAAATGAGGGAATGAATGTGTGATCCTTACCCAGAAAAATGGGGAGAATAACTACCCCCTTGGATATTATAGCAAGGCTCTTGATACTATGGCCTAATGTATTGCCAAGACAATATTCATAGCACCGACAGTGACTATTAATATACCGGCACAGTTCTGAATCTCAGAGTATAACAGACTCTCTATATAAAAGGCAGAAGAAAAAAAACATTTATTTAGACACCAGAAAGCTGAATTTCCAACACCAGAAAGCCAAATCTATCATAGCAAAAAAGAAGTCTATACACATTATCAGGCCTTCCCACAAATAAACACCCGTAATCCTTGCTGCCTTTTTCCTCTGTCCTTCCCAGCTCTGACTAGTCTGATCAACTTCCTTTCAGCTCTGCTCCAGCTTCTCCTCTTCTTGTTCCAACCTTCCTGCTCCACTCCTTCCTGTTCCACCCATTTACCAAACTCCTCTCACCACAGGCTTCATGTGACTCAGATTCATGTGACTTAGGCTTCCATGTGACTTAAGCAGGTTACCTAGGCCTATCCGATGGAAAAGATCTTCCTATTCTATTAAAAATACATTAATTCCATTAAAAATACATTAACAATACACCAAAGCAGTCCCAGGAGGCTTGCAAGCAATTGTGGCAGTGGTTGATTTGATTGAGACTGTAACTGATGTGGTATTGGATTCCCCCTTAATCGTACTTGTTCTCCATGCAGCAGATAAATACAATTACCACACTAAATATTTTTTAGCCAGTCACCTTGCCAATGAAAAGTTGACCTCCTCAGCAAGCCAACGTCATGGTGAACCCATCTGAAGAAAGCTCTTGCTCCTGTTTGGATGATCCAGCCCACTGGTGACCTACCTGCAATCACCCAGAAGGGTCAGGGGCCATTAACTACTGGTGTGGATACCTCTTCCCAAAGGATGAAGAAGATGACATCTGGTGTAAACAGTGGTTCTGAGACTTTATCTTGCTCTCTTGTAGCATTTTTTGTTATTGCCTTTGTGTATTTTTATGGGAATCTTTAGAGCTCCCATGACTGTCTTCTTCCTTATTACCTTGGTTTCCTGTACTTCCTACAGATCTCCATCTACCAGCCCTTACTATGATTCTTCTAATCAGGGTGTTCTTGATTGCTCCTCAGTGTCTTGCTAGGGCTTTGCAAGCCTTGACCCAGGCCCAAATTGACCTTATCCCTTTTACTGGGATTTCAAGTTTCCTTCTTCTATGTGCATGCCCTGCATTCTTTGAAGTTGCATCTTTCCATGGGTTCGCCTCACAGCTTCACTTAACTGACTGCTGAATTTTTATCACCTGACTATCACTGGTTAGTTACCCCTTGTCAGGAACAAGATCTCAATCCTGTAGCAAAATAATGGCTGGCGGACTATCGTCTACATGTTGTTCCCAGGGTTGGGATTTATTCTGCAAATTACCGTATGAAATTTCAGAATCCTTCAACATAATCACCCACACCCTCCACAAGATTCAGGGAGAAATAGATTCGGTCTCTGCCATGGTCCTTCAGGACTGGCAGGTCCTTGATACCCTCACGGCCATGTAGGGGATTGCTTGTGCCTATATCAGTGAGGAATATTGCTACTATGTCAACCAGTCTGGCACTATTCATGATGCTATCTGCCTTCTGTAGGAGGTCAACCTTCTTGACTACTTAGGGCAATGGTATGATGGCATCTTTACTTGGCTGCCTGGAGGAATAAGCTGTCTCCTCTGCCCTATTCTTTTTGATCTCCTCACTATGCTCACTGTTGTATCTATGCTATAATCAAGTGTCTCTTTGTCCTTGCTTCATGCTGTTAAAAAAATCATGTTTCATCAAATATTTCCCATTTGGTCTGTGACCAAAGGACCACTTTGACCTAAAGGAGGGAATTATAATTTTAGCATTTTAATTAATTGTGGTACATTGCGTGAAGTAAGGGAACAAAGGCACAGTTTAAGTGAAAAACCCAGAAGCATTTATTGGGCCAGTATATATACATGCACTGGAGAACAGCAGAACCTGGTCTGCTATTTTAAAGATTTGGGGTTTAGAGAGTGATTTATATGGTTTTACAACAAAGGGAGGCAGGAGGAGAGGAGAAATACAGAATACCCAGAACCAGGATAATGCGTAAACTCTGTCCATTTGGGGCTGGTATGAACCAGTTTCCACTGTCCCTGTGGTTGCTGGTGCAGCAGATGCGTTCTGAGTTCACCCAGTGGACACTGCAAAAGATCACTGATATGTCAAACTTGAGCAATAATCATTTGGTCTTCTTATTGGCTGATTTTGATTCCCAGGTTATTTCAGCCTCTCCTGAATAATAAGGGAGCTCAAGCCAATCAAGGTAATTAGTAAACTCATTCGTTCCATTTCTACACATGACACACTTTATCTCTCATTTCTGTGCTATGCCCCATAACAAGTATGCTCTTCCCTCAGTTCCAACTACCAGTCTTGTTGTTATTGTACTGAATTTTTATCACCTGACTATCACTGGTTAGTTACCCCTTGTCAGGAACAAGATCTCAATCCTGTAGCAAAATAATGGCTGGCGGACTATCGTCTACATGTTGTTCCCAGGGTTGGGATTTATTCTGCAAATTACCGTATGAAATTTCAGAATCCTTCAACATAATCACCCACACCCTCCACAAGATTCAGGGAGAAATAGATTCGGTCTCTGCCATGTCATTTCAGTTGTATTTAACTCTTCATGTCCTCATTTGAGGTTTTCTTGGCAACTCACATTCCAGATGAGAAACTGAGGCAGAGTTAAGTGATTTGCCCTTGGTTATACCATTAGTAAGTGTCTGAGGTTGGATTTGAACTCGAAGATAAGTCTTCCTGACTCCAGCTTAGCCTTCTATACACTGTGCCACCCAGTTGTCCTCTGATTTTTTATTTCTTCTATTAAGTCCCAGTTAAAATACTATCATTTACAGGAACTCTTCCCCAACACCTTTTAATTCTAGTTCCTTCCCCCTAGTAATTATCTGCTTGCTTTGTATATATTTGTATTATTTATTCAATTAAGTTGTAGTCTCTTTGAGGAAGGAACCATCCTTTGCCTTTTGTGTCCTCAGGACTTAAAACAGTGTCTAGCACCGGTTATTGTTTGTTGTATATCCTTTGTTCTTTCAAAGAACCAATGACATATGGATGTTAATGTCTTGACTTGCAAGTGAATTGGATTTAAGTAAGGCAGAATTTCACAAAGTCATCAGCCTCACTCCTTCCACCAAAGTTATCAGAGTACAGTAAGATGTAAGTCTGCCTGGTACTTAAATGTTGATTAATTAATTGAGAATGGTCAGGCTTTGAGGAGAATTAGAAGTAGAGATAAGTCACTTCAGGTGAAGGTAAAAGCACCTCTGGCTTCTCAATGTCAACTGATAGGGCAGCTACGTGGTACCGTGGATGGAGCACCAGTGCAGGAGTCAGGACGACCTGAGTTCAAATCTCACCTCAGACGTTTGACACTCACTAGCGGTGTGACCTTGGGCAAGTCACTTAACCCCAATTGCCTCATCCTGGATCATCTCCAGTCATCCTGATGAATATCTGGTCACTGAATTCAGATGACTCTGGAGGAGAAATGAGGCTGGTGACCTGTCTAGCTCTCCCTCACTCAAAGCAAAGGCAAGTGCAAGTGATGTCATTATTTCTGATGGCATGATCTTCTTCCACAATGAAGGATGAACACATAGGAGAAAGTGCATAAGCCTAAGAAAAGCATGGAACCAAAAGGTTCCATGAAGACTGAAGGTTCTTCTTCTAATTTAAGGTCTAATTTAAGGTTCTTCTTCTAATTTAAGAGTCTGTTAGTGCTTGAAAATGAAACTATGAATTTGTATGCCAAAAACAACCACATTGAAGAAACTTGATCTTTAAAATCCTGACTGAACAAATACTAACCTGGAAGTCAGTTTTATTCAGTGCTCTTGCATTAGCTCTGGAACTCTGTAAAATGAAAGGGTTGTAGAAGGTAGTTTCTAAGGTCCTTTTAGTTTTAAATATTTGTGAGTCTGAGATTAGGTATCTCTTGAGCCCACCTCAGTTTGATCTCAATGGCACTAAAAGTAGAACATTTTTCTGTGACTTTATTTAGACAACCACTTTTTTCCTTCAAGACTTCATTCCTGAAGAGATTAATCACCTGTAAAAGTAAGCAGTTTTACTAGATGATCCTTAATGTTCTGTGAGGCTAACATTATACTCCAAGGTGTGCATACGTTGAATTCAAACCTTTTAGCTTCACCTCTTACAAAGTACATTTTCCTTTAGTTATTTTTGCCCCTCTTTTCCCTACCCCTACTCCAGTCCAACAACTGGTCTTACTACCTAATTGGAAATGGGAATAGAAACTGGACCTGAGATTTCATTTTTATAAGGAAACTCCCTCTATGAATGCAGGTTGGGAGATTTTATGCAATGTAGAGTCTTAGAGAATTTCTCAGAGGACTAAGAACTTAAGTGACATGCCCAGGGTCAGACATTTAGTATATGTCAGACTTGAACCCAGGTCTTCTTTTCTTTGAGACTAACTCTCTATTCACTATACTATACTGCCTTTCAAGTTATCACAAATAATTAGTTAAAATAGAAAGCTATTAGCTGATCTGCTTCCTAAGCATAGAGGGTCATAGTTTCTGAAGCGTCAGTCTCATGGTATCCTGCAATCTCTGTTTTTGCATTGAGAAATCTCTGTATCATCTGCCTCTCTCAGCTGAGGGGGACTTCCATGGCTATCCCCCAAAGTAACTTTTCTGATGCTTGTCCTAGGTGCACATATTTCAAGTTATAGTTCTAGAGGTGGTAGTTATACTAGAAAGGAGGCATAATAGAAATATGGGGGAGATAGCATAGGGAGAATGAAGAATGCAATGTTGATTTCCTTAAATCTTGTTAATGGAAGGTAAAAACACTGCAAATTTCATGATTTTTTTCATTACTGGTAACTTTTTAATTACTGGTAAAAAAAAAGATTATTGCAGCCATTGGATAGAATCAGAGAGTCAATAAACATTTATTAAAAACCTATTGTGTACCAGGCACTATGCTAAGAGCTAAGGATAAAAAGAGAGGGAAAAGAAAGTAACTTCCCTCAAGGAGAATGTAACCCAATGGCAGAAGTAACAAGAAAATATATCTGAACAAGCCAAGTATAGGATTAATGGGAAATAATTAACACAGAGAAAGCACTATAATCAAGAAGCATTGAGAAAGGTTTACTCTAAAAGGTGAAATTTTGGTTGAGGCATGAAGGAAACAGCAAGAAATAGTGAATGTTCTCTTCTACGTTGTCAGAATCAGAGATTATCATTCTCTTGTACAAGGAACAAAATAAGTTAGTCATTGGTTTTTTTCATGTCATTATTCCTAATCTAGGTACTTTCTCTAATGAAATTGTTTAAATGTTTTAAAAAATTCAATTTTTATTTTTGAAAATGTACTATGGACAAAAACTTCAATTTGGAACTTTACAGTAGAGAACTTACATTACAATCACAAGTTTAGTCTCAAGTTTAAAATGACATAAATTTCTGCAGATTTTGAAAAAAAAATAGTCCCTTTCTTATCTATTTCTTGCCTGCCTTCCCAATTTGGCTATAATTAGAAATTCCAAGAGAGACACTTTGTTTCTTTGAAGTTTTGAAAATTCTTCAGGAAAGTTTTCTCACATTTATGTACTTTTTCCTTTGGTTAATATCACAGCAAAAAGTTGGTTGTATTTACTGAGACACAGAACACACTAGATAAGCACATAGAAGTGCTTGCTAATAAAGTCTTTTTCAATTACTTTAGAGAAACTGGTTTCTAACTCAGAACCAAACCCAAATAAAACAAACCACCCAACTGATCAAATTGGAGGAGATTACCATTTACAGATCAGGGTGGCATAATTAATTCTTACCTGCCCTAGTACAAACTCATCAGGTGCTCACCACTGATTCTCAAGGGCTATCTCAGAGTAGCCTATGGTATTCACAGATCACAACCATTGGAATTTCACAGATTTATCCATGTTGGAATCTCTTTGCTGCCACCATTTGCTGGAAGGAAATTTGTCATGTAGGAACAAATCAGAACCAAAATTAAACACAAACCAAAAATTCAGGAATCAATGAAGTTTTGTTGAGTTCACCAGCAAGAGACCCTCACTTGAAGGACAGAAACACTCCAAACTAGCAAAAGGATAAAGATTACATAGTTTTCAGTTTAGGCGGGAGGTGAATCAGGTACCTTAGGATTGGACAGCACTTGTTATGACTAGTAATAGGAAATCCTCAGATTAGCTATCTCTTGTAACTTGACCCTAATATACAAACGGGGTTAGAGGTAAGACAGAGGTACTATAGACAAAATGGAGTTACTTTAACTTTCTTAGCTATCCACAGTACCTTCAGAAAAAGTCCCATTAATCTGAGGATTTCAGATGTATTACTTTAAAAGACAAGATATATTAGAGTTGCCATTTACTAGTAACAGCCAGCCAGTTTCTCAGCGTCAGACCTTTTCTCTCTGGTTTTGTCTGTCTGAAACAAATATTAACTCATTCATCTAAGAAACACAAGGCTTCCCTATCTACCAAACACATTTTGAAAGCTATAAAGTACTTTTATTCCCTTGTATCCAAGGACCACTAATAGAGACTAAGTGCAGTGATCAATCACTGGGCAGAAGAAAGAAGATTCTGTTCAACATTGAGTATTTTTGCTTATTCATATTGTTGTTATTTCCTGTTTTCCCAGAGAAGTATGTCATTATTTCTCCCAGAATGGCTTGCAGTAGGCTCAAGTGACACTTGTTCAATGAAAATTGTCCTGGATTATTTGCCTGAATCACTGCTATATTTTTCTACCTCATGGCAACCCATAGATACATATATCTACTATCTCTTTGCTTATTCCTTTCTTATTTTCAGAATTCCAGAATATATTGGCATGATATTGATAGTGGGTAGTCTGACAAGTAGCCAAATGGTCATATAATTGCCATTAAACCCTTCTCTGCCAGAACATTACTGTAAACTTTAAGTATAATACTTCCCCCCAAATTCTGCCATTGAGTTGGATGACTTGTCAATCAACAAGCATTTTAAGCACCTACTATGTGCTAGGCACGATTCTATGCAATATATCCATTTGACCTATGTGTAATTAACTAACTAGAGGGAATGATTTAGTTGTCTTAGGAAACTAAGTTTTTAAACAGTTTCAACCAAGGAGATCCTAAACCTTCATTATCTCTTTATCCATGAATATTAATACCTATTTATTCTTTTGATAATATGGGTATAAGTATAAAGTGTTATAAAGAGTTATTTAATGGAAATTCTTATTTATTGATATGACTTTTTGAAGTCTTAAAATTGAATATCTTTAAAATGAATTCCTTATGTATTCTAAACCTTAATCACAATCATATTGTGAATTTTATTGGCTTAAGTTAGGTTGGAGTTAGAAAAGATCTTAAAAACAATCTATTCATATGATCAGAGATCTTAGGAATTATCTTATTCACTGCCTCCCCCCATTTTACAGAAAGAAAAATTAAGACTCAATGCAATGAATCACTAGAATATATATATATAAGATTAGAATTCTTTTGACTCTTCTTTTGGAGCTCATCACAGCCTTATTTCTTGATAAATTGGATTTCCCTCTCCTGTTCTTGGTTGCTCAACAATATTGAGTATCATTCTGTCTGGACCCACCTTCATTGTATAGTGTACAAGGATTGGAGGTAGACCACAGGTCAGCTGATATAGGTACAAGTTGCAGTCACAAGTTGATGAGATGTTAATGTATTTACCTCACCATACTATCACATGGCAATCCAATACTACTGGCCAATGACACCTTTCCTAATTCTTAATTCTTCCCCTCCATATATAATTTGAAAGACAACAGAAAAGTTTGAAAATCTCAATCAAGAGATGTGACTGTATGATCTAACAGAAAGTGGGAGTGTAGAAACAGATACCTACTGATAAAATACTTTATTCCTCTTGTACCGACAACTGAAAATTCCAAAGTAGTCATTCTATATTGCTTTTCTTCCCGTGGGCTTACTTATGGGAACATGAAGTTTTTGTTTTTTCCTTTTGTGATATGTTTATTTTTCTTTCTTTTAAAGGTTCATTTTGTCTTTATAAAAACAGTTTACTATAAGCATTTCCTAGTATGAATGAATTTATGTGGAATGTAGTTAGAAAGAATCAATTAAAAATGAAGTTTCTGTAGAGAAGAAAGATCCATTTAACACTGAGGTTTTTTGCCAGAGCATGGTTTCTGACTGGGAACTGGAATCTAAAAACAGAAAGACTAGAATATTCTTTATAACTTCCTAGAATAGAGAGAGAGAATATTTAGACTAGGAAACCAATCTATGTAATGTGTCAGAAGTAGAGTAAAAGTCAAATAGAAATAAGTGAATGATCCTGCTTCTTTTCTCACTCTGCTACAACAAAGGTTACACGATCTCTCTTACTTGCCTATTGTCTAAACTGCTTTGAGTATGGTTGTCCAGGAGAATGGTGGTATGCTTGACAATAATAGTCTAGAAGAGGGGATTTTTTTAAAGGGAAAGATGATAAATGTAGCTTTTGAAAAGTTAAATTTAAGCTGTTTATGAGACATTCAGTTCAAGATATCCAATAAGGAGTTAGAGATGCCACACTGGAAGTTAGAAGGTAAGTTGGACCTGAACAAATAAATCTTATAATCATCTGCATAGATATGATAAATTGTTGGGAACTGATGAGATCTGTAAGAGAAATGAAGGGAGAAGAAAAAAAGATCTAGGAAAGAATGTTGGAGGTACCTACAGTTTGTCAGAATGTCTTGGATGAAGATCCAGCAAAGGAGATTGAGAAGTAGTCAGACAGATAAGAGGAAAACCAGGAGAACACTGTAATGAAAATCAAGGACAAAAAAAGTATCAAAGAGAGGAAGATTTCAACAGTTTCAAAGATTGCAGAAAGCTCAAGAAGGATAAGGATTGAGAAATGGATAGTCCTTTTGGCAGTTAAATCATTGGCAACTTTGCAGAAAGGTTGTCTTCTTCAAATTCCCCATCTGTAACATCAAGATAGTAATAGCATCTACCTCCTAGGATTACTGTGTGAATAAAGCGAAATAATATTTGTAAAGCATTTTGTAAATCTTAAAGTGCTATATATATTCTAGTTGTTTTAAAAAATAATTGATGTTATTGTTATTGTATTTATCGTTATTCAATATTTCTATTGAAGGTTTCAGGTTATGAGGAATTAATTCACTATTTAATGAGCTATCTTCTTCCATTTTTGGATAGGTTTTATTAATTGTGAGCTTTTCCTTATGTGAAGATGAAATCCACCTGCAACTTCCACCTGGGCTTTTACTTCTCTTATTTGTTAACAATCAAAACAAAGAATAAAAAAAAACCTTACTTAATCCATCCTCCACAGAACAACATTTCTAATATTTGCGAACATCTATCAGCTTTCCCACTTTTTTCTCTAAAATAAACATCCCCTGTTTCTTCAACTAGTGCTCATGTTTGCCCTTACTATGCTAGTTGTCCTTCCTCAAAATGTCCTACAGTTGTCAATAATTTTCCTAATACATGGCACCCAACACTGAGTATAATACTCTAGGTAAAGATTTACTAGGAAGTAGGTCTATTACCTTCTCCTGGGTACTGTATTTCTAGTTAATATTGCCTGATATCACATTAGATTGCTTTTCCTGTTGTCACATTGTTGCTTTACATTGATCTCAAATTATAAATCCACTCTAACACCTAGTTCTTTTTCATGCAGACTCTCATCTAGCCACATCTTCTCCATTGTCCTTCTATGGTTAACTTTTTATGCCAAGATTAGAATTTGAATTTTATTTGTATCGTATTTTATTAAAGGAAAACCCCAGGTCCAAAAAGGGACCATAATAGAAACAGTCCTATAATGTACTACAAAAGCTTTTATTGTCTGAGAACTTGCAGGAGGAGAACTTGCAAGTGATTCAAAGGGAACTGGGAAAGGATGAGATATTTATGGTTTCTAAGGCTTTCAAGCACAGAGTGAGGGTTAAGGGGAGAAGACATCTATAGACACAATAAACTAGGGAGCAGGATGTTTAGAAAGTCCTGAGCAAGGGATCAAGTCTGCAGCTACTGCTCAAGGTTGCCCTTGAGCTGGTCAAGGCTTCCTCTTCAGTGTTCTGGCAGGTACAGATATGTCCAAATTCAGCTAGAGTTCATTCACAAAGCATCACTGGTGGGTCAAGGAGTCCTGGGCTTCAGAAGTCCTCCTGGTTGGCTGGTTGTTGCATTCCTCCAGTGTCCTGCTCCCCTGTAAAGAAGGGAAGCTCCAAACGTATCTATAGTCATTATGAAATCCATGTTCACATTTTCATCTTCGTAAATTTAGGTTAATGTTCTCTCCTGCCCAGACCTCCAGCATCAGAGTTGTTTCATACAACGTGTCAACCATTTTTTCTAGTTTCATAATATCTTTATCTTTTATATTTATGACATCTTTATATTTATCCAAGATGGTAATGAAAATGTTCAACAGAACAAGATCTAGAACACAGGTCCTTGGTAGTTTACTAGGATTTCCTTCCATGTTGACATTGTTCACTGTTGTTATTGTGATTCGGTCGTTTCAGTTGTGTCAGACTCTTTATGATCTCATTTTGGGTTTTCTTGGCAAAGATACTAGAGCGTTTTGCCATTTTCTTCTCCTGTTCATTCTACAGATAGGAATTGAGGCAAACAGTGTTAAATCCCTGGCTCACATTCACACAGCTAGTAAGTGTCTGAGGCTAGATTTGTGCTCAGGAAGATGAATCTTCCTGACTTCAGTCCCAACACTCAATTATTCACTATCCCATCTAGCCGTCTAATTGATGTTAATCCAATAACAATTTCTGTGAGATTTACTTTCCTTATCAATAAAAAAGTTGTATATATTTTTCACGAAGATCCTTTCTTACTCAAAAGTTCTTTCTATATAATATTAGGGGACCAGGGTTTGGTTTCAGTTAGGATTGTCCTCTATTTTAACTTCATTTATTGGTACCTTTTATGACAGCAATAATATCCTAGCCCCTTTACTCATGTGTCTTAGGCTAGTTTTTCATTAAAAGGTATCAATACTTTCTGTAAGACTTGGTTGTCTCAGATGTCTAAGGGGTCATTCTGTTGGCATCATTTCTTTATCCTCTGAGTACAAAATTGCTACAAAGAGCTTAAGGACACACATAGAGTTCAGCTGATGGATTACAGGGGAACTTTGCTGGCTTGAATCACCTCAAAGCTTTCACAAGGCCTATCCTTGTTGAATATCCTTCTGTTATAGTTAAGTAAATCTCCCTTTGTTAACTATTGAATGATCTATGAATATCTCATTTTTATTCCATTGCCAAACCTAAACTACCAGGGACATGACTGGAATCAGGACCAGCCTAGAGCACTTATCCTCCTCCTCCCATTCAAACCTTCTCATTTCTTTCTTTCTTTCCTTTATATCTTAATTTGAACCAATTGTTTCCTTTCTTTTTCCTTCCTTTTTTCTCTTTCTACTTCACATGGTATATATGTAAACACATATATATTTTTCATCTGTTGTTTCCTCTTTTGTTATATCTTCATTTTTCTGTTTTTCCCTTCTAAGTAAAGCACATATACTTAAAAATTTTTCAAGCACCATTCATCATTACACTAATGGGAATAGGTTCCTCAGACTTAGTCACTCTCAGCATATGGGCCTGGAGTCCTGTTGCCTTGGAACTTATTCCCATGTATACAGGTTATATCACCAAATTGAGATCTTACATGGTATATTATACCATTACTACTGAATATTCAGATAGATGGAAGCTGCTACTGATAACAAGGTCCATGACTTAATATCATTTTCTCCTTTAGTTATCACTGGACCCTACAGGTTGAGGCCATAAGCTCAGTCCTTTCAAGGGACTGGATAAATTGATATAATCCCCCCAAAAGATGTTATATATACTCTGCCCTCTTTTACTGAATCATCTGAGGAAAACAATGTCTTCAACTTTTATAACTATCATATGTCCAGACAACCAGAGCTATAGGGGAAAAGTCTTTGGCTCTAAAATTAGAATACTTTGCTTAAATTTTCTCTCTGATTTTTCCTAACTGTATGACCTTGGACAAGTCACTTAGGCTCTCTGAAACTTATTTGTAAAATAAGTTATTTGTATGGCCTTATTTGTAAATATAGCCTTATTTATAAAATGAGGGTGTTGGATCAGATGCCTTCTGAGGGCCCTTGCAATTCCAAATATATGATTCTAGAAATGTAGCTCTCACACTGTTGTCCTGACTCAGAGCATATTACACAAAAGAATCTTCTGGGTATGCATCATTTCCCTCACAATATCTTTAGATGAGTCAAGGGAAATAGTTCTAAATATAAATTTAGTGAGTTCCTGACAGTATTCTAGTTAGTTCCTGGAGAGATGATTACAAAGTAATTATACAAGTACATGAAACAGTTTCTGTACTGTATCCACCCTCTACTTCCTCATATTTAGAGAGAGACTAGGTTGGTACTGTTGTCTCCAATCATAGGGCCCTGGAAGGAGGAGGGTCAAGTCAAGTGATAATTCTTCCATGATAGGTCTGGGAAACTCTTATCTTTTCTTTCTCTTACATTTACAAGCTAGAGTCACCATCTGCTAAGGTGAAAAATCTCTTTTTTTCATTCAATCCCCTTTTTTTCTCATCCCCATTCCGTCCTGCCTTACTTGTACTAAATTCCTTCTTTCTTTTACCTTCCTTTTCCATATAGGTATTCCCCAAGGACCTACCCTAGGTCTTCTTCTGTTCTCTGCACTCTGTCCCCTTTGTTGATATTATCTACTTCCATAATAGCTCTTCCATCTATTGCCATCAAACTACTCTCATAATGACTTACCTGGACTATTAATGATCCTAAGAGGTTTTTTGTTTTTTTTCTTTTTTGCTACCAGTGTCTTCCTTTTCCCAATCCTCCACATAACTGCCAAATTGCTAAACACAATTTTGTTTTGTTACTCTTTGCTCAGAAAACCTCTGTGCTTTCCTTGTACCACTAGGAAAATGAGAACTAAATCCTCTGTCTGTCACGTAAAGTCATCTATCTTAAGGTCTCCCTATCATTCATATGATTCCTATCCATACTCTCTATTCTAGTAAAAATTAACTATGAGCTATTCTACAATATGACTGTCTATTTTCCACACCTATGCATTTACCTACATAGTCTCTCAAGTTTGGAATGCACTCACAACTACTCTACAATTTTTAGAATACTTAGCTTTGTTCAAAATTTAACTCAAATGCCATTTCCTAGATATAGTTTTCTCTAATCCTCCATATTTTCATTGTTTTTCCTTCTTGAAATTATTTCATATATAGCTTGTATTTACTTTTATATCCTTTCTCTCTGTGGAATTGAAATCAGGGATATTTTTTTTAAATTGTTTTCCTAATAACCACATTTACCACAGTACCATGTGCATTCAAGGAGTTTGTTGAATGTTACTTAAATTCTATTGCTGCCTCTAAAATATCAACACCTTTCATTACATTCTATCATTAAATAGTTATTTCTCTCGTGCTTTATATATCTTTTTATGATCATAGAATAGCCAGGCTATGGTCAGGGTTGGTAACTGAACAAACTTAGTAACTTTCAGTTCTCTTAATAGTGGCTTGTTTCCTTATTAAGTCTATCTCTGGGTTCAAAGTAAGGATACAGATATTTCAGACATTACATGTGTGGTGAAAATTTTTTCTCTAATAGCCAGATTGCCTTCCCCAACTTGCCTCTCTATTTCCAAATACTAACTTGAATGAAAATCATTGTAATTGATCATGCATTTTAATAAGAATTTCAAATATCAAAGGAAAGCAAATAAATATTTAAAAGAATGGATTCTCCCTTTCAAGTTGCCAGGATTGCAACTTGGGAGTGTGAGTGGAGAACCTCTTTCTAACTCTAATCTTTTTTGGAGGCAAAATGGAAATTAAAGTGATTTTGGCAGATATAAGAAAGTTATTTTGTTCTGTTTTGTTTTCCCCTGGGGAATTCTTGGAAAGCAGGGGAAATCCAGGCTTTATGATCTGGATTATAGTAGTCTTTCCAGTAATGATTTGGGACCATTTCTCTGCCTTCATATAGACTTTCTCTTGTCATACATTCTCAGTTTTGCTTACTTTCCCTGATTTTAATTGCAAGAACATCTCCCAGTTTTGGCTGGAGAAGCATGATGAACCAGAACATCTTTCATATCTAATGCAGCTGTCTTTTTGTTCTGTCTTTCCATGTAGCTTTTCCCCATCTCAGCTGAATGATTTCTTGGTAGGAGCAAGTTGTTTCAAGGGTCAAAGACTAGGAAATTTCAGGTAATGCCTTCTCATTAGTATTCTTCCTTCAAGGCAGATAGAGGAAAGGGAAGAAGAATTTATTAGTAGCTACCATATGCTAGGCATTGTGCTCAGTATTTTTACCAATTTTATTTCATTTGGTCCTCACAATAATCCTGAGAGGTAAGTATGATTGTTATCCCCATTTTAAAATTGAGAAAACTGAAGGCAAAAGTTACATTACTTATCCAAAGTCACATAACTAGAAATTAACTGAGATCAAATTTGAACTTAGGTCTTCCTGACTCCAAACTCATTATTCTATTTAGTGAAGCACTTAGCTATTCCAATCAGTCTCCATGGCAATGTCCCTGATGTAAAGGTTTCACTGGAATTAATTACCTCCAGGAGATGCCATATCCATTGTCCATCTCCTGAGCTGCCTATTCCTTCCCTCATATTCCCAAACAAACTGAGTAAGGAAGAGTTATAACCAAATATTTTACCACTAACTGCTACTTTGAGACTTCCCCTCTGCTACTTTAACTCAGCACTTTCTCTTTTTTCTTAGAGATGACCACTATTCCATTTAGTTACAGTCAACTGCCTAATCCATCATGGGAAGTTATAAAATTTTAAAATCAGATTGTGTGAAAAACATGATCAAGTGGGTAGAATTGCATAAAAATTGTATTATTTGTATAGATAAAATTGTATAAAAATTCACTATCATTTATACAATAATATGAAACAACTCCCCATGATACAAGTCCTAAAATGTCCTTGAGAATTAAGCAAATATATTCAACCAGATCCTTGTCCACAGTTTCTCAGATACAACATTAAATCCATAAAAGTTTAACAATGTTTTAATATATGTCTCCATAGTAAAAACTTACGCTGTATAAACTACATGGAATAAAAACCTTTGAAAATATGGAGACCTATGAGAAGGAATGAAAACTATGGGGGGAAGAGGAAGAAACACATGAGGAAAGGGACTGCTATTGTCAGACTTCCACTTTGGAAAGATCAATTTAATAGCTGATTGGAGGATGGACTGTATTAGGGATATAGCTGGAAGACCAACCAACAGACTACTGAAGTGGTCCAGGCATGCAGTGATGAGGGCCTAGAATAGCATGTTGGCAGTGTCAGAGAATAGAAATGAGTTTGTATGAGAGTTGTTAAAAAAGGTAGAATTGACAGAACCTCCATTTGAGATGCCCAATAGACTGGAATTCTGGGGAGACATTAGGACTAGGTCTGATAATCATTTGTATATAGATGGTAATTGAATTCATGGCACCTGATGACATTACTAAGTGAAAGACCATAGAGGATGAAGGGAAGGGTTCCCAGGAAGGTCTTAGAGGATTCATTGCAAGCAGATTCTGCCTGGATGAAGACATAGCCATGGAAACTAAAAAGGAGTGGTCAGAAAAGTAGGAAGAACTAGGAGAGGACAGTGTCACAAAAACCCAGAGAAAAGAGAGTAGCCAATCTAGGATTTTCTTTCAACACCCAAGTTGGCATCACACCATTCTGGGATTTCCTGTGAAAAGTGTGGAGGGATGAGTAACTTGCCCCAACTTAGCAACCATGTGTCTGGGAACACATGACAGTTTATTAAAGCTCACATCCTGTATAGGAAGCTCTCATCCTGGTTTAGGGTTGCCTCTAATCAGCATTGATGCTGATATGGGTATATCCAGTCCTAGAGGTCATCTTGTGAGTTGAAGATGCTTAGACATCCTAGGTCTTTAGTGGCAGCTGAATGATGACATGGTGAGGACTCCCAGACCATCCAATATTGCAATTATCCTTAGGGATGATTACTGAAAAGAAGATAAAACAGATTCCTAGTCTAGATTGGCAGAAATCATTAGATAGTAAGGAGTTAAGGTAAAAAACTTTTATATTCTTATGAGGTTTAAGTATCAATATTCTTCAATAAGAATATAATAGTTGTTATAAATTAAGTTAATGAATACTGTTTTCAGTATCTTTGTGGTTTGGATAAATTTATCTTTTGTTTTTTGTGTTTAATCTGTCTCATACTTGAATCATATTTTATTTTGAATGTCTTTCTAGTTAACATTTTGAGGAGAAACTAGATGTGTAGGAATACATAAGTGTTAAGCTATATTTCCCAGAGTGCTGGGATCGAGTATGTAATGAGAAAAAATGTAAGAAAAAGGAGTCTTTCTCTTCTTCTGGCTGGTCCAATGTTCAGGACTGGATTCTGTTTGCACTACATGATTAGGTCCAGAGATAAGAAGACCCCTTATTGAAGGGAGGGTGTAGGGAAGGAGAGACTGATAGAGATAAAGAGCTAGAACCAGAGAGATAGAGACAGAGACAAAGAAACAAGATGCAGAGACAGAGACAGAGAAATTACTCCAGACTCCCTACGCCTTCTAGTGATTCTCATTGTAAGACAGAAATCGTAGTTTCATAAATTCTAATTTTTATTGTCATAGTTTGGGACTGAACAATTTACCAACTCTAGATGTAAATCAACGTGGTCATTTGAAAAGAAATATTCCACTTGCCATTCTGCTAAAGTCCTACTTCAACGCTCCGTCTTGTAACAAAAGAAGACCTGGGTACCTGAAAAGTATCTGACTATATGGGCCCTACTAAGGACTTAGAAATTCTGTGAGTTTAAGCCTACTAAATGCAGTGAGTGTCTTGTCTGAGGATCAGCCTAGCTAAGTTTGGAGAAGCTCATCATCAGAAGTTTGGCTGCTGTGCCATACTTCTGGAGGAGTGTTTCTCGATGATATCACAGACTTTTTGAAATAGTGAAGTACTGGAATAATTTGCCTTTCTAAATTGCTGAGTATAAATTTTTTTAAAAAAAAGTTTTATTAGGCACTTACTATGTTCCAGGCACTGTGCTAGGCATTGAGGATAGAAAGCCAAAAATGCAGTAGCCCTTATCCTCAGGGAGCTTGGATTCTTTTAGGGAAAACAGCTTGCGCCTATATGTGCAAATACAAAACATATTAAATTAATGGGTGATAAACCTACAAAATGAAAAATAGGTACTCAATAATTAAACTAAAGATTTTTATTGTACAAGAAGAGCAGTGGATTTGTTTTGTTCATATTTTTCCTGTTAGTAGTTAGTGTGAACCTGGATAGGTCACAGCCTTTCTGAATATTTTTGCATTCGTAAAGTCAGAATAGTAATAGTGATTATATCGTTAACTTAGAGGGCTATTATGAGGAAGATGCCTGTTAATCTTATTATATTATATAAATGCAAGTTATAACTATATTATTGTTTTTTTTAGCACAGTTCATTTAGGAAATGTTGATAAAGCAGAATGCTATGTTTTCTGAGTCCAACAATAAAATTGGACTTCTGTATTTGAAAAAAGAAAGCAATATCTATGGACTCTTAGAAAGAATGAGGTTTGTTTCCTTGAGACTGTTACTATGAAAGATAAGGTGAAAATTTAACTATAAATCCATCATCTGTGTGAATTTATCCATCCTGTGTCATGATATAATCATCAGCAATGGTCACTGACAATGGCTCAGAGGTACAAAGACTTAATTATTGTCCTTGATCATCCCCAGATAATGATTGTACTTTTTTGGGGGGAAGGGGAAGTAGGAGATGAATTGTGTCCTATAGTTGAAAATTAATTCAAAAAAAATTGCAAGAAAGAATGTTTTACATTTTGAAAAAAATGTTTATTTCTCAAAAGACAGAACATTCAGTGCTTTTCTCAGAGTGAGAGCCTAATATAGTAACAGAATTGCCAGAAACAGCTCTTTTTTTTGCTTCATCTTTTCTCAGCATCAAAATGCTCTTCAGGCATTATTCAATTTACCATTAATATCTTTTTAAGTTGTGTGGGATCATGTGTGAGTATTCTCATTTCACATTTGGGAAGCAGCACAATATAGTAGAAAGAACTCTAAGTCTCAACTCAGGAGACTTGGATTCAAATCCAAATTGAATTTTACTATCTGTTACATTTAGGTTAAGTACTATTCTTTTCCTTGGACTTCAACTTTCGATCTCTAAAATGAGTATGTTGATTAGATAGAATCTGAGAACTCTTTCCATTCAAAATCAGTGCTATAATAGGATGCAGAAATTCAATCTTGAAAGACTAAAGTTGCTTGGGTCACATAGTAAGTAGGGAATCTGCAGAAAATAATGTGAATCCTGAACAATGATGGGATAGTTAAAGGCATTGGCCTTTCTTCTGTATATCCTGTCTTCTCAAGAAGATCTGAGCTCTGGATTATCTATGCTTATATCTTATCACTTTGTGATTTTATTGGTAGAGGAAACTCCCAATACTAATGCTGATCCACAATTGTTCTGCTACTTAAATGACTTGCCTAAGGTTGTAAAGTCTGTTTGTATTAGAGAAAGAACCTGAAACCGGATCTTCTCAACTCCAAGATCAGTTCTCTATCCAGGTTCCATGTTGCCTCTCAAGACAGCCCTAAAACGAATGACTACTGTTATTCTGCCTCATATCCACACAGACCTTTGCAGCTTACAAAGCACTACTTTGTTTGTAACCACAATGAGAAAGGTTATGCATAATCACCCCATTTTATAGATGGAGAAAATGAGGCCAGAGGCTGTGATCACCCAGCTGATATGTGGCAGAGCCAGAACTGAACACAAGTCTTCTTATTAGCCTGATGCTCTTTCTACATGTCATGTAAGAAGTACCTTACTGGATGCAAGAGGCAGAAAAATTAATGGTAAATTACTTTTTCCTTGTTCAGAAATAAAAAGGAAAAGCTGTTATGGGATAGAGAGTGGGAAGTGGTTGGTCATATTTTCTCTTTCTTCTGAATGAATTAGCCTTAATTATTGTAATTACATCACCTCTTGATGAGTTCATTATTGAATTTTTCTTTACAGTCCTATAAAGAATGACCCCAAACCACTCAGACTTGGCATGTCCATCATGCTGTCTGTAAATCCTGTTCTTCATCAGCCTCAAAAGGTCCAAAGGGAACAAACTTAAGAGAAAAGTTTGCTGACCAAAGTAGACCCGGTTTCCCCTTGCCTCTACAACATACTCTGTGCAATTAATGCCACACATTTCATATTATATGAGCAATAAATACTCATTTTATTAGCTTGATTTCTGCTTTGTGGAGGGTAAGATATTGTGGATGCTGTCTTTTGCTGAGGCAGAACATTTGGTCATTTATATCTATGGCCAGGCCTGAAAGGAAAGATTTAACACACACACACACACACACACACACGCACGCACGCACGCACGCACACTCACACCAAGGATTCCAGATTATTTTTTCATTGATACCAAAAAATTACAGAATTTATCCTTTCTGGGTCTAATGAAGAAATGAAATTATATAAAACATAATAAAGTGAGAATAAAAATTGAAGGTTTCAAATATATGATTTCACCCAGATTTTCAGACACATTTTTCCTGAATCTTAAATGTCTAGAGATCTGAATCCTGTACTACCTAAAATGCTTTTGAAAATAACCTCTTTCTTGATTCCCAGGATTCAGTTGTTTATATGTTATAATACCCACAAATGATCATGGCATTAGTTATTTTTCTAGCTTTTCTCATAGGAAAACTGAGACATTGTTTAGGGAACAATCACAGGGGTGCCTATTATATTTTATTTTTTCTCTGTCCTTTAAAAAAATGTGATTATATAAAGTTTGGGATGCCAACCTAACATTTTCATTTATAGGACAGTACATTTAGCAGCAGAGCTGAAAGGACATTAAAATATAGTTGACTACTGCAAAACATAAAAGCAAAATACATTCCCTTTATTAACGTCCCTTCTTTATGGGTGGTTTTGGTAACCCGATTAGCAGTGTAGTCAGGTTTCAGTGACAAATGATCTACTTAAGATGCAATGGAAATGTGGTGCAATAATATCATGTTTGCCAAAGTATTATTTATTTATGAGCATTTTTTCTTACAACAACTTTTTTATTTAAACTGCAGTATCTTTTTTCCTCAAAGCTCTTTGTCAGTAGAGACATGAAGACAAAGATTGTGGTCAGAACAAAGATTATTGAGAAGTATGATTCTAAACAACAGTTGAGACTGGGTATCAAGAAGTAGAAAAAAATCCCTGAATTCCTATAATTGGATTGTTGGGTTTCATTCATTAGAATTGAGGGAAAAGGTTCTGGAAACTTCCTGGTGACCAATGTTCTAAATTGATGAATAATTTCCAGATTATTGAATAAAGGACAAACAACATATATGTGTGTGTATGTATATACCCATACACATATGTATGTGTATATGCATATATTTGTATTTATATATACATATACATATGTATGTACATATATGTATATCTGATTTTCCTTTCATTTTTACATCCTTGAGATACATGTCCAGCAGTAGAATTTCTGAGTCAAAGGGTATGAATTTTAGTTACTCTTCCTTCATAATTCTAATTTTCTTCCTTTTGGACCAATTCATAGGGCCTCAAATGACTAGAAGCATCTATTTGAAGCATTGGTTAGAGTGCTGGACTTGGATTCAGAAAAATCTGAATTCAAATATAGTTTCATGCAGTTACTAGCTATGTGATCCCATGTGACCCTTAACCTGTTTCCATTTCCTCAACTATAAAATGGGAAGCATAAATACCTCTATCTCCCAGAATTAACGTGAGGATCAAATGAGTAAATATTCACAAAGCACTTAGTACAATGACTGGAACACAGCAGGTGCTTAATAAATGATTATTTCATTCTTTACTGACTTCTCACAGTTAAAATACTATCCTCTGTCTTTTATCAGTTTTGTGAACTTTCAGGGTATGAAAGTAGTCTTCTCTGGCTTTTCTTTTTCATGTCTAATACTCATAGTAATTTTGAGCATCTTCATATAAGGTTGTCTATCGCTCTTGTTTAAAAATAATTTGCTCATATTCTTTGTCCACTGGGAAATTGGTGTTCGTCTTACATATTGTCATTCTCTGTATCTTGGAAATAATATTTTTATTTTATATGCAAAATTGCTTCCTGTTCTGTAATTTTCTTCTCATTATAAATTCATTGATTTTTTTCACAAATTCTTTTAAGTTTTATGTAATAAAAGGTATGCATAATTTTTATGATGCATCTAGAGGAGGCTAGATACATGGGCCTAGATTCAGAAAGACCTAACTGACTAGTTGTGTGACCCTTGGTAAGTCACTGAGCCTCTCTCTAATTTTCTTCACTTGTAAAATTAGAATAATAATAGCACTTATCTCCCATGGTTGTTGTGAGAAAGAAAAATAAAATTTATTTGCAATATATTTTGCAAACCTTGAAATCCTATATAAACTATATATGTGTTTGGCTAGCTAGTCATATATTCAAGTTGAAATAAATTCCTTTAAGTCAATAAGTAGATTCTCTGCAAATGTATTTTTAATGAAAAAATGATTAAAAAACTCAATAAATATGTATATACAAAGGTGTTTATGGTAATATTCTGAATCACATTTCCATATGCAGATAGACATACTTAACTGAGAATTCCCAGGTGGATATTTTCTAACTGTGGACTCTAATTTATGGCTGATGAAAACTTTGGAGTCTGACCATTTAAGGAGCTGATGTTATATAAATGTTTTTACCTCTGGTGTGCTAAATAGAATAATCAAATTCCTTAGAAATTTATTCAGTTACCTTAATTTTTTAAACTTTTCTATGCTGATGATCAAGAAGACAAGATCTAAGAAGACCATTTATAAGATCCTCTAAATTAAATCAACCTGTCCTTTGATTGCAAGTGATTTCAGTGTATAGATGGGAATAGTTGAGGATAGCTACCAAAAACAAGTTAGACATTCTGAATTAGAAATGCCCAATGAAAAGGATTAAAAATTTATCATATTGAATATAAGCAGTGTAAGAAAAAAATCAGGAGGTCATAGACATGGAGAAGATCTCTAAATAACATTACAAAAAATAAAATCTGTTATATCTTACAAGATTGTAAGAAGGTCATTCCTGAAACAGCTACTTGTATGTAATATAATCAGAACATTGACATGTTAAAATAAAGACAAAAATTATTACAAAGAGAAAATTAAAGAAAAGTTTATATACATTTAAAAGAATTGCATCCTGCTTAATATAAACAAATTACTAATTATGGAATATAAGACAATGCCTTGCTCCTTGAGAAACATTTTGTATCCCTAGAATTTAACTCAATGTCTGGCACATAATAAATAGTTAATGAACGTTTGCTGATTTCTAACTGAGGAAAAACATCTAAAATTGATCAAGTATGTAGAGTATATATTCATGTTAAAAGAACAGTTCAGGGTGCTTGGATTGATTCATAAGTTTATCTGAAGGAGGGAAAGATCAAAGGCATGAAAAAAAATCTCTTGGACATAATAATATCTGCTCCAAAAATGCAATCAAATGGGCATCAGCAACTTATATGCTTGCTTTCTTATCTGTATGAAATTTTTATACATTCTACAAATTTATCAAGGACATTTTTATGAGGCTATTAACTGGGAAGAATCAAGCTTTCACAAGTGATAACACAGTAGATCACATCTTTTCCACTAAACAATTGACTGAAAGATACAGAAAACACAAGACTTCACTCTCCTTACTTGTCCATAAAATTTTCCTTCAAATTTCACTAAGTAAATTGCTCCTTAAAAGCTGTTTTCCAATAAGAAGTCTTCTATAGATAAACCAAAATATGTTTCCATTTAAAGTATAAAAGAAATAATTTTATGGAACCAGTCTATTATCATTAATATCAGTGAGATTAAAAAAAAAGAACTGAATGCCTACTGAAGGTGTTTGCCAGTGCCATAGAGAAGGCCAGGGCAGAGCGAATAAAGAAATGAAAATGCATTAAAACCTTATTATGGCTCTGGCACTGTACTAAGCACTGTGAACACATATACAAAAGGGGGATAATCCATACCTCTGCCTCCAAGGCATTTCTAATTGCAGAGACATTCTGTAAGGACGTAGTGCCTAGCAAGGGTAAATAAAGCATGATTCTATGACAGAAATTTTAAGTAGAGTAGTAGAGTTCCTTCTGGGTATGGTCTCTATCTGGTTTGGAAAGTAGAGCAGGGGAAGATCAGAGAATAACTAAGCGAAGAAACACATTTTGAGAGGAGGAATTCAGAGCCTTAGATTTAAGTCAGCCTTAGCTCTTCTAGGACAAAATCTCTGGAGATCTTGCTTAAGTGGATGAACTAGCAGCAGGAACAGGTCAGAAGATGGCTGGAATGAAGATGACCCAAAAGCTGAACATAAGTAGCTAATGGGCTTATTTTCCCATGGTTATGTTCTCTGGTAAGGATGTTATCCTCCTTTCTTCTTCAAACATTGATTAGAAATGTTAGACCAGGAGTTTGGCTATTGAAGGGAAGAAATATTGGAAGAAACCTTGAGGGAATGGTAGGATTAAGTGCCACACAGAGTTATATCCAAATCTCTGGGGACATACCACAGGAGATCTCTTTCACAGGTGTCATAAAACTATTAATGGTTACTCTTTAGGTCAGGTGAATCATTCCAAATCCAACTAAATTGCTTTCTTTCTCCCATCTCTCCTTTCCCACAAGATTAGTAAAGTATTTGATAAACTGTCCATAACATTTCCCTGATTGGCCAATTTAAGAATACTGTCAAAAAAGGACAGATCAATTTGCTGTGACCTATTTATGATGTAGCCATGTTGCTTTTGTAGTAACTATTAACTTCTCTAGGTGTTCACTTACTTGCCTTATTTTCAGATTCATCTCTTTCATAATTTTAAAATATAGAACATTTTTCCTTTCCAATTCAGTCATTTCTTTCCAATTTTCAGTGATCTGTCAAAGATCGCTAACAACGGTTCAGTAATCACATCTGCTAGTTGTCTTATACCTACCTTGATATAAAGTTTGTCTGGTTCTGATATGTTCCACCCAAGGGCAAATTATGGATACTAATTAACTCCCTATTCTCTTAACTATTAAGATTCTAAATTGAGGAGGGATTTGCTATGGATGATGAGATCTTCCCAGTGTTCCTGCTTTATTTTACATAATTGAGTTCATTGTTTAAAGTGCAGGATATCACACTAGTTGCATAACTCCCAGAACATTACAGTGCCTTCTAGAAGAGATTTCACTTACTTAAATTTTAATTACTTAAAAGCATTTGGTCTGATTATCCACAAAGGAAAAACAAGTGGAGAATGTTTATTGTTCAGATAAGGACTTGCAGTTAGATGGACCACCCATAGACAAAATTCTTTAGGATATTTATCTAGCATGGGCAGTGCAAATGGACAACAAGTTAGATCACTTAAAATGTTTTATTGTTAGTTTTTTTTTTTTCAACACATTCTTACATTTCTTAATGACTCTCATATTTCCCACCTAGACCTGGAATTATACATTTTTCTTGTGTCTGAACATTTATGACTCATTTTCACCTATTGTTCATTTTTTTTACTGATTTCTGGGAAGCACATATGGGGTAGGGTGTGTTCAAGGAGGACCAGCACCAGTACCTTTGGTGTGATGGCTGCCAAGCCCTTTTTGGGACTCTTTCCACCTTTATTGTCCACCTGTTCCACCTCTCACCTATGGCTCCAAGAAGCTGCATGCGCAGCAGCTACACCCCAGTAAACTGTTTTGGCAGATGGGCCAAACCAGGTTGAGTTCTCAAATCCACTGGTGAGTTAGAGATGTGTCTACCCCAAATATGTGAAGTCTTCATCTGGTAGAATGGACGGATGAGAACAATTTGTTCCAATGCCTATGAAGGCAAATGAAGCAGGGGTGCTTAGAGCTTGGTTAGACTCTGAAGACGCCAAGATCATCCACTGCATCCTGAGCCATCACCAATCACCTTGACTCTGTTTTGCTACTGGACTATGATGACTCTGGAGCAGAGAGTGAGGCTGACAACTTTGTGCAACTCTGCCTCACTTAAATCCAATTTACCCATGAATCAAAAGACATCACCCATACCATTTCACTGTTATGCCTCAAAGTCCTGTGGCAACAGGCAAGTGATGAAGCAGCAGGTGTGGATACACTGGGAGCTATAGTCACAACCCTGCACATAGGTGGCCCAGACCATAGGGTTTTTTCTCATTGGAAGCAGCAGTGGGACTCGGAAGCCCCCTGGGCGCATGAGCAGTCTTTTAAGGATTGCCCTGCTCACCTTCTGGTGTGAGGAAGGGGGCTAGAAAAGGTGTCCTAAACATTGACTGCTTACCCAAACCTGGCCTGATTACCGAGGCAGGTGGGGAATCCCATTATGTGGTTGAAACACAAAAAAATGTATGAAAATATCTGCAAAGATGATCCCACACCATCAGCACATGAAACTTGGGCACACTAACAGACAACACAAAATCCAGTAAACCTGAAAGAAGAACTGCTCTTGCTGCAAGAGAACTCCATAGGCATTGCATCCAAATAGTAGCCCTGAGTGAAACAAGGTTGGCAAATGAAGGTCAGCTATTGAAGTTGCCCCCAAGGCAAAATGACTACCAGAAGAACTAATGTCAACAAATTAGAGCTCTTCTCTGAGCGTCAACAGTTTGCTGCTAACTTGGAGGGAAAGTTGAGCCAACATATAGTTGGCAATAGTGGAGCAGAAAAGGAGTGGGCAACTCTCAGAGATTTGGTGTACAGTACTGGATTTGTTCATCTGGGTCAGAACACTTGCAAACACCAAGACTGGTTTGATGAAAATGATGGGGAAATTCAGAAACTGCTAAATGAAAAATGAGAACTCCACATTATTTACCAGAAGGATAATGCATCCACCTCTAAGAAGGCAGCATTTAATTCCATCAAAAGCGAAGTACAAGCAAAGTTTAGAGAGATGCAGGATTCCTGGCTCAGTAAGAAGGCTTATTCAGGTTTATACTGATAGTAACAATCCAAAGTTCTTTTATGATTCCCTGAAAGCTATTTATGGACCAAAAAACCTATGGTGCATCACAACTACTCAGTGCTGATGGAGCCACATTGACTAGTGATAAGGACATGATACTAGAGAGATGGGCTGAACACTTCCATAGTTTTGTCAGCAGATCATCATCAATCAACACCGAGGCCATTGACCATTTACCTCAGGTTGAAGTCAGTTCTGACTTAGCTGAACTTCCAACTGAAGAAGAGGTTTTGAGGGCAATTAAGCTCCTCTCATGTGGAAAAGCACCTGGTACTTAGTCTATTCCAGCTGAGATTTACAAGGTAGGAAGACCATTGCTCACACAAAAACTGACTGAAATTTTCCAGGTTATATGGCAAAAGGAGGTTTTCCTCCAGGAGTTCAAGGATGCCTCTATTGTCCATCTCTATAAAGGTAAAGGGAATAGATTGTCCTGCGACAATCATAGGGGGATCTCTCTCTTAGTCATTGCTGGCAAAATTCTTGCTACAGTCCTTCATAATAGGCTGATCCTTCACCTGGAAGATGATTATATATCAGAGAGCCAGTGTGGCTTCAGAAAGGGCAAAAGAACAGTCAATATGGTGTTTGCTGCCCGACAACTCCAGGAGAAATGCCAGGGGCTGAACAGAGCTCTATACACAACATTTGTACTTCTGACCAAGGCCTTTGACAGTGTTAGTCATGAAGGCTTATGGAAAATTATATCAAAACTTGGTTGTCTGGAGAAGTTCATCAATATTATAAGTCAATTTCATGATGGCATATTTCTCCATGTTCTGGATAATGGACAAAGCTCTTGTGCCTTCCCAGTCACCAGTGGAGTGAAATAGGGCTGTGTGCTTGCTCCCATGCTTTTTAGCATAATGTTTTCAGGCATGTTGACAAATGCTTTCAATGAGGATGAACATAGCATCAAAGTCAACAACTGATGGTAAGTTCTTCAATCTGAAAAGGCTACAAGCCAAGACCAAAGTGGAGGGAGTGTTGGTGTATGATTTTCTGTTTGCAGATGATTATGCACTCAGTGCAACCTCTGAAGCTGAGATGCAACAAAGTATGGATCAATTCTCTGCTGCCTGTACTAATTTTGACCTAATAATTAGCACCAAAAAAAACCACAGGTGCTCCATCAGTCACCACCACACGATGCATACATGGAACCATCAGTTACAACAAATGGAGGAGTTTTGAATGCTGTGGATAAGTTCACTTATCTTGGTAGTGTAATTTCCAGGGATACACATTGACAATGAGATTGATGCATGCATTGCCAGAGCTAGATCAGTGTTTGGGAGGCTCCAAAAAAAAGTTTTTGAGAGAAGAGTTATTAGATTGACTACCAAATTGAAGGTCTACAGAGCCTTTGTGCTGACCTCATTGTTGTATGTCTGTGAAACATGGACAGTCTACCAGCGCCATGCCAGGAAACTGAGTTGTTTCAATTTCAACTGTCTTAGGAAGATTCTGAGGATCACCTGGCAGGATAAGGTACCAGACACTGAAGTCCTTGCTCAAACTGAACTGTCAGGTATTCAACCTATGCTTCAGAGAGCACAACTCCAATTGGTTGATCACATTGTTCGAATGCCAAATGTACTCTTGCCAAAAAGACTCTTTTATGGAGAACTTGCATGGGGCAGGAGATCACATGGTGGCCAGAAGAAACAACACAAGGACACTCTCAAGGACTCTCTCAAAATCTTTAGATTTGACTGTGCAACATGGGAGACACCAGCACAGTATTGCTCAGCATGGAGTGCCCACATAAGAAAAAATACTGTGTTCTTTGAAAAAAGCAGAATTGAGACAGAACAAAGTAAACACAGGATATGCAAATTTGGGATATTCACCCCAAATATTCACGCAGACTATCTGTGCCAACCTGTGGTTGAGCATTCTGAGCTCATATTGGTCTGATCAGCCACAGTTGGACACACTGAAATTTCACTACAATGATGATGTCATTTTGGTCCTCTTCAAATATGAAGGACAATAACCAACCAACCAATATACATGCATTGGTAGTATCACTACAATTAAACAATTTTTTAAAAGTGTAATTATAGTGTTTTAACTTGAGATTAGACAGGAGGAGATGAATGGACTGGGTTTCTTTCAGGAAACTGCAAAGCTTCTTTAATGGCCTTAAACTTTTACTGGAGAATAGTACTTCTAAACTTCAAATATTCTTAAAAAGCAAAAACAAAACAAAACATTTGTGATGAGTTAAAAAATTGAAAGGTACATCAATGGAATAGATTAGACAAGGGAAAATAAGCTATAATAGAACTCAATAATTTAATGTTCATTTAACCCCAATGATGAATAACCTAGGGGAAAATACTTCCCTAATTGATAAGGCTTTCTGGGAAAATTATAAAACATTTTGGCAGGAAGTAGACTTACACCACCCCCTGCACCCTATTTCACAATAAGTTTAAAATAGGCATGACCTGAACATTAAAGATCATAACATAAAATGAATTAGAAGACAAGCAGATTCATGTGTATATATGTGTGTGAGTGTGTGTGTGTATGTGTGTAGGAGATGAATTTCTTTGGAAAAACTTTTTTTTTAATCACACATAAAAACAATATTTAACATTCTTTTAAAAAAATGAATTCCAGATCCTCTTCCTCAAAATAAGATATAATGCTTATATGATAATAAGGGAAGTGGTAGACTAGAGGGAAAATATTGTTGCCTCCAAAATATTTTAATATAAATTTGGAATACCCACTGTAGAAACAACAGAAATATATAAGTGCAAAATTATTATAGATTAGAGAAATTCAAATTAAAATAATTCTGAGGTACTACCTTGTACCTATCAGATTGATGAATATGACAGAAAAGGAAAATGACAAATGTTGGAGGGAATGTGGAAAGATGGAGATGTTAATTATTGGTGGAGTTGTGAAGGACTCAGCCATTCTGGAAGGCAATGTGGAATTATGCACAAAGGGTTATGTAATGTATATACCCTCTGACACAGCAATATCACTGTTAGGTCAGTATCTTAGAGAGATATTTAAAAAAGGAATATAATGAGCTATATGTTAAAAATGTAGCAGCTTTTTTTTTTTGTGGTAGCAAAGAACTGGAAATTGAGGGGTTGCCCATCCATTGCAGAATGGCTAAACAAGTTGTGATATATAATACCACAAAGAAACTTTTCCCAATAAATGAATTATCATTGGATCTGAATAATCAATTTTGAAGAGATGACATAAAAAACTGTAAAACAGTGTTACCAATAGTAATGGTAGTTCCACATCTATGAAATTTGAAAAGATGACAAAAGACAGTGATAGTAACGTAGAAGGAGCTACAGAAAGACATAGATACTAATCTAAAGCCCTTCACAATTTGGTTCACACCTACTTTTCTAATATTATTTTCTGTTATTCATATATATTATATATATATATATATGTATGTATGCATGTATTTTGTTCCTGTCAAACTGATCCACTTTTTCCTATGGTATCCCATCTCCAGCCTACATGATTTTTTTTATCTTACTCCAGTTATGGGGATCAAAGGATCAAATAGGAGATTCTGGTTATTTATGTATTTTAACAAAAGGTCAGAATATGTGTCCACCAGAAGAGGACAGCATATATGCTCAGTTGCATGAGAAGTGACCCATCCCTGTCCTCACTATAGTTGTATGTTTATGTCTTTATAAACTCACTTGTAATAGTTTTATTTTTCTTAGTTTTTCTTCTAAATTACCAAACTTTTATTCAGTTTCAATTGTATATAGATCCCTATTGTAGCTACCAGGGAAAATATCAAGTTTATATCACTGCCCACATGGAGCTTAAAGACTAGGAAGGGGATTATATAACAAATTTAAATGCATTAATAGAAAATATCATCATCACTAGCATTTATATGCCACCTACTGTGTGTCAAATGCTTTATAAATGTTATCTCATTCAAAACCTCAAAACAATCCTGTGGGTTAGGTACTATAATTATTCCCATTTTACAGTTAAATAAAATGAGTCAAAAAGAATTTAAATGATTTACCCAGTGTCACACAGTAAATAAGCGTCTGCGTCTGGATTTGGACTTAGCTCTTCCTGATTCTAGGTCCACAGTCTTTACCCCTAGCTGCCTGCAGGGAGTATAGAACAAAGTGCTCTGTATGAGCCTTAGGAGAGGAGGATTGGGAAAGTTACTTTCACAATTCTATTGGCATTCACATCTAACTCTTTCTGAATGAAGAAATAGGTGTGTTAAAATTTATTTATACCTTAATTCGAACATAAAGTATGCCTTGCATGTCTATTTTAGGCTTCTGCTTTAGAGAATAATATTGAAATTAAAGGAATGTTGATATCCAAGAAGGCTATCTCATTTTCATGTTCATTTGCCATGATAAAGTTCTACTTTTAAATAGTATCTTCTATGGATGTAAGTGACCCCTATGTGGTTTTGCAATGTGATTAGTGTATTTGCTATTCTACTCATTGAATTTTAATTATCCTGGAACAAATCCTTGGGGGACTTTACTTAATGCTATGTCTAGACTTCAAGTGAACCAAAAACAATTAACGTCTCTTCAGTTTAGTTTTTCTTTAACTGCTTCTGGAAGATTTTCATTTTGCCAGAAGAACAGGAAATAAAATTCCTAATACTTGACTGGTGCTGAGTATACCCAGCTTTCTTTTGTGAATCGAACAGGCAATAACTTTCATATCTTATAATTCTGATGGTACTTTTACATGAATTGTTGACACATTGCCTACAGAAATGTCACTTTCAAAGCCAGCTTTCCTGAGATTTAAAGTAAAAGTGCAAATGAAATTGGATTATAGAAGTCTTCATCAATGAATTGATCAGCAAGCATTTATTAAGTGCCAATTACGTGTCAAACACTGTGTTAAGTGCTGGAGATGCAGAGCCCAAAGCAAAATAGTCCTTGCTATCGATGAGTTTACATTTGATCAGGAAAAACAACATGTGCAATATAAGTAAAGAAAATGTAAAAAATAAACATTCATTCACTTAGGAGCCAATAGAAGTGGAGTGTATTAGGTGAAGTCCCCATCTATGAGATGACACTTGAGCTGAGTGAGGTCTGAAGGGAGCTTGGCACTCTAGAAGACAGAAGTGAGGAGGAAATACTTTCCAGGTGTGGGGATGGGAAATGGCATATTATATACAAAAACCAACTATGCCAATTTAACTGAAATAAAATGAATGAAGGGTAGCAATTATGTAATTAAACTGGGACTGGAATTTATATTTTAACTAAGAATCGATAAAGCAGAAGAGTAACATGATCAGAATTGTACTTTCAGAAGCCCCCTTGAGTAACTGTGTGGAGCATGGATTGGTGAGAGGAGAGATTCGAGGCAGAGAAATTAATTAAGAGGCAATTCCCTCCAGAAATGAGGTAAAAAGGAGAAGAATGACTGAGGAGAGATATTTCAATGAGAAGAAATTAAGGGATTGTTGGAAAGGATAGTTTTGGTTGATTGTGAGTTCAGAAGCGAATAAGAGAAAAGGAGATGGAGGTACCTGTTGAAAACAATGTTATCAAGGAGTTTAGCCACAAAAGTCAGGAGAAATATGAGACTATAGCTAGTGGTGTTGACTGGATCAAGTGAAGGGCCTTTTGAGGATGGGGGAGATATGCACATGTTTGTAGGGAAGTAGTCAATGGACAGGGACAGACTGAAGATAAATGACAGTGGAAATGGTAGAGGAGGTAATCTGGTGGAACAAGACTCAAATGAATAGGACAGAGTGAAGCTGGACTGATCCACCAAGTATTTAAGATAGGGAAAAGAGGAGAGTGCAGCTAGTTTAAAGTGATGGTCTGGGACCGTCAAGGAATTAGAGGTCACAGTGTGGACAAAAACAGGGTGTGGGATTACAGGGCAGATAGAGAGTTGGAGTGGCTACCTTCAGACTTCCCCAGTAGAAGGGATTATAAGCGTGCCACAAAACTCTACCTTTTATGCTTTAAAAATAATTTTATTGGCACTTTTATTTTTGTACATCTACCTCTAACCCTCTCCTCCCCCCAACTCACTGTAATTTTCTATCAGGATGTGCCACTTCAAACATGAATCAGCAGAATTTTCACCTTGTAAAGGTCACATCTCTTTCAGACAGAGTGGATTTTTTTGTACCTTATAAACTCATGAAATTTTGAGTAGTTCAATATAAAAAGCCCAGGAAAGCAGTGACACAGCAGAGATAATAACCTGGCATCTTGGGCATGGATTGCTTTTAAATGACTCACTCATTTGGATGGGCAAGAGGAGAATGGAGTTAAAAAAACATTAATTCCAGAGTTGCTTGATGATATTTAGCAAATGACTCTGTCTATTATTACCTAGTCTAAATGAGAAATTATTCTGGTCATTTATCTGAGAAATAAATTGGATAGTCATCTTAAATTAAGGTGGAGTCTCTCACAAAGGATTCCCAATCCAATACTATGAAGAGTTATCAAATGGAAAGATTGAGTTCAAGGGTATAAGTGTGCTGGGCCAACTTCCAGACTCTTGTCTGGGAGATATTTGGGCACAGACCTAAAACCTTCAGAGAACAGAACTGGACATGTATCGGCTGATTATAGAATCAGGTATCCACTTTCTGAAGAAGCTAAACCTTATGCGAAGATAGTAGCTGAGCTAAAAGTGAAGACTACAGCTACCCAATGAGAAGCAAGTCTAGGAAGTCCAGTAAATCAAGTCACAACAGCTGAAAACCCATACCCTGCAAGGACATGTGGGAAGTTAGAAGACCTATAGTAGTTGATGTGTGAGTTGTTTTTGCCACATGTTCCACAAATGTGTGCCTGCTTTTTACCGTTGCTATGGGACAATGTACCCCAGACTTATAGGAGAGATCTTTTGTTAGCATTATTGCACTGGTTACATTTTCCTCTCTTTCTCATCCTGATGCCTTGATGAAACAGTTTAATTCAACGCTGTGCTCTTTGAGTCTAAAGGAGGAAGGACCCTTTATCTTATTTCAGTCTTGTTTTATTATATCTCAGTCTTAGGTAACTCCCAACATCCTTCATGTTTGAAGTGGCACATCCTGATAGAAAGTTACAGTGAGTTGGGGGAAGGAGAGGGTTAGAGGTAGATGTACAAAAATAAAAGTGCCACTAAAATTATTTTTAAAGCAAAGAAGGTAGAGTTTTGTGGCACACTTATCCCTTCTACTGAGGAAGTCTGAAGGTAGCCACTCCAGCTCTCTATCCTGTTCCACATGCTGCTGAACAAAAATGCTTCTAAATAATAATTGTGTCCTGAGTGGGGCAAGACAATCATTTTATACCTCCTTAATAAATTCCCTGTCCCGTTCACCATAGCAGCTTTTCCAAACCTTTTCATTCCCCCTTCAAGCCATCCATGGCTCCTTTCCTCCCATCCTTTCAGCTAAGAACCTTAGTTCATATTTCACCAAAAAGAAATTGGCCATTAGCTAAAAGTTCAGTCTTCTCTCCTCTTCATCTTATATCACCCAGATACCTTCTGCCGGTATATCCTCCTTTAACCCTGCCTCATACGAAGTGGAGAACTTTCTCCTTGCCAAAGCAAAACCCTCTACCTAAACAAGTGATTCCACACCATTCTATCTTCTCCAGAAGTTTTCTTTTATCCAAATTCTCTCATTTATGGGTCTCTCTACTGATTTATTCTCTCTTACCTAGAAATCTCTTAGAAGAAAAAAGTCAAACTTGATCTATCACTTTAACGATTATCGTATATGTGTGCTCCTTGAGAAACTTGTTTGCAATTGGTACATCAATGACATTTCCTCTCACACTCTTCTGAACTCTCTGTAGCATGATTTCTGACCTTGACATTCCAATGGAAATTGCTCTCTTCTAAGTTATGAATGATGCTCTTCTTTGCAAAAATAACTATTTCAGTTTTTAAAATTTTGGTTTCCAAATTCTTTCCTTCCTCATTTTCTCTCCCCATCCACTGATAAGGCTAGCAATACAACCATTATATCTGAGAAGTCCTGCAAAACATATCTCCAGATTAGCCATGCTAAAAAAAAATAAAAACAAAAGCAATAAAATGCAAGACAAAGCAAAAAAGTGCACTGAGAGTTCATCCGTTCTCTCTCTTTGGAGATGGATAGCAATTTTCATCATGGGATCCTTGGAATTGTTTTAGGTCATTGCATTGATGAGAGTAGCTAAGTTTTTCACAGTTGATCATCTTTACAATATTGTTAATACTGTATACAGTGTCCTCTTTATTCTGTTCACTTACTTTGCTCTAATCATTTTTTTCTGAAACTATTTCCTTTATTATTTCTTATAGAACAATAGTATTCCATCATGATCATATACTGCAAATTGTTCAACCACTTTCCAATTGATGAGTACAATCTCAATTTCTAATTCTTTGCCACAAAAAAGAATTGCCAGAAATATTTTTGTACAACTACATCTTTTTCACTTTTCTTTGATCTCCTTGGGATAGAGATCTAGTAGTGTTATTGCTGGGTCAACGAGCATGCACAATTTTATCACACGATTCCAAAATGTTCTCCAGAATGGTTGGAAGAGTTCACAACTCCACCAACAGTGCATTAGTGTCCCTATTTTCCTTTGTCCTCCTCTAGCATTTGTCCTTTTCTTTTTATGTCATGTTAGTCAATTATAGAAGTAAAAATTGGCACCACAGATTTGTTTTAATTTTTTCTTCCTTACTTATTAGTTACTGATAGCATTTTTTCTTATGTCCATTGATTTTTATTTTTTCTTCTGAAAATTGATTTTTATATCCTTTAATCTTTTGTCAGTTGGAGAATGGTCTTTTATAAATCTGGCTCAGTACACCATATCATTGAGAAATAAAGTATTTTTACATGCTGTAAATTTTTTTGAGTGTCCTATTTTTCTTGTAATTTTGGCTGCATTGATATTGTTTCTGCAATTATTTTTTTTCATGTATTCAAAATTACCCATTTTTACCTCTTGTGATCCTCTTTATCTCTGGTTTAATCATAAACTCTTCCCTTATGCATAGATCTGAAAGGAACTTTTTTCCATGCTCCTCTAAATTTTTTATGATATCACCCTTTATATGTAAATCATTCACCCATTTTGACCTTATCATGGCACAAAGTGTGAGATGTATGCTTAATTTCTGCTAGATTGATTTATAGTTTTCCAAGAATTTTTTGCTGAATAATGAATTCTTGCCCTAAGAATATGAATCTTTAGGTTTATCAAATGTGAAATTATTGTGGTCATTTAAGCTATATATTATGTACCTAACTTATTCCACTGATCCACTACTCATTTCTTAGCCAGAATCAGATTAATTTGATGCTTGCTATTTTGTAAAATAGTTCAATATCTGATACTTCTAGGTTGCCTTCTTTAGTACTTTCCTTCTTGATTCTCCTTATTCTCCTGATCTTTTTTCCTTCTAAATGAATTTTGTTATTTTTATCCAACAAATTTATTGTTATTTATAACAATTATAATTATCTATGAAACGTATAGATATTATTATGATATTATAATATGTTATCATAATAATTATATTATTATAGATATAATAACTATCTATAAAGTAATTATTTGGCAGTTTGATTGGTACAGCACTGAAAAAGTACATTAATTTAGGTAGATTTTCATTTTTATTACATTGGCTCACTATGAGAAATTAATATTTCTCTAGTTGTTTAGACATGTCTTTGTATGAAAAATCTCTCATATTTGTGTTCATAACTTACCTAGGTTTGTCTTTGAAGGTAGATTTTCAAGGATTTAAGATTGTCTGCAGTATTATTAGTGGAATATATTTTTGCATCCTTTCCTGTTAGATTTTTTGGCAATATATAGAAATGTGTATGATTTATGTGGGTTAATTATATATTCTTCAACTTTTCTTAAATTATTAATTGTTTCAATACTTATTTTAGTTGATTCTCTAGGGTTCTCTATGCGCAGCATCATATCATTTGTACAGAGTGATAGATTTGTTCCTTCATTTCCTATTCTTTTTCCTTCAATTTCTTTTTCTTGCTTTATGATTACATCTAGTATTTCTGGCATAATGACAATAATGGTGATATTGGACATCCTTGTGTTACTTCTGATCCTATTGGGAAGTTTTCTAGTTTACCCCCATTAAAAGTGTCATGAATTTCTATGTTTTCCAGTGTTTTTAGTAGAATGAATGTTGTATTATGTAAAAAAGATTTTTCTGCCATCTATTGAGATAATCGTGCTATTATTTTTGTTTCTATTATTGATACGAGAAATTATGGTGGATAGTTTTCCTTATATTTGACCAGCACTGTATTACTGGTATAAACCTCACCTGGTCAGAGTGTATGATTTTTGTGATATAGTACTATACTCTACTTGCTAGTGTTTTAATTATTTTTAATCAATATTAATTAGAGGAATTTGTAGATGATTCTTTTATTTGTTTTTGATCTCCCTGAGTAAGGTATAAAAACCATATGTGTGTCATAGAAAGAATAGGTAGGAATTGGTAGGAATCTTTCCTTATCTATTTTTCAAATAGTTTACATAATATTGCAACTAATGGTACTTTAAATATCTTGTAGAATTCACTTGTAAATCCTTCTAGTCTTCAGGGTTTTTTTCTTAGGAAACTCTATTTCTAAAATAGGATGATTTAAGTATTCTATTTCCTCTTCTGTTAACTAGGCAGTTTACATTTTTGCAAACATTTCTTCATTTTAGTTAGATTGCTGATTCTATTGGAATATAATCTGACAAAATAGCTCCTAATAATTGCTTTAATTTCATCCTCATTAGTTGTCCATTTACCTTATTCATAATTGATACTGATAATTGGGTTCTCCCTCTTTTTCCAATGAAATTATACAATGAATTATTTTGTTGTTTTTTCATAAAAACAAATCCTAGTCTTTATTTATTAGCTCACTTTTTTACTATCAATTTTATTAATCTTTCTTTTGATACTTAATATTTCTATTTTGTTGTTTAATTGGGGATTTAAAATTTTTTTCTTTTTATATTTTTTTAGTTACATGCCCAATTCATTGTTCTGCTCTTTCTTGCTCTTATTGATGTAATATAAATTTAACAAATTTAGAGATATAAATTTCCCTTAAGTACAGATTTGACTGCATTATAAAAAATATTATTTCATCATTCTCTTTGATGCATTTATTGTTTCTATGATTCATCCTTTGGCTTATTCATTCCTTAGGATTTTTTATTTAGTTTCCAATTAATTTTTTTTATCTATTCTTCCATTGTTATCTATCTATCTGCTATTTATCTGATGATGGTGTAACTTGACCTTGACTTTGTTTTGAGTGAGGGAGGGCTGTGCAGGTCACCAGCCTCACTTCTCTTCCAGAACCATCTGAATCCAGTGACCAGATATTCATCAGGATGATTGGAGATGACCCAGGATGAGGCAATTGGGGTTAAGTGACCTACTCAAGGTCACATAGCTAGTGAGTGTCAAGTGTCTGAGGTGAGATTTGAACTCAGGTCCTCCTGACTCACTGGTGCTCTGTCTATCTATCTATCATCTATCTATCTATGTATCTATCTATGTATTTATCTATGTATCTATCTATCTACATATTTATCTTTTGGCTCTCAAAGGGTAAGCAATATTTTTGCTTTTCTGCATTTGGTTGCAATGTTTTTGTGTCATAATACATTCTCAATTTTTGTGAAGGTACCATGTTCACCAGAAATAAAAAATCCTTTTTATTTTCATTTAATTTTCTCTAAAGGACACTTATTTCTAACTTTTCTAAAATTTTATTTATTTCCTAACCTTTTGTCTTATTTATTGTATGGTTTGATTTATCTAATTTTGAGAAGTGGTAAATAGATATTCACCCACCAATATAATTTTACTATTTATATCCTCCTGTAACTGCAGTAGCTTTTCCTTTTGCTGCATATATGTTTAGCATTGATATTTCTTCATTGTCTGTGGTACCCCCTATTTGACTGGCTGTGCCCTGATCCTGACTCCTACATGTCTTTGAACCTCATACCTGCCCCTCTGTGAGTGTCTCCTTGCTTCTCTCCCTCCCTTCCCCATGTCCTTGGGCACATTCACATTATAAAAAAAGCTACTGTTCCGTGGAACTGTTCAGTGAGAAATGTATATATTACATTTAAGTTAAGTGTTAAATGTTAACTTATGTTAACATGAGAAATGTTAAGTGAGAAATGTATATATTATTTTCATTCTTTTCAGCTCAAGGTACAAGAGGTAGAGTCCCTGGATCTGGGGCTTGAACCCATTATGACATTGGAGCCAGGATTTCAGGCTGAACATGAATGCCATTTCATCAAGCAAGTACTGAGAATCAAAGGTTCTGCGTTACTAGTCCAAGTTGTTTGGATTTGAAATTTAGCGCTAGTAATGTCAATGTTAACTAATGGTTATATAGGAACCAAGTTAAACTGTGAACCCAATTTCCCTCTCCTCAGAGACCAACTGGGGGAGGAGTGTATAGGAGGTTAGATCTTGCTTTCTCCCCTCGCCCCCTGGTCTCCAGGTATGAAGGAAAGAAGGTTGACTTTTTTATTCTTACTATGATTTTGAAATAAATATTCCTTTGCAAAAGCTAATCTGACTGTTAAATGATTAATTGGAAGTGAGATACTGTGTACTTCTAGAGGTTTGAGTCAATAGTAGAGATTAGACTATCCCTTTTAAATTTATGGAATAAAACATGTATTTCAATAACAGTACAATAAAAAAAGATGATTGCTTATGAAACTGTCAATCTGTCATATACATTTTGCTATTCCTTTAAAATATACAACAAAATTATCATGTAAATTTATTTTTTTCTTCTCTTCCCCCCCCCATGGCTACCATTAGATACAAACAGGTATGATCAAAGGATATGAACAGGCAATTTTACAAAGAAGAAGTAAAAACAATTTGTAGTCATATGATAAAAATTCTCTGAATCATTATTGATAAGAAAAATGTGAATTAAAACAACCTTGAGATATCATTTTACACCTGTCAGATTGGCTAAAATGATACAAGGGGAAAGTGACAAATATGACAAATGCCGGAGGGGATGTGGAAAAATTAGGACACTAATTCATTGCTGGTGGAATTGTTAACTGATCTAACCATTTTGAAGCACAATCTGGAATTATGCCCCCAATCCTCTTAAGCCTACTATATAACCCAAAGGGAGGGGTGAAATATAATACTCTGTCTACCAGGCAATGGTGGATCAGAGCAATTGCTGTTACACATTATGATTCTAATATTTATTTATAGAGGTAAAATAATACATTTAGAAAAATCAAAAAGATAAAATATTAACATCCGACAGCTTCTGGAAAGATTAGCAAAAAAATTCATTGAAATTAAAACTAAATACATTTATTTTTTGAGGTATAGAAAATATTAGAGAAAGGCAGCAAGCTACTGTTGCTTAGAAAACTACTCTGTTTCTCAAAATCAGCATATCTATCTCTGCTATTCATGAAGCGAATACATTCACAGAGAGGAAAAAATAGGCTACATCTAGACAGCACAAAAAAAATTGAAGTAGACAAAATGATTAAAGAAATGAGAGGAAAAGTGGTTGTGTTCACAAGAATTGTAGATGCTTTTCCTGAATGACTAACATAATTCCTCAGCTGTGGGAAACTAAGCTCCTTCCACTGGTTTTGTTTTCTCCTTTTTCTTATTACAAGTACCCTAAGCCCTAATGTTTTATCCTCATCGTACACCTAATAGGAATGATAGTTTATAGAGGAGGATGAAAGTATTTAGGCATCATGTCCATTTAAAAATATGTAGGCAATTTCTGTTGCAGGTTTATCGAAATGAGTGATAGAAATTGCAACATTTTAAAAAGAACTCATAGAGCTTGAGAGTATAAATCAGATTTAAAGCATGACATTTATAAATGGATTATCCTTTTTATTTCAGGGAGTTTTCCTCCCAAGTACAGAAGTTTTTTATCTATAGTTTGATACTTAACGTTATCTTGAATGCTCTAATAAATTCATTTTGACATTACACCCTCTTTGGAGACAACTTTGCAATATTTATCTGTGCCCACTTTGAGCCAAGTTAAAGCAAGAAATGGGTAGTCAGACTGACACATGGTCAGGGAAATGCAGCTGTTTGATTCAAATATATGGCAAATAAGCTTCTCAATACTTGGGGAAGAGCATGACCCTCATGTAAGGCTGTCCAGAGGACGTACCTGTCAACAGGCTCACCTAGGGTGAGGGGGCGTTTGTGAGGAGAACGAATGCACAGATAATAGGAAAACAACTGTATTCAGATGGCTGCGTCAGATGATTCACCAGTTGAATTGTCCTCTTCTTTTAATAACAGTGAGTCTATAAAACCCAAATCCAAGAAATCTCTTTTGCTATCCTCTGAACCAAGCTGTCAAATATTCATCCTTATTTGTTCAAGTCAATGTTTCTCCCCTGGAGTCTGCCCATTGGCTTAAGGTTGTGTCCTATCCATGTATTCCTGAGAGGAGAGGAATCTCTTGGAAAGGGTCCTGTTACTCCTAATCTATGAACAGTAGGAAAGACCCAGGCAGTTGGGGTGAGTTGGTTAGCTTATGAAAGAAAATCACTGTTGATTACACCTGCCTTCACGTTAGGTCAAATGAACTCTTGTCCAAGAGACCAAGGAAGTAGTCACGAAGCTTGTTCAGACATTCCTTCATAAGCATGAGGAGAAACAGTAAGAGGTCTCTTAGAGGTAGTTAACACAGGCTCCGTTTCTGTGCCCAGGGAACAGAGAATTGAATTCCTCTTACAACAGTGCTTCCTACTTGCTCAAGTTAATACCATGACTCAGCTGCACTTACTCCCTCAGTGGGTCTCCTCATCCTGAACATCCATCTTCCCCAAGCTTCTAATATTGGAACATCTTTTGAAATGCCAATGCTCTTCTCCCACTGTCAGACTTCTTCCCAGGGACTCCACTTTGGAGAAAGGTCAAGCCAACAGTGTTTTTGCTTTGCCAAATATTAACAGTATGTCCCAAATCAGGTGCCGTTCCTCTTTCTACCCACTGCTTTTTTGCTCCTTTTTTGTGTATTGTCTTCATCAAAACATAAGCCTCTGAGGGTAGGAACAGTCTTTTTTTTTCTTTTCTTGTATTTCTATCTCCCATGGTTAGCATAGTGCCTGTCATCTAAGCTTAATAAATACTTACTGCCTTGCCCTGCCTAATTCAACTCCTAAATATGACATTAAGCGGTTTTTTTCTACAAAATTTTTGGAGTTTCAAATGTATTGTTGCTCTTCCTATTTGTTAGAATACTGTCTGGTAACAAATAATTACCAATGTATGATTTGGAACTATAGCAATCTTTGAGCCAGAAAGTAAAATTGTTACATCCTGGTTTCTTAAAGAGACACAATTTTACAGAGACATACTGTGAGGAGAAGGGGGACCCAAATAACTGTGTAGATGCAGCCAAGGGGTCAACTTCACTAGCCCTGCTCTCTTCAGGACTTGATGAGTAGAGTGGGAAAAAAAAATTAATGGCACAGTAACAACATACGAAAGGAGGAAAAAATATTGTTTCTGACTCTTTGTGATCTCTTTTGATGTTTTCTTGGCAAAGATATTGGAGTGATTTGACATATCCTTCTCTAGCTTATTTTTAAAGATGAGGAAACAGGGTTAAATGACTTGACCAGAGTCACACAGCTAGTGAATGTTTGAGGCCAGATTTGAACTCAGGAAGATGAGTTTTCCTAATTCCAGGTGTGACACTCTATCCACTCTACCACCTAGTTGCCTGGAAAGAAAAAAATAAGACTGAGATATGGCCAAGAAGGAAGAACTTAATAAGGACCACCAAAAATGACTGTAAGTAGATCTGGGCAGCAACCATCAATTGTACCCACTTCTTTAAAGACTGAAGGACACTCTAAGAAAAAACCTGCTCTTTCCTCAACTTTACCTCCTTGTCCACTAACAGTTTAGCAAACTGTACTCAATCATTTAGCCAAATATTTATTTTTTAAATGACTTAGCATGTTTATTTTAAATAATATTTTATTTTTTTCTCAAATTGCATGTCAAGACAATTTTTAGCATTCATTTTTACAAGATTTTGAGTTCCAAATATTTCTTCCTCTTTCCTTCCCCTCCCCTCTTTCTAAACTGGTAGGCAATTTGATATGTTATACATGTACTATCAGGTAAAACATATTTCTGTATTAGTCACAGTTGTGAAGGAAGAAACAGATCAAAAGGGAAAAAATCATGAAAAAGAATATATAGGTGAAAAAAGGATGCTTCCATCTACATTCATAATCCATCAGATCTTTTTCTGAATGTAGACAGCACTTTCCTTCATGAGTCCTTTGTACATATCTTGGATCATTGTATTGCTGAGAAGAGCTGAATTATTCATAGTTGATCATCACATAATATTGCAAATACTATGTACAATGTGTTCCTGATTCTACTCATTTCACTTTGCATCAGTTGATACAAGTGTTTCCAGGTTTTTTTCCCCTGTAATTTGCCCATTCATCATTTCTTATCACACAATATTATTACGTTAAATTCATATACCATAGCTTGTTCAGCCATTCCTCAATTTATGGGGAGTCCCCTTAATTCTCCTCAATTTGCACCACAAAAAAGACTGCTATTATTATTTTTGCATATATAGGTCCTCTTCTCTTTTTTATGATCTCTTTGCGATAAAAATCTATCAGTGGTATTGTCAGATCAAAGAGTAGGCACAGTTGGGTTGTCTTCCGAGCATAGCTCCAAATTGCCCTCCAGAATGATTGTATCAGTTAACCATTCCACCAATATTGCATTAGTTTCCCAATTTTCCCACTTCTTCTCCAACATTTATAATTTTTTTGTCATATTAGCCAGTCTGATAGATGGTACCTCAAAGTTGTTTTTATTTGTATTTCTCTAATCAAAAGTGATTTAGAGCACTTCTTCACATGCTTACAGATGGCTTTGATTTCTTCATCTGAAAACTACCTGTTCGTATCCATTGACCATTTATCAGCTGAGGAATGACATGTATTCTTATAAATTTGACTCTCTTCTCTATATATTTGAGAAGTGAGACTTTTATCAGAGACACTTGCTATAAAGATTTTTTTCCAGCTTATTACTTTCCTTCTAATCTTGGTTGTTCGTTTAGTATGTGCAAAACTTTTTAATTTCAATTGATGAAAATAATCTATTTTCCATTTCATAATGTTCTCCCTCTTGTTTGGTCATGAATGTGTAACTCATTTAACTTCTCCTTTAAGAATTTGGATGCTGTACCATTTGGTGCATATATGTTTAGTACTGATATTACATGATTGTCTAAACCAGGCAGTGTTTCTTAAACTGTGGTCCATGGTTTATGAAGTACTCATGGGTCATGAGTGGAAAAAGTTAAAGAAATCCTGGAGGTACCTTCTAGTAAGATGTAGTTTCCTTCCTTATCTCTTTTAATTAGATCTATTTTTGCTTTTGCTTTGTCTGAGATCAGGGTTGCTACCTCTGCTTTTTATTCTACTTTAGCTAAAGCAGAATAGATTCTGTTCCCCTTACCTTTACTGTGTGTGTGTGTGTCTGTGTGTGTGTTTCTCTCTAAGTATGTTTCTTGTAAACAACAGATTATAGGATTCTGTTTTTTGATCCTGTCTGCTATCTGCTTCTGTTTTATGAGAGAATTCATCTCATTCACATTCACAGTTATGATTACTGCATATTTCCCTCCATCCTATTTTCTCTCCTGTTTGTCCTCCTTCTCTCCTTTCACCATTTCCCTCTTCACCAATATTTTACTTCTGTCTACTGCCTCCCCTAGTCTGCCGTCTCTTCTGTCAGTCCCCCCTACCCCTTTTACTTAATTCCTCTCTTCCTACTTTCCTATTGGGCAAAACAGATTTCTATTGTGTATATTATTCCCTTTCTGAGCCAGTACTGGTGAGAGTAAGATTCAGGTTATGCTCATTGCCCACTCTCTCATCTTTTCTTCCACTGTAATAGGTTTTTTGAGCCTCTTCATGTGAAACTATTTATCTCATTCTATCTCTCCCTTCCTTCTGCCCCCAGTGTACTCTTCTTTCTCATCCCTTTACTTATTTTATGCCATTTCTTCAAATTCACTTTATATCTGTACACTCTGTGTATATCCCTTCTAGTTGTACTATTAGTGGTGTAATTTTTAAAAATTACAAGTATCATCTTTCGTTGTAGGGATATAAACAGTTCAGTTCCATTGAACCCTTATGTTTTTCTTTTCCCCTTTTCTCTTTTTTAGGCTTCTATTGGATCTTGATATTGGAGATGAATTTTTTTGCTCAATTTGAGTCTTCTTTCTGTGAAAACTTGAAATCCTTCCATTTCATTGAATGACCATTTTCCACCCTTGGAGTATTATGCTTAATTTCTCTTGGTAGTTGATTTTTTGTTGTAGTCCTAGCTCCTTTGCTTTCCAGAATATCATGTTCCATGACTTCTGATCCTTTAATGTTGCAGTTTCTAAGTCTGTGTAATCTTGATTATGGTTCCCAAATATTTGAATTATTCCTTTCTGAATGCTTTGCAATAATTTTTCATTGACCTGATAGTTCTGAAATTTGGCTATAATGTTCCTTGGAGTTTTTATTTGGGGATCTCTTTCCTGAGGTGATCAGTGAATTTTTTCAATACCTACTTTGCCCTCTGGTTCCAGGACATCAGAGCAGTTTTCTTTGATAACTGATTGAAAGACACCATCCAGGTCCTCCTTTTGATTATGACTTGCAAGTAAGCTAATGATTCTTACATGTCTTTTCTGAATCCATTTTCCAAGTTGTTTTTTAAATGAGGTATTTTACATTTTCTTCTATTTTTTCTTTCTTTTAAATTTCTTTGACTGATTCTTGATGTCTCAGACACTCATTAGCTTCCACTTGCTCAATTCTAAGTTTTAAAGAGTTGTTTTCCTGAGTTAGGTTTTGAACTTTCTTTTTCATTTGATCTACTGTACTTTTTAGGAATTTGTTTTCTTCAGTGGATTTTTGTATCTCCTTTTCCATCTGGCCAATTCTATTTTCTATGCAATTATTTTCTTTTTCAAAGCAGTTGAATTTGTTTTATAATTCTCTTACATCCCCCTCATTTATTTTCCCATTTTTTCTTCTACCTCTCATATGATTTTGAAGCTCCTTCTTGAGCCTATCATGGCTTCTCTCTGGGCTTGAGACAATTTCCTGCTTTTCTTTGAGATTGTGCATAGAGGTGTTTTGAAATTGAGGTTCTCTTCTGAGTTTGTGTCTTGGTCTTCCTGTCACCATAACTTTTTATGATCACATTCTCTTTTCTGTTGTTTTTTTGCTCATCTTTTTTGGTCCTTTTACTTTCATTTAAATTTGAACTCTGCTCCAGGGGTAGGAGGGGCAAAGTGTGAGGCTTCTTGTGCCAGAGGCTGCAGGCCCTGGCTGTTTACTTGGTGCTGCACTGATGTTGCCCTAAGTCTCATGGGGCCTTCTTATGCCTGGTGCTGTGCTGAGGAGGTGGAGTCGGGTGTAGCTGGTGTTGCTAGAGGCTATTAGATCTAGCACCTTACCTGGTACTGAGCTAGGGTCCTAGTGCTAGTGTCCGGCATGTACTGGGGCTACACTGAAGCAAGTACCTGTCTGGCTGCTGGAGTGTCTATTCTCCTGGCTATGCTGAGGCACATGGGGGGAACTGCTATTGGCATTTGCCTGCTCCACGCCACTGGGGTTCATAATCTCCCACTGCTTTGCAGAGGTGGGGCTTGCTGCTGGCTTGATGGGATGCTTTTTGCCCTGGACCATGCTCCCCCTTTACCTGAGTGAGACAGATCTTTCTTGTCATTCTCCCAAGTTTCTTGGGCTAAAATATTGTTTCACCCTGTCTTTTTGCTGGTTCTTATGTTTCAAGATTTATTTTAGAGTACTATTTTATGGTTGTTTGAAGGAGAATATGAGAGAGTTACAGCAATTCACTACTTCTCCACCATCTTGGCTCCCAGAAACCTTAACCAAGTATTTCTAATCGTTTAAATTTTACCTCAGTTACAAAAATGCAGTGGATTAACTAGTGATAAACATTACTTTCAATTAGTGCAGAGAACAACACCTCTGCCTTCTGAGATTTTGTGGTTGTGCTTCTGACTTTTCATCTAATATAAACTGCATAAAGCAGGAATTGAGGGACACACACCTGGTGGATCATTATATTGCTGTACCTCCCCTCCAAAGAGAAATTGTTTTAATAAAGTATGGCTGATTAATTCTCTAGAGACAAAGGATGTTAAAGAAGAGAGGTCAGGGGTACTTAGGTGACATGTGGATACAGAGCACCAGCTATGGAATCAGGAGGACCTGAATTCAAATATGACCTCACTTAATAGCTGTGTGACTCCAGGCGAGTCAGCTCAGATTTCCTGCAAAACAGCAATCACAGCAACAACAAACAAGCAAAAAAACCAACAAAAGCAAAAAAAAAAAAGAGAGGTTAGCTAACCCGGGCAATTGAACTCTCCATAGTAATACTCCAAAGCACTGATACTATATCTGCATGACAGTTAAGTATAGTACTTTGAAATCTGTTAGGGAAAAACTCAAAGAAATGATTATTCAGGAAAATTTAAAAGGATTTTTTCTGGTTTCACCAAAACATAAAATTTGAGTACTGAAAGGGAATTTAGGGGTCATTTAGTTCAACAGACTATGCCAAAGGAATTAAACTGTAAAATCTCCAATAAGAGATTGTATTGTTGATGGAATGGGAAGATTTTTCCCATCCATTAATAGGCTTATGTCACCCACCTACATCATGTGGAAGCCTAAGTCCCATGAATTTTCGTCACATGAAGCTTATGGAAGGAGGATCTTGCAGAAAAGATGGAACACTAATGGGTAGATCATAGCTGGGAGGAAGGGAGACAGAGCAATCAGAGCTGGGAAAGAGAGAAGAAGCAAAAAAGCTAGCGTGAGAGAGGGAGTGATTTTTGCTTAAGGAAGTTGATTTGTGTGAAGGCCTAATAATATGTATAGACCTTTTGGTTACTATCATGGATTTCTTTGATTCTATGATGAATTTAACTTTAGTATTTGAATAAAAGCCTTGGTTCTATCTTCAATAAAAAGACTGTTGTTTCTTGTGATTCAAATCTGGAAATACACCAGCATATTCACGGCTGCTGTTGTGGGTATCACCTTGGTGACATATTTGACATTACAAAGAGGATTGCAACATATAAAACCTCTATTTGGAGGCAGGAAGGCTCTATGGAGGGAAATAAGTATCCTGAGATGGGAGGATTTACCTTATTCCTCCCTAGTGAGAGAATGGGCTAAAAGCACAGGACTCTGCAAAAACTGGGAACCAAGGCTACAGAAGGAGAACCAAGAGATTTAGAAAGATGTTTGCAAAGAATATCAGTAGAACCAGGAAAGAAATGACCAGGGTACGTAGGGGTGGATGGGCTTTATGGGTAAGTTATTGTATTATGTTTAGAAGCAGAGACAAATTGTGGAGGAAAATGTTCAGACGGAAAAGGAGTTAACTGGTTTGCGTGAAACGTTTTCTATAATACAGCATTCAAACTTTATTTTAGAAGAGCAAGCTAGAAAGCTAGAAAGTTTTAGGTGGTAGAAGAAAAAATCTGTTGTTAGTTTAGCTCACAAGAAAGAGTGAAAAATTAGCAAAAGGAATGTGCATGCAGCCCTTGCACAGGCTGGGCCTAGTTGGGGGCCCGATACCTGGAAGGAAAATGAGTGAGAGGAAAATGAAACACAGTTAGATGAGGAGGCTTTTATTCATGTAGCCATTTGCCCAGTACTAGGAAGGAAGAAGGAAAGCCAGGGGGGCCACGCAGTGTTTAGGGAGGTGATTTTACTCATTGATATTTTGAGTTGGCTCACTCAAAAGATGGGAAAATCTTTAGTATCTTGTATGATGAGAATCAGTGATGAAGGGACTAGAGGAGTAGGGATAGATAGTATAGATTGTTTGAAATTCATGGGTATTAGAATCCTTTCCTACATCAAGCTTTTAGGGATTGCCATATGCAGGGAGATAACAAGGGAACTAATCTGTTATCTTTGGCTGCAAAAGGATGCAGTAAGCAATATCCTACTGACTCTTTGTGGCCTAGTGGAGACTGACCCTGGTATTCTCTTAGAGGCTGAATGAGAAAGTTAAAGGAAGAGGTCATGAAAACTGTCATAATGGTTGGAGACACCGATGCTTATCACAGTACTCTGTTAATAGTTCCTCATAGAAATATAATAGTGAAGATGGCTCCTCCTGCTTATAAGCATCTCTGATCGTAGTAACTGGGGAAATCGGCACGCTCTTTCAGAGGTGCTGGATAAGATTTCACAGTTAAGTGGCTTAGCTGAATGGGAAAAAAATAAATTTCATGAAGAAGGAAGAGCAAATAGCCAGAGGATTCAAAGTTAGGCTAGATTAACAAGGAAAGACTTGTTTACTGCTCTGTTAAGAGTAGAAATAGATTTTAGAAGAATAGATGGTATTCCAGCTAATGAACTATATAAAATACCAAGAAAAGGGACTTGACATTAGACTGAATAAGGAAATAAGAACTGCCTGTACAAATCTTCCTCAGTCACTGTATACAAGTTTGTCATTCTTTCAGGGAGAACAGGAAGTTGGCCAGGCCCCAACTCAGATTAAAGAAATACACAGATGGGATTAGAGATTACAAATCTGCAAACTAGAAAACAGCAAACAAAAATGAATAAGGCTATGATAGTGTATTCATGGACTCCAAAAAGGGTGCTATATCTACCCCTCTTCTAGTTATCGTCTCCTTATTGTCTGTTCACCTTGTTTGCTAGATTTGTCTCCTGCAGGCTTTGTACTTTCCATCTGTAGTTGCCTGAAGCCAGATGTCACCCCTTGTTCACAACTGTGATGAATCACCCCCAGACCTGGCATCGACCAAGCTCCAGATGCCAGCTAAACAACTGACCCCTCAAATGGGACTTCTTGGGGCAGGGGCAGATCTATTTCCAATCTCAGCAGAAAGTAGATATAGAAGAAGAGAACCTTTCCCCTTACCCCAAGGGATTTGGGGCCCCATTCATTTGAGGGGGGAATGATGGGGTATTTATGCTCAAGACTCATCCTAAGATATTGTTTCATATAATCATCTTCTGTTATCCCTTTCATATTGTTGTAAAGTTCTGTTGATACTAGTTGCCCCATTGACCTATGTAATGGATGCAAAAGATCTTGGGCTGAATGTATTGTTAATGGAATGGAAAGCTCTTTCCCACCCATTAATAGGCCTGTGTGACCTGCTTAAGTCACATGGAAACATAAATCATGTGAGTTTGAGTCACATGAAGCCTGTTGTAGAAGGAGCTTTTGCTGAATGGGTAGAGCAGGAAGAGGTAGAGGATGAAGGGTGGAGCAGAGCTGGGAGGAAGTGAGACAGAGCAATCAGAGCTGGGAAAGAGAGAGGAAGCAAAAAGGTTGGTGTGAGTGAGAGAGGAAGAGAGAGGGAGTTGGTTTGAGGGAAGGCCTGATGATATGTATAGACTTCTTGGTGACTATGATGAATTTCTTTGTTACCAAGATTGATTTGACTTTTCAGTGTTTGAATAAATATCTTGGTTCTGTCTTCAGTGAAGAGAGTTTGATATATCTTGTGATTCAAAACTGTAAATATGCCAGCATATTCATAGCTGCTATTGTGAGTATTGCCTTGGCAGAATAGAGATCATCCAGCCTTGCTTGAAGACTTCAAAAAAGGGGATATCTATGACCTCTCCAGTTAACCCAATTCTATCTTTGTAGTATAACTTAAATTGTTGTGGAAATTTTTTTCCTAGTCATACCAGTCAAAGTGGTGTTTTTGCAACTTTTTTTAGCCCTTGTTTCAAATTTTTCCCTCTAGAGACAAACAGGACAAATTTAATCCCTTTTCCAACAATGCTTGAATACAGCTCTCTCTTACCTGAATCTTTGTTTCTTCAGGTTAAATCTGCCCAGTTTCTTCACTTGATTGTTATATGTTACAGATTCAAGGCCCCTCATCATACCAGTTGTGCCCTTTGGACTGTCTCCAGTTTACTAATGTTATTCTTAGACCATGATGTTTCAGAAATAAATGCTATACTTCACATGAGTTCATCTAAGGGCAGAGTAGAGTGTAGCTATCACTTCCCTATTCCTGGAAACTATGCCCCATTTAATATAGCTTCCCATTAGCTTTCTTTGGTCGCCAAATCATAATAATGGTTCGTACTAGTCTGGTAGTCTACTAAATTCCCAGATCCTTTTTAGAACAACTATTTCCTAATCATGCCTTCCCCATTTTACATAGATGAAGCTGACTTTTTTTGTAACTATAAAACTTTTCATGTAAAAATTTTGTATTTCAATTTAATAGATACAATCCAATTTTCTAACCAACCAAGGTCCTTTTGGAGAATGCCTCTTTCATCTAGTGGTTTAGCTTATCATCCAGGTTAATATCAGCTGCAAATTTGATGATTATAAGCTCTATGCTTTATCCAAGTCATTGAGAAAGATTTAAATAGCATAGGGCCAGATAAAGGGCCCTAGGGTGCTCCACCAGGGACCTTTTCCCTCATTAATATTGAACAATTAGCAACACCTTTTGAGTCCATTCATCCAACCAATTATATTTGTATTATGTATGTATGAATTTGTTGATTTTTCTCAGCAAAGTTCTAAATGCAGGAGCTGCTCACAAGCCTGGTCCTACTCTGACTGGACCATTTTGTTGTACCTGCTCCATTTCTAATCTGGAATGGTTTGCCCCTCCTTAAGTGACCTATATAGTTTATAATTTAATTTTTGTGATAAGATATCTACAAATGAGAATGATCTTAGACCTATCAACTCAGATGGGAGAAAAGAGGGAAGATGAAGAAATAATTAGTTCATAAACTGTTTTCTTAGGGGAACATTTTCTTTAAATCTTTCACATTAAATTAAGAGTTTTACATGGATCAGAGGCAGTATGGTACAGTGGCCTGGACTTGGACTTAGATACATGGGTTTAAGTTCTGTTTCTGACACATGTTGTGTGATTATGGTAAATCAATTGACCTTTCAGTGATAAAGGCATCTTTCTAAGACTGTGAGTTGCTGATGTGCATTGATGGAAGGAGTTTTTACAATAGGAGTCCTTTATCCCAATTAAAATAAAAGCCCTGAACTCTTTCCCAAACAAAAATAATTTTGGATAGACATTCTTAATAGTCTAAGAACTTATCTTCTTGCAACATAAAGTATAATTTCCTTCTTTATAAATGCCCAGTTTAATGAATACAAATTCAGTGTAATAATGTAAAATATCTCAGGTGTTATTACAGACTAGTGATGTCAATTTTCTTTTCATAATAAATGTTATTGACATATTTGAATTTTGCATCTCTTCAATTACTGCTTCCTCCCCTTCCTGGAGAATCATCTCTTATAATGAAGAATAAATAAAAGGAAAAAGAAAATTAAAGTTTAGCCAACCTAATTATAATATTGAAAAAGCCTCATAGCATGTGAAGAGGACTATGCCTGTATTCACTGCCCTCTGCAAAAAAGAAGAGAGGAGGTGCTTTCTTTGATTTCTTCTTTAGGGATCAAACTTAGCCATGGTTTCACAGCACTTTTAAAATTATTTTTGTTGTTTTTCTTTCCATTTATATTGTAATCATTGTGTATGCTGTTTTACAAGTTCTTCTTACTTTACTTTTCATAAGTTCGTGCATCTTCCTGCACTTCTCTGTTTGTCATACTCATAGTTTCTTACAGTGCAATAATATTCCATTACAGTCATGTGCAATATCTTTTCATGATTCTCTAGTCAATGAGGGGATGCTTTGTTACCCGTTCTTTGTTACTATAAAAAGGTTTAATCGAAGAATTTCAGCGAAAGTTATTGATTTCCTTGTACAACTTGAAAACCACCTTGTATTTCGAATAACGGCAGAATCGTTGAAATAAGTCTCACAGTGTTACTGCTTTGCTACTTACTCATTTGCCTATATAAATTTTGATGTTGCTTAAAAATAAACAATAATCTCCATACTTCATAATACTTTCCATTGTTATAGTTTTTTTAAAGATAAAAGCAAAAGTCTTTCAGATAGAAACTGGTTTTCAGAAGGCAGCACAACATAATGGGAAAAACTATGGATTCAAAAGCATTGGTGACTTCTGGGAGCCAAGATGGCAGAGTAAGCAGTCAATGGCTATAACTTTCCCATATTCACTTCAAAGAACCATAAAATAGCACCCCAAAGCAAATCCTGAAAAGGCAGAAAGAACAAAGTAATGGGGTTAAAAAATCACTGAGCCCAAAAACCTAGACAGATTGACAGGAAAGGCCTGTTTCACTTAGGTAAAAGGGGAGCACAGTCCAGAACAGGAAGCATTCCAGCAAGCCAGCAGCAAGTCCCACCTTAACAAACTAGTCAGAGATCCTGAGCCCCAGTGTGGTAGAATAGGATACAAAACCAGGATCCTCCATGTGCCTCAGCATAGCAAGGGGAAAGAGTCAACTCCAAGTGGCCAGACTCCATGTGCTTTAGCATAGCTTCTGACAAACAGAAGCCAACCCTACCAGTGCCTAAGCAATCTGGTAGCTGCCCAGAGTCAGTCCTCCATGCGGTTCAGTGTAGCCCCAGGAAAACACAGAAACACCCCCATAAGCCTCAGCACACTCCAAATATCACCGAAAAGCATTGGTTAAAATCCTGGCTCTAAAATTTACTTTGCCCTCAGTATGTCTTCTCATTATTTTCTACTTAATTTCCTCATCCATGAGATGTTTGAACTATAACTAGGTTAAAGATGTCTCTTTCCATTTCTATATCTAATTTCTCATGATCTTATGGTCCCAACTAGCCTTACAAATGCCTGAATCTGTAAGGGTTCTTCAAACCAAAAGGAGAAAGGTGCCACCTAGTGAAGGTACACTTAAAATAGTTTATTTGTGAGTGAAAATCCTTTTAGTTAATTAAACTATCTTATATTGCTGTCTATTGAGGGCAAGGCTGAAATTTAATGAAAGAAAGCTATAAATTTTATTTGACTTACTAGAGGGTGGGAGTTAGTGTAAGAAGTTTACATTTTTGGTACTGGCTACCAGGAGGATTATTATTAGAATTATTGACAAGAATTTCTTTTACAAGTTTTACTTGACCAATAACATAATCCCGCAGAGATCTCAAGACTAAAGTGAAATTGTCATTTGCCCTTTCTCCTATTTATTTATATCTTAATTTCTAAAGGCTAGTATTATCTTCGAGTTTTCATGACTTACAAATTGCAAATATCACAGAAAAGGGCAGACATAAGAGAACACTTTCTAAAACCACACCCCTAAATCATTCTTTCTGCAAAAACAAAATTATTTTGTGACTTAATTGAAATCCACTTTATGAGAAATCATAGTTACATAAACAGTTCGGGTGCTCCTCTCAGAGTCTAATATTAAAACTAGTAATAAAACAGGAAAATAAAAAAAGTCAGCCCATAGAAGGCAAAAACTCCAATGTTTTGGTTTATAATCATTTTACAATACATCTCAAAGAAATGTTTGTGTTCACCAAATGGTAAATGGAAGAAGGAAGGGAGAAAATAGAAAACAAGGTGTCTAATATTAAAAATAAGCCTATCATGCAGCCATTTGTGGGTTTTTAGTTCAATGTTGCCCTCTAGAGTACAAAAAGGAGATGACTTTCACAATTCTATTGCTTCAGTGCTGTTCTGGGGTAACCACTTCATATTAGGGAAGAATTATTATTTTACATACTTTTAAAAGAAGTCATTTGCCTATTGGAATGAAGATACTCTTCTGAAATGATCACTTTTTCTTCTACTATGGTTCAGATTCTGTCATACTGGTTCACTTGGAGTTTCTTAAATAAGGGACTCTATTTCCCTTTTCTGTGTCCTTGCATTGGCTGTCCACTATGCCTAGAATGCTCTGTCCTCCTTATCTCTGACTTTGTTTCCCTGATTTCTTTCAAAATTCAGCCCAAATAACACTTCCTTTCTTCCAGATGCTTTTCCTAGTTTCCTGAACTACTAATCATTTACTTTTTCATATCACCTTCATCTATTCTGTATGTAGTATCTATGAGGTCTATGGTATTCAGGGAAGACTTGAATCTCTAGTATGAGGGTTTACCAATCATTTTCAGGGGTGATTATCCAACTTTAGTGTCCACCTGTTACTCAATTCTCACCTGTGGCTCCAACAAGCTGTATGACATGTACCACTTTCAATGGTTACTACATCAGGCAAGTCATTTGATTCCCCTGAAACTATATGTCATCTGTAAAATGGGATGATTGAACTAGATGGCCTTCACATTCCCATCCAAACTCCAGATCTACAGTTTTTACGATATAATGAACATATAATCTTAAACCTTTTACCCTTCCTCCTTTTCTAATTTTCTTGTATTTTAACTCTTCTGTGCTCTAAGATCCTGTCATACTGGTTCACTTGGAGTTTCTTAAATAAGGGACTCTATTTCCCTTTTCTGTGTCCTTGCATTGGCTGTCCACTATGCCTAGAATGCTCTGTCCCCTTATCTCTGACTTTGTTTCCCTGATTTCTTTCAAAATTCAGCCCAAATAACACTTCCTTTCTTCCAGATGCTTTTCCTAGTTTCCTGAACTACTAATCATTTACTTTTTCATATTACCGTCATCTATTCTGTATGTAGTATCTATGAGGTCTATGGTATTCAGGGAAGACTTGAATCTCTAGTATGAGGGTTTGCCAATCATTTTCAGGGGTGATTATCCAACTTTAGTGTCCACCTGTTACTCATTTCTCACCTGTGGCTCCAACAAGCTGTATGACATGCAGTGGCCACACCCCAGCAAAACTGTCTCGGAACACTGGCTAAACCAGGTTGAGTGCACTCAACAGGTCTCAAAACTTTTCATGAGTAAGGGAGTACTCCAAACATCTTGAAACTTTCCCTAGAGGAATGAAAAGATGAGAACAAGTTGTTCCAGTAGGCATGAAGACAGATGAAGCAAGTGCTGTGGAGTGCTTAGAACTTTGTCAGATATCAAAGATGCCAAGATCATCCACTGCATTCTGGGATGCAGTTGTCTTGACTTTTGTCTCACTACTGGACTTTGGTGAATCTGTAAGGGAGAGTGAGCCTAATGATATTTTGCAACTTTGCCTCACTTAAATGCAATTCACAGGCAAGTCAAGATATCATCCCTTAATGCCATTAGTCTTCTTTGAAAATGAAGGATAAATAACATGTGTTATCCATTGTGAGGCCAAGCAAAGTAGGATCTTTTTGCTGTTTTTGTTTATACCAAAAAGTATAATGCCTCTGAATAATATGATTAAGGAGGATCTTTTCCACCCATTGTTTGGCCTGCCCATCGAGGGAAACTTGATGAGGGGAATTGTTTTGTAGGAGAGTCCCAAGTACCTTTTGTTTTTCTCTTGAGGCACTGGATCAGATGGTCATGCCCTCTGGTTCTGAAAAGTATATAAATATTCTGAGGGTGAGGTTTTACTTTGGGACTTACTGACAGGAAGTGTTTGTTTGGCCAGAGGAGGACTCTGGGAAGTCACTAAAGAGCCCTCCAGCTTTGAAAACCCAGATGTCAGTGTTATTCTCTCTGGTAACCACAGTCAGATAGTTGGACCTGTCTGTTGAATTGTGATGTATGAACTGATTTTTGTCAGACAGAGAAAACCATATCTGTTGATCTTTGCTTTCTCTGTATTTTCTCTGAAGAGGTGATGAATTTTTCCCTTGAACTAACTGAATGATAAGTGTGTTTGATTAAAGTGGTTGTTAATCCCTCAAAAGTTGCCTTTCTTTTTAGAGAAGCAGATCAAAGAACCTGGGGTAGCAGGCACCCCTGTGTATGTTGGGCTGCTTACTGATACATCTTTATATCTAGGTATTTACCTATTGTCTCCCTCTATAGAATGTACAATTCTTGAGGGATGATAATGTTTTTTTCTTTCTTTCTTTCTTTGTATCCATAGTACTTAGCACAGTGCCTGGCACATAATTAAGTTCTTAATAAATACTTATTGGTCATCTGATTAACAGGTCAGAAGAATAAGCTGGGCTAGCCCCAGACATAGTAAAACTGCTAAAATTTGTCTAGGAACTCATATTTTCCCCCTTTGCCCCAATTCTTCCTCATATCTCATGACATCCCAATTTCCTTTGGTGATCAAGGGTGCTGGTCATCATAAAACCCTGAATGTATAGTTAGATAAGAATTTAAAGGCCATTGAGTTCAAACCCTACATTGAACAGATGGGGAATCTAAATTCCAAAGGGATTAAGAGATTTGCCCAGAGTCACAGAGCTAGAAAGTAAGTATCTGAGGCAGAAATTGAGTCCAAATTTTCATAACTCCAGGTCCAGTGTCCTATCCAGTAAATCATGCCACCAGGTCAATCCCCAGAGCAATTTCTCAATTTGCCATTCTCCTAGCTCTTACTCCCCATTATTTGACTGACCTTTACTCTCTTACTCATTTTTCCTCTTATCTTGGGACCTTGTGAGCAAAGGCAAAAACTCGGATTAAGCCTAGTAAATAGCTGCCTATAGAATCAATATTAAAATACAAGGAAGGTGAAATTAGGGGCACTTTTGTATATTACATCTTATTTAATTTTAAAAACAGAAAATTCCCCTACTTCATGTCATTTGTGTATTTATTTTGTGATAAACTGAATCGTAAGAGTTACAGGGAAGTTTTCATGAATCTGAAGATCATTAACATGACATCAGATTTTGTCTACAATGCATATAAATCCCTTCTCCTGGCTTTGTTGACAAGGTGGCTTGCTACTGAGAAAATATCTATGGTAATTGTTAATGACTGATAATGGTTTAAAACAGAAGGCATCAATTTGACATGAAGAGTACAATGAAAAGGTTGTTAGAGATGATAGGCAATACCCAGGTAAATTTTAGTGGATTTTTTTAAAGGGCAACCACATTTTTGGTGGTGATGGTGAGAGACCACGTTATACTTATTATTTAATCCACACAAAATCTGGCTCAGTCTAATAGCAGTTACTTATTGTCCTGTGGGGGCAGGGGGTTGGGGAAGTGAAGTGTGTATAAATTTTTCTTGTATTATTTCTGTTGAGGCAGCTATAGGGCACAGTGGATAAAGAATTGGGCTTGGTCTCAGGAAGACTTGAGTTCAAAGCCTGCCTCAAATACTTACTAGCTATGTGATCTTGAGAAAATCACCTAATCTCTATTTGTCTCAGTTATAGGTTAAACACTTATTATGTGCTAGGTACAGTACAGGATACTACACTGGGGACACAAATTCCAAGATGGAAACAGTCCCTTGCTTTCAATTTTGGTAAGGCAAACTACATGTGTGTATGTATGTGTATATGTGTACGTATATGTGTGTGGATAGATAGATAGATAGACAGATAAAATCACCATCAAAATAGATTGGAATACATTCCACAGTAAGGAAACTTCTAACAAAGGAGGTAAACTCTTCTGCACCTTTGGTTTTATAGAGTTTTATAGTGCTAGTGGTGAAGAAGATCCATTTCAGGCATACTCTGTTATTATAAACTTCATTATCAGACTTAGAAATTATACAGAAACCATCAGAATCTATTCCAAGGTGTCAATGAAAGGGTAATGATATACAAAATGTTAATGCTAAAAAAATCTGCCAAATGTACAATTTAATACACATGATAACATTTAACATAAAATCTATACCTTTTCTGTCTCCAGTAACATGCACAAACATTCCAGTGGGTCTATGATTTCATCCATATTATGTCTCCCCAGTGATATTGATCACAATCCAATCATACCTGTAAAGGCTTTCTATGTCCTAACTCACAAAATCAACATTGCAACATATATGTATATGAATAATATATGAAAATATGTCCATGCACATATTTATAGATGTGTATATGTGTCCACATATGCATATAATTCAAGAAAGGAAAGCCAATGTACTCCATTATTACCTATACAACATAGAGATGACACCCTCAGAATGTGGGTTGCCCCTCTATATTGTTATTACAGATTAGGATATAGAAAAACTTGGCAGGTATACATGAATCATGATCAGCATCACTGAGAATTACCACATGGATGAAATCACAGACACATTGGAATATTTGTGTATCTTCCTGGAGATAGCATGTGTATAATTTTTATATCAAATGTTACAATGTGTTTTAAATGGCACATTTGGCTTTTTCACATGAACACACACACACTCACACACAGATGAAAAGCTTTATAGGTTTTCCATCCAACTGCACATCATTATCTGCATATCATCCTGTTTTTTTCCTGTGTAGAAAGTTGGGCTTCTTCTTTGAGTGATCTTGGCTTTCATATGGAAATCTTCTGACTCTTAATGAAAACAACAGAATGCTTTGTATGCAAAAGACTATCTGGAGGACCTTTCCATCTGTAGGAAATATCTTTTTCACCTGGACTCCACAATGGGCCTTTTTCATGAGAGTAGGAAATAACTTATTTGAAAACAAATCTCCCTTTTTAATTTCTTAGTTGATATTGATAATAATATGATAGTTCAACAGTTATCTCTTATCTCTCAGGGAAACTTGAATAATTTCAAAATATGCAAGGGAGATACCTGGAAATGAGAGCACTTAAAGTATGTTTTTAATGAATCTAATGTTTTTTTTTTTAACAATCCACAAATAAAAAGGAAAGTGGGATCTCATATCTAAAACTTTGAAGCAATTGTTAGTTGGTAAAAATGTGTGAGATACTTTTTGTGAAGGGCTATATTTTCCTGTTAATACCCTTATTAAAGATGCCTATGATGTATATATATTAGTCTCATAAATACATACATAGATGAGAATCAGTTTTCCGCACTTCCTTAAATTGCTTTTTATCTCCTACTTATGTGACCATTTTTTCCCCTGATGGATTAACTCCCAAATCTGCTTCTTAATTGTAAATATATCTCAAATCTCTTTCTTGGGCCTTGCTCTTTATATCCTTTCTAGATGATCTTATCGGCTCCCATGGGCTCAATTGTCATCTCTTTGTAGATGATTACCACTTCTATGTATCTGACCCTTGTTTCTCTCCTGGGTTCTAGTCCCACATCATCGTGTCTAAGGTACATTTGCAGCTACATGTTCCAAAGGCATCTCCTTTATATTCTGTCATGTTCCCTCTGGTTCAAATATTTTCTTAGTCATCTATGTATGATGCTGTTGCCAAGCCCTATGTTAGTTACTTTTCTTCTTTCACTTTACAATGCAGATAAACTGACCTTCCTACTCTTATTTACCTGTGATGTTTCACCTCCCTTTTCCTAGCCTTTGACCAGGCTGTACCTGAGTCCTCTAACATCCACTTCTTTAATCTTTAATTTCCTCCAAAACTCTGTTTAAATAACACCTTCTATATAAGAGGTTTTTCTAATCCTTCCTACTACTAGTCCCTTCCCCACCCAGTGACTTCGTATTTATTTTATATATAGGAACATATTATTTCCCTGATAGAATGTAAGATTCTGTTTCATTTTTATCCATACATCCCTAACATCTAGCTCCGGGCAGGTACATAGTGGTGATTAATTGCATGCTTATGATTAGCTGTCATTCCAGAATCACTGTGTCCAAAATATAACCCATTGTCTTTCCTCCCAAGCCCTCTTTTTTGCCTAAATTCTCTGTTTTTATCAGATGCTACCATCTTTCTGATTTACCACCTCCAAGTTATTCCTCCTATTTTCTTTCCCACTCCATTCATCCCTCACCCATTTATTCAACCAGTTCTGAATCCTGTCTGTTGTTCTCTACTCACACAGCTACCATCCTATTCTGTACTCTTGTTAAACCTTATCTGGACCCTTACCTTAACCTTTTAGTAAAGTTCTATGACTCTAGCTTCACCACACCCCACTCATTCATTCACACAACTGCCTAAGTGATATTCATGTTCTGAGATTAATCATATTTAGTCCCCTACTCAAAAATTTTCAATGGCTCCTTATTGCTCATCTGGTAAAATAAGAATGCCTTTTTTTTCCCATTTAAAGTCCTTTACCTATACCATCTCCAGACTACTCCTCCAACTTTATGACACTTTACAGTGGAATGTGACTATACTGGACAAAGTAATATAACAGTATACAACTTTTGATATTTGTTATTACATGACTAGTTTTTATTTGTAAGATTTTGACAGTCTTTAATTTTTTCCTCATGAAGCTACACATCATATTGGATACTAAGAGTACCTTTGAAAAACAGCCAATTTTTCTTAGACTGCCTTGATTTAAGTTTTAAGTGCAGTTTAAATTCATTTTCACATCACTGGAAGGAATATTCTTACCATCATCTCTTAGATAAAGTAATGCCTTAACATTTCATGACATCTGGCTGGAACAAATTCTGTATTGTACTATTTCATTTTCATAGGATATTTTTATGTTTCTGTAATAATTCTGTTTCTCTGTATATCTAAAATATTCATCAGAGTTCTCATTCCTTTAATAAGAACAATATTTCTAGGAACAATAAAAGTTAAATTAAAAAATCTCTTCAGGTGGATGTTCTACAATCAAATGAAGACCCAAAACTTATATGGTCATCTGGATTTCTGATAACAGTTTTGGTATGTTGTTGAATGTAAAAGTTAGTTCATTAGGAAAAACTATATTTTTTTCAATTTCTATATTCCAGGCTTTATATTGCTTTTGCTCAAGACAAGTGTTCTTTTTACTCCCATAGCAGCCAAAAGGTTAATAGCTGCTTAAAAAAAATTAAACTGGCTTTCTAACTTTAATAAATCTATGCTGTACTATGAATAAATCAATAAAACAACATTTATCTAGTGCTTATCATGTGCCAGGCATTGAACTAAGTGCTTTGCAAATATTATCTTACTTAAAGATATAAAAATAAAAATTTCTTCAGCTGCTGGATCTCTCTGAAGATCTTTGATTATCTCCTGAAACTAATAAATTGTTTCATAGTAATTGCTTGCCAGCTCTTGGTCTTTCTCTTGTGTTATTTTTGTTTTCCCCATACTTTGATTTTCACATTAGTGTGACTTATTTTGTTCCATTGTGACCTTGAATGATCATTGAAATGCATGATTTCTCAAAACATAACTCAGAAGTATATAATTTTATATAATGAACTCTAATATTTCAGTACTTCAAACATATATTATTTCTGTTGTAAGGGAATCTTCTTCATCTGAGAAAACAAATTATCTAGAATACCTATGTTCTGTACCTTTCTTCACCCTACTTCACTGTTGACTATGAGAAGTTTAGAAACCTTCTTCATCTGAAGACAGCAACTGGGATGCCCTCTCTGGAGTGGCTGATCTTAGGGTTAGAATATGTGAGGATTGAGGGGGACTTCTTCCTAGTCAGAGGGTCTTCTGAGCTGTGAACCTAGAACCAAAGTGAACATAGGCTTTATTATCTGGAGGTCATATTGCAAAAATCCATCTGAAGCAGTGTTAGACAGAGGAGCTTAGGAGATCTAGACCCTAGCTCTTATTGACCTTGACTTCTGGACCTCAGTGTTGAAATAAAAGGTCTCAACAAAGCAATCTCTAAGATTTCTTCCAGTTATTCTAGTCTTTGAGTCTTAACATATGGATTCCATTTGACTCTTATCTCAGCTTCTATTCCAGTAAGACTTAACTGGTACTTGTCCCCATCCCTATCCCCTTCCCCAAATGTCTTTCAACCCTCCACTCCCCACATTCCCCCACCCTACAAACATCCTAGTTATAGTTCAAGACTCAGTGATATCTAGGTTATCTTCCAGCTTTAAAATCTATTAGCGAAGCAATTCAATCCCATTCCATTTCATGCCTAGGGGCAGTGAAATGTAGAGGAAGAGAGGATCTGGTTAAATAACTTGAAATACTCATGATCTTGGGGAAATCATTCCTCTTCTGTAAAGTGAATAGATTGAACTAGATGGACTATAATATCCAAGTCTAAATTATGATCCAATGATCCATTCCATTAAATAGTCATTCTCCAACCATGTGTAAAGCACTCTTGGTTACTGTTGATACAAAGACAAAGAGAAACATCCCAGTCCTCCAAGAGTTACTTGTGATCTTAATCCTCTGTTTCCAGTTCTTCTGTTAGTCATTTAGTGCTCTTTAAATTTTTAAAATTAATTTCATTATAAATTGATAAGGGTTCTAATAGACTTGATAAGTTGATCTTTTGTATTTTGTATATTTTATGATAGTTTTTAGTGAAAGAAAGCAAAATGAAAGCATGTTTCTTGGTCTCCAATTAGTTTCATCTTAATCTTTGGGTTCTTGTCAGCTGGAATTTTGTGATTTGTAGTTTCTAAATTTTCAAGTTATTTCAGTCATACTACTTTCTTCTTCTGGGACTTCTAAAGTCGCTTTTATCAAGGATAAAACCTTTGCTAATAGCTCCCCAAAGCAGCTTCTTGTTGAAGGAACCATTTCAGTTGTAGCTGACTTAAGGGTTAAGTCAAGTCTCTAGGCAACTCCTTACCTTCCTCATTGCAAGAGAAACTTTCAATTAGAACACCAGGATTTTATAGGAAAAAATAAGAAAGGAAGAAAAAGAAAAGAGCCTCAGGGCATGATGGCTCAAGATAAGTCTGTGCTGCTGTGTATTAGCAAGTCCATTTCTAATAGTTAGACACCCTGAGCACCTCCCTAGGGTCTGCCTGTCATAAACTCACTGACCTGGAAAGGGCATTGAGATTTCATCTAGTTAACTTGTAGTATCTTTTTTTAACCCCTTGTTTCTTCTATGGGCTTTAATGTTTTTTGCACCCCATTTTACCTCTATACCTTCAAAAAAGTGTAAAAATTCCCATACTGGGGAGAATAAGATCAAGATAACCCTAAGGATGCCCCAGGAAAGTAGAGCCTTAATGGGATGAAAATGGGAAGAGGGCACTGGGAAAAATATTAATTGGTTATAAAAGATAGCAAAATGATAAGGATGAAGGATAGAGGTGTAGGAGAAGTAAATGGCAAGAATAGATTTTTAGAGCAAAAAGGAACCACTGAGATCATGTGCTCTGTACTCCACATTTTGTAGATCAGGAAATGGAAGTCCCAAGTCAAAGTTACTTGCATATTTTCACCCAATTAGTTAGTGACAGATCTGTGATTTTGGTGGTTTACAGGAATAGGAAGAGGGCTTTATGAAGAGATAAAGTGTTGTGATGATATTACCAAACATCCCTTTGGAATACTCCACTTGTAATCTGTGGTCCTCAATCTACTCCCATTGTCTCATTTCCTATCCTCTGTTTCAGCTTTCCCATAAGTCACAAAGTCATGGAGCTAGAAGAGACCTCTGAAGTCATCTTATAAAACTCATACTTGGATGACACAAAAAATAACCCTTAAGAAAGAGGAGAAACTAATTTCCTCTGAGTCTCAAGGCAGAAATTCACTTCACTTTTGGATAGCTCTAATTGTTGGAAGTTCTTTTTTCTTATATCAAATGTCAATTAGTCATTTTGTTATTAATATCCATTGCTCCTATATTTGTCTTCTAGGTTCAGCAGAACAAATCTAAGCCCTCTTCTACACAGATAACCCTGTACATACTTGAAGATAGCCATGACAACTGTCCTTAGTCTTCATTTCTCTAGACCAATCATCTCCATATCTTTCACCTACTAACCCCCAAGGATTATTTTCAGTCCTCTTGTGTTTGTTCTTTGTTGCCAAAGAAGATCATGCCATCAGATAAATGATGACATGACTTGCACTTGAATTTGTTTTGAGTGAGGGAGGGCTGTGTAGGTCACCAGTCTCACTTCTCCTCCAGAGCCTTCTGAATCCTGTGACCAGATATTCATCAGGAGGACTGGAGATGGCCTAGGATGCAATGGGAAACCTTGGCTCCTTCAGGCCAAGGTTTATTCAGGAACTCACTTAGGGTGAGGTAACATATCCTGGGTCATCTCTTCATCCTTTCCTTTCCCTTCCCATACTCTAAACAGCCCAGTACTCCTTTCCTGGATGAGCTCCATTTAGTCAATGCTTTTTCCTTCACTGTGACTTGCCAAATGGAATATGTGATATGTCTAGGGAAAAAATATAGTGGTACTATTTCATTCCACATTGCTTCCATTAATATAGCATACAGTTAGTTTGGGGGATTTTCATGGCACACTGTTGATTCATAATAAGTTTATAATTCACTAAAACTCTGAGATCTGTTCCCAAAGGAAGCCCTGCCTAGTCATACTTCACCCATCCTCTACTTCATTACTATAATTTTTAAACTCAACTTTAGAAAAGAAAACTATTATATAATAGAAAAGATCTTGAATCTGAAATTAGAGGATCTGCATTTAAATACTGACCCTGAACATTTACCATATATATGATCTTAGGCAAATTAACTGAATATTCCCCAACCTCAGTATCCTCAAAATGAGGTGATTTTAAAGGATGACCCTTATAGTTGCTCTTAGCTCTATATTATCCTATGAGTTTATAAAAGCTAATTTTTAAAAATATAAGTGTATTCTGCGACTCAAATCTCTAATTTATTGCTTCCCATCATTAACAGAGATGATAGCTTTAAGTGCTAAGGGGTAAGCAAATGGCAGTTTTGATTCTTGATTTCCTTTATAGTTAGTCAATATTTTTCTGTTGGCATCTGATCTAAATATTAAATATATTCATAGGCTTATAGAACAATAAAAACCAAAATTCACATTCATTAGATTTTTAGTACCCTTAATTTCCTACAAAACTGTCATAAAGATTAAATGATTTACCCAGGCAGAGTATAGATAAGTCCCCCTAAATGGGGGACTTACACTTTTTCTATTTCTTTGAAAACTGAAAAAGAAAAAGAATATCAGGAGAAGTTGTGGTACCTTTGGATTTGACTGTGCAATGTGGGAGACACTGGCACAGGATTGCTCAGCATGGCATGCCCACATAAGAAAAGGTACTGTGCATTTTGAGCAAAGCAGAATTGAGACAGCAGAAAGTAAACACAGGATGCACAAATTTGGGATATTCACCCCAAATATTCACATGGACTATCTGTACTCAACCTGAGGTAGAGCATTCTGAGCTTGTATTGGTTTGATCAGCTACAGCTGGACACACAGAAACTGCACTTTACAATGATGATGTCATTTTGGTCCTCTTCGACCAACCATTTATCTAAAAAAATTCTCTCATAATTGGTCTCCCTATTACTGCTCTGTTACCTCTCTGACACATCCTTTCTATAGATATAAAAAATAATCTTTCAAGGCACAATTGTGAAAATGTAACCTTCTGCTGAACACTCTAGGATTGTTCTTTATTGCATCAAAGACAAAATATAAACACATTAGCCTAGTGTTTAATAACCTTCTCAGTCCTCCACCACCCTTCTTTTCTAGTCTCATTTCATATTATACCCTCTACTTTCCAGACAAATTAGGGATACTACCTGTACCCCTAACTCAACCCTCTTCCTACCCCTCACATAGACATGTACCTTTTGCATCCACACTAGCTATACACCATGCCTGAAATGAATTCTCTTCTCTTTTCCTCTAAGAATCTTTACCCTCCTTCAAAGACCAGCCTATATATCACCTCCTCTTTGAAGACTTTCCTCATCTGCCCAGTTATTAATATTATCTCTTTCTTCAGGTTTGCTTATATTGAATTTATTTGTATATTCAAGACATCTATGTATTAACACAAATATAAAAGAACAAAATCCATTCTAAATGAGATAAAAATGAGCAATGAATATGAATAATTTTCAAAATGATAATTGCAAATTATCAATTACTCTATATAATATATGACAATGCTGTTCCAGATAACTATTATAAAATACGTGTAAATTATTATAACTTAAGATTTAATAACCTGTAAATTGGCATAGATTATTAAAAATATAAATAGTCAGTGCTAAAGGGGAGCAAGTTGCACCACTGCATTATTAGTGGAGCTGTGACTTTTCAAAAGTTCTGAGACTTAATTTGCAATTACTCAAGAAAAGTCACTAAATTCTAGATATCTTTTCATCTAGAGATTTCACTGTCATACATACATGTGAAAAAAGTAAGAGATAGAAATAAGGTCCTGTATACACCAACAGAAACCCATAACAATACGTTTTGTGGTAGGAAAAAACCATCTGAAAATAAAATGAATATTACTTGATTGAATTATGGTTGAACGAATTGTAATATACTAATATAATGGAATATTTTTGTACAAAAAGAAGTGATGAATATGGGAAGTTCAGAGAAACATGGAAAAACATTCAGGCATTATTGGAGAGTAAAAAACCAGACCCAGGAAAATGAAATATACAATTACTCTAAGAGGGACTCAATCTTTGATTTTATCATAGGGAATTCCTAGATAAGGAAACTATCATTTCAGGTCAACATTTTCTCTGAAACTTATAGTTTTAGAGAATTACTTAGAACACTTGGAGGTAAAACACTTGCTCAGAGTCACATAGCCAGTAAGTGACAGAGATGGGACTTGAAGCCAAATCTTCCTGGCTTCAAGATCAGTCTGCTATCCACTAAGCCACACTGCCTTTCTGGTGACCACAATAATATAATTGAAAAAAAAATACTAACATGAAACTAAATGCTGTATGATATGTAACAATCAATTTTTACCTGGGAGAAGAGTTGAGGAATTGAATCTCCATCCTTTCCAGGGAAATTTGGATAATTCTGGATAATTTGGATAATAAGTGGAATAAGTGGAAACTTATTTATGCTGGTAGGGTCACTGTTAGTGGTTGGTTGTATTAACCATGTATTAACTATTGGACTTTGTTACAATGAATAGTTATGAGAATCATTCTTTTAAACAATCTAATGGGGGAGACTGTGCACACAAAATGAAGTTGAAGCAGAGGACATAATGGAAAGAAGAGAAATTCCAAAGTCATGAAGCCAGGTGAAAAATTTGACAGATACTTACATAGATACTCTTTACAGTTGTTCATGACGGTATTTCACAATTGACTTTGCATTCTATCTGGAGTTACAATGCCTATTATAGAAAAAATATTTAAATTCTATTTTTAAAAGTTCTGAATGATTTACAGCAAGATAATAAGCTTTACTTGGCAGCAATAATTCTGCTTTCTCTGTTTCTTGAATTCCAGTGTTAACCCTATCTTCTGTTATGAAAGGAAAGAAAAAACCCAAGAACTGTAAGACCACTTGGTGTCACTGTTAGTCTGTATATCGTTACCAGATAAACCATGTTCTTTGCTTTGTCCTGGACAAATTATAACTTTTTTTGAAGAAAGGTATTTTGAAATAAACTGGTCTGGAGATTTCAGAATTCAGCTAATATTCCCCCCTTACTGTTTTTTTTTAATTTACAAGGTAAACTTGGCACTGTGCAATAATAGTCACCAATAAAACTTTATAGGAATCTTCAAATCCACTCATTTTATTTCATCCTTTAAGTAAAGGACATTTCAAACAAAATCTTAATTTTGAATTCATATCTACTTTACAATCTACTTTAAAATTCATATCTACTTTTTTATTTAGCTATCCCTTCCTAGTATCTTGACTGAGAACAGAGACTTGGAAAAAAATCCCTTAAAAAGTAGTTGTCAATAGACATGTTCATAAAATGTAAATCTTAGTACTTTGTTTTGATTTATTATTGCAACTAGTGACAGAATTATCATTAATATTGCTCTAAAGATCCCTTTAGCTTCTGTATATATAAATTTAAACTGTATCCAGAATAAGAATTATGCTATGCAAAAAATTCATTTCAATTCAGCAAACACCCTACAATCTGCAAAGAACATGAGGAAAATTAAATGGAACAAAGAAAGGGAAAGAATGCTATCAATAATTGATTTTAATTATGTGGGATGATAATTTGATAAATGGCACATCAAATATTAGAAGAGATACATATCGCACCATTTGACTGTGTATGTGTCTAGTAGATAGTCATTTAATAGTATGATAGCTTACTGGCTTAAAATGTCAAGTTATAAGAACCTTAGCCATCCATTCACTGAGAAGGAATTATGGTATACCTGAGGAGAGAGTCAGCTCTTTCTTGGACAAATATAGTTGCCTCGATAAGCTAAATGAAAACTAGAGAAAATCCAGAAGAAAGCAGTTTTGGTACAGTGTGTGTGTGTGTGTGTGTGTGTGTGTGTGTGTGTGTGTGTGTGTGTGTGTGTGATCACACCAATAACCTTAACCTCATTTCCATCACTGAAAGTTTTTTTCATGTGTCTTCAAGGCTTCTCAGGCTTTAAAAACTTCCTATTAAAATTCAAATATCCCAAGAGAGTCATCAGGTCATGGGATTTAGAGCTTCAAACTACCTTAAAGATCAGGAAATTTAAATCTCTTCTATTGCAGATGAGAATACCAGGCTCTGGAGGAGTAAAGTGATCTGCCCGGTATCACAGTCAATTGAGGCAGAAGTGGAGAGAACATTTTGGTCTTTTAACTCTTACGTCAATGCTTTTCCATTACAGTGCTCTGGTTCTCTTCAGTAAATTAACCAACTAAGGAATCAACATACATTTAAGTGCATACTTATTATGCGCCAGGAACTGTGCTAGGTTCATTTTAAATGAGATTAATTGACATCCAGCTAAAAGCATACATGCAAAAATAGGAAATTATATTTGAGATAAGGCACAGATCTGCAAAGATATGTGGGATGCTTCAACTTCAAATTTTGATCTATCTCACAATTCTGGTTAGAGCAGCTCCTTTAAAGCCCACCTGCCTATTTAATTATAACTCAGTCATAGATGTGTTGGATAATCTTGGCTCTATCAATCAATTTCAGTTCTTTCCATATAAATGAAAAATAATGCTGAGCATAGAGCCAAGATAGTGAAGTAGAGGCAGCAACTCACCAGAGTTCTTTCAAGTTTCCTTTCAAACAACTTTAAAATAATGCCTCAAATTGAATTCTGGAGTTGCAAAATCAACAAAAGGTTGAGATGAAACAGCTTTGAAGCCAAGACAATATAGGAAGTCAGCAGTAAAGGTTTGCTAGCAACAGAGCTTCAAGGGCTGCATAAGTAGCAGCAATAGCTTCAGGGGCACTTGGTCCACAGGTGATATGGTCACATAGTTGGTCAGAAAGAGATTATGGGGAACTTTATACTGGTGCTGTGCTCAGACCCCTGTTGCATGGCCCATAAGCAGTTCTGGGTATCAGCCTCAGGGCAAAAAGGATCACTAGTGCTTGAAGCTACAGGTTAGTAGGGACTCTTGTCACAGTTCCTGTGTGGAGAAGAGCGCTTGTAGTCACTCAGGGGGAAATAGGGACCCTCGTCTCAGTTGCAAAGAAGAAGGAAACTCTAGTATTTCTGACCAAAGGGGAACAAAGCCCCAGGTCAAATTTTCAGGATGGAGAAGAGTGTTGTGGTTGCTCACAAGGGAATAGGGATCCTGCTCTCAGTTTTAGGGCAGAAGGAAGAACTAGTACTCATATCTGCATGATAGCAAAGGACCTGGTCACAGTTCAAGGGTGAAAAGGAGCACCAGCACTTTTAACTACAGAGGAACAAGGTACCTTCCTGGGTAAAGGCCAGGACATAGGCCAAGAAAGCAGTGATCACTTCTCCTTAGATCATATTACCTTGTAAGTACCAAAAATTTACAGACCCTAAGAACCATCTCTGAGAACAAACCCATGAAAAATCTAAAGTTTAGGGCCATGCTCCCTTAACCACAGGAGCAGAGCCCAACTTTAACATAAAATGAAAAGTCAAGAAATAAGAGATGAAAATGAAGAAACAACAAAAACAGAATCTGAACATGAAATGTTAGTATGGTCACAGATAGGATCAAGACACAAACTCAGAAGACAATGATCTCAAATAGCTTCAATCAAAGCCTCAAAGAAAAATGTGAATGGAAAACAAACCTAACAAGAATTTGCACAATGACTCAAAAGGGATTTTAAAAATCAAATAACAGAAGTAGAGGAAAATCAGTAAAAAAAAGAGAGTGATGTAAGGAAATTATGAAAAGAGGAAGTCAACAGCTAAATTAAAGAGGCACAAAAATACTGAAGGAAATAAGCCTGTAAAAAACTCAATTGGCCAAATGGTAAAAGAGGAACAAATGTCCATTGAAGAGAACTCCTTAAAAAGCAGAATTAGCCAATTAGAAATGGAGGTCCAAAAGCTCAATGAAGAAAATAATTCTTTAAAAAATAGAATTGTGCAAGCAGAAGTCAATGACTTCATGAGACATCAAGTAGCAATAAAAGAAAATCAAAAGAATGAAAAAAGAAGAAAATATGAAATATCTCATTGGAAAAAAGAAATGACCTGGAATATATTTTGAAGAGAGATAATTTAAGAATTACTGGACTAAGTGAAAGCCATGATATAAAAATAAAAGACCCTGAGATTATAGAACCAGAGGATAAAATAGAATTAAAAATATCCACTGATTATCTCCTGAAAGAGATCTCAAAACAAAAGCTCCCAGGAGTTTTATATATAATTCCAGAGCACCTAGGTGAAGGAGAAAATATTGCAAACAGCCATAATATCATGGAGTCATAATATCATTCAAATATCATGAAGCCACAGTCAATATAATAGAAAATTTAGTAGATTCTACATTAGAGGATTTGAGGGTTTAAAATATGATATTGCAGAAGGAAAAGGAGGTAGGATTACAACCAAGAATCACCTACTCAGCGAAACAGAGTACAATTTTGCAGTCAGAAAAATGGATATTCAATGAAAAAGAAGACTTTCAAGCATTACTAATGAAAAGACCAGCATTGAATAGAAAATTTGACTTTTCAAATACAAAACTCAAGAGAAGCACACAAAGGTAAGCAGCAAAGAGAAATCATAAGGAATTAAATAAGGTTAAACTGTTTACATTTCTATATGGGAAAATGAAGCTTATAATGCCTAAGAACTTTCTTATTATGAGGACAGTTAGAAGGTATATACATTTATGTATATATGTTTATGCATACAAACTCACAGGTGTGAGTTAAACATGATAGGATGATATCTAAAAAAATAAAATTAAGGAGAAAGAGGAATGCTCTGGGAGAAAGGGGAAGGGAGAGGTAAAAATGGGATAAATTATCTCACATGAAAGAGCTCTTACAATAGACAGGAAGATGTGGGAGGTAGGTTGGAGTGATTGAACCTTACTCTCATTGGAATTATCTCAAATAATGTACACTATAATATTGGGTATAGAAATCTCTTACCCTACAGGAAAGTAGGAGAGGAAAAGGCTAAGAGAAAGGATAGAGCTGATGGGAAACATGGCAGATTGGGGGAGGTAGTAGTCGGAAGCAAAACACTCTTTAGGGTGGATAGGGTGAGAGGAGAGAGGGTAGAATAAGCAAGTGAAAAATAGGATGGTGAGAATTCACAGTTAGCAATCATGCAAGTATTTCTGATAAAGGCCTCATTTCTCAAATACATAGAGAGCTGAATCAAATTTATAAAAATTAGAGACATTTCCACAATTGATAAATGATCAAAGAATATGAACAAATCAAACCTATCTATAGTCATAAGAAAAAAATCATTGTTGATGAGATAATTTTGAATTAAAACAACTCCGAGGTATTACTTTACACCTATCAGATTGGTTAATATGACAGAAAAGAAAAATGGCAAATGTTTGAGGAGATACAGGGAGAGCTATGCATACCGTATGATCCAGAAATACTGTGTCTAAGTTCATATCCTCAAAAGAAAAAAAAAAAACAAAAGGAAAAGGACTTAAATGTACAAAAATCAGAGCTATGCATACCCAATGACCCAGTAACCCCAAAAGATTAAAATAAACAAAAGGAAAAGGAATTAAATGCACCAAAATATTCAAAACAGCTCTTTTAGTGGTAGCAAAGAATTGTGTGTTCATCCATTGCCGAAGAAGATCATGCCACAAAGAATTATAAATTGAGGGGATGTGTGTCAATCAGGGAATTGCTAACCAAGTTGAATCATATGAATCTGATGGAATACCATTTGGTATAAGAAATAATGAGCAGGATGCTCTCCTAAAAACCTGGGAAGATGCACGGGGCTATCTATTCCCTGGCCTTCGCCTGGCTACTAAGCCAGACGGTAATCTTCTCTGGGGGTCTTCGCCTGGACACTATTCCAGGCGGTACTCTTGCATGGGGCTCCCCCCGGTGCCTTCGCCCGGATATGGCGGCACCCCTTACCCCCAGACTTCGCTTGGCTTACCCCTTCCTGGGTCTCCGGACCTCTCCGGCCCCTGCCGTGCGACCCGTATGGCCTAGCTGCGCGACAGGGCTATCCCCTCCTCCACGGAGGGAACAATGACTACACGCCCACCCGAGGATGTCAGTGCTCTTCACTTTATTGATGGCGTCCTCTACATCTCTTTCTTGGTTACATCTCTCTCTCCAATCCCTCTCCGACAGCTCCTTATATCCCCAGCCAGAGCCCCGCCCATGTTCCTCTCTAAGGGCAGAGCCAGCTCCCTGAGGGTGGAGCCAGCTCCCAAGGCCGGTCCAGAGCTTGGCCCCCAACAGGAAGACTTACATGAACCAATGCAAAGTGAAGTGAGCAGAACCAGGAGAACAGTGTACATAGTAATGTCGGTATTGTATGATGATCAGCTACAGATAACTTAGTTATTCTTAACAATACAATGATCCATAAGGACTTATGATAAAAAAAAAAAAACGGTATCTATCTCCAGAGAAAGAACTGTCAATAAAGAGTGAGACTTACTTTAAAAAAAAATTCCTTGTTTTTTGTTTGCTTGGTCTGTGTTTTCTTTTGCTACATGACTAATATAGAAATATGTTTTGCATGACTGCACATATATAACCTATATCAAATTGCTCACATTCTTAATGATAGGAAAGGAGTGGGGAGAATATCCAAGTTTTAATAAATGAATGTTAAAAAATTTTTACATGTTATGGAAAAAATTAAATATTACATAAAAAATAAAATTCCTTTAAAAAAAGGAAGATAAGTCTTCCTGACTGCAGACATGGCACTCTATCCCCTGCGATACTTAGCTAGCTACCTTTGTGATGGAATACCATTATGCCAAAAGAAAAGATGAACATGAAGCTTTCAGAAAAACTTGCAAAGATGCATATTAATTGATTAAAAGTGGATTGAGCAGAACCATGAGAACAATCTGCACAGTAAGAGCAGTATTGTATGGTGATCAACTGTGAATGATTTAGCTATTCTGATTAACACATTGATCTAAGATAATTTCAAATCACATTTTATGATATCTACAAGAGAAAGAACTGGTGAATTTTGAACGCATATGGAAGTATACTTTTAAAATTTTATTTTTCTTGTTCTGTTTTCTATTACAACATGGCAAAAATGGAAATTTATTTTGCATGTATAATCTGTGTGAAATTGATTGCTTTCTCAAGGAGGGGGGAAGGAGAGTGAACATGTGAAAGAATTTGGTACTCAAAACTTTTTTAAATGTTAAAAAAAATTACATTTAATTGAGAAAAAGTAAAATAAGAGAGAAAAAACTAATATCATTGACTCTCACAGTTGTGATGAACATTGTCTCCCCCAAAAAACATTATCTGTCAAATAAATTATTGTTGTAATGATTTATTTGAATTTAAGGAGAAAAAATAGTTTACAGCCACAAGGAATTTACATAGTTAGTTATATATGCTACAACAAAAGATACAGAGGGTTTCTGTGCCAGTTGATGATATAACCATCCAGAGCTTCTTTGCTCTTATTCAGGATCTGTCATGCCATATGCAAAGCAGGGAAACTGTTCAGTTTTTCCAGAATTGCAGAGTGACTGATCCAAGTGATTTTTGCCCACTTAAGCTTGTGCTATCTTCTACATAGGAAGACAAGGGCAACTGATACCCAAGTATAAGAAGAAGCACCTTTGAATTCACAAAATGAGAGAATACTAGAGGAAGATGTATGAAGGGGTTGCTAAAATACCATTTTTTATTCAGCATTTACACACTATTTTATGAGTCATTTTAGCTAGTTCTGATTAAGTAATACCCTCTTCTGTGAGAATAGGTCAAGCCTGAGCAGACTGCCTGCCCATCAAAATATTATTAAATATTTAACTAAACCTCAGTTATTAGCTCTGTTCCTCTTGAAATGACTTTGTATTTACTTTATATACTTTCATTTATTTACACATATGTACGTTTGTGTGGTTATACACACATACACACACATGCATATCTCCATTTCCCTAGTGGAAAGTAAGACCTTTCATTAGGACTCAGATCCTTACTTCATACCTTCCAGCCTTCCTTCCCTCCTTTTTTCTTTCCTCCCCCATTCCTCCCTCCTTCTTCCCTTCCTCCTTCCTCTTTTCTTCCTTCCTCTGTTACTTTTCTCCTTCCCTTCTTTCTTCTGCCTTTCCTTCCTTCTCTCTTTCTTGCTTTCCTCGTTCCATTCTTCCCCCTCCCTCCTTTCTTCCTTCCTTCCCATCTTCCTTTCTTTTCTCATATCTTCAGTGCTTAACAAATAATGCTTGTTGACATGAATTTAATTGTGATTTACTTTTCATATTAAGAAAATGTGTTGTCCTTGAAAACAATGTTGTAGAGATATAACAGTAAAGTACTATATTCCCATGTAGCAATTAGGAAGTCAAGTTAATTTTAAAAAAGAGTTCAGAGATATAAAGATTTCTTTTCTAATTTTCACTCACACACCAGCTAATCATTAGAGATACAGATAACTCAGAATTTTCTTATCTTCAATCTTCAAGTTAACATTTCTGTCAAAGCCTTAAGGATTTAGTTTATCATGTCCCTTAACAAATGTGCCAGTATGTTCTAGTTCAGAAATCACCAAGCTTATTTAAGATGTTGAATTTGTCTCAGAATATTTGTTATGGGTTTTGTATCCAAGTAACTAAGTCATGAAGTGGTGACAATGGTAGACCAATGACGATATGTAAATACATGTGTATGTGTGGCACATTTGTAAATTCCTTCCCATCTTATGAGTATTGAATATTGTCCCTGGATCTGAGCAAAGCTATAGAAATTCATACAATCCTCCTATTTTCCTCATCAACTCCAAAAGCTGAAAAGAGAGCAAAAGAGACAAAGAGAACTTTCAGAAGGAAATGTTTCTAGAACTTCAAATACCAACAAGGCTGAGACATATAGATCTTTTTTTCTGACCTATTTTTGACATTTCACTTTTCTTGTATACTCATTGGTCTATTGAAAATCTAACTTCATTGATCCATTTTCTGGAAACCTCATATGAGACACAAAAGGCACTTGTATTGAGCTTTTCAATAGCAATGAGTCATCTTTGCATCAGAGAAAATCTTAGAAAATGAAGAAAGAAGACCTATGAGAGGTGACCTAATTCTTTGCTCTTTTTTAATGGAGGGTAAATTGCTCAGTGCTGAATGCATTAAAGTCTTCCATGTGGTAGGGATTTCATCATTTTGTTTCCCTGTATTATGCATTCCAAAATTATTTTTTTAAATTTTCCTTTCTAAAAAGAACCCAGGAATAACTCTTTGTTAACAAATCAATCCTTTCTCCTTCAAAGAAACATTGTAAGAAACCACTTATTTGGTCTTTAGACTTCAAGTAAGTTTCACCATATCTAATATAGTGCTGAATTTATAAATGATAATGACATTCAAATAAGTGATGAAAAATACTGTCACAAAGTCCACACATTTTATTCTGCCAGAGCTCAGGGCACCTAGTTTTACCAAGGCATTTTGATTTGTAATGTAAAATAACTTATTGATTTAACAAGATTGTTATTTGTATCAATATCCCATTTGAATATATATTATGTATAGAGTATTATGGATGGCAAAAAGGATGATTTGTCCAGGATGCTAGGTTTATCGACATGAATAAAATTGCCACTAGTTTAGGTTTCCCATGCCTCCTTCCATATACCCAGTTTGATTCTGTGATAAGTGTTTATTATATAATGTGTGCAAAATATTCTACTGATGATATAAAGACAAATCAATCCTTATAGGAGGCGATAGGTATACAAGAAAATCAATACAAAGTAATTTCAATAGGAAAAGAGTCCTAATAATGAGTTAGTTTCCACTAAAGATTTGTGCAGGAGAAAGCACCTGAGCTACACTAGATATGCCAGACAGAGGTTAGGAGGGAATACATCTAGAGGCTAGTGCACAGGCAAACTTGTACAACAGCATCAGCTGGCAGATGAACTGTCATGTACAAAAAACAGCTATCAGGCAACTTGACTGGAATGAAGAGCATATGAGTGGAAGTAATATTAAATAAGTCTAAAAGGTAGGTCAGAGCAAGCTTGTGAAGCATGTTAAATGTCAAGATAAAGATTTTGTATTTCATTTGAAAGGCATTAGGGAACCACTGGAGTTTTTTGAGTAGTGGTTGATATCAATGGGGAAGGGGCTTAGATCAGTCTTCTTGGAATATCCATTTGGCAATTTCTCTAAAGGATAGGTTAGAGAATAGAGCGACTAGAATCAGGATGAAAGGTGACGAAATTGCCAAGACTGGAAAGAAGGGCACCAATATGATAGATGTTATGGAGGCAGAAGTGACAAGATTTGGCATATATGTACATATGGATAAGGAAGAAAGATGTAAAAGAGCAAAAAATTATTTTAAAAGTAAGAATTTGAGTCATTAGAAAGATAGAAGTACAATCAACAGAAATGGGGAGGAAGAAATGTATTTATTATCTTGACTATTGGATATGAAACAACTTAGCTTTGAATTTATGATTCGTACTCAGACCACTCCCCCTTGCCCAGTCCCTTGAATTTTAGATTTCTTTCATAGAGTTGACTCTTGGACTTGCTGATCAATTATCCTTTTCATCTCTGAAATGGGACATTACATTTGCATGATGCTGACCTCCTGATTTTGGAGTGAGGGGATTTTTTCCTGTCTGTTCATTACATATTAATTCTTGGGACATGCTATCTTCATGAGATTTAGAAGGTGTGTTACCAGATTAAAATTAAGACACCCATAGTATTAGTGATAAGTATATGGACAGCAGGAAGAAATGATAGTTAACAATGAAGGGTGAGACTGATGACCTATGAAAGGTTAATTGAATTCACTCTAGAACAGCTAGCCCAACAGTGCAATAATTAATGTTCATAGTAATCACAGAACGATGAAATCTTAAAGTAGATACCTTTGAGATCTATCTAAAACTCTATTTACAGATAAGAAATAAAAGAGTAATAAAGGGTAAGCAACTTACTGAACATCACATAAACCCAAGCCATCAAGAAAATATTAAATCGTATTCAGGGTACCATTCCTCAATTCAGGATGCCATGTAATATATTTTAGAAATAACTGGAAGAAAATGATTAAATTAAAAGAAAAAAGCTGCTTACTCATATTTGGGTGGCATAACTAATGCACTAAGATGGTAGAGTAAGGGAGTCAAAAAATTCTTGATGAGTTAGAAAATTGGATCAACTTTAATGAGATTAAATTTAGTAGACATTTATGTAAATTCTTATGTTTAGATTCATAAAAGTAACTTAAGAAGTAAAGTTGAGACATCTAAAAGAGAGTAATCATGAGGTTCCTAATTCTGTTCCATATAAGTATAGATGAAATATGGGAAATTTAATGTGGAGAAAAGAAATGGTTTTTGTTACTGTTTTCGATTGCTTTGTTTTCTGTTGAAGAGGAATGAAAAGCATTTTATGTCCATGTGTACCAGCCCAAAGCCCTAATTTAGGACTCCATGCACACCCATGTCAATGACAGCTAGCTGGTAGTAGGGAATGCTGGCAATCACAATTCAAAATACTAATGCTTCAGGAAATCAGTTCATATAGGACAACCAGTAAACTCTTAGGCATATCCTGTTATTCAGACTCATGACTTATTATAGAAGATAATAAGAATCCATGTTCTAGAAAGCTTTCTTCAAAGCATTGGCATCTGGAGCTTACTGCTTTTATTTCTGCGGATACTCAAATACAAATCCACCCTGGCTTTTCAGTTTATAGTGCATTTGCTCTTCTCACCCTGGGATTCTCCGCCTTCTAGACTCCACGCAGGTATTGCCTTTCCTCCTGCCCTGGGCTGCACCTAATCACTGAGATAGGTCAGTTACAAGTCAGGTGGTAAGTGACACCATCCACTAGGATATTTCATTAAAGATTTCCCTTCTCTACATGTCTGTCTTCATGTTTTCTATTTGAAGCTCCATCGCTCCCCTTTTTTTGCTTTAGAATTTGTAATTCCATCAGACTAAATGCTATCGTCTTATTGATTTTACCTATATTAATAATAAACAGGTCTATTGGTAATCAAATCGCTTTGCAATTTATACATCTGTGATGTATCCAAATATCATTATTTATTTTTTCCAGTAGAATGAAACTCACTGAGGGCAGGGACTATTTTTAACTTGTTTTTGATAAACATTTGTTGAATGCTTATGAACTGCATTAAATTGAACCACTAATATAGGGAAAATTAAAATTAAATCTCTAGCCAAGTATTGTCATGTTCTGTTAGACACTTACCTTGACTGTAGTTATTAGCATTCCCTTCACCCTAGACTAATTTACTTCAATTCAATAAAAACAAGTTTATTACCTACCTTTTGTGTCTCAAGTTTAAACCCACAATATAAAACATTTAAATAAGTGAATTTAGAAAAAAAATTTGCAAATGAACATTTGAGATTTCATGTCTATTATTATTAGAACAACAATATTATTTTTTTACAGCTATGATTGTAACAAATTTGAGAAAAAAACTGTCAAAATTTATTTTGTGTACTGTTCTGTAAACTCATGATACTTATTAATAATAGCAACGAAGACAATAACAACTGACATATGGCTCTTCAAAATCTTCAAGATAACTTACATACATTATCTCATTTGAGCCTATTTACTTTCCTAATGACATGAACTTATTGGTCTTTGTAAATTTCTTTTCTGAATTTTCCATTTTATTTTCACTAATGATTGACATTTTGGCTAATTGATTGAAAAGTTACCATCTGGCAATTTCTAGGCTTGTGTTTCTTAACCTTTTCTAAAGATAGATACCATGTTTCTTTGTATCCAGACTTTTCCAAGGACTTCCAAAAATCATTGTAAGTTAATTAAATTCTTTGACAAATTCCCTTCATGGCCTAGGGGGTTTGTCATGGAGCCCCACTGATCAGTATATGTTCAAATTTTCTTAGCACTGTTCCCTTTCTAGTTCCTTGTAAATAGTCATTTTTTTTTGCAAGGTTTTAATTACTTCCTCATTATTCAAATTTACCTCCTTCATTACTTTTGCTAAATGCCAATTTTAAAATGGGTTAATTTTCTTTGCTCTTTTGAAGTCATCATCACTTTCATAAACTCCTTGGTTTATTGCAGAACATAGATTGTCCGCAAAGTGTTTTACTCTTGGTTAAAAAAATGAAACAGCAAAGAACAAAAAAAAAACCCTTTATATTTTTACTTCTTTCGGTCCTCCTTAAGAGCTACTATTTTACTTTTGAAAAGTTGCCTTTTTTCTGTTTGTTTGCTTAGAATGCTTGCTTATCAAGGAAAAAAATGATCTACTTATTGCATAAAGATATTTTTAAACAAATCTTAGTAATTAAATGATAAATTTATTTATTCTGTGGAATAAGATAACATAAGCAAATTTCTTTGTACCTTTAAAGCCCTGTATCTACATGAGCTCATATTAAGAACAATCAATCAATTAAGAATCATTTATTAAGCATTTACTGAGTGCCAGGAAGAGCACCAAACACATTGGGGATACAAAGAAAGGCAAAAGAAAAATGCACACAGAAAGCCCCTGCTCTCATTAATAGTGATAGCAGTAATAGTATTTTTTCCCTTCTGGTCAAGGGGATGTAGTATCTTCTTATATGCCTCCTGTGATTTTGTGCAATTTCCAGATTTGCATGCTCTTTACTCATGTAGCTCAGTTTGTAGCAAGGAGCTGTAGTTTTGTATTTTTAAAGAAATTACCCAGACAATTTTTCCTCTCCACAGGATTCCTAACCGAGGGTCCTTTAATTGTGATGTTTCCAGATTCTGCTTGTGTTTCTGAATTTCAATAATTCCTTTCAAATGCATATAAACACTGAAGGTCTCACCAAAGAGAACACTATAATATTAGAAGACTACATCTATTGTAAGAGATTAGTAATTGCAATGTTTTCTCCACAAACTCTGTGATCTTTAAAAAAATCACCTGACCTTTCTGGACCTCAGTTTCCTTAGCTGTTAAATGTATATTAGACTAGATAATCACTAAATTTCCATTCAATGCTACATCTCAGTGACTAGTTAGCAGTAGAGAAAGTCCAAGTTAAGAAAAAAATGTCATTACAGAACATTCTAAAAGACATACTATATTGTACTAAAGACACAAGAATATAAACTTTCTAGGGATATTTTGTCCAAGAAAATGCTTTGATTTTATGATGACAAGCATTTAGCAACATCCACTTGCCCAGAAACAATACATTAAATTGACTAAAAGATTTTTTCTTTAGTGATTTAAATATGTTGCTCAGTCATGTCCAACTCTTCATGACCCCATAGAGCATAGCACACCAATACTGCGGATGGTATTTTCTTGATAGAGATACTGGACAGGTTTCCTCTAGCAGATTAAGGCTTGTGTTCGTCCTTCATTCTCGAAGAGGACCATGGCATCAAGATGATGACATGATTTGCAGTTGGCTTTGATTTGAGTGAGGGAGGGCTGTGCAAGGTCACCAACCTCAGGAGAAGAAAGTGACTGCTGGAGATGGCTCAGGATGCGATGTGAGACCCTGGCCCTTTCAAGCTAAGGTCTTATCATATTCTCATTTTGAATGAGATATACCCATTCTATGAATATGCTAAACTATTCTAAATAGTGATATTTGAATACTAATATTAGTATTCTAAACCGATCCAAATAGTAGAGTAAGGCAAACAGAGGTTCAGTGATTTGCCCATGGTCATATAACTGGTATCCGAGACTGGATTTGAACTCAAATCTTCCTGACTCAGAATCTAGGAATCAAAGGGGACCCTGGAGGTCATATAGTCCAACCTATGCCTTACCAGTCTTGGTGGATTGAACTAATCGAAGTACTTTCCTACCATTTGGATTCACTCATTGTTTTTTTTTTTTTTCGCCCAGGTGAAAATTTTTTTTCCTGAAAGAGAAATGAGAGCAAAATAATTCATTCTTACCACTATCATCTATCATCCTACTTATTCTGAGCAGTAGTCCTATAATTCTCTTGATCTGCCTCTTATCCCTGACATCGATACAAAATGCCTTGTTTGTCCTCTGCATTTATCTTCAGTTTATTTTAAGCTCTAAGATTCTTGACACTGTTCTGATAGGATCTTATTATTCTCTCCTATATAACCTCATGGTAATGAGAGTGATTAGGGGACCCACAATCAATTTTATGTTCTCCAAATCATGTTGATGGGATTATAGGACATGGACCTTTGTCAGAAAATCATCTCTCATGGAAGGACGCGTATGCTCCAGCATTGCTGAGAGGACACAGGGAATTCCAGATTGGTCCCCAGCGACTAGGAATGTTAGATGAAAGGAAACTGAAAATTAGAGAAGTTGGACCCATCTTTTTCTGTGTTCTATAAAACTGATGTGAAGAGTTTTACTTAAAGTTACTTATATAGTCAGTCAGAGATGGATGAAAGTATTTGTTCACTAGTTCCATAAAGTGTCTTTTCCTTTTGGAAGAGTCCTTCTAATGGTGAATTTGAGTTTATATTTCAATATTTGCTTCTAGAATCTTTTGAGTCCTTTATTTATTATCCCTATCCTGTGGTAAGTGAAAAAAAGTTGTCCCATACCCAAAACACATATGGTACTTTGAGAACTTATGTGGGTACTAACTGTAACCTACATATAAAGGAACTTATCCATGAGCAATAAACTATTTTAGATATTTCCCCAAAATTATCCACTATGGTGGATGACCCTTTGAAGTTACTCCCTAGGATCAGACTTAAGTCCATGAGATTCCAGATTTTTTTGATGGGACTGAGTCATAAATGACCCACAATTACCTGTCTTGGCTCTTTCTTTTTTTAGTACATTTGATCCATTCAAGTGTAAAACTAATCTTACCACAGTGGGCAGGGGTTTAGCCAATCTATATCCCATCTTATTTCAATTATTTAGCATGGCACAAGTTTAAACACAAAACCAGTTTTTTTTCCCACTTCCTGTTATTCTTTCAAGTCGCCAGGGCTTTTCTTGAGACTTCATCTTTTATAGGAACTATTATTGCTGCCAGTCTGCCTTAATATAACACCATCTCCTTTCTATCTTTTTCTCTGCTCACCCATCTCTCTAGATCAGTCCTAGGTTGAGCTGTCTTTAAGACCTTAAGTACCTACGGAAGTAAAATCTGCCCTGGTAGAAACTTTTATCTAAGTTTGCAAGCTTTTATATAACATCATCACCATCCTTATCATCATCAGTATCAGGATCATCATCAATCTTCAAGCCAGAATGTTATTCAATCATCGTTATCTATCTTACTAACTTGAACAGTGTCTTTCTGCTTACAGGAAATCTTTGACTTGTCTCTCTCCTGTTTAAAACCACTTAGTTTATTATTGAGTTTCTATGACCTGTGTCAATTATCTACGCCAGCGATGTGTTCCCACTGCCCTGAAGCTCTACAATTTTCACATTCCTTATGCCTTCTTTTGTCTTTGCCTTGAAGGCTTTCCTAATGGGCTACTTAACCAACCTCTCTAATCCATACTGGAATTCTGCATTTCTCTCTCACTCCATTGTTGCACTAAAAAGGTTTCTTTATAGCAAACTGGGGCTGTAATTTTATCAGTGTAGGGAGGTCCCCAGGAGAAATCTGTTCTACTAACTCAAATCGATGTCTTCTCTGCACTTAAAAGTCTTAGAAATATGTATACACACACACACACACATGTATGTACATATTATGTATATATTATGTATGTGTGTGTGTGGTGTGGGAGGAAGTAGGGGACACAGTTCCTCCATTCTCATATTTGAACCTCACAAGAACCTTACAAAGTAGATATTAGAAGCATCGTTATTTCAGTTTTATGAATGATAAAACTCAGACTCAGATAGGATAAGTGATTTTCTCAGGGTCACAGAGATAATACATGATAGAAGTTAAATTTGAACTCCACTCTCTTCTGACTCTCCATTCTACCATTCTGTATCCAAAATTCAGAGTGAGTGGATGAATTTTATTTAGCTTTTTTCTTTCAGTGGTTTTCATGTAGTCAGGCACTATTGATTTATAAATTTAATGCTAATAAACCACTGTTGTAACCATTTCCTCTTGCAGATTGGAGAGAGCATCCTGCCTCCCTGCCATTTGTCCCCAATTTGAACAGTTAATTGCAAACTTGACTCAAATATTACTTGTCCTTCTTTTGGTCTTGTTGTGCCCAATCTTATATCGATTACTTTTTATTCCCCTCACAATGTACAGTACAGTGAGATTTTTCAGTAACAGGTGGTATACGACTACCTCCCTGACATAACTGTTAGTTACGGCTTGCCTGTGATGCTCACATTCTCAATTTGTTTTGAAAATGTGAAACCAGAAATACATGATACTTTGCATTTATTTATGTCACATCAGGACCTTTAGGTAAGGAGTTTGCAGAATGCTGTAGAACAGTAGGTGGTTCTTACTGTCATTTGATGGCATCCAGGTTTACTTATTTGTCTACTCAAGGTCACACAGAAACGGAGCTCAAATACCTAGGTCTCAGTACTTTGAAGATGCAATCAGAGAGTATTTATTCTAAAGGCAATTCTTTACTGGCAGGAGGAGGACTGCTTGACCTCTCAAATCTGTAATATCTAGCTATTCATAAATAACAAGATGTCTTTGGTGGCATAGAAGGTAATCTGTTGATTGCTATTAATATCATAGAGTGCTTTGCTGAGGTATTCTTTCTATAGCTTCCACAAGTTTGGAAGTAGGTTAGGCATGCTTTTTTCCCCTGCCATCTATTAGGATGTTAATGATGCCTTGTAACAGACAATCCCTATTAGTAATGGAGAATGAGACAGGATAAGAGGCAGAGTTCAAGGTGGTTGAAGCAACAAAGAACTCAGTCTATGTTGGATTCATTTTTTCCACTTTTGCATCAAATTATGCCTTATCAGATAAAATACTTGAAATAATTTAATTCCTGAAATTTCCTTCCCATTATAGTACTTGCTAAAGAAGCAACTTATATGTAAGTGATAAAATGACCCTTGAGTTCCTTGATTATTCTGCACTAGGGAATCGACTAAAATCTTAACATTTTCTCCTTTGCTGAATTCCATTTTTATGTGCAACCATGAAAATTTCACTGAAGGACTTTTAAAATATGAAGTGCTTTGGAAATATTAGACAATGTCTACTTCTTCAGACATGAGGAGAGGGGAGGAAAATCTGTTTTGTAACAGTGTAACTTAGATTTTAATCTTCTAATTCCATGGGAATCATTTCACTGACTAGATTTTAACCCAGCAATTTTAGATTAAAATCATTGTATGCATACAGAGTATAAGCTACTTAAAATGTCCATGAATGATTAAACCCAGTTATTGGTAAACATTGCACCCAAATATATATGGACTCAGTGAAGGCTTTATGACCCATCTTTCAAAGGTCAGAGGAATAAGGGGAGTATAAAAATTCCATAATTCGTAGCTCTTTCTGTCATAAAACTGCTAAATTGTAGAAAGAGAATTCTTCCCCAATCTGAGTCACTTTCTTCCTCAAAGTATAAAATACTGTGTGAATTGGCTTGTGGTCTGAAATTGTCATGGAAGCCAAATTCCAAATAAGTTTATCTGAATGTGACCTGGTAGAAGAAACTCTTTTGCGTTCCTGTGTGTCTACTCCTCAGAGCATGCATGAGGTATTTCAGCCTTGCACATGAGAAATGAAAACTGTTCTCCTCAGTTTGTGAGAAGATAGGGATACTGGTGCACTGTTGGTGGAGTTGCAAAATGCTGCAACCATTTTTGAAAGCAATTTGGAATGACGCAAATAAAATGATCGCAGTGTATGTACTTTTTAACACAGAGATTCTATTACTGAGCTTATAGCACAAGAAGGTCATTGATAAATACACAAAGTTACCATATAGACCAAAATATTTGTAGCAATAGCAAATTGTGATAGCAGTAAATAAATAAAACAAAATTGATGCCCATTAATTGGGGAATGGTTAAATTGTGGTATATGAATATAATGGAATGTTATTGTATGTATGGAATGATGAATGTGATGAATACAAGAAAACATAGAAATATCCACATAAGTCAAGTAATTCAAAGTCAAGTAAACATAGGGAAGAAAACAATATACAAAATGAATATAACAATGTAAATAAAAAAAAAACATGTAAATCAAAATTTAATGTTGCAAAATTATTTTAAAATTTTATTTAGTATTAATTTATGACAAATAAGACATGTAAGAAGATATTTCCAAGCCATCACTTTGCAGATGTGGGTATGATCCTTACATGATATATATTGCACGTATTTGTAGATGTTTACTCTATATTCATCAGTTATTTTTAGTTTTTCCTCCCTTATTTGTCTTAAAATACTGTTTGATATGTGGAATATTTTGGGGAGAGGGGAAGAAAAAATAGAAGAAAATAAAATGATGTAAAAAATAAGACATTAACAAAAATCTTTTCAAAAATTGCCTTCTCACAAATAATCTGAAAATTGTGTTCTGTGTTTTATTTTTGAACTTTCAGTGTAACACATTTTATATAACATAATATAAATTTGCATGAGTCATGGGCATCATAATTTTCTGACATTAAAATACATTCAGTTTTTTAACTTTAAAATGGTGACAATAGTATGATTTACATTCAAGGGTTGGTGCAAGGATGAAATGAACTAATATTGGTAACATTCGTAAAAAGCATTTATCATAGTGCCTGACATACAGTGATACACACATATATATATATACACACACATATGCTTATTACCTTCCTTTCTATAATTTTTAATTTAATTTTTTTCAATTCACAGGATTTTTTTATATGTCTCCCACTCATCCCACCAACAAATGAAAAAGAAAAGTAATGCAAAACCCCTCTAACAGATACCCATAGTTAAGCAAAACAAATCCCCTTATTGGTCATGTCAAAAAATCAATGTACAGCTTCTTGACTTTTCCTGGAGTACCAGAGTTATTAGTTATGGCTCTGTCCCTCAACTTTTGAAAATATCAAAAAAAAATATCCCCATCCCCTTCTTGTCCTCCAGTATGCCTGTAGGACAGGAGAGAAGGATAAAACACACACAGCATGCTTTCTATATGTTATCCCTGCATTCTTAATTGCTAAAGATATTCACATGAAAAATAAATCCTGATTTTATCAGCATCCATCTGGTCCTGTTGATCATTCTGTACCTAAAATATGCCTGTCCATGATTCCATCTCAGTTTTAAATGAGAAGCCATGTGAAATGCTATCATCAGAGAATCATGATGTCACAAGGGGAATTCCAATCCCCCTTCAAAACTGCACCCCCCCACATATCCATCTGCAAGACAAGAAAAGTATACTGTCAGTGCTGCGATCCCTCATCAATAATGTCCCTGAGAAATTGAGAGATAGATGGAAAAAGTTGGAAGAGCTTTCCAAAGAAGGCTCTCCCAGATAGCTTCTGGGCAAAAAAGTCACCACAAAACTGCTAGTGCTGCCCACTGTGGCCTATAGGGTCACTGTCTGAGGCTGTTATTGGTTTTCCTTCCAATCTGGCTGCTTCCTTGTCCACCTCCATTTCCCTTAAATTTTATATTTTTATATTTCTTGGACCTGACTCAAATACGTTTCAGGGAGAAAGAATTTGGAAATAGACTCTGACCTAATCTCAGTGATTGAAGGATCAATTCATATGATCTAGCAAGAAAACTGGAAGATGGAAACTCATGTTCCAATTACCCATGAGTCATTACTTTTAATGGTATCATTCTCTAAATTATACGATCTTAATGGCGAGGGTTGGGATAGCCATCCATCTCTTTTTCCTACCAAGGAAAAGGAGGGGTCTGCAATTAAAGTTGGGCAAGTGATGAATATGTAACATTAGATGCCAAGACTCCTTCCTTAGTACATATGACCATTCATAACTTGAAAGGAGATTGTTTGAAGTTGGAAGGGAAGTTTACCAAGGATAATTCCTCCCTGCACCAACCACATCATCTCTCCCCTGGCCAAGGCGGCCTGAGTTATAGTATCAATGATTTTAGCCGAGTTTTGATTAGCATCTCTCTGGAAATAGCTTCCTGAAAGGCCACCCAACTCCATTGTCTATTTCTATACTCTCTCCTCCAGGCTTTTGTTAGACTAATCTTCCCCATATAAAAATTGCACCTTGACTAACTTCTGCTCAAAAACTTTCATTATCTTACTATTGCCACTTGTGTCTAATTCAATCTCCTTTGCCCAATTTTTAAGACTCTCACAGTCTAATACCATTCTACTGTTTTAGATTCAACTGATGTTATTTCTTTCCATGAGTGTAATTATGTTCCAGCCAAATTGTCTATTCTCTGACCTACAAAAACACTTTGGATTCTTTTACCTCTGAGCTTTTCTTACATGGTTTCCTATACCTGGAATGACCTTCCACTCTTATTACTGTTGAATTCCTACTGGAATTTTAAAACCTAATTCAAATACCACACATGGGCAGATAAAAGTTTTTCCTTAAACTTTGACTTTTCCACTGAGCATCATATTATGCAAAATGCATATACTTAATAAATGCATGTCAAATTGAACCATCTTCAAAAAGAGAGAAAGGATGGGCTTTGTGTTGATGCATGGTATTTCTTGTGTGGTCAGTTGCTTTAATTAAGAGTGAATCTATTTATCTCTCTTCTTTCACAGTAAAATCAAGGTATATACAAGCAGGAGTATAGCGAGAATATTCAAGGATAAGGAAACTGCTTCAGCTTCCTTGTACGTAGAAGTTCATAAAAGTCTCTGCCGAAGAGGAAGAAATTTAAATTTTATAGGAAGCATCATGGTGAATTAGCTCAAGTAAAGCAAAACAGAACTCACTCTGCTAAGAGTTATGAGAACTGGGTTCAGACCTTCTTCCTACTTTCTACTATGCAATATGTACAATTTATTTCTTGTCTCAGAGTCTCTACTAAAAAAAAAAAATCAGTGAATGATTGGAAAATCATTTCTAAGTGCTTACTATTCCAAGCATTATGCTAAGCTCTGAGGACCAAAATAGAAAAATTTGACAGTCTCTATTCTCAAGGTATTCACACATTAGTTAGGGAGAATAAACACATCTATTAGGATACAGCTGCAGAGTTGAAGGAAAAGCCTGAAGGTCACAGAATATAGGTATAAGGCAAATATGGGTTCTGTGGAGTTCTGCGAGGGCAAATATTAAAGCCAAGGTCCTTGTGGTGTGGCAGGTTTTAAGGTTTAGTGGTCCTCCACTTAAGGATTGTGGCTAGTAGCTCCTTTCTTATCTAATTACTATGAACATTCATAGTAATGAACTTCTCCTGGGAAAAGGTCAAGAATGGACGTTTGGTTCACAAGTGTTATGGAGTGGAGACAGTACTCATGATTGGAATAGAGCTGGCATTCTGTAGGAATGGGGTTTGAGGGTTAAGCTCTAGGTTAAAAGGGAAATGGAGAAGGAAGCATGAGCAAAAAAGTTAGGCGAGGAGGAGTGCTCTCTGGAATTCCTTTTCCATGGGACCAGCTAGGTTTGGTTGAATCTGAGTGGTGGTCATTTGGGGTAGGGGCAGGACAAAGGTCTGGGCAGGGTTTTCCATGACACTTGCTACTTGCTACACTTGATATATGCTCAATCTATTCCTATAAAATTATCATGTTAGCTGAGTAAGAATATAGAAGTGAAAATGCTTGACAAAATTGGATGGCTGTACATATTGAGGGAATCTAACCATATACCAATACACCTGTTCCCCATGTTTATTCTACTATAAGCCTAGCAATTTACTTTTATTTTCTTTAAAGAATATTGTTCAATATTTCTTTGTTATGTGAAAATGAGAGGCAGTGTGTTACAATGGCTAGAGAACCCCCCTTACAGTCAAGAAGATCTTTCTGATGTACCAGACATGTGAGGGCAACTAGGTGGTGCAGTGAATAGAGCACCAGTACAGGAGTCAGGAGGACCTGAGTTCAAATCTCACCTCAGATATTTGACATTCACCAGCTGTGTGACCTTGGGCAAGTCACTTAACCTCAATTGTCACATCCTGGGTCATCTCCAGTCATCCTGATAGCTCTGGAGGAGAAGTGAGGCTGGTGACCTGCACAGCCCTCCCTTACTCAAGTGCAAGTCATGTCATTATTTCTCTGATGGCATGGTCTTCTTAGGCAATGAAAGACGAACACACACACACTAGATGTGTGAACCCCAGTGAATGTTTCTGATTCCCTTGAACCTCAAGGAACTCTTTAAGGTTTTAAGTTGCAGTGGTTGCTGCTCTGTATTAGCAGAAAGTGATGGCACTAGCAAATACTCCAAAGAGAACAAAGATACAGGGAAACGAATAATATATACAAATATATTTAGAGAAATACTTTCTGTTGTAACAAAGAACTAGAAATAAAAGTTTCCCAACAAATATACAATGATTGAATACATTGTATTATATAAATATAATGAAATGCTATTTTTCCATTAAAAATTATGAACATGAAAAATTCAGAAAGAATTAGGAAGACTTAAATGAATTTGTGCAGAGGGGAATTATTAGGACCAGAAGAAAAATTTATGTGTTAACCCTAACTGTTTAAAGAAAAACAACTTTGGAAAACTTTAGCATTCTGATTATTGCAGTGAATAATCATAACTTCAGAGGACAAATGATGAAATTTACCTCCTGTTTCTTGGAAAAGAGGTGATAGAATAGAGGTATAGAAATGATTAGGTGTTAATTCACTTTGCTTAACTGTATTTATGTGTTAAGGAAGCAGTTAGGTGGCACAGTGGATAGAACACCAAGCCCAGAATCAGGAAGACTCATCTTCATGGGTTCAAATGTGGCCGCAGATACTTATTAGCTATGTAACCATGGGAAAATCACTAAATCCTACTTACCTCAGTTTCCCCATCTGCAAAATGAGCAGGAAAATGTAGTGGCAATCCACTTCAATATCTTTGCCAAGAAAATCCCAAATGGGATCATGAAAAGTTGGGTATGGATAAAAACAATTAAAGAACAACAAAAACTTATGTTTTAAAAGATAGGGTTTCTATGTGGGGAAGATAAATTAGTGGAAAGTGATGAAGATGTTAAACAAAGAAAAAAGCATCAGTAAAATGTAAAGGAATATATAAAAGAAAATACAAAAAAGTCTAAGAATGGAAAACAAATGAAAACATTTGGTTAGCATGCTATCAAATTTAATAAATACTTCATAAAACACCAACCCCACACAGCATGTACATTAGAAAAGTTCACCATTTTATTTATAATCCTTTTTATCATTTTGTGCATATTGAAATTTTTGTATGTTAATGATTATTTAATTGATAACAAGAATTAAATATAAAAATAAGGAGAGTTTCCTTTTTGATGGTTTCATAAGGTATTGAAATCATATGTCTACAAACTTCCTACCAAATACTCAAAAGTAAACCCAATTATCCCTTTTGTTTTTATTTCAGTACATGAATGATTAAAAATTCCATGGCATGGTTCGCTGACACATATTAAAAAATAAAACTCATGTTTTAGTGGATGGATTTCTAAATTTAGGATGGAAGGACAAATCAACTACTCGGTGGGCAGTTCTCTGGTGATAAACTTCTCCATATTTACTGAAGCTAAACTTTAGGCACCAGGTATATTGTCCATCATTGACTCTGTGCTTAAAATCTTTCCAAGTTGTTAGTACTTGCCAGTGTTTGCCTTCTCTAGGGCCTTGGACCACTCATTTGTTGAAATGAATCAGAGCTTACTTGTGTCATAAAATTTACAACTTTGTGGAATGGCATAATGTTTAAAAAGTGGAGTTGGATATTATAGCAGTGATTTTCTCCCTTGAAACCTAATGTGACCTCAATTTCATAAAAACCTTCTTGATAAGCCATCCAAAACTGGCATGTGCTACCCCAATAGATGTTGAATTCCTCGTTAAGGAAGGTCTTCATTCTGACACTGATTGATTACTTCCAGACTATGTTGTTATTTCAATTCATGCTTCAGATGAGGATTGGAGGAGATGACCAGGGAAATACCTTCAAACTCTAAGGGTCCACAATTATATAAATTCTACAAGATAAAGACATAGAAATAAATAGATGATAGATAAACAAAGTAGATAAAGATTTATGAAAAAATATATTATTAAAGAGATGGACAGATAGATTGATAGATAGATAGACAGACAGATCAGCTTATTAAGAGCTTACTATATGCCAGCTACTGAACATTAAAGATACAAATACAAGCATATTAGGCAATCTTACCCTCAAGGATCTTAGAAGTGGAGAAGCTGGAAAAGACATCGAAAAGGGAGTCCAGGAATGAGTGAAGAATGACTGGAATGTTTCCTAAAACGGTGGTTCTGCAAAGGGATCCAATGAAGGGCTTGGAGCAGATGGCCTCTGAGGTCCTTTGCAGTTCTAAACCAAACCTATGGTTCTTTGGTATGATGCTGAATTAAGACAGACTGGCCTCATGCTATCTCACTGCTATGAACGGTCATTAGAAGAATGCCCTTCTCTAGAGTTTGCTGAAACTGAATGTTCTGATGATTGTGGAACTGCCCCTGAGTTACTAAAGGCAATCAGAAACAAGAAGCACTTCCAACTTCAATGCAACCTTGGGCTGCAAGCCATTGCTGATATTCTTCAAAACATGAGGGATGACTTTAAGTAACCTCAGATAGATGAGATCAATAAACTCAGCATAATAAGAATGTGACATGCAAAGCTTGCATTTTCCAACAGAAATGCCAAGAACAAGATGAAGCCATTGATTTGGTTGTCACCAGACTTAGCCAACAAGCAAAATTCTTCTGAGTAGGACATTTTCACAGATGACATAATAGAAAACTAAATAAATTGACAAGTGAATTTCACATAGGGGATTTTTGTTTATAGAGAACATGGCCAAGTCTTTGAAATATTTCAGAAGCTACAGACCATTTAATATTGCAAATGTTTCCATTGACGTATATCAGGATGTTTAAGCAATGCTTTTTATAAAACAGAACAAATTGAGTTTCTTTAATATTAAAACATGGGCTTACCATCTGTCACCTTGATCTTACAAATGTAGAGACGTAAGACGTCTGACTCAAACAGCAGATTTCAAATGAAATGATTGCTAATTATAGACCCTAACACCAACCAATAGATGTGAAGTTCCTGGGGTGCAGGGGCAAGGAGTATTTCATCTTTGTTTTTATATCACCAGGATCTAACATAATTTTGGGTAAAAAGTGTGAAGTTAATTCATGTTCACTGAACTGAATTGAGTGATCGTGTTTACTTATTTGCAGTCCATACCTTTGGGGAAAACTTACAGATCTATTACAATGCTTTAAAAATGAGTTGAGTCCAAAGGTTTGTCAAATATACTTTTTTATTTTGAAGAAAGCAGTTATTTATAGTGATGTATATTTATAGTTATTACTTTGAGCAAAAGAAGCTATTGCTCAGATAGATTATATCATCAAGAATGATTAGTGAGAAGGCAATTTTAACAACTCATGTACAATATAGAGAAATTCTTTCACTACTGGCATTATTATAGTGGCAGGAATTTTCAAAGCAGATTTATGGAGTTAGGATAGAGGATTTAAATGTGTGAATGTCTATACATACACACATATATATATATGTATAGTCAAAATTGATACATATTTATATATAAGCATATGCATACATTCACTCCATTGCAAGAAACTTATTATGTATTTACTGTACTCAAGCAATTATGTTAGGTTTCTGAAAACAAAAAATTAAAAAAAAAATAAAAATAGTCCTTGTAGAAGCCTCAAGGAGACTGAGAGACATAGCAAATACAGAGATAAGTGAATATAATTTAATTTGAAAAAAGAAGCACCAACAACATGTATATATGTATCACACATATACTCTAAGCTTTTATGTTCTAATCCTCTTATGTTTTAAGCTCCAGCCAAACTGGTCTACTTGTTATTGCCCACTCATGGCATTCCATCTTCGGCCTCTCCTTTGCAGAAGCTCTCCCAATATCAGAAGTGCTTTATCTCAGTGTTGGAAGACCTAGCTCAATAAAGGTCAACCTCCTTAAAGAGGTTATTCCTAATTCCCCCGATATTTGGTACTTTGTTTCCCAAATCACTGGGTATTCTTTTTTTTTTTTTTTTGCACACAAAACTGTAAATCTGTTATGTACAACTTGCTGATGCTTTCAAGTATGTAATAAAGCTATCATATGAATTTCTTTTCTTCCCTATTTTCTTCTCCCCCTCACTCTAGAGGTGACTATCATTAGACACAAAACTATGTATACAAACACACACACATAAAATCATTCATGCATACTTCTGTTTTTCAGTTATTTCTCTGGATGCAGAGATATATATTAATTTTTTATAAATATCCTATATTTACTAGTCTGTAAAAATGCTGCATTTCCTCAATAGAATGTAATCTCCTTCCAGGCAGAGACTGTCTCCTTTTTCTTTGTGTCTCTAGTGCCAGGCAAATTGCATGGTAAAAAGAGGTGCTTAATAAATGTTTGTTTAGGATTCATTGATTGATATATACATATGTGGTGTGCATTCACTCTGAGAAGTTAATTGAACACCTCTTAAATAAAGGGAGGATATCTGAGCATTCATGTGTGGGAGAAGTATAACCTTCTAAATTTGGAGTCACCAGGTAGATAGAGAGGTAGAAGTTAGGACCACGTGGACAGAACTCGCTTTACCTGGAATGACACAGTAAGAGGTGAAAGCTTTGAAGTGCTTTGGAGCTATGAGGACCATTCCTGCAGAAGATAATTGTTGGCAACAGAAGCAGACTAAGGGAGAATCTGGGTTCTGGGGGTGATGGAATTATCAGAATCTGGAATAGGATGCAGCTTCTTCAGGCTACTGCCTGGCCCCTCTTTTGGTTATCATTGACTTTCCTCCAAAATGATCTTATATGGGCTAATTTTGTGAATTCTTTTTATAGACCTCTAGATATTGTCTTGACAGTTAGATTGTAAGTTTCTCAAGAGTATTGAAAGGATCAGTACTAACCCTGTATCATTTATTTATTGATCTTACTTACAATTAACTTTGTCCCGTAACTGATTAAGTCATGGTCCTCTGTTTCTGAACTTGGTTCAGAATTCAGTTGGCCTGTAATGGTTTAAGTTTATAAATAAGTCTCTCCTGCTAATCACTGATTAATTCTTGCCTTAAGGAATTTAGCTGACCTTGGGGACTGTATCCGAACACGAGAGTCAGGTATAGTATCTTTACACCATCAAGGATGTCTGGTTTACTGTCCAAAAGGTCAGTTCCATTATCTCTAAACCTTGCAGCTTCACTCAAATAATGAGCACTTTCAGTCTCAGGAGAGCAGGAGCTTGTTGCTAGCCACCATTGTTAGATTTCCAGCCAATCATGTTATTTTCTGTGCCTTAGCTCTGTAACCAATGATGTTGTCCTCAATCGATGATGCCATCTACCCTGTTCTATTCTTTGCGCTGTAGTCCACCAAATTTTTAAATGGGGAGCTTTCCTTCTGCTTGGGGTCTTTGGTATACATGGAAGCAAGCCACTGACCCATTTATTGGTAGACAATATGTACCTGTTAATAGATGTTATCTTACTCAGGGAAATGTGCCTCAGTTTACCTTTTTGTTAAATCTAACCTGTGACAGGGATTTTTTTTTTTTGCTTTTGTGTCCTTGTGACCTAATAGCACCTGGCACATGGTATCAACAAGCATCTTCTATGTGCCAAGCATGTGCTAGGTATGGGGATACAAAAAAACAAAGGTAAAAACAGTCACTGGTCTTAAGGAGCTTAAAGTATAGAGGGTTTTAGTGGGGAGACAGAAGGATGACAGTGTGCAGAGATGTGATAGTAAATGCTTAACAAACCACTTCCAGCCAAGCCAAAAAAAAAGAATGCATACATACTTCTAAGCTTAATCTGCATTTTAAACATTATCCCCAACACTTTCATAAATCTAGAAAATCAACAAAATAATAAATCAAGAATTGATTTGTAGTGTTTGCCAATTTCTAAGCTATAAATCCTCATGCTGAAAGTATAACAATTGACTCAATTAGACCTGGCTCCAGCATACTCCACAAGTCCTCCAAAAGGACTTTTTATCTACAAAATAAATGAAAAGCAATTTTTGGGAAAAGGCAAAATTAGATTGGGGCAGAAGAAGGATCTCAGGAAAACCCTCATGTTCAAGTGGGTACTTGAGCTGAGCCCAGAAGGAAAATATCTATGCATGCATGTATCTGCATGTATGTAAGGATATTTATATATGTATTTGAATGGGCCTGTGATTTTAATAATCAGACTGGAAGCTGCACTTAAGTGTTGGAGACTGGAGACTGAATTGTCAGTTACTATTTTCTCCCTCTTCTTAGTTGTTAAGGGCATGATGGACCAACGCCCTTCCTGGGGGGAGAGAATACTAGGAAGTCCTGACCTGCTGACGTGGCTCTGCCAGCTCAGCACTAGAAAGACTTCCTAGTCTGAAACTAAGCAGCCATCAACCAATCAGAAGGGGACACGACCTGGGATAGGGAATCGTGTCCTTTTTTGGTTTGGTCTGGAGGGCCTCACACCAATGAGATGAAAAACTCCACCCCCAGGATATGACTTTGTAGTAATTGCTTATATAAACCCTCCCCTGGTGCAATAAAGAGAGACTGCTTGCCACCAACAATGCCTTGGTCTCCTTCCTCTGCGTGATCCTGTCCCCAAGTCTCTTGGACTTCCCCAGGTCCTCTGGACCTTACAAGCTCTGCTTCCCCGGCGCTTACCGGTTTCGATCACCCACGTTTGTTTGGCCTGCAGGACGGCTCAATTGGCGCCCAAACGTGGGGCGACCCCGAATGCTGGTTTGCTGCCGCGATAGACGCCCCAATTCGTCCGGACCCCGTTAAGGTAAGTGTAAGTGTTCGCGCCTATCGCAACCATGGGATCACAACTCTCTAAGGAGCAACTTTTCGTTCAGAATTTGAAACGACTCCTTGGAGAGAGAGGAATAAGGGTTAAGAAGAAAGACTTCTATGATTTTTCTGGCACTCAGCACATATCTGTGGTGTAGTAAAAAGTTGCAGGAATAAGTCTAAAAGAGCAGTCTTGTATGGGAGAAAGTCTAGACAGGGAATCTTATGCAAGGCTTAGTTACACAGTGATAGAAATTAAGCCAGAGTTATAATGTGTACAGAGGATTTCTGACAATTTTTTCTCAGTATTTTGGATTCTTTTATTGTCTGTATATGTGTTCTGTCTTTACATGTTCTGTGTGCGTGTGTTTGTGAGTTATTACGGTCAGCTCCATGGTGGCTGGACCTTGGAATGTTATCTCTTTCCCTCCCCCTCCTCCCTTCTCTCTGATGACTGCAGCATCGGGGAGAAGTGTGGGAGAGAGAAAGAGAGGAACTAATCTTATATTATTTAGTTTATGTGATTGCAAGGTGTAGTCTTGGATGGGAAATGCAGGGACGTAGTGTCTGTGCAGTTTTAAAGGGGGCTTTAATCAAAGCCCATTAGGAAAACAACATGGATATGAAGTTTAAGGAAAGCATAAAAGTTTTGGGTATTATTTGAAAGTTTTTGGTTAAACTCTCTCTCGCTTCACCCTCCAATTCTGGCCAAATTGTGAGGGTGGAGAGAGACAGAGATCTGGTGCAGGCTGATCAGCATTTTCATTATCTCATGCCTCACCTAAAAGAAAAGTATTTTGTATAATGAGAAGTAACCAAAAGGTAGTTATTCTGTTCACATTTTAAGTGAAACGTGTCACTCCTAATTGGATGTTTAAAACAGATCAGGATTTGTTATATTATTTGGCACTAGGCAAATTGGAAATATGCATAAATCTTAAAGGGACACCTCAGCAGAGATAAAGCTTTTGAAACTCTCCAGCGGAATGGAATAGACTTGGCGCCACTGGGCAGTTGTCCAGAAGTCTCCCTCCCTTCAGCTGAGGAATTCAAAAACCCTCTCATTCAAAGAAGCTCTTAAGGAGTGGACACAGAAATAAAATTTACCTGAGTAAAGGATGGAACCATTAAGATTTTTGCCCTGCAGTCCCAACTCATCATTCAGCTGGGTCTACAGTGAATTGTAACTTTTATCATTCCAGATTAGATCAAGAGAAGAGAATTATTATTTTGAAAGTTTTCAACTAATTTTTTGTAAAAGTCTAGTGACTGTTAACAACAGGAGAAATTTTAAACGGTTTTAAATTTTCATTTTCAAGACAATGTATTGATAAATTAATATGTAATGGTCTATGAAGCAGAAAAGATCTTGCTCTTTTAATCTGAACTTGTAGTCATTTCTTGGCTTAAGCAAAAGTTAAATTTAGTGTTTGAACTTATTAACAACTTAATTTCTAAAAAGTTTCTTTTTCAGAGTAAATGTAATCAGAGAAGGAGAAACTAGCCTGTGAAACAATGATGTAAGGTGGTAAGGCTTAAGTTTGAAGTCACCTATCATAGATTCTACAAAGGTTACAACTTTAAATGACTTTCAGAAATTGATAGGAGTAATTCAGTGGTGTAGGCCACAGTTGGGAGTTACAACTGATCAAATGAAACCATTATATGATTTATTGAAAGGTCCTTCTCAATTAAACTCATGCAGAGAATGGACAGATGAAGCACTGGAATGTTTGAAATTAGTGCAGAAAAAGATTATGGGGTGTACTATTAGCAGGATATTAGAATCACAGGACTTGAAAGTAACAATTTTATTCACTGAAAAAATACCCACTGGAGTTTTACATCAAAAACAAGGGATTATTGAGTGGGTACATTTGGCTCAGATAAAGAACAGAGCTTGTGTGCCTTATGCTGTGCTGGTAGCCCAAATCATACATAAGGCAGTGAAGAGAGTAAGGATGTTAATAGGACAGGAACCTCACACAATTTATACTATGTATACAAGTCAACAAATAGAGAACTGCATACAAGAGTTTGTAGAATGGCAGATATTGATTAATCAGAATTTCCAACATGGGCTCCCAATTCCTTTTGGGCAGCAATTTGCCACGTGGCCATGGTCTTGGCCGACAAATGCTCTTCCTCACCGGTAGAGGGAGTTAATGTTTTTACAGATGTAACAAAAAATTTTAGGGCATCTATGTATATTCCATCTAAAAAGGAGATGCATAAATTTAAAACAACATTTATTTTTACACAACAAAATGAATTATATGAAGTATTGCAAGCATTATTATACAGTACCATTGATACCTAGAGTAGAGTCAGCCTATATTCCTGATAGGGTAGATAGTATTAAACAGATAACTATGGAAGTTCAACTAGCAATAAGGGCCAAAACAACAATATTTTATATCACACACACTTGGTCACATTCTAAATCATGCAGTACCAGAAAGCATTAAACCAAACAATGGTCCAGCTTGTATCAATAAAGCCATTGAACAGTTCATGGTGGAATTTTCCATTTTACATGTCACTGCAATCCCCCATAATCCCACTGGTCAAGCTATAGTGGAACGAGCAAATCGATCCCTGGACACTTACTTGCAAAAAGAAAAAGGAGGAGTTGGACCAGGAGTTGATAAATTCGCAATTGGCTGTTTATACTCTAAATTGATGATAAATTACAATTGGCTGTTTGGCTGTTTATATTCTAAATTATTTAAAATTCTATAATGATGGCTTATTGGCTGCTATGAAATTCTTAACATTTCCTAATAAGGAGTCTGCAAAGAATGAATCAGCAATAACAAGTGCCCTGAAAGCAGCCAGTAAAGTAATGAGGCACGATGAGAATAAAAATTGATTTGGTCCTCATACAGTGTTAACATGGGGAAAAGGGTATGTTTGTGTTTTAACAGATGATAATAAAGAAGTTTGGGTTCCAGTGAAAAGAATAAGAGTGATAGAGGACAACTGCCAAGGTGAAGCGGTCACAGGAATTGAGGAGGTGCTATCAGCGGCAGATGAAAAAACTTCTGGAGAAGCTTAATCAACTAGGTCACGATGACTCCTTTCATTTTTCTCGTACTTATCATGACACTCAAGAACACTGCGTCCATCGACCCAGCACCGAAGGAACAACAGAGATGGGCGTTCGTCAGGAATCCACCATGGTTAAGGGTGATGTCATGGAGTGAGACAATAACCAAATTTATCATCCAAGGCAATATTTCTCACATGTTTAAAGATGATGGACTATACTATGATAATAATGGGACTCTTTTTCAGAGACACTAACTTTTCAGGACTAGTCGCAGGTTTCCCACCTTGTCTATAGAAGGGTATCCCTGGGAATTGGAATGGGTTTGGTTTTAAATACTTCAAGGTTCAGCCTGGCATTCCCTTTGCTCTCCCCTCCCCTTGCTACGCCGGAATTACCCCCCATAACTCTATTACTCTCAATGTTGGGTCCTCCCTGCCCCCCAATTGCTCTTCCTGGACGAATACCTCTGACCCCCTGTACCCCCCACTAGGGCAAGTTTTTGTTTGTGGGGGCAATCTGGCATACGCAGCAATCCCCCCTCTCTCTAACACCACTCTTTTTCGCCCCACTATACTCCACGGACCATCACCGCCTGCCTCCATGATTCTAAGTCTAGTTAATGCCTCCATACAAACCCTACACACTCTAAACGTATCATTCATTGAAGGATGCTGGGTCTGCTACTCCTCCGCCCCCCCCTTTTTATGAAGGCATGGCTCAGTTCGGTGCACCCAACTATACATCAGAGATCTCACAACTTAGGTGGGGTACCGACAAAAAACAAGGCCTGACACTTAGCTTAATTACTGGCATTGGCACCTGCATTTTGGGCCCCAACATGCTCCCCCCTTTTCAGCTTGAAGCTATATGCAATCAGACTGTAATCGTCTCTGAGAATCATACTTATGCTTCTGCGCCTACTGGCCACTATTTTGCCTGTTCCTCCGGCCTTACCACCTTTCTAGTTATCTCCAAGTTCATCAGCTCCCGTGATTACTGTGTATTGGTAGTTTTATTCCCTCATGTCACTTTTTACCTAAATGATGACTTCCTAAATATCTGGCAACAAGGGAGAGAAAGCTCCCAAAAGGTAAAAAGAGAACCACTAGCTGCATTAACGTTAACCGTCCTTTTGGGTCTAGGAGCTGTAGGGACGGGTACCGGTATTGCCTCCCTCGTTCAAAATGATAGACAGATAGCACAGCTTAGTGCAGCTATAGATAAAGATTTAGAGGAACTACAGACAGGATTACAGCACCTCAAAGACTCAGTAGCATCTCTGGCGGAAGTTGTGTTACAAAACAGAAGAGGTTTGGACCTCCTCTTCCTACAACAAGGAGGTCTGTGCGCAGCCCTGAAAGAAGAGTGCTGCTTTTACTCTGATAAGCTAGGACTTGTGGAAAACAGCTTGAGTAAGGTCAGAGAGAGCTTAGAAAGAAGGAAAAAGGAGAGGGAACAACAAGAATCCTGGTATAAGAACTGGTTCTCCGCCTCCCCGTGGCTTTCTACACTCCTTCCTAGCCTTCTTGGACCACTCTTGGGCCTTCTCCTACTCATTTCTTTCGGCCCTTGGGCCTTTAACAAACTAACCACCCTTGTTAAATCTCAGATAGATTCAGCTATTGACCGGAAGAGACATATATTTTACAGCAGGCTACAGGAACATGACGTCCCTGAGCCCCCAGATAACCGGCTTCAGTTTACCGAAGATCTCCTTAAAGAACCTTGGTACCGGAGGTGGAAGAAGAGACTCTGCTCCCCTTGCTGAACAGCCCACCAACCCCTCCCCTGCTCTCCCCATCCTTGAGCATTCTAGCTCCCATTATCCTTTGTGTGTGTTATTGATACTTTACCCTTACTCTGATTTCTATGAGTCTCCTCCGCTATGTTCCCGATAGGGAAGCTGTGGACTGCGCCAATGACGGGAATATTGTGGCCCCATGACCTGGATAATCATGCCATTGGCTGCAGAGGTACCCAATGACGGGATTATTGCGGGTCCACCTACCGGAAATGCTGGAGGTGGGAGCCACCCACATAGCCTAAGACAGGGGCCCTGCCCATTTTCGGTACCAGGCATGGAGTCAGGCCACATAGCCTAAGACAGGCCAGCCACCTCCCCTTTTTTAAATAAAAACGGGGGACATGTTGGAGACTGGAGACTGAATTGTCAGTTACTATTTTCTCCCTCTTCTTAGTTGTTAAGGGCATGATGGACCAACGCCCTTCCTGGGGGGAGAGAATACTAGGAAGTCCTGACCTGCTGACGTGGCTCTGCCAGCTCAGCACTAGAAAGACTTCCTAGTCTGAAACTAAGCAGCCATCAACCAATCAGAAGGGGACACGACCTGGGATAGGGAATCGTGTCCTTTTTTGGTTTGGTCTGGAGGGCCTCACACCAATGAGATGAAAAACTCCACCCCCAGGATATGACTTTGTAGTAATTGCTTATATAAACCCTCCCCTGGTGCAATAAAGAGAGACTGCTTGCCACCAACAATGCCTTGGTCTCCTTCCTCTGCGTGATCCTGTCCCCAAGTCTCTTGGACTTCCCCAGGTCCTCTGGACCTTACAAGCTCTGCTTCCCCGGCACTTACCGGTTTCGATCACCCACGTTTGTTTGGCCTGCAGGACGGGTCACTTAAGGGAAATCCTACCAATAAAGATTGACATTTGTAGTACAACCTGTAGTCTTAGAAATCTGCATATAGATATGCAACACATATATAGTATACATATGAAATTAATACAACATATGCAAATTGATACACAAATTCTCTTCTGTCCAAGGTACAATTGAAAAGTTATCCTGTCTATGAATCTCTGATCTCTATCATCAAAAATGTCTGGCATAATACATTTTATCTCTTTTATGTACTTATTATTTGTTCTACTATAGTTTATGTTCTGTATGTTCACAAAGTTCTTTATATTCACAAGAAGGCTGTGCCTGGAATATTGTGCAGTAGGTATTTAATAAATGTTGAGTTGAACTGAATTTAACATGAACCACACTGTGTATGAATCCATGTTCCACTATTTTGTAAAAAAAAAAAAAATGCTGTGATTAAAATACACCAAGGGATTTCTAACCTTGCTTACAACTCTAAGGTAAATAGAGCTATGCTGACTTCTAGCCATTTTTATGCACTTAAATACGTTTAGATACTGATAGTAATATTTAAGAGGGTTAAGGGGCCCCACTGCATCTGAACAGTATAGAACTAAAAGGCTTGTGTTTGAATAGACTATTGTGTAATCTCTGCTTAATTACCCCCAAGGACTTTCTGGACTTTTGAGCAGTTGGAATAGAATTTTCAACTGTTTTTTTAAGGAAAACCTTGAGTTAAAGTGGAGAGAAACTCTCTTTTAATAATAACTCTGCCTTCCTTCTGATGTTCCTATGAAGCTTTGGGCCTTTCTAATATCTCTCTGAAATCAAAACATTATGGGTTTTGTTTTTTTCTTGTAAATGTAAAATTAACACTCATTCATGTATATAGCACAATATTTTAAGGTTAGCAAATTACTTTTCTCACAACAGACCTATAAGAATTTTAGGGGAAATGTTTGTATCCCAACTTTACCAATTGGGAAGCTGAGGTTTGGGAGCTTAAATACATCTTGCATGTAACAATGCAAAGTTCAAACAAGAGTAAGACTCTGCACTTAAGGTTCCAAATCAGCCCTTAAACCATGACATGACATTGCTTCTGGGCACAGGATTTGCCTGTTAGCATCTTGGAAGTGAGTATCAGAGCTGAAAATAATGCCTTGGTTTGATTTTTGAATATTTGACTTCCCTTTGTTTCTGTCACAATGGTGGTCTTTTCAATAGTTCTGTCAAGTAATGTTTTTTTCTCTTGAAAGGGATGCAAATTTATTGAACAATAGCTACCAAGATTTCATCACAAAAGAGCTTTCTTTATAAATGTGTGGTATTATTTTTATTATCAGCAAAATAATAACAGCAAAAGATTTATTTATTTATTTTGAGAACAAAAAGAAAATATCTCTGTACTCAGATTAACTGCTGGGTGATTACAAATCTACTTCTGTCTGCCTTGTTGGCATTTTGCTAGTTGTTAAAATATATCCTTATTTGTTCAGCATTTATTTGCATTAGTTTGAATAAAGAAACTAGAATTGATCATTGATACCATTGCCTGTAACCTTAATGATAAACTGAAGGATCTAAAATGATGTAATATAGCATCTATAGGAAGCTAGGTTTTTCTTTTTCCCTTCTCCAACTACATTTTAGTAGTTTTAAAATTTCTAACATTCTCCTATTTCAAGGAATGTCAATCTCAATTTTTTTTCATATTTTGAATGAGCCATATCTCCTCTCCAATGACAGAGAATATTTCTGCTGGGCACCTTTGAGGGCTTTGCTTCATTAGCAAGCATTGCTCCCCACACTTGTGTTTTCTCCTACACGTGAGACAAGAGTCTCATTAAACTTTGGCAGTAGTGTTTTTTGGTAAATGTTTTCGACAACTCACATTCACAAGGCTAAACAAGGCTAAAAATGGCTTAAACCTACAGATCAGATTTACACTGTAAGAGATGGCATGCAATAGCAGAGAGACAGGCTTAGGAAAACTTGGGTTCTTGCTCTGCCTCAGCTACTTACTGACTGAGTGACCCTGGGTAAGTCACTTATCTTCTGAGTGTTCCCAGGCAATTCTCTAAGACTTCATTTTGTTTCAGAGGTACTGGTCTATCTTGAAAGAAGAAGTTCTTTACCTGGAACTCCTTCTATGGATCAAATCAGTGATCTGGTTAAATAAAACAATGAATTAAACTATATGTTGTATATATTTTGTATTTATCCATGTTCATGTTTTTCCTCCCATTAGAAAGTATGATCCTTTAGAGAAGGAACTGTTTTGTTTTCTTTCCATCTGCATTATCTAGCACACAGCCAGGAGTATAGTAGAATTTATATAAATGCTTATTTAATTGAATTATATTACATATTTGTTAATGGAAACTTATGGTGAAAGACAAATACTTAAGTTATGGTTACAAAGTAAGAATTAGCTCAATCAGATACCTACTTTGCATAAGGAATTCATTTTTAATAATTTCTGATAGGTACCTGCGTTATAAGCAAAGAGGCATCTAACAAAGTGAAATAGATGGAGCTATATTCTATGATGAGAAATCATGTATGCACATATGTGTGGACTGAAAAAGGGCAATGGATGAGGAGCTGCCAGCTTGCTCAAAAGTATCTCCAGAAAGAGTGAAAAGAGTAGTCAGCATCCTTTCTTAAGGCTTTATTGAGTAGGGGATGCTTTGAAACTCAGTTACACAAACAGAACTAGTGTCTTCTAGGTTCTTCCTTACTCCTTCCTAAGTGCAAGTTGTCATGGGGGGAGGTTCAAGGAAAAGACAAAAAGGGAACTGAGAAAGATAGAAAGGAAGAGAATTGAGAGAGAGAGAGAGAGAGACAGACAGACAGAAAGAGAATCAATTCTTTAAGCTAAGTTTTGAAGCTAAAAACAAGACAGCTGTAAAAGCCCCTTCAGATACATAAACCAAGCAATCTCAGAAGCTCCAAGGTAACCATCCTGCACTTCCAAATCAATCGGCAAGTCACAAATATTAATATAGATATACAGATATAGATCAAGATCTAGATGTAGCTATAGATACAAAGTTATAAAATAGATGATTATGGTTATGGATATTATCAGCATCCTTTGCTGCCATGGTAGAGAAACATTACAAATGTTTGCTTGTGGTACAGTGGAAAAAGTTCTAGGCCTAGAATCAGAAAAGACCAGATTTTTAATTTTTCCTTTTCTACTTACTAGCCATTGACCATGAGCAAGTCACAACTACTCTTGAGCTTCAGTTTCTTCATCTGAAAAGCTGGGAAAAAAATACTGTGTCGGACCTCCCTCACAAGATGGTTGGGAGACTGGTAGTGTCACTTGAGATAACGTCTGTATGGTGCTTCACAAACCGGAAAATCCTCTTTAAATGCCATTTATTGTTATGTGTTCTAACATTTCTTTTTGCTGCATCTTTACTTAACAATTGTTCCTTTTCTATGTATACAACTTAATTATCTGGATAAAGGAGCATCATAAAGGAGTTATCTATTGTCTTTAGGGACACAAAAGATTCTCCATGAAATTCAGATAGATGACCTTGAGAGACATTTGGTTGACTGTCTTTTGAACCCTGCTGATTTGTGACTTCACATGCTTTGTTTTACTCTGAGTAAAGCTAACCTGTCACCCCTAACCCCCTATTATCAATTGTGTTGTTTGATTCCATGTAGCTCAGCCTGTGGTCAACCAGGAGGGGACTATTCTTCTTTAGGAAGGAAAATGATACGATTCTCTGTTAGTTTCATTTTAGCTTCATATCGTTTCATGTGACCACTTCTCTAGTCCTTCTCACTGCTTCGAGAGATCTACTACAGATGAGCCTTTTGGGACTTTTATTATAGCTCCCTTATATCTAGGCCTTCCTCTAGAAGGTAGGAGCTATGTCTTCATCAACCTTTTAACCTCCTCCAACAGCCTTGTACAGGACTCTAATTTTAATAACAAATACTGAATTTGAATTCTATAAGTAGCCCAGCATGCCAAGAAGCTTGTGCCTCTATGGACTTGTTGTATAACATAATGTCTTCACCTCTCAACAAACCAATGACCTAGCATCTCGTCTGTGCATGCAATGTGCTAGGCGGTGATATAGTACCTTATATCAAGGAGCTGATAGTTTATCAAAGCAAATAGCATGCATCTTGTGGTTGAGGGTCAGAACATGCAGGAAAGCAATGGAATGTAGTGCTGGAATAAAGTCAAATTATAAAGTATAAAGGCCAAGGAATGTATGTATGTATGTATATACATATGTGTTTGTATGTAAGTAACTTCAATTACTTCTGAGTCACTGGGCCCTGCTAACTGTACTTCATCAATCTCCTTTGTACTTCCATCCCTTAGCACTATACTATGTCCCCCACATGTCTTGATGAAGGTATAGTTAGTAGGGCCCATTGCCTGAAATGTGATTGAAGGCAGATAAGAACACTTAACGTAGCGCTGGGCAGGCAGTGAATACTTGGTGTTTCTGCTATTTATAATGACAGTGATGGCAACCAAAGATATATTTTAAATTATCTAGTAAATTCTGTATAAATATCCCTTAACTAATGTGGTTTTACCTCTTAGTTTCCCTAATTTCCTTCAAAGCATACTTCATACATGTAACAGCCACTAGTGCCTCCCCACAAAATCATCTTGTATTTATATTTTATAGATTTTGTATTTACATACACACTTATATTTATGCACATACATGCATTCATGTATGCATTTGGACATGTGCATATGTGTATGTATGTGCATATATGTATATGTATGCCTATTTACACATGAATGCATCCATCTTTTTCAGTTGTGAGTCTTTAAATCAGTCAACTATTCTCAGGTTGGCCAAAGAATATATAGCTATAGTATGATTGTTTATGTGTTGGTTACGTTCTTTTCTTGCACAAAATTAAAATGTCTTAGACAAGCCAGAAAAAATGCCAAGTACTGAATCAGTTCTTCAGTACTGATTTATTGCCTTCCAGCATCCTAAATATGACATGCCACTCTCTTATGGACCCATAATATAAAGAATTATTAGCACATAAGGTTTTCTCATAATCTTTTTTTTTAATTAAGAAAACCCACAAGTTCACCATCTCCAATTCATCACCTTCACTACATTTAAGATGTTCTATAATCTAGCAGAAATCAAGAAGGAAACTGAGAGCTTTAACCTTAGTTCTGTTAGGAGTACATAATACATTCAAGTTATTCTATTCAAGAACATTAGAAAGCAAGTAGAGAGGGTTGGGTACATTAAGCCAGGCTTAGATTCAAAAGTCCAAGTTTTAATTTCTTTTTAAATGAAAATCTCTTAAACAGTAAGAAGCTGTAGATGAATCTAAATATGGACTCTATCTGCATTTATTACTGACAATAAAACGTGAATGTCAAGTGTGAATTCTAAAATGAAATTTAAAGAAATGAGAAGGGAGGCAAATAGTCTTTCTACTGAACGGAGGAGAGTTTCTCAGACGCAGACAGTAAAGACAGTTGTCTGCATAGTCATCATGAGATAGAGTAACATGGCAGAATGGAGGGTCAGAATATGCAGGAAAGGAATGGAATACAGTGCTGAAATAGAGTCAAATTATAAGGTATAAAGACCAAGGAAGAATGATAGATAATGTTCTCACCTGCAGTTTTTTCCCTCATTACAAGAGACCAGTGAAAAGTCTAAATTGCCTATATTTGTGTGATCACTTTTAGACCCTACTCTAATAGCTTCTCTTCCAAAGGTCGGTAGAAAAGAGGTCATTTTGAGTTGAAAACCTGAAGCCCTCCTTACACAAACAGAGATACCACTTGGTAGGGAGAAGTGTATTGTGGATTTTAGTTGTGATACTTGGAATATTTTCCTTATTTCCCAACTCCTTCATGTCCATGTGTGAAATCCAACCATCTGTCAAGAATTGGCTCCAATGCTTCCTCCTCCAAGAAGCCTTCACTGACACAATTCCTCCTCAACTCCCTCCTCCTTAATGTCCGCCAAATTTAAAGGGATCTCTCCTTTCTCTGAGTTCTCTTAGTCTTCCATTCTCTTAAGCACTTATATATTCTATTATATGTATTTAAGTATATAACATGACTTCCAGCTCCTTGGGAACAGTAAGTACTGTCCTACTGAGCTCTGTTTTATCTTTTGAATACAGAACAATGCTTTGCACTCAGAAAATCCTCACTAAGTTTCAGTTAAATTGAACCAAAGATAATTTTTATTGTAGTCTGATTTGAATTTCAAACACCTGAGTTCAAATTTGATTTCTGTGTTCATAACTCATGTGATCTTTGATAAGTTATTTAATCTTTGTGGGACTCTAATTTTTTGTCTATAAAAGGGTTAATTTGGATCATCTTCAACTGTTCATATTGCTCTAAATCTATGATTCTATCTTCTTTGGAGTTGAAAAATGTATTTGAAGGAGAAAGTCTTTGAATTGCATTGTTTAATGGAAAAAATCAGCTATGTTGCAATGGATTTTGTTTCTGTTTTCAATGTCAGCATAAGTCTTTTTACAGGTTGGTATTTTGTTCAGTTTCTGTTGCTAGAAAACAACTAATCAGCAAGCTTTGAGTTTCAGGGAGCTACCATGGTTTGAGAAAATCCTGGTTGATTTTATTAGGAATGTTATATTAGAAGTTGTTTTTATGCTTGTTACTTTAATTAGCATGTATATTTTCCAGAAAGTTAAATTTTTCACTTTGACTTTATTACATTGACTGTAGCATTAATTCTTTCTCACATTTTATTCATTATATCACACATTTAGTTAGTGGAAAAAACTAAAAAGGCAAAGGAATATGTCTGAGGAAACAAATTGTTCCCCTTCTTCCTTCTTGAAAAATTATGCAACAAGGTCACTTTTCCATTAGATGGTATCTTGGGACATAGCAAGTCACTTTTGGTGCACAATGTTTGAATTTTAAAATGTTGTCTTGCTAAAGAAGGGATGCATGCTTTATCTCTGTTAAGATTGTGTGTGTGTGTGTGTGTGTGTGTGTAATATATGAGATAACCAACTGGGATTGTTGGATCATTGTTGGCAACTGTCCAGAGATTACTGAGAATAGGAGATATGTTGCAGGACTGGAGATAAGCAAGAATTTTCCCAGTTTTTGAAAAGGAGGAAGTAGGTGAATACTATAAATTTCAGGATGATAAAACTGACATTAATTCTTGGTAAAATTTTAGAATCTTTGACATTTTAAAGCATCTCATCTGTGAAGTAATTTCTCCATCATTGCAAACTATAACCTGTCTACACCTTCTTATCTCACATGGGTTTTGTCCCTGACTTTTCATAAATGCATTACAGAGTGTACCCATGGCATGGTAGAGGCATTCTTCTGATTCTTTTATTATATCATTAATTCCAGTGCAGCACTTCAGTTATCCATCTGTTACCCCTCATGCTGGAAATTTGATTGCTCTATCCCTTTCCCAGCATGTGGGCCAAAAGCACTGGGATTCATACATTCATACTCCAGTTCTCCCATTTAAAATCTGGATTAACCTCTATTAGCAACAATTTGCTCATTTGTAAAATAAGGGGATTGTTTCCTAAGACCCCATTCAGCTCTAAATTCTGTTTCATACGATTTTTTAAACATAAGTCATCACTGTTAAATATATCGATCGCAGCCTTTCTAACATTGAGACTTTTGACTACTTTTCTCCCAGGTGCTTTTATCTCCTTTAGATTTTGTGACACTGTTAGTTATCTTATGGTTCTTCTCCAATCTGCCTGACTGTTCTTTTTCGGTTTCCTTTGCTGAATTCTTCATTTGTCTCCTACTCCCTAGCCATGGGAGTTTTCAGAGACCCAGTCCTGAGTTCTTTTAACTGGTTGCATGAGAGCATAATTCTTTCCTAACTGATATGCTAGTTTCCTCACTGAAAGTCTAGTTGCTGGCAGCTAATGGTGGGGGGCAATAGACCGCTATCACAGCTTAAGTCAACAGCATTAAACAAGCATCATCCCAAGTCTCGCAGTGATAATTATAGAACCTGCAGGGGGAAATGAAGCTAGTCTTATTCTGGTAGAGCGAACCCAGAGACACTTGCAACAAGCCACACACACACACACACACACACACACACACACACACACACACACCTATGTATATACATATATACTATATATACCTATAAATACAGTCTTGAACTCCAAGCTCTCATTATACCACCAGTGAGCCTGTTCTGTGTCTCCAAATCTTTCTGTAAAAAATTGAATTGATGGAAATTGGCTAATTGATATTTAGAGATCAATGAGTCAAAATGACATTTGGGCAGCAACCAACTGATCAGATAATATTGAGTATATGGTGACTGTTGATGATTATGGGAGAAACACACTCAGTGGAGACTTGTGAATGACAGTGCCAGAGAAAACTGCCTCAGCCCTCAGGGTTATCTCCAGAACCCTTAGAAAAGTGCAGCTGGGCTCCAGGGACCCAACTTCCTAACACAATTGGGGTTGGGAGGTTTAGCCCAGAGCTGATATATACTATATGTAGGAATTCATCTGGTCTAAATATTGTGTCCATTGCATATTCAAGGACTCACTAGAGAGGTTCAAAACTCTAGATGTTGAATTTCCTAGTCTGCAAGTGATTGTAATTTTGTGTACAGTATAGTGTTAAGCACAGGGCTTGGCACAGAGTATGTACTTAATAAATACTGGAAACCAAATGTGGTATCATATAAGATCTATCCTATGTTAACTGCTTCAAGACTCTATTTCCACAGCACTGGGGAAACAAGTAAAAGGTTAATGCTAAGAGCCTCCTCCCACCCTACCCCAAATCTCAGAAGACTGTTCTACATTGGAAATATAAGTAACATATCCAAGATAGGATTGGATAATTTACCAAAAATGAAAGATTTTTAAGTATTGAGAAGAGTGTCACAATGAACTAAGCCAATAAAAACCCAATCCTGAAAGCATAGACAACATACTCTTCCTGGTACTAACTCACATGAAGGTTTTGGTGTGTTTGCTTCTAGAAATGAGTGTGTGTGGACATCCGTGTGTGTGTGTGTATGTGATATTGCACACACATGAAAGGCAAGCATGGTATATTACATGGAGAATCAGTTTCTGAGCTGAGACACCAAGATTCGGATCTTTCCAGTGACATATTGGCTGGTTGACTCTAGCTTAATTATTTAATTCCTCAGTGCTTTTCAAAACTTTCAAATGATAAGTTGCAGAACAGGTACCAGAATACATTGATGGAGGAATTTCCTCAAAAGGAGCTCCTTATAGCAGGAACTCTCAGGTCTGCTCCCAAAATCAACAGTCCATTCAGCTGCTTATCATAATCTGAACAATTTATGTTTTTGTTTTCCTTTATCTTTTACCCTACCTAGCATGCTTGGTCAGAACAGTCTTTCAGATGTCTGTGGAGTTCATGAGGAGACTTGATTCCGGAACTACCTATATCACCATATGTCATCTTTGAATCAAAACATCTAGAAAAATCTTACCATTGCTTGGAAATTGGAAGTGTGTTGATATCCAAAATGATCTTGATGGACTGGATTGATTTCAAGAAAATAATAAGAGAAATTTATAGAAATATTTCTAATATTTGGTTAATATATATCTACACACACACACACACACACACACACATATCCATCCTTACATAGAGGGGGGAAGGGCATGGCTAGAAAGTAGTTCATATGAGAAACACTTCAGAGCTCCAGTATTTCTCACGCTCAATATGGGCCAGTAGTGTGGTGTGGCAACCGTAAAAAAAGTAATTTCAAGTAAGGATGGTTTTCCAAAGCATAGTGTACAAAATGACAGAGTGGAAAGTTACTCTGAGCTCTGCCAATATTTGACCTGGTCAGGAGTACTACGTTCAATTTTGAATGCCACATTTTAGAAACTTCATTGACAATATGTCCAGAGGCGAGGCGATTTGGAAGCTACAGGGAAGCAGGATTCATTTCAATATGAGGAAAAACTTCCTAGCAAATAAAGCTACCTTTAAACATTGCGCATTAGTTTGGTAGGAAGGAAGTCACTATCACGGAGGCATTCAAATTGAAGTTGGATGATCACTGATTGCTTATACTGTGTATAAAATTTGTGTTTCAGCAGATGACTGCCTAAAGTCACATCCACTCTAGATACTTCCAAATAGACACACATCTTCCTTGAATGTAGTTGTAACCGAAAGCACAAACTTTGCCCTATAGCTTGCCTATCAATTTTTGAATGATTAATACCTTTATCTCATAGTTAATTCGTTATTGTCATTTTTGTTTTTCTGCCATTATCCTTTGTTAGCTTTTTCTTTGGAGATACCTTGCTTTTGTCTTTCAAAAAAATAAAATGACCAAGTGCTCTGTTGAGTGTGAAATATTTTGGGTAGTGCTTGGGATAGAAAAGAAGAAAAAGAAAAAAGGCAGTCCCTGTCCATTTTAAAAGGATGGCCATTCCTCTTCTCATCTCTCTCTCTCCCATCCTCCTTCCTTCCACCATCTCTGTCTTTGTCCCCCTGCCTCTCCCTGTCTCTCTTCATTTGTCTGTCTGTCTGTCTCTCCCTCCAGATGTATCTATCTACCTATTTCTATTTCATCTATATCTATTCCTGTTCTATGATTAGGGGAAGTGCTTTCAATAGTTTCAACAATTAAAGTTCATTTTGTTTCTCACTTTCATTTCAAAAAAGTATATCATCCAGGGAATGACAAATGGGTCATTTACATCATCAGTTGAACAGATTCCATTCACACACATAAAAAGGCACATCTATACATTTATTTGTGAATATATATGATTTAAATTTAAAAATTGAAATTAAGACATTTGCATTCATTTTTTGGATATAAAGTTTTTCTCACACTGCTCCTTTAGTAAAGAAATTAAAAATGCTAAAAATACCTGTTTAATTGTCAATTCTGGAAGAATTTAAATCTTTCAGCCAAATGAAACAAAACTTTCATTTAGACTGGCACTGCTGGATGAGGAATATGGAATACAGTATTAGTTTCTGTAAGAATGAATTGGTTTCACTATGAAATAAGGCTTCTTTGGTCTCAGCCCCGCAGAAATATATTGGTTTCAGTTAAAATGTATTGCTATGCTTTCACTAAAACATACAGACATTATAAAACTGTATATTGGTTTCTGTAACAATGTATTCTTTCCAATGGATTCATGTGGCTTTCAGCAAAAATGTATTGATTTCATTAAAATGTGCTCCTTGAGATAAACAAAATTTCAGTTAAAATGCATTGGTTTCTGTTAAAGTTCATTGACTGAAGTGAAGAACATTACACTGTGTTATTGGGTAGCCTTAGGGTCTTTTAAGTATTGGATCGAGAAGTATACATAAGTAATAGTAAAGGTTACTGAAAACAAAGTTATTATGAACTGCATAAAGATGTAAATATGCAGCAGGCTACAGAATGTATTTTTTCACCTTCCCCACTGCCAGGCAGGGTTATACAGGTACAGGTTACTCTACTTCCACTTGTATAAAGAGCAACACTGATAGTCTTTAAGCCTACAATGCATTACCATAGGTCCTGTTTCATAGGCATCCAATCATCTATGACTATATCAAGTGAGGTTCTCCTGCTGCGTAAACTACTCTCTGGGAGTGAGATGGGGCATATTTGGGAAGCTTTCCAATAGCTTAGTGCCTTGTAGATTCCATTTATAAAATGACTCTGAAGAGTTAATACAGTTTTTCACTGAGACCTAAATCACTCCAAGAGAATAGTTAAAAAAAAAAGCAAAACAAAACATTTCAACCTTTAGATGTCAAGAGATCTGCTGTCTTGGGAGGTAGTGCGACAGGAATTAGATGAATGATATTTTCTCTGCATCTGTTTTTACCTTACAGAGAATTCCTGGGAAAGTCTAATTCACCTTCTTGTAAATTCAGTCTCCTTTATACAGGTGTGGGGGAGGGAGAGGGAGATAAAAGGAAGGGGATGGTTTAGATACTCATTAAATAGTTGCTCACATTTATACAACCTGTTAATTCTCAAGGAAATGGAAGAACTCATAATTACCAGTTACTGACTTTATCTGACATATAAATGTAGTAGCTTTGTTTCAAGTGAAAAAAGAAGATGCACATTTCATTTATTTACTCTTCTGATATATTAAAGCAACCAAAAGATTTATGTAGTACACTGATAACCTCTTCTAACTCCTGTCTTTATTTATTATCAGAAACATCCTTTCTACATCACAATAATTTTTGCTTGAGGTTCAAGGACTATTGACATGCAGCTTTCTTTCAGGTGCTACTGGTGGTGATGGTACAAGAAAAATGGGAAGTATAATTGTCACTATATTGAATGACAAGTCAAGTTAAATCAAGTCAATATGAATTTATTAAGAACTTACTATGTGCTAGATATTTTACTAAATACTTGGAATACAAATACATGCAAAAAGACAGTTCCTGCTCTCAAGTAGCTTACATCTTAACAAAGGGAGAAAATATATAACAGGGAACTGAAAAAGATAGGGAGGAGAAGATCCAAAGAGTAAGAATCAGAGTGGAGAGAGAAGGAAGAAGAAGAAGTGATCACAGGTGGGCTGTGGGCTTTCTCAAAACAGTGGTTCCAGGAGGAACTGACCAATAAAAGAAGGACCTATAAGACAGAGGGATCCTTTCAAGAGAGAAAGCCACAAGGGCAAAAGCTTTCTAATCATAAACATTCCTGATGGTTTTCGAAGCTGATAAAACTGACTCAGAGGGAGAATATACTTAGGATGGGCCCATTCATTCATTTAATAAACATTTATTAGACATCTACTTTGAGGAGTAGAATGAGTCAGTCTGCCTACTGAGTACTACACCTGGAATCAGGAAGACCTGACTACAGATAATGTCTCTAACACTTGATACTTGATCACAGCCAAGCCATTTAAACTTTTGGACTTGGGGCAACTCTCTGAAAGCATAAGTTATAGTTGGGTGTTAAATATATAGTTATATATAAAACTATAGATTATATAAATTATTAGTTATTTATATACATGATATAAATTAAATTATATTGAAAATTATAGATCTGTAAATTATGTATACAAGTTATAGATTAGTTGCTATTTGCATTGATGAAGGGAATTCTCATACTATCGGTTCCCTCACATTAAGGACATTCAGAGGTCTTTGATATGCTAACGTGTGGTCAGTTCTATGCTAGGGGCTAAGGAAGATCCAAAGTTTAAAGAAGACATTTCCTACTCTTATGAAATTTGTTATCTATTACGGAAATACCAATGATGGAGGTTTCGTTCTGCTAAGAGAAGAGTAGATAATTAATCTGTGTATATTCTTATTGCTATTCTGGACCTGATTATGGATGCATAAGGAAAAACTTTAATAATAGAATTGTGAATGGAGTGACCATACTATGTGATATGTAGGGAGGTAATTACAAGATATAATCTTACTTATGTTATAGATTTGCTGTATCTTTCTTTTAGCAAGATATTTGACAGGTTGTTAACGATATAACGATATAAACACAATGATCATATCCCACTCAGGAAAGGCTGTCACATGAAAATCTTTGAGTGAGGAAAGGTGATCCACCTCTGGGACCGACGATCAAAGACTGACTTGAGAGAAAGCCAGGCAGCAAAGCCAAGCAGCACTGGTACCAATGTGCCTATGGAGCAATAGAATCCTACGAGCAAAAACAAGTAAGAAAATTGGAGTTTTCCTATTTGGATTATTAAGAATGGATATAATTCTCAGAAATTTGAGAAAAGTGGTGGTCTGGAAAAAGCAACATGGTTGCTATTATCAGAGCACATCTGATATTAACGAGCTTGCTTGTATCATGGAGACATGGAGAAGTGGTGGTAGAGACATTTCCCAATTCATTCTACCATTTGTTGAGCCTGACGCAATCCAAATCTATCAGGAGCCAGCACTCAGAATGGCTTGGGGAATGGTCACAGAGTGTTGACAAGGCTAAACCTCAGCAATTACATAGTTAATTTTGCTCAAAAAAAGAGACATAATAGGAACTAGTAACAAATGAACTACTGAACTTTTTGGCTTAATAAAAAAAAAAAACCATGAAAATCTAATAGTATAGTATCAACTCAATATTCATGAAAATCTATAAAAATCTATTAAAAATTCTCTATATATAATGAACAATAATCCTACAATTTTTCCTAGAGAAAGGACGGCATTGGAGAATCATCAATACCTATCCTAGTCAAAACAGGAGCTTCCATGACAGGAGGCCACATAGAATTTTCATTCCTGGCAGGCACTCCCTCCTCTCCTCTGCCTCTCAGAATCACGAGTTTCCTTCAGAATGTTGCCTTCTACTTGAGGTCTTTCCTGATCCCCTTTGTTATTAGTGCCTCTTCCAATTATCTTTATTCATGGATTTTTGCATATTTCAAATATGCGTATATGTGTATTACACATTTACGCATATTTGAAATATGCAAAAATCCTTGAATAAAAGTAATTTAAGTCTAAGCTTGGTTCTACCCCAATGGAAGTGATTTAAAATATAGTAGTCTATATCTTCTATATATCTGTATATGTGTACGTGTATACATATGTATGTATCTGCATATATGTATGAGGGTGTGTGTGTGTGTGTGTGTGTGTGTGTGTGTGTGTGCAGAGAGAGAGAGAGAGAGAGACAGAGACAGAGAGAGAGAGAGAAAGATGCATATATTGTCTCCCACAATAATATCCTTGAGGGCAGGGATATTCTGAGGGTAATTACATACACAGAGCCTAGGATGACTGTCACATAGTAGGTACTTAGTATAAACACTTGTTAATTGCTTGATTCATTGGCCAGAAAAAGAGAAGAGAGAAAAGGGGAAAAACAGACTTCTGGTCTTCTTCTGTTCAATAGAAATCTCCATTTCTGACCACAGAGAAGTCGCCCATTGTGTCATCCTTCAGAAGAGAAAGACCTCTAGACCAGAGAGTTAGAAACAGGACACCACCAGGCCATTGTTTCTGCATGGCAAACTGGAGTAGGAAAGACTGGATCAATGGCAGGAAGTTACTGCTTTTATTGCCAGCCAGAAAAGATAGGCTAGGGAAAGTCAAATCAGAAAACTCAGCTAAAATCCCTTACTGACTACTTGGGTCCAAATTAAGACACATGCTCCTAGTTATGTATCTTCCTGCTAGTATGAAAGACTACCCTTCTGGTCTAATCAATAGTGAGGCAGCATCCCATCTATACACTAAGCTCTGTCATCTAGGTGATCAGTTTGAAATGAGGGATATGTGAACCTGTTTATTGCCTAGAAAACTGTCTTATTTGTTTTAGCCCTTGTCTGTGGGAACAGTATGAATAAATAGACTCCTCACATAGAGTACAGTATATAGACTTACAAAGCTTACGGAAATTTTGCAAAATTTCTTGTTAATGTCAGGCTACTCCCTTAATCTGTGACCGCCTGATCTAGGCTAACCAGAGCTAAGTGGGAATGGGCAGGTTGTTTTATAATATATCTTTATCCTAAAAAAAAAAAAGATAGTTGGAACTGAAAAGGCTTCTTTACACTGAGTTTATATTTCAGTTCTATTTATTTTTAAAATTATCCTTTCAATTTATATTTGAAATCTTTATGAATTAGAAAATCATTAATGAGCATGAGCATTTCCATGTACAAAGTAAGCCATAAAAATCAGGATTATATATGACAAACTGGGCACCTAGGTGGTGCAGTGGATAGAATGTCAGGCCTGAAGTCAGCAAGACTCATTTTTCTGAGTTCAAATCTGGCCTCAGAAACTTACTGTATATGTATCTCAGGGCAAGTCACTTAACTCTGCTTGCCTCAGTTTCCTCATGTATAAAATGAATTGGAGAAAAGAATGATAAATCACTCCAGCGTCTCTGCCAAAGAAACCTCAAATGGGGTCACAAGAAGTCAGGACTGAAAACAACTGAATACAGATGACACTATGAATCTATTACATATAGCTTGTTTTTGATATATTTATGCAATTGACATTTAGTGTACATAATTTAAAATTTAATTATATATTTGTATATATGTGTACATAAGTATATATGTTATATATATTATGTATGTATATATACACATACACATTCAATTATATATGTGAAATAATTTAATGTGGTAGTATCAAAACTGACCTGAATTTTTTTCTCCTTCAGAATTTCTGCTTTCTCCTACATATTTTTAAATGTTTCCTTAATACTCTTCTTTTGGGGGGGCAGCACTCTCAATAACCCTTTCCACAAAAATCTCCTCTTCCAAATAAAAAGTCTATTTTGCAACAAAAATATAGCCAAAGAACATTTGCGTTATAACAGGTATGTCTGAAAATATCTTATTATGTACCTTTAACTGATCACTTCCAAAGAAAGGAAGGAGGCCTACATATTTATTAAGCAGGTTATCTGGTGTTATGAGTGACTATTATATAGATCAGAGTTCTTAAGTTTTGTGATGTTATGATCATATAAATAGTTCTGATTCTGCTCACTTCACTCTGTGTAAGTACATTTAAGTCTTCCTGGTTTTTATAAATCTGTTCCTTCCGTTATTTATGATACAATAATATTCCATTAATTCATATGAAATGTTATTGTTTCCCGGTCATTTCAATCATGTCCGGCTCTTCATGACCCCATTTAGGGATTTCTTGGCAGAGATAATGGAATGATTCGCCATTTCCTTCTCCAGCTCATTTTATGGATAAGGAAACTGAGGCATACAGGGTTGAGTGAGTTGCCCAGAATCACAAGTAAGTGTCAGCTAGGATTTGAGCTCAAGTCTTCTTGACTCCAGACCTGCTGCTCTATTCACTGTGCCACCTAGCTATCCTGCATATACAATAATTTATTCAGTTGATAGATATTTTATTTCCAGTTCTCTGATACCACAAAAAGAACTGATATGAATACTTTTTTCACATTTCCCTCTTTATTTTCGTCTCTTGTGGGAGAACTGGCCTAATAGTGAGCTATAGGTCCACATTGCTTTCCCAGATAATTGGAACACCTAAAAACGCTATCAGTGATGTATCAATATTGCCATCTCCTTGAAGTCTTTCCAAGCATTGATATTTTCCTTCTTTGTCATCTTTGGTAATCTGAAGGTTGACCTCCTTATTCTTTGAAGAATCTGAAATTGATTCTGTCCTCTGTCAGATGATGCAGAATAAATTGGTTTCATGCCTCTTTTGTAACCTTGTTTTCACTTATCAACCCAGGTTGTTAATTGACGCTATACTCTGCTGTCTCCTAGGGAAGTATGTCTGGGTGCTATTTTATTGGTTATTGACCACTGTGGGCTGGTTCTATCCTGACCTCCATCAAATTGAGACCTGGGAAAGACCTTAGCTTAAAAAGACCAAGGTCTCCCACTGCATCCAGCAACATCTCCAGTCACCGTGATTCATAGCTGGAAGCAAATGGTTCCAGAGGAGAAAGTGAGACTTTGCACAGTCCTCCCTTACTTAAATCCAATTTACTTGCAAGTCATAGTATCCCCCTTCTGATGTCATGGTCCCCTTTTGAGGATGAGGGACAGACAACCACAACCTGGATTCTATCCCACACCTATGTGCCAACAGGCTAAGGCCAGAAACTTTCCTTAGATATCTAATTATTCAACTAGCTAGTGCTAGCTACATACAACTCAGCTTAGAGCACTCTCTTTGGGTTTACTTGCACTGCTTTCTTCCTAATTTCTGATTTCTGAGTTCACTTGCATGCTCATTGTGATCTCCCTCATGTGTTCTCCTGTAACTGCCACTCATGGCTTCTGACTGTCCTTCTGCTCGCCTAGATGGAAATTTTTCTACTTCTTTTCAGATTTCTTTATCATTGTTCTTCCTGGGGATTTAACTCTCTTCATGCTGGGGCAAATAAAGGAAGATGAAAATGTAGAAACTTGGCAAGCATCTAATCCAATTAAACATTTTCTTAAATAAACATTTATTAAATTAAAATTTTTAAAAAATTAAAACATTTATTAAGTTCCTACTACATACCAGACATTCTACTAAGCACTGGAGATTCAATTAATAAAAAGACTTCAAGGAGTTTGTGATCTAATGGGGAAGACAATACACAAAAAGAGGAAGAAAAGCAAGGAGGAGTGGGGAGGGTGAGAGCCAGGACATCAGTAGGTACCAGGAGTGGAAGCGTTTTTTCTATGGAGTATGAAGAGGAATAAACCACATTAAGCCACAGGCCATAGAAAAGTCATCTGGTACAGTGAAATAGCCCCTGTAATCAGAGGCAGGAGACCAACCCCTTTATAAGCCCTGGTGCCATGTAGCCCCATCTTTACTTCAGACGTCTTTCAGCCTTCACTCCCGCTGCTGCTGTGGTTCCACCCTCCAAACCGTACCAAGAGGAGCTATACGCAAGAGAGAATAAGCCACCTGATTCATCCTTCCCTCAAGATCATGAAGCCTCATTTTCACCATGGTCACTTTCTGCCCTGATGTCTTGCAATTTTATCCCTCACTCTTCCTACGTACACATCTCTTCTCTGAGAATTTTAATCAAATTAATATTACCACAGTCTTTGGGGGAGTGCAAATCTTTGTAACTTCTTGGACTTTAACTCTCTTTCCCGGCCACCAATCTCATCTATAGTCTTCTCCACTAGCCCATAAAATCATTGAGACCAGAGACTCTCTTGGTTTTGCATTTTTATTGCCAGAGCTTAACATAGTATTTGGCACATAGTTGGCATCTAATAAACATTTGTCATTCATTTCTTCATATATTCATTTCTTCTATGTGAGCTCTCTCAAGTTATTTTTATTTTCTGAGTCTCAGTTTCCTCAGATGTATAATTAAGAAATTGGCCTGTATAATTCCCTACTTCCTTCACTGAATATGTAATTATGGTCTGACAAATGTGCAGACACTATCAACTTGTGTATTGATGCAACTTAAGAAGATTCTGAAAATTATCTGGCAGAATAAAGTACCAGAAACTGAGGTCCTTTCTCAAGTTGAACTACCAAGTATTCTAAGTCTACTGAAGAGAGCACAACTCTGATGGTCTAGTCACATAGTCCAATGCCAAACACATTTACCTAAAAGACTATTTTCCAGAGGACTTACACAAGACAAGTGCACCCATGGAAGTCAGATGAAGCAATACAAGGGAACTCTCAAATTCTCTCTTAAGAACTTTGGTATCCCAAGTGAGACATGGAAGGTACTGGCACAGGACCACCCAGGATGGCATGTCTACAGAAAGAAGGTGCTATGCTCTATGAGTAAAGCAAAATTGAAGTAGTTCAAAAAAATGTGAGAAGCACAAATCTAGAGACATCTCTACTCCAAACATTCATATGGATTATTTGTGCCCAACCTGTGGTAGGGTCTTCTGAGCTCATATTGGACTCATCAACCACTGTCAAACAAACTATACCTTGACCCCAGCATCATAATGCCATTCTTAAAGTACAAAGGACCACCAAAAACAAGATGCAACCTTCATTACCTGGAGAATATAACAGTTTGTGTCCTGGAGAATTTTAATTATGTATAGGAAGCATTTTGAGAGACTGTTGAGTATTATGTAGACATTATTCATCTAGTTATGGTTGGCTAGCCAGGGGATGAAGAGACTATTTAATTGGTTACAGAGGTATTCAAAAAGGCCTTTTAGCATCAGTCTCTTCCCATTTTGAGTCATTCACTTTTGGGGAATTTGGTGACTCTTACTCATGGCATCTAGGGAATGATGAACTGTCTTGGGGCCTTTTCTTCTGAGACCATATATCCTGGCAAAGTGGTTTAAGTTGGTAGCTTTTAAATTTGTTCTTTTCCATTCTAGGTAAAAAAGACCAAGGTTTCTAAGATTTTTTGAGTTCATAAATTCCAGAGCATGCCTTGTCAACCTGACATCCCAGAGTCTGAGTTCCATTCCAACGCAGTATCAATACTCGAGGACTAAAGAGTAGCCTTTGCTAACCAAAGCAAGTGGAAGGTAAGAACGAGATAAGGGCTCATCTTTAAGCATAACAAATCTGGACATAACTTGATACAATTCTGATGCAATTGAGCTGTTATAAAAATTTAATCATGACTTAAAAAAATTTGAATAGAAATGATTCTCCTGTTCACACTAGAGTGATTCTCTGACTCTGAAGAGGGCATGTTTTCAAATCATACCCCCCATGTTTACTCTTTGTGTAATCTTCAGCTTAATTCCTTGATCCTCAGTTTCCTGACAAGTAAAATGAGGTTGAACTAAATGAACTTGGAGTCCCTTCTTTTTTCAAACCTCTGGTTCATGTTTTTCCATTTCATTTTCACTTTTGTTTCCATCCTACAAAGAAAGATCAGGGAATTTTCTAACTCATTTACCTTTTATACATACATAGCTTGAAAATTTCCAGTAAGATCCACGGTGTCAGGCAGGCAAATTATTTTTTGCCGGCTGTCACCTTACACACTGTGGCTGTTAATGTCAGGAGATTAGAGGTGCCTGCTCTTTGTATTTCTACATAGAAAATCTTCACATTGTCACAGAAATATTTTTGTTTCTTAGGCCAAGGGGCCAAGGGGCCAAGGGTAACTGTCATGGTTTTGCTCAGATTTGTGGCCAGAAAGTCTACAATATAGATAGTAGCATTTATCCACTCAGCTTATACAGACTTTCATGAGCCACAGATTCCAGGAAGGTTCAGCAGTTCATGAAAGAGAGCAGGGACATTCTGCCAGTCAAGTGAATCCATCAGGAAAAATTGTCTTTTGCTGCAAAAATATATAACTTATGGGTTAACAAATGAAGGACTGTAAAGTTGTTGGTGCTCTTTCCCTCTCCTTAGCATAAATAGGTCCCTGGTCTGTTTTTGTGTCGTAGTTCTGGTGAAAAAAACCTGTCTGCAGTAAGGTGAATTACATACACTCAGTTAATAAGGGAAGCGCCAAAATGATAACCGCAGAGGGCAGGGCCCTGCTGATGAGAGCTCAGGCTGAACTTCTCTCAGCTGACTTAGCCAGTTGTTGTTTACACCTTGAACTATTAACTGCAAAGAATATGCCAATGATAGGCCACTCCAGTCCGAAAGCTTCATCAGAGTCTAAATCCTCCTGAAGTTGACCCCACTTACAATTCTCTGCTTACCCCTAGAATCTTATTTGACAGTTAATTACAGTTTGCCTGAACTGCTGAACTTCATGCCTCACAGACCAGTACAAATGCACCAACAAAATAAATTTAGCTTTGCTTCGTCTGAATTAAAAGGTTGAAGCTTTCATGAGGAAGCTGGACTCTTTGCCCTCTGCTTTGAAAAATGAAGGCTCTCCAATGCATGACTTCTCTGTTGAATACCCCCAGTTGTGACAGTGCTGGGAGAGTAGTGGAAAATACACCAGGAAAACACACCACCAATTGCTGCATACCCTATTTTAAGTTTAAATTCCCAGAAAACTCTCCAAGGCCAGCATTCTTAATGTGAAACAAACTCTATTTGTAATTAGTAAGACATTTTTCACCTTTAACTTGGGCCTAGAGTTGTGTTTTTTTTTTTTTAATATGGGATGGCTAGCAAGGTAAGAAGGGAGCTGATGCAGCATTATATTTCTGCTACCCTTTTTAGGTCCCAGGTTCTCATGGTCTAATTAGACTCTACATGACAGATGCCTTTTGAAGGTACTTTGAATTCTGCATTTGAAGGTATATGGAGAAAAGAGAAAACCTGCTAACAGATATATAGTCCTCTTAAAATTTTTGCCTTTAAGGTCAGTATTTTTTTAAACTTTTTATCTCCATGACATTCTTTGAAATTAAGCAAGAATTCAGATCCAGAGTTCAGAAAAAAGGAAATACTGCCACATGAAGCATGTAAAATGGCTTTAAAAGAGCACTTTTAAAAAAATTGTAGAATGTCTAATTCATTTAATCTTTAGATTTATTGCATCATGCAATAACTTTGAGTATCTCATTATTAAATATTTGCAACATTATTTGTAGTATCAGATATAGGCAGGAGGTAAGAAAAAGAGAAGAGGAAACATCACAGAGACAGTTATCAGGATTGGTACTTGAACCTTAAGTACTTACATTTATAAAAGGGAAGGGAGAAAAGGTAGAAAGGGAAGTATCTAAAATTTTTCTACTTTAAAATAATACAAAACTTTAAAGCTGAGCTCAACAAAAGAAACCTTTTAAATTAGAAGCTAATAAAACTGAAAAGGCCTCTCAAATTGCTCTCTTTCTTGTATGAGCTACAGGAGCTCTAGCTATTCATTTTCTTCCTTCTTTCTCCTCCTTTTTTTTTTCTTTCTCCTCACTCATTCTCTTCCTTTCCTCTTTTTTTCTCTTCTTCCTTTTCTTCCTCCTTATTCTCCCTCTCCTCCTCCTCTCCTTTTTCTTCCTTATCTTCCTCCTCGTTTTATTGTTTCTTTTCTCTTTCCTTCCTTTCTTTGTTTCTTTTTTCTTTTTCCATCAAAAGCCTCTCCCATACAAACCATACATATTGTTACTGTATCTTTAAAGGGCAAGAGTTGAAAATATAATTATCATTCTCTGAGGGATATCAGTTTAACTGTCATTCTGGAGAGAGTGTAAACACTAATGACTGAAGGGATGAAAGAAAAGAAAGATTGAGGAACTAATTTCCTAAGAGAATGAAGTTCAAGCCATATACTGTAAAAATATATATAAAGATAATTCTTTTTTTATTGAATTATTTTATTTGTTTTCAGTGTTTGACAATCACTTCCACATATCTTAGTTTTTTTCCACTCCCTCTGCCTGATTTCCCCCTCCCTCTTCACTCCCTCCTTGAGACAGTGTATAATCTTATATAGGTTCTACACATACATTCCTATTAAATGCATGTTGCATAGAAGAATTAAAATGATTGAGAGAAACCATAAAACAAAACAACATCGTCTGTTTCTATCTGTGATCCAATTCCACAGTTCTTTCTCTGGATATGGAAGGCATTTTGCCTCAAGAGTCCATTGGAAATATTTTAAGTCCATGTATTTCAATGAAGTACTCAGTCTACCAGAAAAATTCCTTGCACACTGTGGTTATTGCTGTGTACAAAGTTCTCCTGGTTCTGCTCCTTTCACTCAGCATCAGTTCATGTAAGTCTTTCCAGGCCTCTCTGAAGTCTTCCTGTTCATTGTTTCTTATAGCACAATAGTATTCTATTACATTCATATACTATAACTTGGTCAGCCATTCCCCCCAGTTGATGGGCATCCCTTTGGTTTCCAGTTTTTGGCCACCACAGAGAGAGCTGCTATAAATAGCTTTGTACATGTGGGACCTTTTCCCATTTCTATGATCTCTTTGGGAGAGTCCCAGAAGCAATATTGTTGGGTCAAAGGGTATGCACATTTTTGTAGCCCTTTGGGCATAGTTCCAAGTTGCTCTCCAGAATGGTTGGAAAAGCTCACAGCTCCACCAACAATGAATCAGTGTTCCAACTCTCCCATATCTTCTCCAACATTTATTATCTCCCTGTTCTGTCATGTTAGCCAATCTGGTAGGTGTGATGTGGTGAAGATAATTCTTAAGAAGAGAAAGGCATGATGGATTTGCTTGAAATAATGAGCAAAATGAGCAGAACCAGAGAACATCGTATACAGTGATAGAAATATTATTTTAAGAACAACTTTGAATGACTAAGTCATTTTGATTATCATACTCACCCAAATTAACTACAAAGGATACATGAAGGAAAACGCTATCTGCACCACAGAAAGAATGGATAAATAGTTGTATGTATCAAATGGTTTCACCTACGTTTTATATATATATATACATATATACATATATATATACATATATATATAGTCTAATGGTAGCTATCTCTAGGGTAGGGGAGGGAAGAAAAAATAAAAAAAGGAAATTTACATGATACTTTATTCTGTATTTAAAAGGAATAGCAAGTTGTACATAATAGATTTACAGTTTCATGTACAATATTTTTATTACACTACATTATTGAAATACTTGTTTTATTCCATAAATTTAAAAAAACAATATTTTTTTAAAAAGAAAAGGCCTTATAATCTTAAGAGTAGCAAGTTGTGAGACTGTTCCCAAAACTGAGCAGTAGTGGGTAGAATTATGTTTAAAGGTGATTTTGACTGTGATCTTTTCCACAGCTGGTGCAGTATAATCATTTATGTATTTCTTTTATTGGTTGTTACCCTGTCAATAAGTAATATTACTAGTAACTCTTGATTTCTATTTAAGCCTGGGAGATTATGCCTTTTATCAGGGATCTCCAATATCTATTTCTTTAGACTTAATCTATACCCTAGAAGAAGTATCATTTGAGGCAGTATAATCAGATTTGCCAAATAACTCTCTCTGCTTTAAGGCTTCAAAGTTCTCCACTGCAGTAATGAAAATGTTGTGTTTATGCAACACCATGGAGGCATATGTATTGTGTCCTGATGGAGGCCCAGATCTCATCACCATCGCAGACCACCCTACAAAGCTTGTCTATGTCTGGTATTTATCTGCTTGCTGCAATGTATGTTGTTTTTTCTTCATATAAATAGAGAATAATTGTGTGTTGTAACTTAAGGGACACTTGTAAGGACTTTTCTCACATAGATACTGCAAATATGCCCCTTTACCTCTGTGCCTGACATACCATTACTTAAAATCTATTCTTTTGGGGTGCCAGGTATTCCTGAGTGCCTTCAGGACAGGAGCCTCCAAAAGTCACCTGTTAAAACATGAAAATTACTGGAACAATCCATGCTATGTTATTATTAGTCAATGTCCCCTTAGAATGTGCTAGTTAATTGTGAATCTTCAAGGAATGGTGTATAAGAAAGACAAGTTATGTTCAGAAAAAAAGGCAGAAGCATTTGAGTACAGGCACTTTCTTAAATATTTGAAAAAAGAAGTAACAGAGTGTGTCTGGGCAGTGCAGTTCTGGTGATGGGTAAGCAACAGGAAGGTTATTTGACATCCAGTATGTGTATGGCAAAGCTTCATGATGGATGTCACTGAAAACTAACCACTCATGTTTGCCTAGGGTGGGTCCTGGTTGATTAGTATTTGGGGAAGACCCTACATCAAATTCAATAGGATGGTCTCATATACACTGGGAAACTGTTACTGTTTGTTTTTTTTTTTTTTACTACCAATTCCAAAAAGCTATTAAGTACCACAAAAGGAAAATAAATAAAGTAGAATCACAGAATGTCAGAATTAGTCCAATCAACTGGTTTCATAGTTGAAGAAACTGAGGTCTAGAGAGGTTCAAAATATCACAAAAGTAACATATCTAGCAACTTATAGAACAAATGTCAGAAATTACATGTTTTGACTCTGAAGCCCATATTCTTTCTCATATAACACTCTGTAGGCTCATTCATTTTGGCCATTGGCACATATTGTGACTTTCTGAGCAAATTTTACTTCCAAACTTTCTTGCTGTTTAAAATACACTTTTTTACAAGAGAGTACCATAAATATGCATTAAGTTCCACCTAAGCAAGGAGAACTGCATTAGACCCTGAGGGAAGATACAACATTTACATTAGATTGATCTCTCATATCAAGAAACTATGAGTTTACAGATAGATAAGACAATCACACAGTTTTCTTACACTTAGTTCCTCTCCATTCATTCTAAGATCCAGCTCCATTCATCTTACTGTTACTCCTACAGACACTCCACCTCTCCACTTAATACTTATTAATTGACCATCCCCAGGACTACATCTTGCATATACAGTCATTTGTGTGTTATTTTCCCTATTGGAATCATTGAAGGCAAAGACTCAGTGTTTTTCCTTGTTTCCCTAGTGCTTAACAACATGATGGACATATAATAACTGTTTAAAAAATACTCGTTGAAAAATTGACAAATTTAGATTATTAATGATAGTAGATAATAAATATAAGCCTTATTCTGAAACTACTCCTTTAATTAATTTGAATGTTTTTTTCCTTCCTCCATTAACGTATTCAAACAACTTTCAGAATAAGAGCTAAATGGGAGCTTGTTTAAAATTTTATTTCTTCTTTCTCCATTCTCTGATTATTTTGTTGAGTCTATATATGCAGTTGTAAGAAATTTGTCTTTCTAATAGAATCCGTGCGTTCTGATATTTTGTTCCTAGAGGAGCTTGCCAAGGTATTCACAGTAATGGAGGAAGAACATAGAATCATAAACTTTGAGTACTTGTTGACAGATGTTTTCCCCTATGGCCTAAGGCCTAAATCTCAGTAATAACAATAATCATGTTTAAGGGGCAAAGTAATCTCCAAGAGTAAAACCAGTATTTTTTCATCTTAATGGACGCGGCTGTTCGGGAGAGATGTAATATCCCATTTCATTTTCGTGTACCACCTGGGCAATTTGTCTTCTATAAGAATGACCGAGGGTAACCGACATGAGAAATAGCATGCAAGCATTAGTATGGAGGAATGGAGGAAGACTTACCATAAAAGAGGAAATATAATAAGTTTAAGGAGGAAACATGAAGTAATCTTTTAACTAAAATCTTTTTACAACCTCTGAGAATTGTGACCAGAGGATGTTGTTGAAGCAAATTTTCGAGTATGATTTGAAACAAGTTTCATAATGTGAGCTGACATTTCATAATATTTCCCAGAATGGGAAGCTACATAATAAGTATAAGATTAGTTCCAGGGAGTCAATAATTCTTTTCAATCTTTATATAAAGGGAAACAGGGGACAGTCCCATTGAACCTGATGAGCTTGCCAGGTAGTGAACCTTTGTTTCCAGTATCTCAAGATAGAGATACCTTACCACTATAGAGAGTGGAAGCATGCCCATTGGAATCTTGCTGAGTAGCCAGAAGAGAGCTATTGATTAGGATTCAGAGATCAGGGTTGCCCCCAGGATTATGTGATTTACCAGGATTATGGGCAGAATGGGCTCTGTTGAAAGGGCTGTTCCTCTGTTATAAACTGCAAAAGAGAGCTAGAAGACTGCTTTCATTCTGATTTTTAAAATCTTTTTCCTTTTTCACTGTGTAGACCAGAAGAGGATGAGCCTATGTTATTGTGGAGGTAGAGGAAAGAGAGGGAGGATACATATGCAAAGTATCCTCCTAGAAGTTACTGATAGCTTTGAAAGAGAAGTACATGGGAGTTCCACAGCTTTTTGAGCATAAATCAGAAGCACAGAAACTGAGAGTAGTTTGTTCTAGTCAAAGAGGTCATAGTAAATAGGAAGATGGTTCTACCAAAGCACATGGCAATGCGCCTATGTCACAGGAGAGGGCAGTTTATGGGCAATATTCCTGATGATTAGACATCTGTGTAGAGAAGGCAAAATTTTCTAACTTTCGTAGAATCAGTCTTTTAGACAGATAAGGGAAATGTTTTAGTATCAAAGTTGGCATTGTCTCATGAGTAATTCCATGTTTGAGATTAGGCTCACATAGAATTAATTTCAAAAACTGACTTTATTGATACAGAAAAATCTCAGATAAGGAAATTTCTCATACCAGTGCAGGTCAGCATCTTGTTTGCAACTTATAATGTTAGGAGATTGCACAACTAGTACATGGTAGAGGCAAGATAAGGAGGAATAAAGAAATTACAATTAGAGCTAATCCAAATTGAAATGTACTATACTCCCTAGAGTTCTTTAAGAAAGGGTGAATGAATAGGTGTATGGAATGAGGTGGGGAGGGTTGTGTAGATATAGGTATACTGGATAGACTCTAGGTTTTCTTTCACCTCTGAGAGTCTAGGATTCTGCAAATTTTCTCCATTAATTTCTGTATTGGGAAAAGGTTATCTTTCCCTGTGGACTCTATTGTGAGACATAGAAATATTAATCTAAAGAGGCAATAGTTATGAGTAGCCGAGGAAGGAGAGAAATCAAGAGTTTTATTCTAGATCTCTTTCTTACTCATTTTAGTATGTAAGTCTGGGGGCATTTCTTTGACTGAATTGTTTTCCTCATATTTGATTGGGATTGAAGGAGTCCTTAATCTTTCATTGGTTTATAAGTGAGACTCATATATAAGGTGATCTTTCTTGTCACAGAAGAGAAAATTTTAAAATCACAAAATAAATTGAGTGTCACCTAAAGGTCAATGGAGGAACACCTGTTGTGTGTGATCAGGCTGCAATACCTCAGTGATAACCATCCAGAAGGGGCAGAAAAAATTTAATTGGAGAAGACACCAGAAAAAGAAAAGATGGGGCTGCAGTGTAATGAGAGGGAGACATATAGGCAATGGAAGCTTGTGTCTACTATTGGAATCCAGTGTTTAAAATTAATATGAAATCTAGAAGTCTGCTTGCATGCTCCATAAGCTACCTAATGAGGATGTGGATCATGAAGAGGAGGAGCATGGGGTGGGGAGGTGGAGGAAGCAGAGGCAAATTTTATTCTGTGTGATTGGAAAGACTACATACATGAAGAAAATCATAGCATATTATAGTATAAAATTAAACAAATATACTCCATTCCACTATTTCTGTCCCTCAAGCTACCTGACTTTAAAGGAGGAAGAGGGAAGAGGACATTTGGTTTCTTTCCTCATCCTCCAACTTTTCTATTTATCCTAAATATATGGAGGCAATCTGCTACAAAAACAAAACAAAACAAAGAAACCAAACCAAACCAAACCAAACCAACAAACAAAAAACCCAGCTTCTCCAAAGCAGACACTATGAACCAAAGATAATGAAATTTTATCTATTGCATAAGTGACTGATCCTGGATGAGTCTATGATCTAGGATACATAGAATCTGTGACAAGGTAGAAAAGTAAAATATGAAAAGAAAACATGAAAAAAAAACATGAATTGATGCTCACTGACCCTGAGATCACTTTACACCCTTCCCCACTTCCTACGCTATCAGTAGAGAGGTTGCACTAGCAGAGCAGAACCCCTATGACCCAAACCCCCTTCCTTTTCCAATGCTATGGACATCTGGGCTCTGGGATATGGAAATTTGTACTCTGGTCATGACATATAGGTGGTTGTAGCCCCTCAAGAACAAAAATCTACTGAGAGCAATAACCCTGTATCACCGGTGCTATAAAATTCTGAAGCACCAGTGCTAGACCAAAGAACTAAGCAAAAAAAAAAAATGATCAGTGAGAAGAAAATATGAAAACAAGATGACTGAAGTTATCAGTGATTTCAGGAAGAGAAAAACTCAAAGATCTTGAACATATACAAATCAACAGGAAAAACAATAAAAACAGAAGGAATAAATCTTCCAGATCTGGTAAATAAATTCAGGCATCTATCAATAAACACCACAAAACAAAGGAAGAAGATCCAATACTTGATGAGACAAGTGTATAATTTGAGGAGAATAAAAAACCACAATATGTTGTTCCTAGTAGTTTAAAAGAGAAATGAGAATTATGGAAACAAAATTTATGCTCTTCATGAAAAAAATAATAAAAAAACCCAAACAAATAGAAAAACTGGAATCTGCAATGGCAAGCCTAACAAAAGAAACAAATAAGTGAGTATATTTGGAGCATAAATATATTAATATGAAGGATAATCTAGAAAAAGAGAAGCAACATAAAATAACACTAAATGAAAATATGCTGACTGGTAGAACCAGAATGGAAAAATGGTGCAAGCTCTCAGTCCAGCTCTCCCAACATTTCTCCCTGAACAACTTTGAAAACAATACCCCAAATGAATTACGGAGTATCACAATTAACAAAAGATCAGGGTGATACAATTTTTCCCATCCTAAAACAATTTAGGAGGTTAGAAGCAAAGGTCTGTGACACTAAGATAAGGACCGGCATAGAGTCATGCAGCAGTGACACCAGCTGTGGCCATCGGAGGTAGAGGTAACAGCAGCAGTAACAGCTTTAAGAGCTCTCAACCCAGAAGCAGAAGATTGGACAAGTAGTCAGAAAGAAACCCCAATGTTAGCACTGAGCACAGGAATGTACACTGTTGGGCAACTCCATTGACCATAGCTACTTCTGGGCCTCAGTTCTAGGGTAAAAATGTATGCTACTGCTTGTGATCACAGGAGAGAAAGGCCTCTGTTGAACAAGAGTGCTTGTGGTCACAAGAAAGCAGGGTCCCTGAGGAACAATAGTGATTGTATCTCTAAGAGATCAGGGCCTCATCCTTAATAAGAATAGGATCACAGACCAAGAGAGTAGTGACTACACATCTCTCTGGATCATGCCACCCTGGAAACACAAAAAACCTATCCAGAAGTAGGTTTGAAAACAGCAGTACCAATAAACATTGTTTGGAACATTGCCTTCATCCCTACATGAGTATAGCCCAACTTTAACATAAAATTCAAAGTCAAGAAATAGACTGGAAAAGTGAGTAGAAAAAGAACCTGTCTATTAAAAAAAAACCACTAGGGTGACAGGGAAGCTCAAAATATAAACTCAGAAAATAACAATGATAGGAAAACAGCTATAAGCAAAACCTCAAAAAAAAAAAGTTTGGACATGAGCCTCAAAAGAATTTATTAAAAATTAAAACCAGAAGCAAAATTGTGATTCAAAAAATCAGAATAGAACAGGAAAAATCTGGAAAGAAGTGAGTATGATGAAAGAATATTGTGTAAAGAAAATGGATAGTTTGCTAAAAGTCATAAAAAATGTTGAAGAAAATTATAACTTAAAAACAGAATTGGCCCAATGGTGAAAGAGGTCCAATATATTATTGAAGAATATAATTTCTTTCCAAAGCATATAAGCCAAATTGAGGGTGGAGGGAGACATACAGAAAATCAGAGGAAAATAATTCCTTAAAAATTAGAATTGGGCAAATGAAACCTACTGACTATGAACTGTCAGGAAACAATAAAGCAATGTCAAAACAATGAAAAATAGAAGCAAATTGAAATATCTCATAAACAGAAAGACACACAGTTAAAATAATGGGCTGAAACTGAATCTATTATGTTTCAGTAAAATTAAAAAAGGCAGGAGTATAAATTAGGATATTAATAAAGCAAAAGCAAAACAAATATACTCAATTGGAAGAGACAATTGGGGAAACTACATCTTGATAAAAGCTACAATAGGGAATGAAATAACATTAACACAAAACAGATATGCATCAAATGGCATAATACCCAAAATTTTAAACAAAAAGCTCAGTGAATTAAAGAGGAAATAGTATCTTCCCCTATCAAAACTAGAAAAATCCAATCATAAAATAAATAAAAGAAAACAAGGAAATGAACAGAACTTTAGAAAAGTTAGATATGATAAACAACTGGGGAATGAATGGGAATATGAAGGAGTATCCCTTTTTTCTCAGCTATTTGTGGCACCTTTGCAAAAACTAACCATTTACTAGGACATAAAACAAACACAGAAAAGAAGAAATATTAGATGTACCCTTTCAAAACCATAATGGAGTAAAAATTATATTTGATCAAAAGCCTGAAAAGCATGGATTAAAATTAATTGTAAACTAAAATGATCTAATTCTAAAGAATAAGTCAAAGAACAAATCATAGAAACAGTAACATTATTAAAGATAATGAGAATAATGGGACAACATACCACAATTTGTGGAATATAGGCAAAGAAGTACTTGGGCGAAATTTCTATCTCTAAATGCTAACAACAATAAAAGAGAAACAACAGATTGATTTGAATGGCATGCAACTAAAAAAAAACTCTTAAAAAGCATATTAAAATGTTAAATTAAATATCAAAATGGAAATACTGAAAATCATTTTTGTTACTATGTGAAGTTGTTCTAATAAATATTAAAAAATATTTGCTTTATTTTTAACTATTTCCTTTGTATACACTATTTTTCAAGAAAACTTTTGCTTAAATATTTTGAGCCAAATTCTTTCCCTCTCCAATCCTTTCTCACCCATTGAGAATGTAAGCAATATCATATAAATTATACATGTGAAATCATGCAAAACATTTTCATATTAGCTATGTTGCAAAAAACACAAGGAAGAGTAAATGAAAAAAATACTTCAGTATGTACTCAGAGTTCATTAGTCCTCTCTCTGGAAGTGGATAGTATTTTTTATCATGAGTCCTTCATTATGGTCTTGGATATTACGTTGTTCACAATATTATTGTTTACCCTCTATAATGTTCTCCTGGTTCTGCTTACTTCACTTTTTTATCAGTTCACATAAATCTTGTGATTTTTTTTTTAAGCCATCCTGCTAGTAATTTCTTACAGGGCAATACTATTTCAGCAAAATCATATGCCACAACTTGGTCTACTATTCCTCAATTGATGGGCATCCCCTTAATTTTCAATTCTTTGCCCCTACAAAGAGAACTGCTATAAATAGCTTGGTGCATATATATCCATTTCATTTTTCCTTGTCTCTTTGGGATATAGATCTTGTAGTGATATTCCTGGGTGAAAGTGTATGTAAAGTTTTTTAGTCCTTTGGTCATAGTTCCAAATTGTTCTCCAGAAGGGTTAAATCAGTTTATACCTTTATCAGCAGTGGATCTCTTTCCCAATTCTTCCACATTCCCTCCTGCATCTGTCATTTTCCTTTTCTATCATGTTAGACAATCTGATAGATGTGAAGATGTACCTCTTAATTTGCATTTCTCTAATAAAAAAAATGGTTTAGAGTTTTTTTCATATGACTACGGATAATGCAGTAGATAGTTCATAATAACTGAGGAAAAAATCAGAGCTATATGATTTATTCACAAAAAGGAATGAGAAAGAGGTGAATGGATTCCCCAAGCAGTCCAAAGACCTTGAATACAAAGTGAAAGAGATTTTGATACATTAAAAACAATTAATTAAATTAAAACAATTAGTTAAAGGAAAAGTAAAAAAGTAGGTCATCTGATTTTGAATTGGAGGAAAGAATAGGAATTTTTCAAGTTGGGAGAGGAAGAGCTAATATATACAGCTCCCTGAAATAAGAACCAATCAATAAAATCAAATGAACATGGTAACAATAACTGATTGACCAGTGTAAGGCCAGTTTTCAGTTAAAACAAATGAGTTGCCTGAGATGTGCAATTAGTGATCCTTGTATCAATTCTTCCTTCCTTTCTTCATCCTTCCTCCCTTCCTCCTGAAGTGTATATGAAAGGAAGGTGAAGAGGAGAGGGAGGATAGAGAAAAGTACATGCTTTGCCAGAGTCAAATCAAGAGCTCGTAATGAAGAAAAGGTGATCTCTTTGTCATAGAAAAAAAGAAATTATAGGGAAATGTGTGACAAAGACTGGAGAAGGATTATAAAGGGCAGAAAAAAGGAAGTCTTACCTTGATATTGGGAGGGGGTTCCATTGATGAATGCTCCCATAGATGAAGAGAGATTCTGGTCAGTGAAGAGAAATGGGGACCTTACACTGGGTGTGACCTGTGGTGTTTGGTACTTGAAAAGTCTACTCATCCTACTTGGAGGGGGAAGTTGGAACATCTAGGATCAACTGGCACCTGAGTGAATGGGAGATCATGGAATCAGGAGATTTTGAGACAAATGAGGAAAAGGTAACCAGGTTTCCTCCCCCCCCCTTTTTTTTCCTGGTTTATATAAGTGGTAGGCTAAATAAACACGGACATGGTAGAGAATGTGCCATCACATGGGGCAGTATCTTCTCTAATGCCTGCAGTAATTAACATTGTTCTAGGACTGAAGCACAATGGAAAAAAGAAAACCATAGCATCGAGCTCTACAAGGCAGTGCAGAAAATACCTAGGGGAGGAGAGCCTAGAATAGATACTTTGGAATCTTTGATTACATGAGGATTACAGAGAAAATAGGGAGAACAGATAATCATAGAGGCCATTAATCATTCAATAAGAGTCTAAAGTAGACAGTAAGAGAGGATGAAAAATGAAGAGAGTGAGAGAAATCCTTTGTGAAAAAGGGTGCAAAAATAAAATTAGAAAAAATAATGAACAGAACTAGTTGAAGGGAAGGACAACAAGGAGAATTCATTTGATTAACTGAGAGGAGAAAAAGTAGGGAAGAGAGAGAAATATATACACACACACACACACACACACATTTGAGCAAAGAGTTGCTGAAGCAGAGTCTGAATGCTTGGGAGTTTAGTTTGAAAAATGACCTCAGTGTCTTGTATCTTATCCTGCCAGGTGATCTTTAGAGTCTTCCTAAGACAATTCAAATGGAAGCAATCCAATCTCCTGGAATGGTGCTGGCATACCATCCAGATTTCACAGGCATACAAAAATGAGGTTAGCACAATGACTCTGTAGACCTTCAATTTGGCAGTCAGTCTAATACTTCTTCTTTCCCATACTTTCCTTTGGAGCCTCCCAAACACTGAATCAGCTCTGCCAATGCATGCATCAACTTCATTATCAATGTGTACATCCTTGGAAAGTGTACTACTAACATAAGTGAAATGCTTTCAGTGAAAATGAACATGGCATCAAGGTCAACTGCTGCACTGATGATAAATTCTTCAGCTTGAAAAGATTACAAATCAAGACCAAACTGGAAGGAGTGTTGGTGTGTGACCTTCTGTTTGCCAATATTGTGCACTCAGTGTAGCCTCTGAAGATGAGATGCAACAAAGTATGGATCCATTCTCTGCTACTTGTGCTAATATCAACCTAACAATTAACACCAAGAAAACACAGGTGCTCCATCCGCCATCACCATTCAGCACTATCCATATGGGGAGCCATTGATTGTGGCAAGTGGAGAAATTTTGAATCAGAAAATCAACTGATCTGCAAGATAAATCAGAAAGAGATAATTTAAGGATTATAGATCTACATGAACTCCACAATCAAGGAATAAGCCTAGATATCATATTTCAAGAAATTATACAGGAAAATTGCCCCAATATTTTATCTGAAGAAGTTAAATAGACATTGAAAAAAATCCACTAATCATCTCCTGAAAGAGATCCTAAAATGAAAACTCCTAGCAATGTAATTGTCAAATTCCAAAGCTCCTGGGTCAAACAGAAAATATTTCAAGTAGCCAGAAAAAAAACAATTCAACTATTGTGGAGCTACAGTGAGGATCATACAAGATTTAGAAGCTTCCACATTAAAGGAACAGAGGTCTAAGAATATGATACTCCAGAAGGCAAAAGAGCTAGGATTATAATCAAGAAAAACCTAGTCAGCAAAACTGAATATAATCCACCAGGGGAAAAATGAAATTTAATGAAAAGACTTTCAGGAATTCCCAATGAAAAAAGATCATAACAGAATAGAAAATCTGACATTCAAACACAAGAGAAGCATAAAAAAGTAGACATAAGTGCAGATAATCACAAGACTTTCAGTAAAGTTAAACTGTTTACATTCCTATATGGGAAGATAACCCACATTAAGTCCTAAGAACTTTATTATTAGGGCAATTAAAAGGAATTTACATAAACAGTAGGCAAAGATATAAGTTGATTTTGTTAGAATGATCTCCAAAAAAAGAAATGAAAGGGTGAGAAAGAGGGATGAATTGGGAGAATGGTGAAGGGAGAGTAGAATGGTAAAATTTTCTTACTTAAAAGAGGCACACAAGGAAGAGCTTTTACATTGGAGGAAAAATTGGGGTTGGGGTAGTTGGCAATACTTGAACCTCATTCTCGTCACAAATGGCTCAAAGGGGGAGAAATAAATAGACATGCTCAGTTGTATATAGAAATGTAATTCAACCAATAGGGAAGTAGAAAACTGGAATAAGAGAAGGGGGTGACTGGAAAAAAGAGAAGCAATGGTTAAAAGAAAAACAGACTTTTGAGGAAGGAATAGGAAAAAGAAAAATAGAGAAGAAAGAAGAAATTGGGATGGAAGGAAAAGCACAGTTAATAATCACAACTGTCAATTTGAATGAAATGAGTTCACTCATAAAATGGAAGGAGATAGCAGAATTGATTAGAAATTAAAATTCAACATTTCATTGCTCACAAGAGATACCCTTGAAACAGAAAGACACACACAGAGTTAAAATTAAGGACTTTTGAATGAAATTGATGAAGATTGAGAAAGTAATATCCAAGCAAATTGATTTATTAGCAAGTCATATAGTTGCATAACATATTAGAAATGAAATGATAGATAACAAAATTTTCCTGCAGTCAATATGAGAAACAAATCAGGTTGCATAATCTTGAGAAACAGGGGCATTTCTACTTTCTGACTGGCCAGAGTTTGACAAAATCAAAGGGTACTAACTGCAAGTTGTACAGAACATTTTGCAGTATTTTCATGAAATCGTATGAACAAGGCTTTTACAGGAATGCAGAAATTTAAGTCACAGAATAGATGCTGTTCACAATATGGAATTGATCTGATTCTTTCAATTCCCCTCTTTGATCCTTGGGAATCTTGTTCCCCATGGATTACTTATCAAATGCCAAACGCATAAGGAAGGCTCATGGTGTACTCAGGATCAATACTTTGAACCATTATCAGATTATTAATAATTAATTTTGAGCAGACTTTGGTATAATTAGTAATATAACAACTAACACAAGCCCCAAAGACAACTATGAAATATAGACTGATAAGATCCCATTTGACTATGGTGGTCAACATGTCTTCTTGTAACAAAGAGAATAGTCAAGAAAACCAGCAAGAGGGCTCCCATCATGGAGTATCTGCATCCTTTCTTTTCATCAATTGGGTTTCTGCTATAACCTATTCGATTTAGTTGAGACTTGTTCCAATATCATGATTGATTATATAGGAACAAGAAAACTGATTGATTATGCAGACTCCTCCTTGTGAAGCTATAAGAAGGTTTAAGACCATATGGTTTTGTAAGATCATTTGTGCTAATAAATTCACCTCAATGTGGAGAAAGGAGATGAACTCATTTGTGACTTGGACCACATTCTCTATCTCAATGAAGAGATTTCTAGCTGCCTAATATAAAATGGCAACCTCAGTGTATGGAATTATGGATCAGAGGGTCTTTTTTCCTGGATTATGTTCTTTTACAGAGTTATTGATGTTTACATATCCTTATTTTCTTGCTTTTGACACCATGCTCCTCAATTTCTAAATATTTCTCCACTAATCCTATAAAATGATTGACAACTGATACTGACAAGAATAAACAATTGACCCCCACATGTCTCAATTGATACTGACAGGAATAAATAACTGTCTACTAGGGGAAAGTGGGTATAAGCTTTTCTTCCGGCAAATAAAAAAAAAAAAACCAGACCAAAAATTCCAACCTTCTGCATGAAATGTGAGGGAGGGTTATTTCAAAATTTTTGTCTTAATTAATAAAACTGAAACAATTTTAAGAAAGAGTTGCAAAGTTAATGTATTTAAGTCTGAAATCTATTCTCGGTACCTTATTATAAGCAACAATTCTGGTACAGGTAAATCTGGGAAAGAAAGATACTGTGTGCACCTCTGAACAGTTACAAAATTTAATGAATGGTGAAAATTCAATGAATGAATGGTGGTTCTGTTTCTCACTATAAAGAATTTGGAAGAGCAGTATCTGTTGGTAATGTGACTGTCCTAGTTTTTTGAAGAACTATAGCTCCATTAAGTTTTGCAGTTATATAATCATGATAAAGGTGGGACAAACTGCTTGGCCTTGGTTTAGTATCATTTATAGCTCTATTGGGGCAATATAAATGACACAAAGCCAATGTAAAAGGTCTAACGGGTGCAATTATCTTCATAGTTGTCTTGTCTGACTGAGAATCATTTGGAGTAACGGGGAAAGCCACTTAAGAATCAGGTTCACCTTGTTGAATATATTGGCATACCCAGTATCCATGAAGCTCAACTGCTTTAAGATGATATAAAGCATGTTCTATTTTGATATGAGGCTTACTAATAGAATTAAGACTTCTTTAATTCTCCTGGGAAGGGTGGAATCAAGTGGAAAGAACAACCAGTAACAGCATCAGAATTAAGCAAGGAAATGTAGGAGGTTTAAAACACATGATAAGTATGACTGTGAGGCATAAAGCAAACATCAGAGTAAAAAGTATCCATTTTCTCATAATTTACAAGTTTTCATTTCCAAGATTATTATTAGGGTTTTTAACTGCGAAAGGAGAAACATAGTTGATAGTATTAAAATAAAGCAAGACAAAAACATTCCCAGATACATGAAATGGTAAGAAGCAGCTTTTATACGGACAGAGTATATCTAAGAGTTTTTTCCTCCAATCTTGATTGCAGTTAAGCTGCTCAACAATTCTTGAAATGGGTCTTCTAAGCAGGTTAAGTTGCTAGAAATTCTGATGCAAATGTTATTTCCAGGGTAGAAGTCATGAAGCAAAAATCCAAGGGTCCAATCTGTACTTCAATTCCTGCTTTTGAATAAGAAGCAACAGATGCATCTCTGTGAACAATGATATGTAGACTAGGGAGAAGGGTTTCACTTTTATGGGAGGTTGACAAGACAGCATTTCAAAAGGAGAGAAGTGTAATTCCACTCCCATCCGCGCTCCCACCGTCTGACTAGCAGGTAAATCAAGGGGAAATACATCAGCACATTTTGAGTGAGTTTCAGAGCATAATTTCCCAATAAGAGTTTTAAGTATGTGTTCATATACTCAGTCTGATCTGAATTCTGGGGGTGATGAGAAGTACAAAACTTAGGAGTATTCTCAAGATAAGAATAAATTTGAGAGTATTGAATCAGTGAAATGATATCCCCATCTGAACTTGCACGCACTGCTGGACTGTACTTGGGCACAATCTCTTTACGAAGAATTTTAGTAACAAAGTTAGTTGTATTTTTAGGACCAGAGAATGTCTCAACCCAATGAGTGAAATGGTTTACAGTAACAACAAAAACTTTATAGTGTCCAGCTTTGGACATGCATATAAAATCAATACACAAATATTCAAATGTGGTATAAGCTAAAGGACATCCTACAAAAGCAGTTGTTCGGGAGACCAGTTGATTAAATGCCTGATTAGGGAGGCAAGAAGTACTGATATGAGCTGCAACTGTGGTCATCCCAGAGACAACCCATGCCCACTATATTGTTTTGACTATTTCTTTAGTGTCATCATGCCTCCCTTTATGAGCAGATACACATACTGGTGATAGAAGTTCTGGGGGAGGAGTGGCTTACTTTCACAGTCACCAAGACCCTGGAGACATGTTTTGTCTTAAATCATGATTTCTATTTTTCAACATCAAGGTTGCTGAAGACAAGGTGTAAATTATCATCAACATTAGAAGAAGAGAGGTGAAACACATCATGTCTTTCTAATGTGGTAAATTTTGCTGGAACATTGGCTTGATATATTACCCCATGAAACAGGATCAGTAGTACCAGCATGAACAGAAAAATAGACAACAGTCAAAGTTTTAGGCAACTGAAGAGCAGTTAGGAAGTTAGCATTAGTAATAACTTATAGTTATTACTATAGCATTAATAATAACTTAGTTAAAGGAAGTTAGCATTAGTAATAACCATACTAGACAGCATGAGAAACCTTCATTGCAACCACAACATTCCATCAGCATGACATCCCAAATACTTATAGGAGATGCCATCAAGATGGTCACACTTTTATTGGTAGCAAGCTGGAAGACTTGCAAACAGCTCATCAGTTTGAGTACTGAGATTAAATGGTAGTGAGGCTGTCTAGATTGTATCATGGTCTGAAACTGCTGCTTCAGTACACACCATTTCTAACAAAAGAAGATTGGTTAGTATAGAACATGTGGTCTGAGCTCTGAAAGGGAGCATTGGCAAGGTTATCATAGGGTCATTCAACCATGTCCATGATAGAAGAACAATCATTCAATGGCTCCTCTAAGATTGTCCAATCAGGGAGCAATGTGGTAGGATGGAAGATGAGGAATTTGAAAATGACATTCTCTTTTCCCAGTAAGATTGCTTCATATTTGGCAAGTCTGTAGTCATAAAAAGCCTGAATTTGATGGTGAAGTAAAAAGGCCTCAACCTGATGGAGATGCTACTCTGTTAAGGAAGTACCCAGGACCAGATTACAAGCTTTCTTGCCAAAAGGTCAGTAGCAGCCATAGCTCACAGGCAAGGTGAAATAGCAGCAGCTACAGTATTAAGCCAAGCATAATAATAAGCTACTGGATGAAAAGCAGAGCCAAATGTTTGGGTCAGGACATTGGAAGCCATCCCCTGTTTCATTCAAGTATAAAGATAGTGAAGGCTTACTGTAACCTGGGAATTCCAGTGCAAAGACAAGACCTTTTTGAGATCTATAAGTATGGACAGGTGTTGCTGCTCAAGCTGCAAAGGTTCTGAAACAGAATCTTTAGGTAGAGATATATGGCGTTTAGTGATCTCCCCAAAGCATGGGATCTCCTGCTGGCAATATCTGTCCATACCCCAAATAGCATATAATTGTCTTTTGGTTGTAGCAACAGATTATTATCCAATAGTCTGTACACACTTGTGGGAAACAGAAAGTACCAACAGATACCAACCAGGAAACTCTACTTGTGTAAGGGCACTAGAAGACCTTTGATTTGGAGACTTTGAGACTTCTTTGATGAAACTGAAAAAGAAGGTGATGGCTGTCATCCTGAAAAACCTCAACATTAGGTGTTTCCAGTAGGGAATCATCAATGTATTAGATTGAAAGTGACAGAAGTTAGATCTTGCTGTAGGATTTGAGAAAACAGGGTGGGACTTTCTACACAGCCTTGAGACAGATCAGTCCAGGCCCATTGTGTGTTCTTCCAGGTGAAGGCAAACGGGTTCTGAGTGTCTAGATGAACAACACTGTAAAAGAAAACTGAACACTATAAAACTGGAAGCGTCATGAGGAATGGAAGAGACAGTGGAGGCTCAGTTTGGAACTACTGAATGTCTGGGTATAATATAAATATTAAGGACACATAAATCCTACACAAAATGATAAACAGGTTTGCTGTCAGGGCTTGGCTTCAGTTTTTTTTACCGAACAGTATAGGAGTGTTACAAAGGGATTTCCATGGAACAATAATACCCTCGTTTCTAAGACAGTCAGTAATGGGTGAAATACTTTCAGTAGATTTCCTTGACAAGGGATATTGGAGAACACATGGTAGTGAGCCTCCTTTGGTAATAGGAATAGCAGATTTTAACAGCCCTACACATGAGGATGAGGCAGCATATGGAAAGCCAGGAATGTCAAATGAAATACCTAGACCATCCTCAGGTTTTTCTTGGGTATTTTGAATCAAATAAGAAACAAAGAGAGGAAGTTATCAGAAAGACATAATGCAATGACTCCCTCAGGGGAACATGAAATAGTGGATCTTGATTTTCATAAAGGATCTCAGACTAATAAATTCTTAGAAGATTTAGACATACTTAGAAAATAACGCTCCACTATTGGAGGACCAATAGTTACCATACTAAGAATCAATTTGTGAATATGTTAGAGCTTACCAGAGAGTACAACAGCATTCAAAATCCTCATAGCTATGCCATTAAAATCTGGCCTTCTTGTTAAAACTGAATTAGAAATTCCAGTGTTTAAAAAGCAGTCATATAACATATCATCAACTTTAAGAGTAACATACGGTAAACCAGAGAAGAGAGAGGAAAAGACTGGGGAAGGGGCACCTGAACTGGAAAAAAGTGAAACTTTCTTCAGAATTTAAGTCCTTCTGCCCCAAGGTTCCACACCCTGAGGTAGTAGATCTTTCTTGAGCTCTTCTATAGTTCTTCTTATTCTTATTAAGTTTCACTTTTTATTTCTGTAGTCTTTGATGAAATGTTTCTTTTAGTGACAAAAACATGGTTTTCTGATGCTCCCTGAGCAAAAGCAAGAATAGTCTGTTTTTAGTTTAGATTTTGCCTTTGTTTCTTTCTTCGTATACATATTGGGAGGTGCTTTTAAGTTCACCTATTCCCTTTTTTATGCCAACCAGGGCAGCTCTTATAAAAATACCATTTTATTTTTGGCAGGGATTGATTAACAAAGATAGAATTAATGATCCTAGAATCTCATGGATCCAGGAGGTCTAACCCTGTATACAGCTTAGTACTTTTATACAATTTATTCTAAAAGCAGTTAGGAATTTCATTTTCCTCTTGAAAAGTTTCTCAAAATTTGCTCCAACTTTCAGAGCAGATGGTGAATGCCCCATTCCCCTAATTAAAGATTTCTTAGCTTGTAATAGCCCAAGGTAATTGGCTGGTTTTTTGGGGTTCCAATATAAGTCTTGTAAAGTCCAATTGGCAAGACTCCCTGGGCCAATAGAAGTGGTACTGGCTGGGACTCCAGCCTCTCTGAAAATACTATTTTCCCTAGGGAAAAGCAAGATTCCCATCAAATCAACCACATCTCCCTAGGTAGAATTATATCCTCTAAATATGACCTGAAATTAAATTAAAAGAGCCATAAGATCTTCATTAAATTTAGGATTAACTCCGCCATGGGGAGGGTTCAGAGGAACTAAAAGGTTGTTAGAGTCTTAAAGGTAACATATGTCTTGGTTGGGTTACACTATATAAAAATCTTTATTGGAGAGGAAAGATACCCATGATCAATCCTTAAAGTTCAAAAGAAATTAAATCTCCTACTAGAGTAGAAGAGTAAGATGGGGGAGAAGAAGGTATAGGGAGAGGAAGTTGAAGAGGGAGAAGGCAGAATGAGAAAACTTAAAATGAGTCCTTTAAGAAGTGAAGGGCATGACCCTTTAGTCAAGTCATCATAGCAAAACCAATAGTTCATTTGGAAGGGGTGGGGCTGTTCAATGACCAGTCTCAATATCTTTAATATATACCAATCAAAAGTACGGAATTCAGACCAGAACAATTTATCATGTAAATCCCTTACAATTCTAGACCAAATTTCACGCAGTTTAACAGTAAACTTGTTTTTTTTGTTATTTCCAGATGAACCGGGAGCTTCTCTGGCCCCAAAATATGAGAAAATTTTCCAAGGGAGTTCCCTTCAGTATGCTACTACTGGATCCCATAATTCCCTAAAGGGGCTTGCCTAAAAATACAGAAGTTTTCCTTAGTTTGGAAAGTTTGAGACTGAGGGCAAGGGAGGAGTCCAACTTCTGGGCGGTCTACCATGGAGAAGTTTCTCAGTGAAAAATCAACCAAAGTGCTCCAGGGTGTTCTTCTAAGACATTATCTTGGGGGCTGGGATCTCTTCCTTGATCACCTGGTTGACTTGCCAGTTGTGAGTGAAACTGACAGAGACTGAAGATATAATATCCAATCAAGTTGATTCATTAGCAAGTCATGAAGTTTCATAGCAAATCAGTTACAATGCCTTTGAGTAGGCCCAAGGACACTGAATGATAAATAACAAAGCTTTCTTAAATTCAATATATTTATGTGTGCGTATTCATGTATATAAGCATCTATTTGCCTATCTCTCTATGATGGAAATAAAGGTAGATAGTAAACAAAAGGTGAAGACAAAGAGTGGTATGCTCTGATAAGATTAGTTTCCTGAGTGCCAAAGCTCAGAACATACTGCACTTATTCATTTTAGCTTCATTGAATGCTAAGGCAAATGAACATAACAAAAAAGAGGTTGCGATCAAAAAGGGTTAGGGAATCCACAAAAAAAATGGACCTCCAGAGTTCAATTAATTGAAAATGAATGATCTATTGGAATATTCCAGTTCACTTTGAGGCAGTTTTAAGTGTTAGAATAATTCCTTTTTTCCTCTCATATGAAAGTTAAATCTACCTGTCTTCAATGTCCAAGTATTGCTCCTGATTCAACCCTCCAAAATGAAGTAGATCAGATCGAATCCCTCCCTTTTTCAGTAGACTTCAAACTCAACATATGATAGCAATATGTCATAGTAATGAAGGGAGTAAAATGGAGTCTCAATGTCAGCTTCTAGTCTATTCTACAGCCTGAATTTCAAATCAAAGGGAAACCTGCAGTTCTATCACTAAACTAGCAGAACTTTCCAGCTGAATGACTGTGACTGAATTCAACAATTTACTGAAACTCTAAATAGGGCAAGTCCATATAACTGGTGCTCAATCTTAACTCAATTCAGTAACTAATGGAGCTCAGAAGAAGGTGTTTGGTGGAATGGGGAGATTTTGCCCTAGATCAGACTGATTTGGAGGCACAGAAAGCTAGCAGTTTCCTAGTCTGAGTTGTTCCTGCACATCTACTATCCCAAGAAAGCAGCAGTAAGGTTAGCCACAAAATTTCCTCTAAAAAGGCATAGAGCTTGACCATAACACTAAGTCCAAATTCAGAAATTAGGCTGGAATAATAAGCAAACAAAAAAGAACTCCACAATAAAAATCTATTTTGGTAACAAGGATAATCAAGGCACAAAACCAGAAGAAGAGAATGACTCCAAAACATCTGCAAGAAAATCCTCAAAGAAAAGTATAAAAGAAACATACATGTGTATGTATGTATATATATATATATATGTATGTATATATATATATATATATATACACACACACACACACACACACACGCACGTATATATATATATGTAGGAAAGCCCTGGAGGAAAAGAAATGGAAAATAAATTAGAAATATTGAAAAAATTGAAAGGGAATTAACAGATTTGTACAAATGACACAAACCTTGTATCATACAATCAAGCTTGATACCAAGCAACAACTTCCTGAGAAGTAGGAAGAACCAAGTAGAAGCTAATGACTCTTCGACACAATAAGAAATATTGAAACAAAGCCAAGAGACTAAAAAATAGATGAAAGTGTAAATTATCTCAAAAGTAAAAGCAACTGACCCGGATAACAGAAAAAGGGGAGATAATTTAAGAGTCATTAGAAAATGGTGAACAAAAAAGAGCTTAGATATCATATTTCAGGAAATCATAAAGGAAAACTGCACAGATATTTTATAAACAGAAGGCAAACAAGCAAATTCTCCAGGCACTCCCTGAAATAAACTCCAAACTTTAAACGTCCAGTAAAATTTTAACCCAAATCCATATCTTCCAAGTCAAAGAAAATATACTCTAAGGAGCCTGAAAGAATTCAAGTATTGAGGAGTCATGGTCAGAATCATGTAATTTGGCAGCCACCATATAAAGGAGTAAAGACTTGGGACATAATATTCCAGAAGGTAAACAATTAAAGCTTACAATTAATAATAACTTATTCAGAAAAATTAACATAACCCCATAAGGAGAAAAACAAATTGGACATTTAATGAAATGGATGATATCCAAGAATTTCTGATGAAAAGACCAGAGCTACAAAGAAACTTTCAAGTTCAAACTCAGAAATGAAAAGAAGCGTAAAAAGATGCATGTAAGAGAGAAAATAGTGATAATTTGCTTATATTCTAATATGAGGAGATGATACCTTGATAACCATTTCTTTCTGATCTTTTATCATCCTCAAAGATCATGGAGGGAGTCTAATTAGACAGAATGCCTTGATCATCTCAAAATAAAAATGGAAAAGAAGAGGAATATAGTAGTGGGGCAAAGGGAGATGAAGGTTAGAGAACATTATCTCACAAAATCATTGTGCAAGTAGACATCTACACAAACAAGGAAGAAAAGGTGAGGGAAGGGGCTGACACAAACCTCACTTCCGTCTTTGTTAGTCAAAGGAGTTAAGGATTGTCATATACAGCTGAGTATAGAAATATATTTTACTCGATGGGAAACAAGGGAAAGGAAAAGAGAGAAAGGGGAATAAAACGAAGAGAGATGAATAGAAAGATTAGTCCTAAGTAAAATAAACTTTAAGGATATAAAAATATTTATAACTCTTTTTATGGTGGCAAAAAATTAGAAGATGAGTGAGTTGTCCCTTAAGTGAGGAATGCCTGAACCAGTTATGGCATCAAAGATGATAAAACATTATTGTGCTGAGAGAAATATTAAAGGAGATAGTTTCAGAGGAATGTGGGAAAATATATGAATTGATGGAAACCAAAGTAAGGAAAAACAAGAGGAAATTTTTTTATAAGAACAATAAAGGCAAATAACTTTGAAAGATCTAAGAACTCTGAACTGAGGACTAGTGATAAAACATTTTCCACATTTCTTATTAGACAGAGAAAGGACCCAGAATACAGAATGAGACTTTTCTTTCTGGATAATGAACATGTCCAAAACACAAATTTGTTTTTGATAAGTTATACATATTTTTCTTTCTCAATTAGAGGAGTGAGAGAAAATAGATTTTTTTGTTGATTAAAAAATAAAATTTAACTTAAAAAATAAAGGATGTGAGCAATAAAGAAAAAATATTTAACCAATGTAAAGCACTTAACACCATGACAACACCAAAGGTACCATAGAAATTGTTGTGACTAGAAAATATTTGATTTCTTTAGTATGTAGAAAGCTATGATGGCCAAAGTCACCACTTGGTAGCGCATAAATTTATTTGTAATACTTCATGGAGTATGGTGGGAAAAGCATCTGTTAGAAACTAATCCCTATCTTTTTAAATAATAATATTCTTCTGGTGCAGGTATGTGATTATAAATCATGAAATCCCATAGACTCCAAAGAATTAAAGTTGCCAGGTCTGATGGGTAGAACTTAGGCTCTAGTCAAAGTATAGCAGAGAGATACATGGCTATTGTGAAAAGAATGCAAAAAAGAATGAAGCAGTGTAAAGAATGTCATGAGATATATGACCTAAAAGGGAGATGGCAGATAATATCATATAGTAAGACAGAAGGATAATTCATGGACAGCTTACCTGCTCCATTAGTATTCCTGCAGCTTTCCCAAATCTAGAAGTTTCCCAGTACATTAGGTGATCTCTCTGTAGGGGATTTAGTGAAAGAAGGTGAAGAAGGGCTTTACAGGATAGAGAGATATGAATTGATTATGATCTGCACTAATTGAGATATTATCTACATTTTTGAGATAACAAATCCAGACACGTGTAGAAAGTTTTTCAAACGTTGAACAGATTGGTTCAGGAAATAAGGGATCATATAATGAAGGTCTTCAAGTGAAGTCTGAATGATGGATGGGGATATTGATGGCACATGAAAGAAGAGGGTTCATTTTTAGCTCGACATTGTTTTAGTTGATGTCCAAAGTCCCTTCCAACTCTACAGTTCTAAGGAGTCTGTGGTAACTATGGAGTTGCATGACTATTTCATGAAAATGTAAGCTACACAGATATTCCTTTATCTTCCAATTTATTGATATAGAAGGCCACCATTAGACTTCTACTGTCACACAATTCCAGGTTTCGGTATTATCAAGTTGGCACATTGGAGGTTATACCCTACAAAGCATAAGCTACTTCTCAGGGTTTTCCTAGTAGTTCCATTCCTAAAGAATGCATGGTTTGTGGGATTAGTCTGTACAGTAGTAATACAGAGAGAATGAATATTATTTTTTCCTTCACTTACTTTGTCTATTTTTCTGTATATAAGGAGGCTTAACACTTGCCCAGCTATCTATCCATCCTTGTCTACGTTTAGGGTCCATGAGTAAATCTTCAGAAAGTCATGTGAAATCCAGAGGGAAATAAAAAAGGGATAATCATTTGGAAACACAGAAGAAATACAAAACTATCCATATTTAAGCTTGCCAGTTATCAAGATTCACAGCCTGGTGAAGTGCCCAGAGAAGCAATTTAGACACAGGAAACCTGGAAGCTGGCTGGCATACGTTAGTGCTATATTGTAAATCACCTACTGTCTTCTTTGGGGGCAAAAAATCTAAACATTATATTTAGGTTTGTAATTGAATGATGAGGGGCAACATAGGAGAGACAAGGTCACCAATCAGAGGAAATGACTCAAGTGTGCACACACACTACAGGCTTTGGGAATGTCACACCATTGGCTCAGTGAGGGGTGGGATAGAATAACTGCTCAGGCAGGGAGGATGAGGAAATTGACTTGAATTAATATAAAGTCCTTAACACTGATCTCCCTAGGGAGAAAGTGGTATTTATTTTAGGGAGTGAGGATAAAATCAATAGCCTAATGCATTATGTTAAACAACTAAATTGGAGGAGCTGCTTTAAATAGCTCAAATTGAGGCTTCTGAATGATGTCTTATCTCCTGCATGAATGTGAGAGTAATGGAGCTAAACTGATTTAGCTAATCTTGGGAGACTCTCTAAAATCTGATAGGTCCAATCATTCTGATCTTTTCTAAAACCTCCCCCAGGGGCAAGAATTTCACAAATGCCACTCAAAAACATTCAACTGTGATTCAACTCTAATTTTTGTTTTATGCTTAGTTCAATTAATTGCTAGGTATAGTAAAACTAAACACAAGCTTTTGCTTCACACTTTTTCATGTTTCAGATACAAACACACCTTTTATTCAGATTGAATCTATTCACATCGTCCATATTATGGGGTAAGTTTTTGTAGTTCAAAATCCAAGAATTTGCTTAAGAAATCCTCTAATTGATGATGTCTAAGGGATTTTTCTCAAAGCTTTGGAAATACAGGGCAAAATATCATGGGGAAAACAGAGTTTGCCAGTTTGTTGAAAGAATGGGATAACTCAATTCATTCTTTAACATGAAGCCATCTGTGATCACTCTTTTTGCAGTGGTTTTTCTCTTCTCTTACTTTTAGCCTGTGCTGTCTATATCACTCATTCAGCATTCACTATATTCTGCATATTGAACTCAGTGATACTGTTGCCTTGAAGTATTTTATCTGTTTGCTATTTGACATTACATATTGTATGACACTTTACATATATGCAGATATACATGTATGTATGAATATATGCATTGTATATACACACACATATACATATATATCTATATATTCATGTGCATGTGTATAGCTGTATTGTTTTGCCAACTGCAAATTGCCTTATGTTTTTTTCTTTTCCTTACAGCATAAAGAACTAGCAGGGGTGGGGAACCTGTAGCCTAGCAGACACACATGGCCCTCTAGGTCCTCAAATGTGGTCCTTTGACTGAATCCAAGCTTCACAGAACAAATCTCCTTAGTAAACAGATTTGGTCTGTAAGATTTGAACTCAGTCAAAAGGCTGCACCCAAGGCCTCAAGACCATAACCAAGGTCACAGGTTTCCTACCTCTGGACTAGACCCTGACCCAAAGTAGGGATTAATAGGCCTAAAGAAACTTTCCTGTTAATAGCACTCTCAGAATTCCTTCTGGAATCCTAACTTGGGAAGGAATCCTCGGTAGGATAAATCATCTGGAATTGTCCACATCAAATATTCTCCTTCATTAATTCTCATTGTAGGCAATTATAAGACTGTGTCTAGCTGCAGATTTTGAGATGGACCAATTCTGGAAAGGGTGACTGAGTATTATTTTTATAAGTCTTTTGATTATTGCAGACTTGGTAGCAATCAAAGAAAAACAAACATGCAAGCTAAAAGCTGAAGAAATTTCAGCTTTTATATTGACTCTGTAGCTTCAATTGCCTGTAGGAGGGGCATAGCCTCATTTTTCCCCTGGTAGTCTAGAAAAAATATTGAATTTGAAGTTAAAAGTTCTAGTACTGTTTATGATAAAACTACTTGAATGACTGAGCACTCGCTAAGCCTTGTTTTCTTCATGAGTGGTAATAGTAGTAGTAACAACACTGATTATTTCTATGACACAAAAGTTTTTTGAGGATTTTCTTCATAACAATCCTGTGATTAATGCAGTTTCTTAGTGAGGAATGAGAAAGTTTAGGCTATCAAAGTATATAATGCAAAGAAGTAGAGCAAGATCAGGGAGAAAGAAAAACAGGCTTTATTGAGAGGAGAGCCCATAAGATGGGGGCAACCTGGGAGGAGGAAAGCATGACCTTCTCAAGTAGAACTGTGTGTGCCCAAAGTAGTAAAATTTGGTAGGTTTTTATAGGAACAAAATGGGTGGGGATGGAAAAAGTATGAGGAACCTGGGTCTGGGGACCGGGGCTGATTGATAGTAAGTGGGGAGAGGCCATAGAGATTGAGAAGGGTTCAGGGAGACTCCTGGTGAATTGGCAGTCATTTGATATTACTGTAGACCTTAATTTGATAGGAGACTTAGAGGGTTTGAGCCTTACCCTACAGCCTCTTTGTTTAGCAGTGTAGGGTAGTTGCGGAAGTCCATGAAGTAGTAAAAGCATTACTGTCCCTATTTCACAGATGAAGAAACTAGGTGACGAAACTAGGTTATCAGCATTTGAACTCAAGTCTTCTGACTCTAAGTCCAGCCTTCAAAACAAAGAAGTTGAACTGAATTCACATAATAGAATAAGAAAAAAAGATAGGGGGTAGCTTATGACTCAGTGGATACAGCACCAAACCTGGAGTCAAGAAGACTCATCTCCCTGAGTTCAAATCTTTGATATTTGCAGCCTGTGTGACCCTAGGCAAGTGTATTGATAATGAATTTTTGCTTATTGTTAATGTAATTTTGCTTCTTAATGAGAAGATCTTTCCCATTCACTAATGGCCCATGTGACTTGCTTAAGTCACCTGGAAGCCTGAGTCACATAATTCAAATCATATGGAACAGGAAGAGGCAGGCTAGAGCAGAGCTGAAAGGAAATTGGTCAGATCAGTCAGAACCGAGGGAGAGAGACAAAAGCACACAGCTGGCTAGAGTGAAGGAGAGGGCTTGTTTGTGATCTTGCTTAAGTGAGTCTGTGATTTGTTTAAGGGAACTGGTTTGTGGGAAGTCTAACAGAGACAAGACTTGGGGATGGTAGTGCCCTCCGCATTGTTATTGTGTATAGATTTCTTTGTTGCTATGAAGGATTTGGCTTTCTGGTGTCTGAATAAATGTTTTGGTTCTGTCTTCTATGTGGAGAGTCTGTTGTATTTCATGATTCAGAATTGTGTTGGCATATTCATAGCTACCTCAGGCACTGTGAATATTGCATTGGTGCTGCAATAAATCACTTAATCCTGAGAACAGTTTTCTCATCTCCAAAATGAGCTGGAGAATGAAATGGCAATTCAGTATCTTTGGCAAGAAAACTTCAAATGGGGTCACAAAGAGTTGGACGTGACTGAAAGGACTCAACAAGAACAACATTAATAAATGTATACTTTGAGAACTTAGACAAGGTATATGGTATAATGGCATGGTATGCTATGTGAAATAATGAAAAACATAATGGACTTGGAATTAGGATTGATCTGAGTTCATGTCTTGCCACAGATACTTACTAGTTGTGTGTCCATGGGCAAGATATTTAATTTTACTGAGTCTCAGTTTTATTAACTCTAAAATAAGAAAAGCAGCATCAGTAGAGCTTACTTTACTAGATTGTTGGGAAGATCATATAAAATGTATTTTTCAAAACTTAAAGCACTATATTAAAGTCAGTTATTGTTACTACCTGCCTCACAAGGTTATTGCAATGAAAGCCTCTTGTAAACCTAAAAGTGCTTATGTAAATGTTACATATTATTATTTTTTCCAGCAGTGGATGCTTAATAAATATTTAGTTAATGGTGAATTAAGGAACATTGATTTCATAGAATCATAGAGTTGTAATCTAGCTGGAAACCCAAAGAGAGTTACACAAAAATCATATGTTCACATACACACATGCAAGCATGGGTATGCATGGGTCTGCGTGTGTATGTATGTATATTGAAGCTGAAAGATCAGAAAATTTAAAATAGCTGTGGATGTCCTTACAAGGAAAAATAATTATGAGTCTATTTCTTATTTTTTTCCCTGAACCAATTAATTCTTTTCTAATGAACACAGAATATAGCCATCATACTATATTATGACAGGGCAGTATTTCATTCAGAGGTAGGCATATTTCACTAATACATTCATATCCAACACTAGAATGCTAATATACAAAATTGAGATCACACAAGTAATCATCTCAGCTAGACTCAAGCGAATCTTCCTGTTCACTCCCACTACAATCAAGACTATATTAAAATATTAATGTGAGGATTAAACTGTACAAGGAACAGGTCATGCCAGAGGAAGATTAAAGAGAATACAACAAGATACCTATTGAGTCACCAGACACAATACTTCATCTCTGTGGGTTTATTAAAAAGGCTGTTAACAGCAGTGTATAGGCTCTTAAGCTCTATTTGTGCAAACCAGAAGATGGAGGGGGTAGGGGGGACCTGAGCTAATATTAGCAATACTCTCTCAGCAGTCATTGTTGCCAATAGAACCAGTGGTTCATTGTGAAATTTAAATATCTGTATATTTAAGTTATTGATAAATCTGCCTCTGTTAAAACTCTTGGAATTTTCAGTGTTGAACACACCTTGGGAGATTCTATGAATTTCAGTTTGAAATTGACTACTATTGTAATTGACAACTACGTGAAATAATGTTAGGTTTTAAACAGCACAAATGGTGAAAATGTTTGTGTTGTCAAGATGGGATAAATGACACAGTCCTTAAAATCCCCAGATTGTGGACCACCCAGGAAGGGATTTCACTAGTTTAGATTCAAAACAAGATTAGTAATAAGTAAAAGGAAATAAACTACTTGATGGATATGATTATATTTTATTGAAGGATGGAAACTGGTGGCATATCTAGGGTCTAGCATGACTTACTCACTGAATGGTTATCTTTTGACTCCCTGGGAGTTACTTATTGTTCACAAACTGATTTTTGCTAAAGTGTAGGTCATAACATGTTATGACCTCAGCTCTATGAGTTCGGTGATTTCCTCTCACCTCCAAGACTAAATTTAAACTCCTATTTTGGAATTTAAAGCTCTTTATAACCTGACCCCTTCCTCTTTTTCCAATCCTCTCATACTTTACTCCTTTCCACATACTGTGTGGTCCAACTACACTGAAATTTTTGCAGTTATTAGTATTAGGTGTTACTATCATTTTGCCAATATGGAAAACAAGCTTTTGACAGATTAAGTGACTTTTGCTTGGGGTCACACTGTAAACGCTGAAGTTGAGATTTTAACCCATGTTTTCTTTACTCTTTACTCCAAATTCAACATTCTATCCATTTTGACAAATTCAACATACTATCCATTATGACTTAATCTTTACAAGTATAATACTTGCAATACATGCAAATGCTATATCCCTTACTTGAACACTAGAAATGAAAGGATGCTCACTGTTTTGAGTCATAACATTCTTTTTGGAGAAAACTCTAATTATTAGATCTCCCTCCATATTTTCAAATGAAAAATCACAAAAATTCTGGCTACTAATCCTAGAACTTCCAGACCTTCAGATGAGTAGCTATCATATTCTTTGATAATTTCTACATTAGGAGACAAATATGTGTGTGTATGTATATACATACACACACACATACATACACACATATATAAAAGAAACTATATATAATATATTATGCACTATACCTGTATGTATATATACATACTATACACACACACACATATAGTTTCTCTTAGGCCATGATTTCTAGGGCCTTCACTAATTTACTGTCACTCCAATGAACATGTTCAAGTTTGTCAATGTTCCCCTAAAGAATGTCTTTCCTAAAATCTCACTGTTACCATGAACAGGAAGTCAGGACAATTGGTTAATGTAACTGGAAATGGTAAAAGTTCTTGCTGTTAGCTGTGATGACGACAGGGGCTACTTTGCCCCACTAAAATTGCATGTAGCCATTTTGTAAAAGCAGAGTTAGCATACCCTGGGCTTCTCTTCCCATAAGACACCCCATTTTTTGACTACAGGCATTTTTGCTGACTCTCCCCTATGCCTGAGGTTCTTTCCCTCCTTATCTCCGGCTATTGGCTTCTCTGGCTTCGTTCAGGTCCCAGCTAAATCCTAACTTCAACAAGAAGCCTTTCCTGGTCCCCCTTAATACTGGTTAGTATCTTCCCTCTAAGATTATCTCTAATTTATCCTGGATATGTCTTGTTTGTACAATTTTTTGCCTATTATCTCCCTTATTGTAGTGTGACCTCCCTGAAAGCAAGAGCATCCTCCCTCCCTCTCTCCCTTCCTTCCATTTTTTCCTTTCTTCATTTATTTGTTGATTCATTCATTTAGTCATTTATCTAATCTCTCTCTCTCCCTGTTTCTCTGTCTCTGTCTGTCTTTCTCTTCTTGTTCATCATTTATTTGTTTATTCACCTCTCTTTTTATTTCCAGAGCTTATCAAAGTGCCGGGCACATAGTAGGTGCTTAATCAGTGTTTTCAAGCTTGACCTGAGTAGTTTTCCTAAATTGACCTTCATAATGCAGAGCAAACAGTGTTCTTAGGACAAAATGCAAGAGAGTTAGGTCAAACCTATGTGGACAATACAGTGCCACTCTGAATACTCCATTAGTTGGAAGGTATTCCTCCAGTGTCTAATTTTCTTTGTTTTCTTTTCATAAAGTTTTGCAAACTGGGAAATACAGCAAGCTGCTAGAAGTTTCAAACAACATTCTATTAGGGTGAGCAGAGGTGATGATGTCTGAACAAGATCAGTGACAGGGTCATGCTTGAAAATATCTTCTTAGTCCTTATTTGTTCTCTTAGGCATTTCTAAAAGTCACAGGAAAACAAAGGTCAGAAGCTGGGGACCCTGCTATTCATTATATTTCCAGACTGGTCTGAATCATTCCATTTTCCTTACCACTCCATTTTTTCTTTTATATGTTATCCATGCACATACTATATCTCTTACCAATTTCAGTAGAATGTAAGCTCCTTGAGGGCAATTAATTATTTTGGCTTTATATTCCAGGTCAGTGCCTTGAAAATAGTATGTGCTTAATAAAAGTTTATGTGTTATTTTAAGGTCATCAATAACAAACACTTATTAAGTATGTGTTAATACGTACGGACAATTGGAATGTGCCTAACGTGCCTACAACAGCTTGTGTTCTCCTTCCATAAGCCTCCAGAAAACAGGTTAACTCAATTAGTTAAATACCCACAGAGAGTTTAATATGTGGTTTGTCCACTAGATGATGCTATACTCAAGCCACTAGAAAAACGACTCAGAGTGTCCTCCAGTTCATTTGAGTAGGCCTTCTCTCTAGCGTACACACATACTTTAAGTACTCTCCCACTTTAAATTTCAAATACTTAGAATATTCTTCCTTTGAATACTCCAAGCTCCACATGGATCTTTGCAGGGAGGAGAGTGCTAGGCCTGAATTAAATATTGACCTAGGTTTTGATGTCTTGTAAAAAAAATAGTCCTGAAATTTCAATGTTATAAGGTGCTTCTACTGAGGAAACTCCTTGTGCCAAAGAAAATTGGAACTAGGTCTGCAACCTTTAATTTGGAAAGTGGGTGTTTTCTTTTCTTGGAACACTAAAAGACTGAGTGGATTGCCTAGGCTCACATAGGTGGTATACAGCTGAGGTGAGACTTTAACCCTTACCCTCCTTATTCCAAGACAAGCAGTTTATCCACTGTGCAATGTCGATTTTTTGACTTTGGGATATGAAGATGAAATGCTTCTATAAATTACTAGAAACTTATAGAAAAAAAAATTGTTACCCTCACCTCACACTTGGCAATTTCCTGCCACAATCTTGACTCATACTCATAAGGCGGAGTTCTATGGCCAATCTTTTTTTCTATTTTTGGGTATATGTATTGGGGGAGATGTGCTTTCTTCCCCATCAGACATATATGTGTGTGTGTGTGTGTGTGTGTGTGTGTGTGTGTGTGTGTGTGTGTGGCAAATCCTCCTAACACCATCAGATTGTGGAAGAGAGGATAAAGGAAAAGAAAGGTGTGTATGTGTGTGTATATGTGTATTTGTGTGTGTGTGTGTGTGTGTGTGTGTGTGTGTCCTGGATGCCAAATCTCAGAGAGGCTCAAGGGGAAATCCATTTTCCATTTCTTTCTGACAACCTTGTGTTCTATAATAACTGGCAATCTCTGTCATTCCAGAATTCTTCCTGTCAAGTCTAAAATAAATCAAAGCCATGGTTGTTGTCCTTTGTTCTGGAAGAGGACCAAAATGACATCACCATGATAAAGTGAAGTTTCAGTGTGTCTAACTGTGGCTGATCAGATCAATACAAGCTCAGAATGCTCTGCCACAGATAGCCCAAGTGAATATTTGGAGTGTTTACTCCAAATTTGCACATCCTATGTTTCTTTTGTGCTGTCTTAATTCTGCTTTGCTCATATAGCATAGTACCCTTTCTGATGTGGGCACGCCATGCTGAATGGTCCTGTGCCAGTGTCTCCCATCTTGCACAGTCAAATCCAAAGTTCTTGAGAGAGATCTTGAGAGTATCCTTGCACCACTTCTTCTGACCACATTGCCTGCCCCATGGGAGTTCTCCATAGAAAGGTCTTTTTGGCAAGGGTATATTGTTCATTTGAACAACATGACCAGCCCATCAGAGTTGTGCTCTCTGAAACATAGTTTGAATGCTTGGCAGTTCAGCTGGAACTGAATGAATAGCCATTAATTGAGATAACAGGGTAGCATAACTGCTGCCCTGGGGGATGTCCAGTGGATTTCCCAAACAAAGAGACTCATCAAAAAGTTTTTATAGTTTCAGGAGGAGATGGGGAGGAGACAGGTGAGATAGCAAGACCTGGTCACCAGACACCTGTGGCCCTTGACAATTTGGTCAAGGAAAACCACTTCATTCTGGCTGTTTAGCTTTCATGCCATGAATCCCAATGGAAGGGGTCAAAGACATCAAAAGCTAAGATCCAGCTCAAGATAGGTTTCTATACCAGATAAAAATCCCTGGGTGGGAGGACTTAGGGTGTGGTTCAGGGCAATCTAATGCACAATAAATCTTTAAGAGTAGGAATGCAAGGACATCACAGAAATTCCGACATTACTAGGATCATTTAAGGGAATAGCAAGTAATATTACATTTGATCTTAACAACTTCTATCTTTATATTAACAATTTTTCTTCATTGGTAACTGCTTTCCACAATCTCAGCCAGCAGCTTACATCTGCTCTCCAGGCATGGATCTCAGGTCTTGAACATGCTGCTCCTGATTACCACAAATTTGGGCCATGCTGCCAGTAAATCAAAAAGTTCAATTATCAAAGTACAGCACTACTTTACTGCATGAAGGGCAGAGTTCCCCTCCTATAATGTGTTCTTTTTCCACTGCCCATATAAAATGGAAGAGCCAGAAGTTCTTTTCCTTAGAGCAAAGGATGAAGAAATAGGCAGCCTTCAGAACTATATACCCACATACAATTTTCCCTGCTCTCTGCCATCTCACTAATCTATTTCCTCCATCAGCATTTCTGGAGACTCCTGCATTTTTCCTCTATAGTGATGAAGCACAATTATAGAAATACTTGAGATCTGTGGCCCTGGGCAAGTCTCTTAACCTCCCTCAGGCTCTGTCTGTTTCTGCCAAATGTGGATAATTACGGCACCTACTTCATAGGGCTGTTGTGAAGATCAGGTCAGATAATATATTCAAAATATTTTCTAAACCTTAAACTGCTATATAAATATTAACTATTATAAGTATTATATTTTTATCAGTACCATTATTAATATTAGTTATATCTCTAGAGGCATAATTTCAATGAGTCAAGTCAAGGAATAGAAATCTATATATGGTTCAGACTCTTATAATTCTCTTAAACTACAGGAAATTTTAAATATACATGTACACCAACATGTAGTATGCTGAGTTTCAGTAGATACAGTTGGAAAGAAGGGGAGATATATCTGAAAAAACCACACAAAGTGGCAGGAAAGACTGACAGCCAGGGCCTTGCCTGTAATAGATGCTTAACACATGTTTTAAACAAAATTGAATTAAGGGCAATTAGAATCAGAGTGATTCTAATAACCATTTCTTACTAGGATAGGAGTTACTAGACTACACCAGAAGAGAGAAAAGGAAAAAACCCAAATGTCTTCTTAGGAATACCCTCTGATCCTGCCTGGAACCTTTCAGGGCTTCATAAACTTTTACTCTGGTGACCCCTTTTCACATTTTGGCAGTGTCTGTGGGATTGTGTGGACTGAAGGCATGCACAGTGCAAAGTGTACATGTTTTGTGTTCAGAATGAAGACAACAGTAAAGTTGGTGATGCAACATGGATAAGGACTGCCAGAAATACATCAGATTCATTACCCTGTTTTTTATTTTGAATTAATTTTTGGTTGTTACATGTTCAGAAAACTTTAACTGTAGCCAAATTTTTCAAAATTCCATATGGGGTCTTAAACCCAGAGTTTAAAAAGTTTATAAACAACTTGATGTTGAGTATTTTCTTGTCTGTTACTTCAAGGGTAGTTGACCAGTAAGATACAACTGAATGAGTTCCCTAATAGTTCCTCCCATATTAAATTGTCCTGCTGTATGTGACCACTCAGATGTCTGACACTAAAGGACTACAAGTGTGGCTAAAATCCTGGAATAACCTAGGTTTCCAGGGCAGGAACATAGCTTCTGCCTTGATTATAGATGCTTTTTAAACTTCCTATGATCCTAAATACCATCACATACAAAATTAGGAACCTGTACATTCTGCTGTCTTCAGATAACAGGTAGCCTCATCTCATGAAGATTTTGACTTTCTCTGTCCCTTTTCCCCACTAGGACTGCTAGACCTGTAATCAGGAAGACTCAATTTCCAATTCTGCCTCATGGACCCTTACTCTATGTATGACCCTGGTCTCAATTTTTTTTTGTTTCATTTTTCTTCATTTTTAAAATGGAAATATTAGTAACATCTAAGTTACAGGGATTCATTTTAAATCAAATAAAATAATTTACAGAAATTGCTTTGCCAACATTTGCACTATATAAATACTGGTTATAATACTGTTCCTTATCTTTCCTTTGCTCCCTCTCATGTACTTTTCGAGGTGCCTAAACTGACTCATTCCATTATGTGAGGTGAAAATTCACCATGCCAGTGCAGCATGTGTGTGTGTGTGTGTGTGTGTGTGTGTGTGTGTGTTTTAAATATTTTGGTACAGTTTTGTTTTGTTTTGTTTCTTGCTGTAGAAATCTCTCACTCTACCAAATAGCAGCTGAAATGGACAAAGGCATTTTCTTACCATTTTATTTAAGCAATAGTAATTTCAAAAGGTCTTTCAAAAAATTACAGGAAAATTGTTAGAGGACAAAGAGGAAGAAGAGAGAATGAGGTCATGAGTGCTGTTTCCAAATATCTGAAAGGTTACGATGGAGGAAGGTAGACTTGTTCTTCATGGTACCATGGATAGGACTAGGAACAATTTTGGAGAAATTTGAGAAATTTCCTATAATTCCCAGGCCTGGCACATAGTAGATGCTTAATTAAGACTAAGTGACTGATTGGAGTAAAGCTATCAATCATCAATTGTAGGTATCAAAGTAAGCAAAGTTCCTTTTTTTGTGTGAAGTCCCTCCATCTTGTCTGCAGTCTATATCTATTTCATGACCTTATTCCCTTGGATGGCTCCATAAATGTTGCAACAGTCAAAGCTCTTACTAAGAGATATAGAAACCTCCCCAAATCATGAACTATTTTAATTATGGGCCTTTCTGATAACCTTGAGACAGCTTGGAACCACCAGGGAAGGCTCTCCCTTTTTTATGCCTGTGCAAATTGTCTTCCCAGATGGACTGCCTATGCAAACTTACACTATGGGTAACCCTTATTTGTTGAACCTCACAATACAGCCATTCTAATTTCCCTCTAGGTTTGTGTCTAAATTTCATTTTACACAGTCACCTAACAAACATTTTACTTTATGGTAACAACTAGCATTTATATACTATTTTAAGGTTTACAAAATGATTCACAAATATTATCTCGTTTGGTCCTCACAACAACCCTGTGAGTTAGAGGCTATCATTACCTTACCTCCATTTCCATATTCTCCAGCTGAAGAAACTGAAGTCTGGAGGGTTGAAGTGACTTGCCACAGAGTCACTTAGCTAGTAAGTGCCTGAAACAGGATTTGAACTCAGGTCTTGATGACTAGTCTAGCACTCTCACCCATATACTATGGAGCAGGTATTATGCTTGGTTCTGCGAAAGCAAGTACAAAGAATAAAACAATTCCTTTGATGAAGGACCTTTACATTCTACTGTGGGAGAAAACAAAAACATATATAAATATTTCAAAATTTGGATTGTTCTCCTTGGAGTAAAAGGTCATTGGTCAAGGAAAATTTTTAACGAGGGTGAATGCAGATGTTGTAAAGGTCATTTCTATTCAGACATGGGTTGAACCAGGTAAACTCAGAGATCACTTCCTGTTCTGATCTTTTGTGATTCTACCAGCGTGGTCAAGTTTTGTTATTTTGTCGTTCAGTTGTTTTTCAGTTGTGTCCAAGATTTTGTGACCCCATTTAGGGTTTTGTTGATTAGATACAGGAATGGTTTGTCATTTTCTTCTCCCACTTGTTCTACAGATGAGAAAACTGAGGCCAACAGTGTAAAGTGACTTGCTCAGGGTCACTCAGCTAGTTAGTGTCTGAGACCAGATTAACCTCAGGAAAGTGTCTTCTTGACTCCAGGTCTGCTGCTCAACCCACTGCACCACCTAGATGCCCTTGTTAGTTTTTTAGAAACACCCATATTTACAAGCCCATATTATTGGTTATTGGTCAAAGATCTCAATTGTTCAATATGGCAGTAAGCAAACCAAGTAAAGTTATACTTTGAATCCTCTCCCAGTCCTACATCTTTCACCCAGTAACCCTTTACAGAACATAGATTCAGTAGCTCAATTCTACAACTGCACCACCAGTGAAGTTAGTGAGTCTGTTCTCAAGGTGGAATGTCGCTCTCCCAAACGCGCATGCTTAGATTACCTGCCTGCTCTCCTCACTGGTTGCATACCATTTTGGGTTGTTTAGCCCTATGTGATATGTGCGACAAATGAGAGGCTACTTCTTATCTATAAGCCAAAGCTGTCTGATAAACTGCAGAGATGAATAATTTATAGGGTGGGAGCATGGTAAGTGGCATTTTACACTTCTTTCCATGTAAAATGTCACATGAATTCCAAAGGGACTAAAGAGTTTAGTAGGAGCTAAAGTTTTAAAATCACTAGTAGTGGCAAGGAAAGGAAGAGAGGCTTATGTAATTCAATAATTATGATATTACTCAAGAAAGCATCTGATCCAAATATTGCTCTCTATTGATTAAATGTGAAAGCAAATTATAGCTACTCAAATCAATGCTAAGAAATAATTATTGTACACATGGAAATAGTATCTATGCTGCAAATAGGTTTGGGTTTTCTTCCACTCAATTTCAGTCAATTTACAGTAAATGAATCCTGCAAAGTTGTATTTTTCATCATCTAATCAGACTGTGAGCCTTCTATTTGAAAAGAAACAAAATTGGTGTTGTATATATTATTATTATGCATCCCATTACATATTTAACATTAGCTCATTGAAACAGAAAATCCACGGCAAAATGAGCCTGTGATTTCAAAATCTCCCTCCTTAGCACTAAAGACTTTTGTCAAAACTAATTAGAAACTGCAGCATATCAAACCTGAAGATTAACATCTTTGTTTACCCCATTTGATAATTAATATTCAGTTAGCATTTCAAAATACAAAATAAATCAGTAAAAACTAGTTTAATAAAAATCAAAATACTGGTTGTTTATGCTCCTTTTGTGTAATTTATGATTATTTTTAAACTTTTTAACTGGTATTGTTGTTCAGTTGTTTCATGTCTAACTCTTTGTGACCCCATTTGAGGTTTTCTTGGCAAAAATACTGGAGTGGTTTCCTATTTCTTTCTCTAGATCATTTTATAAATAAGGAAACTGAGACAAACAGGGTTAAGTGACTTGCCTAGGGTTTCACATCTAGTAAGTGTGTGAGGCCAGGTTTGAACTCAGGAAGATATCTTCTTATTCCAAACCCAATGCTGTATGTATTCCACCACCTAGCTGACCTTATATAGTATTACTTATTCAGAGTTTTATTACTTGGTCCAGTGCTGGATACATATGATTGCTTGACAACCATGACTGGCAAAGAGCAGTCAGTGAACAAGCATTAAGTTCTTACTAAGGGCAGTAACTGTGCTAAGTACTGAGAGTGCAAACAGAGGGGGAAGGAAAGTAGCTTCTGCCTTCAGGGATGCTATACAGGTAATCTAAAAAGAGAGAGGACAAGCATTTATCAAGTACCAACTATGTGCTAAGTACTGTACTGAGCTCTTTGTAAATAATATTTCATTTGATAAAGGAAAAGCAGTAGGATCTTGTACAAGGAAAGGTCTCTGGCAGAAAATGAAATTTTTCTAAGTCTTGAAGGAAATAGGGAAATTAAGAGGGAGAGGTAAGGTGGAAGCCAGAAGTAGGTATAAGGAACAGCTAATAGTTAATATGTAATTGAATAAAATTATCAAATTAATTATATTCTCTGCCTAGTTGTTGTGGATATATAGATAAAGGTTTACTGCAGAAAACATGCCTTGAAAGGCCTGGATTTGGAATTAGATCTGGGTGCCCTTACTTGGACTGTTTTGACCTTGGACTATTCATATAGCATCTCTGTGTCTCAGTTTCCTAATCTGAAAACAAGATATTTGGATTTGATGACCTCTAAGATCCCTTCTGGTCTCTAAATTTGTCATCTGATGATTCCAGGAAGGTTCCAAATCAGCTGAGGAAATGCAACTGACATACATAAAGCAATCAGAGAACATTTAAGTTTTAATCTTCACATTTTGGGCTATAAATACAATAGGAGTTAATGGATAGGAGAGCTGAGTGTGAGTGACAGTAGCTGAGAAAGGTCTCAAGGAGGATTTTTAGTTGGACTTAAAAACCCAGGGAAGATTTAGAAAGACAGAAGGCAGAATGGATGACTGAAAATGAGAGGAATAATAAGAAAATGAACATGGAGGTGGAAATGACCATAGCCCACCTAGTGAAATGGGATGCAGCTAACTTACCTGGAGCAAAAATTCTTTATTAGAGAATAGTGCAAATAAGATTGGATAAGGTGGATTCTGATCTGATAAATTATAGAGGTTCATGATAGATTGAGGATTTGGTCTGGACCTAGAAATCATTAGGAAACCATTATGTGATCTTAAGAAGGAAAGTGGCATCGTTATAAGTCCAGCATGAGAAACATGGAAAAAATGCCAGGTCTATGACTTATACTAGTGCCTGTCAATGATATCTAAACCCAAAGTATTCAGTACCATATTTATAAGCATCCAGGGTAAAGACTACATTAGTGCCTACCAGTTGTTGAAAAACCTGTGCTACAGTAGGCAAAAGGCAGCCATGTCATGCAATGGAGAGATGGCCAGGGCTGAAGTCAGAAAGACTCGTCTTCCTGAGTTCATATCTAGCCTCAGACATTTGCCAGTTGTGCGACTCATGGGAAAGTCACTTAACCCTGTTTGCCTCAGATTCCTCCTATGTAAAATTAACAGAAGAAGGAAATGGCAAACTGTGTTAGTATCTTTGCCAAGAAAACCCCAACTGGGGTCACAAAAAGTTGGACATGATTGAAAATGACTGAACAACAGCAAAGAAAAGTAATAGAAAGAATATTGATAGTGTAGTTCAACTCGACTTTGATATTGCGTGATTTTGGGAAAGCCATCTAATTTCTGTATGTCTCAAGATTTTCATCTATTTAATGAAGAGTTTACAATAGATTTCCTTGAAGGTGTCTTTCAGTTCTAAATCTATGACTATCCTTGGATAAAGTAAAATATCATCCTCCTTCTTAAACTTTAATTCCTTGAAGGCAAGAAGCATATCTTTATATGCATTTAGTTCACTGCCAAATATCCATTAGGTATTGAATTTTGATGAAAAAATGAATGTTGGGGGCAATTCAACCTTGCACTTCTAAAAGGAAAAAACTAAATTTAGTTTTGCTAATAGCATGTTTGGAAAGTAGTAAAAGATTGTTGCTGTTACTTAGTTCACTGTTTTTACTGTTTCTTTCTGAATGTATTTTTTATGTAGACTGATTTAGATTGTAAGTAAATAGCAAACAGAAGGAATTTGGGGTTTGATGATATCATTCTCAGAACTTCTCACACATATGTAGCTGCTTTGCTGCTTAGCTCAGTTAGTTAGCAAAGAGTACTCATGAGGCCAGTGACATGGAAACAATCTCTCATGTTGATCAGTGAATTTAATGCTTGTCTCATAATTAAAGACTGAAATTCTAAGCCTATTTCACAACTGTGTGTCTATGCATATAAAGAGAACCAGCTGAAATAATATGGCTGGCTTAAGGTACATCCATGATCACAATTAGGATTGCAAGCTCCAGTATATGACTTACCAATGACTGGTCAGTCACACTCCCTCTGCCTAAACAAAGGATGACATAATTACACTTAATGATGATGGTTTCAGATAGTCTCACCAGTACTAATTACTGTACCAGCCTTTGACAACGACTTCAGAACAAAATTGCTCATTATCAGCTTCAAATGTACTGTGATTTCAGGTACAGGTTCAGAGAAAAGGTTTATTTTATGTCTTGATAAATTCATCCATCCCCAGGGAAATTTCTTGTTAGAATTAATAGATATGTGTGTGCATATGCAAATAAATGTGTGTTTGTGTGTCTTTATCATATAAACTGCTATTCCCTGTTGCCAGGAGAGGGAGCTTTTAGACAGTGAAACAGAGCAAAAACTAGATTATGATAAAATCACAAAAAGAATACTATTTCAGGTGAACACAAAGTATGAATAAGAAAAGTTGAAAAGAGATCATTTTTTACATCATAGCTAAAAAAAAAGCTATTCTTTTCTTTCACTAATTAATTTAACTACAGATCATTCTTGATTCTTAGAATAGACAATCCTTGACTTCACTTCAACCACTGAATTCAAACACTTTCCATTTGACCTTTACAAAGGTCCCTGACAAACAGAAGAGTAGGGAGGTCACTATCTTTCCTCTTTCCCCACTTGCCATCTGCTAGAGGTGACTAATGAGCAGTGAGGTGGAAAAAATGATGGGCATCAAGAAGGCAGAAAAGCAAGGTAGTCTGGATAATCTGTCCCTGGATAACTAAAGCTAAATTACATATCATTGACAAAGATAAGGAGGACAAATGTCTAAGTTCACATACTTTTACCACTGAGAATGATGAAAGTAATAATGGGAAAAAGTTTAAAACTAAAAGAAAAAACTTTATCTTTCCATCAATCTTGCTAAGAGTTACACATGCATACACACACACACACACACACACCAAATCATATTGGAACTCTTATTTAAAATATGTGTATACATACATGTATATGTATATATGTATATGTGCATGTGTGAATATGTCTGTATAGATATATACACACACATGCATGTGTGTGTATGTGTAGGTTAGATAGCTAAGTGGATAGAGTAGGACCTGAAGTCAGGAAGACCTGAGTTTAAATTCAGCTTCAGAAACTTACTAACCTCTATTTGCTTTGATCCATTGGAGAAATGGCAAACCACTCCAGTATCTTTGATGAGAAAACCCCATGGACAGTATGGTCCATGGAGTCATGAAGAGCTGGACATGAATAATGATTGAACAACCACAAGACAGACAGACAGATGGACGGATAGATAGATAGATAGATAGATAGTTAGATAGAGTAAGGTTAGAATTAGCGACAGATAGAGAATGGACATTAAAACCAAAACCTGGTTTAAAACATTACCTTGAACACATACTAGCTTAACCTCTCAGTGCTTTAGGCAAATCTCTAAGATGGTAAGTTTCAGAGAAGTTGACAATATATGTTGGCAGGAAAGTTTCCTAACTTGGAAATTCCTGGTACCAATAAAATCAGAGGACAAGTTTTAAATCCAATACATTTAACAAGTAATAATGGCATCTTCCTCCCAGGGTTGTTGTGAGACTCAAATGAGATATTTGTATAGCTCTTAGCACAGTTCCTACAAGAGCAGCTAGCTAGGTGGTGTAGTAGATAGAATGCCAGGTTCATCTTCCTGAGTTAAACTCTGGCTTCAGATACTGACTAGCTGTGTGACCTTGGGCAAGTCACTTAACACTGTTTGACCCAGTTTTCACTTGTAAAATGAACTGGAGAAGGAAACGGCAAGTCTCTACAGTATCTTAGCCAAGAAAACCCCAAATGGCATCATAAAGTGGAGAACACAACCAAAATGACTGAACAATAAATAGCACAGTGCCTGGCACGTAGTAAATGCTACATAAATGTAAGCTGTGATGATGATGATGATGTATCACAGTGTGTAATGAAGGAGGATCCTGAACTCAGTAAGTAGAAGAAAGGAAGCTATGAAAACAGCAACTGTTCTCGCTTGACCATTTGTCCAGTTCCAGACTATAGAATCCTAGAAACACTTAGGTGTCATACCATTTTTAAGATGCAGAAATCAAGGCCCAAATTGGGGCAAGAATTTACATAAGGATGCCCACATACTAAAAGTAAGAAAAGTTAGCACTCAAACCCAAATCTTTTGACTCCAAGGGTGGTTTTTTTCTCATATGCCAGCAGTGTCAAATTCAGATAGAAACAGAAGCCACCAGTCTATACATACATATACCCATAGAACATGTATTGACATGGTTTTTAATGTAATACTATATATTTTTACTGTGTTTTGTTCAATATTTCCCAATTACATATTCATCTCATTTGAGTCTCACTTGAGAGTGCTAGGCTACATGTCGGACACCTCTGCACTACACCATAAGCCGTTCTAACCTTCCTCTCTTCTTTCTGTCATAACCCAGCCACATTACTCATGGTCTGTTGCAGGGGAGGAGGATGTGGGGCCGTGAGGCCACATGTGGCCTTCTAGGTCCTTGGGTGTACCTTCTGATTGAGTCCAAGTATTACAGGACAAATCCTTTTATTGAAGGAATTTGTTCTGTGGAGTTTAAATTCAGTCAAAGGGCCATACTTGAGGACTTAGAAGGCCACATGTGACCTCAAAGTCTCAGGTTCCCCACTCTATTGCATTGGTAATGCAGGCTAATGTAAGAACACCCTATTAAGGGGGTTATAAGTAGGAGGATGGGGAAAAGGAGAAAAATCTTGTGTTTGATACATGGTGTCAGGAACTCATTTTCCTGTTCAAATATTATGGGTGTTGCACATTATATATATATATATATATACATACATACATACATACATATATATGTATGTATATATATATATATTGACTGAATTTGATCCTAATAATATATTTTTAGCTTTTGCTTTCATCATCTCTTTATGATGACCTATGAATATTTAGTTTTCTGTCACCAGATGAATCTATGTAAGTCTACAGCAAACAATATATACTCATAGAATTAAAAAGTGAGAAGAAACATCAGAGGTCATTTTGTTTATACTCTACCTAAAGCAGAAATCTTCTCTACAGCTCCTCCTCTAAGAATGGTCATTCAATCTTTGCTTGAAGACCTCTAGAGACAAGAAACTCACTAATGCCATCAGACAATCTATCCCAACTCTGTAGAGGGGGGAAAATGCCTGGATTCTAATCTCAGTTCGGTCCCTGATGAGTTGTGTGACCTGGCAATTCACTTGGCCCTCTAAGCTTCAATTCCCTTATCTGAAAAATTAGAAGATAGGTTTGTATGATCTCTAAGGTACCTTGTAGCTCAACAATTATATGATTCTTTTCTTTAAAAAGTCTGCTCTGTACAGCTAAAGCCTGTCAGTCAAACAGCATGAACACTGCCAAGGAAACCAAAAAGTTGTGCAGGATAGATAGCTCCTCATTAAATATATACAGGACACTGGTAAACATGGATAAGTCCAAGCAAATGTATAGCTTTAGCATTATTAATGCTGCTTTAGGCATTAATGTAAAGAGAAATCACATCTGGCAGCCTGCATCATAGGAATTTTCTGATTTTTTTTCCTCTTTTTAATGCAGCCCTTGGATTCTAAAGAAATGAAATATATATTTTTTCAAGAAGCTTTTCTTTACATATAATTCTACTTGCAATATACTTGTTTTACTAGCACCAGGATTTCTTGGGTTTTATGACAGACCTCTCTTGCTTTGTAGAAAGAGCATGCTATAATAGATAAAGTAATGAGCTGTGGACTAAACGCATGTCTTCTCTGTGGGGCTCTTCTTCACTCCCACAAAGCTACTCAAGCATAGTATGCCATTTAATTGAATGCAAAAGGAAGAAAATTGGAGCTCTGCCTTGTGAGACTCTTCCTTGAAGTACAACAGAGTTCCAAAGGAGAAGCAAAGGTTGCTCCACCTGACCCCAGGGCTGTCAGTAAACCAGGCACGCTAGTCTTACTGACTTGGGGGTCTGACACCAGAAAACAAGTCACAGTATGGCCCATCCACTTCCTTTATCACCAGCTTCCAGTGTGAACTCTGGGGGAAAAAACCATAGGCCCTCTCTTTATCATCAATACAGTAACCACCAAGTATTTATTAAATGTTCACTCTGTGTCAGGTACTGGAAAAATTCACAAAATTTCCTTTAACCAACAATCAGCTAATTAGTGGGTATTTAATAAGTGTCCATTTTGTAACAGGGACTGAGCTAGGTGCTGTAATTATAAATACAAAAAAAAAATGAAAAGTAAATCCTGTCTCTCAAGGAGATAGGATTTATAATTTTAGGCATGTAATGCTTTTTATAGTCTTTTGATATCCTTTCAAAGGCAGTACTGATATAGATAACAAGATCGATGGGTAGGTAGATAGATAGACAGATAGATAGGTAGGTAGATAGATGGATGAATTTCCTTTTCCTTGTAACTAGAAAAAAAAGGACCTTACCTTATCTTGTCAAAATGTCTCCTTTGTATCCTTGGCATAATATATATTATAGTGTTCCAAAAGTCAAAATTTATAACTACACTAAGATTTTTGGAACAGCCTTGGTAAATTATTTCATCTGAGATGCTGAATTTTTTTATTGTGACGCATGAAAAATATACAAAAAAGTTTTCTACTTGCCTGCTTGTTTTCATAAGTTCTGCAGGTGCATACCTCATTCAGATCTCCTTCGACTAGAACCCTTGCTAGTGAATAGAAGGATGGTAAAGACTGCTTAGGTGGTTGTCAGAGTCTCTGGATTGATGTAGGTGAGCTATTGAGGATGAGTTGTTGTTATGGGCAGATCTGGTGGGGGAAAGATTGAATTGTATGTTATCTTTTTTCCAAAACTCATTTGTCTCTTTGTCTTTAGGGGCTTAGAAACATAGGATTTTAAACTTTTCAAAGAAGAAAGGATTTCAATGGCCATCAAATCTAATACATAGCTGAAAATGTTCCTTTTCCCTGTGTACCAGACATGTGGTCATCCAGCCTTCGCTTGAAGATACCCTATGAGAGGGAACCTACTTTCATCCATTCCACTTTGAGATTGCTCTAATGGTTGGGAGGCTTTTCTTACATCATCTATCTCTGCTACTATTACCCTACTCTTGCCCCTATGCCTGAACATAACAAATCTGATTCTTCTTCTGGGTGACAGCTCTGAGAATTTTCAGAGATTTTCCCTAAAATTTTCTCTTCTATAGGCTTTGTCACCTAGTTCTTCCTACTTCTTCCAAACAATCCTCAAAAAGCATGACTTCAGGCAATTTATACCCTACTTACCCCACTCCAGATCATTAATGTCTATTCTAAAATGTGTTTCCCAGAAATGAACACAATACTTCCTCTAGATTTGGTTTGACAAGGGCACAGTGCAATAGCACCACCAACTCACTATTCCTGGAAGTTATGCTTCTCTTAATGCAGCCAAATACTACATTAGCTTTTTTGTCTCCCATATCATACAATCCTATTGAGTTTGCCATCCATCAAACCGCCAAGGCTCCCATCTTTGTTTTCAGAGGAATAACACTATCTAGCCAAGATCCCCTCCCCCATCATCTTATAATTGTAAAGTTGATTTTCTGAACCCAACTTTACATTTATCCCAATTGAATTTCAACTTATTAGGTTTGGTCCAATGTTCAGATCCTTTTGAATCCTGACTTGCTCATCTGATATCTTTGCCGTTCTTCTCAGGTATGTGTTATCTGAAAATATGATAAGTATGCTGTCTATATTTGTATCAAAGTCATTGATTAAAAAGAAAAAGACAAATATCGTACGGCCAGTGCAAGTGGGCAGAATGACTGAGAAAGAAACTGAGAACTAAGATTCCCCAAGGTAAAAAAATCTTTTGCAGATGTTTTGGACACTGTCTCCAGCAGCAAAGAAGCCCGCTTGTGTTCATGATACAAGGAAACATTTTGCAGAATCATATTTGCGAAATCTTTCTGTAGTTACCCCAACTGACATGAGAGGCACATGAGCTATTTTTGAATAAAATGACCAATGTGTTTTGGACATTACCTCATGGGGTCATGTCAAGAGAACATGACCTTCTTCCCTTTCTCAAGTGTCATAGTGTATGTACAGTATGTCTTTTTCCTGGTATCCTGTTTTTCAGGCAATAACTTCATATGGAAACAAAACCATCTTCCAGGTCAAACTTTGTGAGTGACTTCATGATATTAAAAGTATTAAACTAAGTTATAATCATGGAGTAAGTAAAGCTTTTTGGAAGGAGAATTAACACTCTTAAGCTGTTTGGTTGCAATTTAGCACCTCCGTGCATCAAATAGCTTTCATTTCCTTTTCCAAAAATGCTTTATTTAAACCAGGATGTAGTATATACCAGAGGAGAATCTGGCCTGAGAAGTGAATGCAGCATAATCCCATGCTCAAGTGCTCCCAATGACACCCACTCATTTCCAGAAATGTCAACTTTTTTGTTTTAACTTTTGTCTCTTTCTTTAAACCTTTCACAAACTAGTTCTAAAGATCTATATTTCACTATTTCAGATTTCATTATATTTCATTCACCTAACGTTGCCTCCAACCAAGCAGATTAATTCATAGTCAGAGCTTGAAATGAATTTGACATGCTCACCTTTTTCTTAAATTTCCGTTGCAATTTAGTTTAAATTTTCTTTGGGAGAAGAGGAGGAGCATATAGAGGGTGCATGGAATAGAAGAGTCTTTGGTTAGTCAAATCCTTGTGTCTTTTCATCTTAGTAATATAGAACAAAGCAAGAGGAAGTGTTTATCAATACCAGCTATTTCAAGGGAAATTGAATTAACCACAGTTTCATAGGTGTGGGCATTTGACTAATAACTTCACCAGAAAATGAGTTTTAAGACATTTGTGTCCGTTCTGTTAAGGGATATTGTCCTTAAAGACCCAGATCGGTCTTATGAAAATCACTTCAAGGCAATTTACAGCCCTGTTTGATCCCTAACATACCTTAAGGAAAGAGGAAATATTTTTGGTCCTTTAAAAAAAAAACAGCATGGTTTGAAAATATAATATTTGTCTTCTGTGGACAAATGGGAAGCTGAGTGTTTCTCTTTGTCAACATTTCTAAACTTATCTTCAATTCTAAGGTCAAGAGCCAACCTGGCTGACTTGTTGTTTCAAGTGCACAGCATTCCAGGTCTCATCTCCTGTCTCATTGCCTTTACAAGGACTGTTCCCCATTCGCCTCTGAAAAGATTCCTTTTCTTGGAAGTTCTAGCCTCTTTCAAAATTCAACTCCTGTACACGAGGCCTTTCCTGATTGAATAAAGGGCTAGCAATTGCACCTCCCTTAAAAAATTACTTTGCATTAGATACTTTATATTAACTCATCTCTGTTCATGTAGTTTCTTACACAATAGAATGTGAGTGCCTTGAAAGCCCAGACTTTTTCTGTTTGGGACTTTGTATGCCTGTTGCATAGCATAATATGTGGCATATAGTAGAAACTTAACAGATGCTTTGAATCAAATTTAATTACATGAAACTCATTTACTAGTTATATCACAAATCCTTTTATATGAAAGAAACTTGTCACTATCATCTCTTTATATTTCACTGAGAATACATCTTTGCTTTCTATACTGGCTCTTGACTATATTGTCCCTATAAATAGGCCATAACTTACACATGAGGTACATAGGTACCTCAGAGGATAGGGTACTGGGCTTGGATTCAGAAAGAACTGAGTTCAGATCTAGATGCAGACCCGTACTAGCTGTGTGACCATTAAACCGAGGCAGGTAATTTAACCTCTATTCACCATAATTCACTAGAGAAAGAAATGGCAAAGTTCTCTAGAATCTTGGCCAAGAAAACTCCATAGAGGGCCACAAGCAGCTGGACACAACTGAAAAACAATAACTTATAAATGGGCTCTGATCCAAAATTGAGTTGATTGTTCGAAATTTGAAACATGGTTTGATTTAGAAAACATGTTGTAATGATGGGTAAGTTTCCAGGGCAGTCCACAAAAGACAATTCAATTCACCGTTCACTTGTTTCTTTCTGGGCCTGAGACAGGCATGTTCTAGAAGATGGTTCTGTGCCATAGTCCGGTTTATAGGTATTTTTCGCCATCTTATTGTTTCCCAGAAGCATAATTAGCTGCACCTCTTTTGAATGGGTGTAGACCTTGTCTAAGGATCTTTAGTGTCCTGGAGTTTGATGCAACCTGATTAATGTCATCCATAGGCTTAAGCATTAGTATCTACTATAATTAATAACAACATATTTATTCGTTACAAATATTGTCTCATTTGATCCTTGTAACAACTCTGACAGATAGGTGCTAATTTATAAATGAAAAAAGCAAGGTAAGTAGAGGTTTAGTGGTCTAAGGCTGAATTTGAGCTTGTCTTCTTGATTTCAAGACCAGTGCCCTATCCACTGCACCAACTGACTGCTCACAATTCTTGTAAGGACAAAGAGTGGTAGAACAGGGTTATCTGAATTTATATCTTTTAAGGATGTGCAAATTTTGATGCATCTAAGAAAACATTAACAGTACAACTAAATAAGCAAGAAGTTTTTTGATTAAATAGATTTAACATGAGTGCTTGAGGTAAAACAGGCTATAATTAGAGAAGTTCAATTTAATTTAATTCAGTACTATGTACTAGGCTCAGTGTTAAGCATGGGCATATGAATAAGAAAAAAAAAGACAGTCCCAGCTCTCAGGGAGTTTATACTCTAATGGGGGAAGGAAAAACACAAAAGGAAGTTGGAAACGGGGTGGATATTACTTGGGTGTATGGGGTGGGGTGTTCAGGAAATATCAGTACATCAGATATGAGGACTGCCAAGCCCTTTTCAGAGCTGCTTTCCATCTTTGGTGTCTACCTGATTCAATCAACTCTCACCTGTGGCCCCAAGAAGCTGTAGCATGTACCGCAACTACACCCCAGCAAACTTTCAGCAGATGGGCTAAACCAGGTTGAGGTTACCAAGGGTCTCAGACCCTTCGGTGAGCTAGCAGAGTATCTACTCTAAGCATGTAAGGACTTCCCTTGGTGGAATGGACAAATGAGAACAATTTGTCCCAGTGAATATTAAGGAGGCAGAAGCAGGCCATGTGGAGTGCTTAGAGATTGGTTAGATGTGAAAGATGCCAAGGTTATTGACTGCATCCCTAGCCATCACCAGTCATCTTAATTTTTTGTCTTCCTAGGACTCTGATGACTCTGGAAGAGAAAGTGAGGCCTTCTTCTCACTTCTCTGACTTGCTTACATCCAATTGAGGCACAAGTCAAAAGACATCACTCATGCCATTTTCTATTTTTACCTGCCTCAAAGTTCTGTGGCTACAGGTAAGTGACAAAACAGCAGATATGGATACACAACCCCACACATATGTGGCCCAAGCCATAGTATTATCTTCTTACTAGACTAAAGTAGTAGTAGGTATCTGAGCAGTCTTTTTTAAGGGTCACATTGCCCACCTCCTGACATAAAGAAGGGTAAGAAAAAAATGCCCTAAAAATTGATTGGTTATGGACTACCACTTGGCCCTAGACTATCCGTTTTCAGACCAGAGGGGAGAGTCTGTGCCTCATAAATATCTCCTATTGCATGTGGATAGACCCCCTCCCAAATGGCCTATGATTTCACAAGATAAGGACCAAGACCAATGAGTTCAATGACTTTACAACTCTGATTTATTCCATTTCCCCTAGGCCCATTGAATTACATTTTCCTGGGTCCTCCTTGGCAAGTCTTCTGGACTCAGTCTAGAGAGTTTTTGAGACTCTAATTCCTTTTATTTTGTGTATGGTAGGAATTAAGATAGTGAGGCCCTACTTGGGGCACAGGACCTTCCAGATAACTGAATAGATCATTTGTTGGGTTAGAATAAGTTAGGTTAAGACCCTCTCTTTCCTTTCTCATTCAAGGCTGCCTCTATAAAGCCTGCTTACTAAAGGGGCCTGTCCCTCCATGGATCTTTTCAGCATGCTAGCCATGGGTGGTCTCAAAACCCAACGGTTGGATTGTTATAAGATGAAGCCTGGGGATCTTGATACCACCACAAGCTCCCCCTTAAGGGAAATGTAGCTTATAAAACCTAAGCATGGCAACTATTGTTATAAGATTAGGTCAGATGGTTTTGAGGCCATCACGATAGTCTCCTATTAAGGGTGGGCTGTGAATATAGAATATAATTATAGAAAAATATTGCCAGTAATTTTTTTGAAGGTTAATAAAGCCTTGTTACCCAAATGATATTTTGTCTGCCACCAGCTTGGTTTATTTTCCCTGATAACAAACCTATCCCAAAATATTTTGGCCCCAACACCTGATGTGCATATTGGCCAGTTCCAGGAGGCCATCCAAAATCAGAGTATAAGAACCCTATTCTCAGAAGGGCACTATGAAGCACACCCTCCCTTCCAGCAGGAGTACACCTTCTTACTGGAGCATGTCTTTCTGCTGAACCATCCCTTTTCTACCGAATGGACCCATGTCTCCGCAATGCAATGCTACGCTCATGAATGTGTATGCTTGAGTTGCATGTCAGTTGTATGTCTTTAACTCTCATCCCTTCCCCCTCTTTCCCACTGCTTGCAATAAAACTTTGCATTGAACTGATTACCATTGTTTTACATGTTATTCACAGCCCCTGAACTCATTAAGTGGTCTTCTTCCCAGACTTCCCTGGCTGGCCTACACACCTTTCCTTAGACTCACACTGGGTAACTGGACAAGAACTTAACCTATTGGCAGACCAATCTACACTGAGGAGTATGGCACTGTGATCCTAGGTGTAGAAAGCAAAGGTCAATAGGGAAACCCTATATTCTTCCAAGAGCAATTTCCTTACACCAGAGCATTGTCACAAAACCTATTTCATTTGATTATCATAACATTCCTGGGACATAGCTTCCATTATTCCCATTTTATACTTGAGGAAACAGATTAAGCGACTTGCCCAGAGTCACATAGTTAGTAAATGTTGGAGATTAGATTTGAATTCAGATCATCCTGACTCCAGGCCTGATGCTCTATGACATAAGTAGGCTGCAACATATTACTGGTAATAAGTGATACAGAAAAGGTAGCTTCAGAGCTCCCATGTAGGAAATGAATCATCATAGAAAGAGTCATGTAGTAAAGAGTGCAAGCAATCAGCCAGCCAGCTTACTGCTGCAATGGAACCTATAAAATGTCGGGAGACTTAGAGAAAGGCCTATTGCATGTCCAGGAGAAACTCTTTGGAGCAAAGATCAAGACAGGAATTATGCAGAATAAGAAGAAATGACTGGATCACAATATGTATGGATTGAAGGAGTATCCACATTCCTGAGATCTTGAATTTAATAAAATGGTAAAGAATCAAAGTATGATCTAAGATGGCTCAAAATTATATTAAAATGTAAATGTATGAAATGCAATGTTCTCTTTAACTTTCCCTAGAATAATTTATTAAACTATATTGAAAACTTTATCACTTCAACTGATGAAATTTATGAGCAATGAATTTAATAGTTTCTTACATAATTCTCATGCATGAAAACACAAATATGAAGTTTTCTTTCTTTCTTTTGGTTATTTTCTTCTCATTATTTATGAGTCTTGGGTAATCTTTGTGGACCTTGGTTTCTTCCATCAAAGCTAATGGTCTTTAATCTCCCTCCAAACTCTACTAATTTGGGACCCTCCCCTTAGCATGTCTTCATAGCCCAACGCACCACACAACATCCAACGTCAGTTCATCTTACCTTAAAGCATCTCACTTCAGAATGTTGGACCTAGGAAATGATATGTCTGAATGCATATTGGAATGTACTGCAAAGTAGAGACACACAATGTGCTACTGTTTTCTTTTTCACTTTTTTTCCCCCTTGATAATGTATTGTTTCTTTCCTACATTTTTTCATGTCCTGATTTTGGTCAGTTCTGAGGTTGGATCCTATAGTAAGACAAGAAACAATTGATTCAATGACATTCTGGCCTAACTTGAAAAATAAAATGCCAGCAATTTGTCAACATTCTGCCCCTGAAATTTTGAATTTTACAAGCTGAAACACTGATTGGCATCTGAACTTTAGGGGCTTTATCCAATGCAATAGAACTTCAATGTTTCAGGTTGCCCTTCAATTCAGAAGATTTTGATTTGTTTTACCCACTGACCCTGTATTCACCTCTCCTTATCCCCTAATCTCCTAGCTGGTAAAGTCAGCTTTTCCCCAGTGAGACTGTGAAAATATGTATAGTTGTTTGGGAGCATGGAGGCAAAAGTCCTTCCTTTTCTTTATTCCATTCTTTTTCTATTTTAGAAATGAATTTTTATTTCCCCATTTTTCCTCATTTTTATACGTTAGCACTTAGCACCTTTGGACCCTACATCGCCTTTCTCACAAGATAATCTTCTTTCTTCTAAGTCACTCATTTTATATTTGATGTCCTTAGTCTCTGTGTTTCAGCTATACTCACCTCCATTTGCCACTGATGGAATGCCTTTCTTTCCAAGCAAAATGTATAAAATAACAGTAAGGTGAAGTTTAAATGATTACTTATTATTTGATGACAAGAGAATTTTAAGTTAGAACTAGAAGGAAAATTAAAGTGTATCTAGTCCACTGCCCTCATTTTACAGATGAGGAACTTAAATTTCAGATAGGTACAGAGCTGACAGGGCCCTTAGAGGCTTCTGAATCCAACCATTTCATTTTATACATGAGAAAATTGAGACCCAGGGAAAGGTAAGAACCTTTTTTTTATTTTAAAGTTTTCTTTCTTCATTAAGAACTTAACAAATATGATTATTTTAGCATATAAGGAAGATTTCATATAAAACATATAAAACAGTGAATATCTGTTATACATATTTTGTTTTTAAGTCAAGATGACAGAGATTTTCAACCTTATAGACAAGGTTTGGATCCACATCCTTTGACTTAGAAGCAATATTACACATTGCCTCCTAATAAAACAGAATAGTCAAAAACACACCTAGTGAGATGAAAAGCTACATTAATAGAAATTTTTAATGCACTGTTATGGAAATGTTTGTTTTATTCCCTACATAAAAATAAAATTTTAATTAAAAGTAAGAAATTTTGTATGAAGAATGAGGGAGATTCTAGGTCCACTAGCCTTTATACTGGTCACATGACACCTAGAGTATTTTTATGGGATTCTGGCATAGCAATTTAGGAGGGACATTGGCAAGCTGGAGCATATCCAATGAAGAGTAATTGAGATGGTGTGTGGACTGGAAATCATGCCATATGGAATCAGTTGAAGGAACTAGGAATCGGTATGAAGAATAAAATGTCTGGGGATCATGCTATCTGTCTTTAGATTTTTAAAGATTATCACTTGAAAGAAGGATTAGACTAATTTTATTTGGTTCAAGAAGACGATTCAGGAACAATGTGTAGAAGCTGTTGAGGAGCTCATTTCAGCTTCTTAGAGGGGGAAAAAACTGTCTTCAATTTAGAACAGTTCCAAACTGGAATGCACTTCTTTGGGGAGGTAAGGAGTTTCTGATCATCTGAAGTATGTAAGCAGGGACAGGATAGGCACTTGTTGAGAATGTTGTACAGGGGAATTCCTACTGAGCTATGGCATTGACTAGTTCTAACTGTGAAGTTTCTTCTGCCATGTTATGATTCAGTGAAAATGGATCCTGACTTCTGAAAGGGGGCTTAATGGCTTCTGTACCATTTTGGGACATGACTGTTCTGAGGGTGACATCACTGGGTGTGACAGAATAGAGATGGATGGAAGTGGTCCTAATGAGAAAGCATTTGAACTCATTGGATCCCCGGATAGATTTGTCTTTGTCCTGAACAGTCTCCAAATTACCACCTTGATTTTATAGTTTCCTACTTCTTTGTGTGTCAAAAGACCTAGCACAGAGACTTTGACATAACAGTTACTCAATTAATATTTGTTGGTTGATATAAGGTCAGCGTTTCCCCAGGGAGACTGTGCAAATATGCATAGTTATTTGGAAGCCTGAAAGCAAAGGTCCTTCCCTTTAATTATTCTATTTTCCTCCTGCTTTAGACATGGATTTCCATTTCTCTATTCTTCCCCATAAAGTAGTGAATTTTCCTCTTTCTGTCCCTTAGCACTTCATCACCTTTCCCCAGATCACACTTCCCTTTCTCTTGAAACTCCGCCTCTTTTATGAAGACTTTTAGCATAATATAAAAAGACAAGATTATCTATACACACACACACATGATGTCCCCCCCAAAATTCTGTTCAGAGTTGCATACATTTATCTCATCTCCAGGAACTCCTTACAAACCTGAGATGAATCCCTACTGCCAACCAAAATGTCACCTATATAGACTGATTAGTATAAGTTAGGCTTGGAGTAAAAATTTTACTGAGACTCAGAAAGAGACTGACAACATAGAATTAGGAGCCTTAGCAGCCCATGAGAAAGGAGTAATTTATTTGGGTAGAGGTGAGTCAGCTAAAAATGGTTTGGAAGTTACTCAGAAGAGTTACCTGAGTCTGTGAAACCAGAAAGGTCATCTAGGATCTAGATCCTAGTAGAGTCCATCGAAATTCAACCTCCTCATGTTCTATATAAAGACACTAAGGCCCAGAAAGGCATAGTGATTTGTTCAAGAAGGAAAGAGGAATGAAAGAAAAAGGAAAGAAAGAAGGGAAGGAGGAAGGAAGAAAAGAATGAAGGAAATAAAGGAGGAAGGAAGGAAGAAAGGGAAGGAGGAAGAAAAGAAGGAAAGAAGGGAGGAAGGAAGGGTGGGAGGGAGGAAAGAAGGTGGCAGGAAAAAGGAAGGAAGGGTAAAAGAGAGGAAGGAAGGTAGGAGGGAAAGAAGGAAGAAAGGAAGGAAGGGAAGGAAGGAGAGAGGTAAAGAGAAAGAGAGGAAGGAAGTAAAGGACAGAGGGAGGAAGTCAGGAAAAGAGGAAGGATGGAAAGCAGGGAGGGATGGAGCAAGGAAAGTGTATATAGTGCTTACTATGTGTTGGCCCTGTGCTAAGATTTTCTTTACAAAGGCTTTTTTCTTCTCAATAGACAGAAAAGACCTAACTAACTTCTACAGCCAAGACAATTGTCCGAAAAGGGACTTTCTCCTTTTTTAGTTTGTTTAATAACTAGAAACAAGGGTGAAATTAGGAAATGCAACTGTAGATGACCCTAAAAGTCTATGAAAGTGAAGATGATTAATCATTGTTCTAAGCTTACTTGAGTAATGAGTCTACATACCTGTAATTTACCTAGCTGTATAAAATGGACGATTGCAGTTCTACATACATTATCCTGTATCAAGGTTAAAGGTTTTATAGGAGACACCCTTGAGCCTCTGAGTAATAGCCAGGAAAAGTTACCAGTATTACACCATAGGAGTCTGTGTATTTAGAGGTGCCCTGGGCCCATTCTGTCACTTTCCTCCTCACTTAGATAATAATTTTTTTTCTCAAAACTGTTAGAAATATATCACATCAATCAGGTTCACAAGCCAAAACTGTCTCTACTGCCAACTATAGAATGAAACAAACACATCTTTGGTCTGACATGGTCCTCCATTCATTCATTTGGTAGCACACTTGAGAAACATTATGAATGACTACAGCCTATTACCTGTGGCAAAACACTTAGCTACAGATGGACACACTGCTAATGACAGCACAGCATGAAATGTAGTTTTAAAAAGCCCTGCTCTGTTTCAAATGTATGGTGTCTGGTGTCCTTTTCTGCATTCTGATTAGCACTTTAGAATCACTGTATAATTTTTTCTCTCTGTTATGTTCTTACTTTGAAGCATGCTGCAGATTTGTATATGATCAGGGCATGCAGGATAAACCAAGCACCCAGTGAAACAGGTCCAATGATTTCAGGGAATACAAACAACTGTGTGTCTCTTAGAAGCTCATAACTACTTTAGAATATGCATGTTTGACTTTTTTTGTGATTTAACGTTTCGTTTAAATGGTTCTCATGTTGAGAGAGATCATGCTCTTCTCTTCCAACCTCTTTAAAACAAGTCAGGGAGATAAACTGGCCTGGTAATAGTGTTTTGTTTGTTTTGTTTTGTTTTGTTTTTACAACTCTGGGCCACACTTTGATTTAAACTGGAAAATGTTAGCTAAATAAAAAGTAATTATTGAGAAGGATGGCGTGCTAGGTCATTGATATGCAAAATACATTTATAGAGCCCTCCAGCTTTCTTCTACTATTGTCTTAACATAGGCAGCTTTCCCTTTGGGGAGAAGAGGTGAGAAAAAAATGGTAGTATTTTACAGTTGCAAGGGACCTTAGTGATCATCTCAGAGAACCAGAACCAGAACCTAGTTTTCTGATATGACAATGCTCTTTTTAAAAATATTGAGCCTTTATTTATACATTACAATCATTTCCTTTGCTTATATACCACAATTATTTCCCCATATCCTTTCTCCATATAGGGATGCTCTTGTGTAACAAAGAAAGCAGTTAAACAAAAGCAAGCATTGACAAAAAACAAGTAATATCTATTACCTTCTGTACTTCTAGGCATTGCTCTGCCCCCACTTCCCCCAGTCCCTTCAACTATGGGAGGAGAGATATTTTCATCATTTATTTTCTGAGGACTTAGATGTCACATTCCAGCTCATCAGAACATGATCAAGTGTTAGTGTTCTTTTCAAGTACACTAATAGTAATTGTATATAATGCTGCTTAGGGAATGTTCCACTGAACATCAGTTCATACATGTCTTCCCATGTGCTTCTGAATTTCTCATATCTATGCTTTTACTCTTGGTAAAATTGGAAGAGTAGCATACACTTCAGGAACTGTAGCCTCCTTTCTCACTGAACATCTCTCTAGCCAGCCTAGGTAGGGAACTGGTGATTCCATTTCAAAATTCTAAGCAGGCTATTTTGCAAAACTCTTTTGTGATTTGTAACAGAATAGTTGTTATTTCCCACAGCCGACCCTTTGCAGGGATTATGAAGGAGTAGGTTTTAATGCTTTTCTTAATAGTGAAATTTAATTAAACTGAATGGACTCCAGGGAAAAATAATATATGCACACACCACAAAATCAGAGACCATGATGAGGGAAGATTGGAATTCAATGTATATCATTTTTTACAACTTATGTAACAAAGCCACCTAATAATGTATTTGCTCTTTATGTATTGCGTGGATCTTGCAACAGCTGGTTATTTAATAACAAAAATCTTGGAGCTCATTCCTCAGCTAACTCTGCATGTGATAGCCTTCCAGATTCAGTAAATAGTGTGCAATACTATCAGCCTACTGCAGACTTTCCTCAATCTGTAACTATAACATAATCATTTGGGGGAAATCTCTGAAGCTAATGTAAAAATCTAGACAAGCAATGGCCCAGACCGGAAATTGGAGGCTAGGAAAAAAATAATTTGTCATAGTCCATTAGTAACTCCATATAGAGAAATTATTTTTTGAAATGGTTTTTCTTTAACCATAATGGGGGAAATAATCAAAGACTGTTTGTTTTCCAAGAATAATGGAATCTTTTAGGGTTGTAGGCTAAGAGAGAAACATTACACTTTTCTTATTCATATGTATTATATGATGTGGTAGATGCGGGTGTTCTAAAAGGTGAAGGCTATGAATGATTAAGACATCAATATTGTTACTTCTGTGTTCAAACCCAAAGAAGGACAAATAGTCCATTGAATCCATCACTAGGCCCTCCTAACAGGAGAGTCAGTAACACTTTCAGCAGGGTTATCATCATCAAGAATTGAAAACAACGATATATATTCATGAATGCATTATAGGCATCACTACCATTATGGTTTTATTTCTAGAGAACAAGATGCTGCTACTAAAGACAAGAAATAGAGGGAAGGGTGCATTTAAGGGAAATAATGTGGCTGTGAACTGATGTGTTCATACAGACACTTTCCTTGGTTATTGTTACTTCAGATTTTATCCACATTTACTGCCTTACCCTCCGGTTTGTAATTTTAATTCCTCTCATTGATCCTGGGTCCCTCTTCCCAAAATCATATTTCTCAAGAAATACCTTCCAGTTTCAGAATTGTGTGCATTCATTTTATGTAGCATTTTAGTTTAGATTCATTCTGGCCCATAGCTTCTATCTAAACAGCTTGGTGACTCCAAAACAACAGTCTTTTACAAACATCCAGTATTAGAAAACCTCCTAGAAAAAGATAAATATGTATATCAAATTTGGAAAAGTCTTGAGCATTTTTTTGCTTGAAGTTGTCTTTCTTTCAGGTACCCAGAAAGTCTTTTCTCAAATCTGGAAAGGTGGTTTGTAAAAACAATCAACTTTGTTCTTCCCAGTCCCTAAGTGATTCTACTGAGAGCAAGTTGGATACTTATGAGAGGCACATTCAGAACCTTTTTCAGACCATTAAGAGTATTACTTGGTTCACTATAAGAATAATGCAGTTCACACATTACTGACTAGCCCCAGGGGTTAATTTAAGCATTGGGAAGACGCTGGGTAATGGGGATTGTAGTACCCTGAAGTCTCTTGCTCTCTCAGCTAGGGAAAGATTGCCATTTTACAGCTTAGCCTTTATTGCTGAGCCAGGGTGGACAGGACAGGTGTTTAGTGAGGAGATGAATGTCCTTGCTCTTTGCCTCAGGAAGAGAACCTATTTCTAGGAACAAGGGGCTGCTTGTTTCCAAGGTACCTCTTTGGGGATTATCCAGGCAGATGAACCATTAGAATTCTTCTACACACAAACATATTGACATCCGCAAGTCACCAGAAGGCTAATTATTAGTATTGGAATGTTCTGGATTTAGACAGATTTTTGAGCAGTTACCTAGGACAGATCTAAGCTAGGACTGTCAATAACTTATTTCTGAGCCCCTGAAGCAACTTGTTTGACTTTTCTCTCTATACAATTCAAGGAAGACATCCATTAACACTGAATATATATGTGTGTGTGTGTGTGTGTCACACACACACACACACACACACACACACACACACCCCAGGAATAAGAACCAAATATCTGTAACTTTAAATGGGGAAACCTCTGAGTAAAATGTACAAAGTATTCCCACCTTCTGTTCTTCTACCTGTGTATCATCACCAGAAATGGTTAGGGACAAGGAAAGAAGAAATCAAAGGGGAATGTGTATGGTTATGGTATTAAATATGCCAGAGGGATTCAATTATCAATTGTATATGGAGATCTTTTTTTACCTTACTGAAAACTTCTAACTAGGGATGTAAATGAAGATTTCGTTGAGGGAGGCAGTTAAGTTTTATAAATGCACATTGTACAATTTAATTGACAAATATTAAGTACCTACCCATATCAGATATCTATACTATGTACAAAGTGCTATGTATAATACAGAGCACTAGTTTTAGACAGTGCTATAATATTTCATTGATCAACAAACACCTCATTTTTCTTCAGCAAGGAGGAAATCATTCTCCCTATCTGCAAAGGGAGAATGATAACATACACTTTCCTTTATCTCTGTTTCTACTCCCCTACCTCTAGTCAGAACTTTAATATCTTGGAGAAAGGGGCTATGATGGATACTCTGGCTGGCCTGAGGAAGCACTTTTTGTTTTGAACATGCAGGAACCCCTTTGATTTAAATTAAGTTTATTTGCTTCCTTCTTAATGAAGTCTTTGAAAATACGATCTAGTATGAGGGCTGAAATTCATGTAACAGTGCATCAATGAGGCTGTTTGTATATAGCAGAAAAAATTGCTGAACTGACATTATATGTCAATAGTCAATAAACATTTGATAAAGGACCTACTATATGCCAGGTAAAGCAAAAGAGAAACAGTCCCTACCCTGAAGGAACTGAAATTCTTTTTTTAAAGTAATTTTATGTGTTTTCAGTGTTCTACAATCACTATCATGTAATTTAGACTATTTTTTCTCCTTCCTCCTTCCTCCCTCCCTGAGATGGCATACAAGTTTATATAGGTTCTATACATACATTGTTATTAAATACATTTTCATTATAGTCATTGTTGTGCAGAAGAATTAAAATGAATGGGAGAAATCACATAACAAACCAAAATGTAATACAAAAGAAAATGTTCTGCTACATTCTACTATTGAATTCCAAAGTTCTTTCACTGGGTATGGAAGGCATTTTGCTTTAAAAGACCATTGGGAATTTTTTAAATCCTTGCATTGCAATGAAGTTCCAAATCCACCAGAAACACCTCTCACACACTGTGGTCATTGCTGTGTACAAAATTCTCCTCATTTTGCTCCTTTCACTCAGCATCAGATCATATAAGTCTTTCCAGGACTCTCTAAAATCTTCCTGTTCATCATTTCTTATAGCATAATAGTATTCCATTACATTCATATACCATAATTTATTCAGGCATTCCCCAATTGATGGGCATCACCTTGATTTCCAGTTTTTGGCCACTAAAAGAGGTCTTATATAAATATTTTTGTACATATTGGACCCTTTCCCATTTTTATGATCTCTTGGGGTTACAGTCCTAGAAGCAGTATTGCTGGGTCAAAGGGTGTGCACATTTTTGTAGCTCTTTGGGCATAGTTCCAAATTGCTTTCCAGAATGGTTGGATCAGATCACAGCTCCACCAACAATGAATTAGTGTTCCAACTCTGCCAAATCTAGGAACTGAAATTCTAATAGTTAAGACAAAAGAAATGGTTAAGAAAAAAGCTGAAAAAGGAAGGTACTAGTGGTGAGTGGGGGAAGTATCCCAAATGAGTGAGATTGTTGAGAAGTTCAAAAGCAGTATAGTTGTCTGGAAATGGGGAGAAAAACTGTGTTAAGCCTCTTCTTTAAGCAGAGGCCTAGAAGCCCACAACCTTGACCGCTAGTTATAAGGTTCAATCAGACGGGTGGAGGGTACTGATGAGATATAAATATCAGGTAGATTCAATCTTGCAGGATAATGAGATTTCCTAATAAGAAGGAAAAGTATGCATGAGAGATCCAGAAAAATACAAAGGCAGTGTAGGCTAATGGGCTATGGGGAGGTAAGGGAAGGATTATGAATCTTGCTCCCTCTCTTCTGACTCCCAATTTTGGAATGTGAACATCAGTAGTCTATTCCAGTTGCTCTCTTTAATCTCCAACTAGGCTCGACCTACTCTATCTCCTACTGTGTGTTATGTACCCAGTAGTCACTGTCTTTGACTTCTCCCAGAATAGTCAAGCCCCTGTGAGTACATGGTGGAGAATTATGGGGAAAAACTTCCATGACCACAACTAGATTATTCACCACTAGACTGTTCCAAGGACACTAAAATTTTATCTTATGTTTTGACTCAAGGGAAAAGGACTCAATTTATGTTTTCTTTTTTCATTTCTCTAGTTTTTTTTATGTTTATTGAATATTGAGGTAAATTAATAATATTATCTTTCACATTATCTCAGATCCTTCAATTAGATTTCAGCAATTCAGTCTGAGATGGTCTATGCTCTCTGTCACTTTATTTCTCTATATCTTGTTTATTGATTTTTCCCTCTCTCTTTTGAAACTTCAAAAATAGTGAATCAACAAAACAGCAGAAGTTATGATTAATTATTTAACATAAGGATGGTGAACTTGCAGCCTCAAGGCCACATGTGGCCCTTTAGGTCCTCAGGTGTTGCCCTTTGACTGAATTCAGATTTCACAGATGATACATGTTTTGTAGTCTTCAACTCTCAAATTATAGAAATGCTGGCAAGAAGGAATATTTTTTCCTTTGTTTTATTTTGCTATCAATGCCCTGACTAGACAGGAAGTAACAGAAGGGAAATAAGGAAGATTTGCTCTCTTTGTTGACTGGATCAGTGACACAGGCATTTCTCTGCCCTATCTGATCTTCTTCCTGACCCCTGTTTGGCTTGTATTCTTTTTCTCTGTCTCTCCCTCTCTGGTTTGTTTCTATCTTTCTCTCTGTGTGTCTGTCTCTGTGTCTATCTGTCTGTCTCTCTCACTCTCATGTGTTTCTTTCGGTTTGTCTCTCTCTGTTTCTCTATATTTGTGTCTCCTCTATAAACCTAGCATGATAGTTGTGACAGAGAACTGACCTTAGAGTCAGGAAGACTTGATTCAGGTCTCATCTTGGGAACTGAATTGTTCCCAAGTGTCCCTAGACAATTCACTTAATGTTTTAGTGCTCCAGGCACTAGTCAAGGCTCTGATTTGTTTTGAGTGAAATCACAAGTGTGGTTTTAAAAATATAAACTATACATAATATATTTATGGGGTATATGTATATGTGTGTGTATATGTATATATATATATATATATAAGCAAATATTACCTCCCCAAGTCCATGTTTGCTAGTTTTAGTTAAAAACTTCTGGCACTTGAGAAAAGGGGTGTACATCTTATTAAGATCCAGTCCAGCAAGGGGTGTGCTGGCACCAGCTTTGGCAAGTTTATACAGAATGGATTGTTAAATTTTCAGTGTGAGCCTTTTTTTTTTTGTTGCCTGTCCAAATTTAAGAAAGTTTGAATGTAAAAAATAGGATGGAGAAAGTGTTTATAAGGCAAATGAAACTTTCACTATTTCATGCACTTTTTCCTGACAGTTGTTAAAAACTACCCTTGGGTCCACTCCCAACATTCTACTAGTCAAATTTTCAAAACCCTGGAAGTTATTGGCTAGGAAAGGGAGTTAAAATTATATTTGTGATCCCTTACCCCAGAAATTTCCATAATATTGAGAGATACTAGGATCAGTAAAGCTCAGTCCCTATCCTCACGAAACTCACAATCTAGTAGTGGCCAAGGATGTATATGAAGCAAAAAGCACAGAATTCTATCTGGAATTTCAGTTCTTTATATTGGCTCTTTGCGAGGCAGAGGAAGAACACATCATTCTCTGTATAGGTATGAGTTTTTTCAATTTTATTTATTCATTTCAAGTTTTCAACATTCATTTCCACAAAATTTTGAGTTCCAAATTTCCTCCCCATCTCTCCCCTCCCCCCACCGCAAAATGCCTTGCATTCTGATTTCCCCTTCCACCAATTTGCCCTCTCTTCCAACACTCCTCCTTTCCCTTATCCCCATCTTCTCTCTTGCCCTATAGGGCAAGATACATTTTTATACCCCATTACATGTATTTCTCATTTCCTACTTGCATGTAAGAACAATATTCAACAGTTGTTCCGAAAACTTTGAGTTCCAACTTCTCCTCCTTCCTCTCTCACCACCCATTCCCAATAAGAAGGCAAGCAATTCAATATAGGCTATATATGTGAAGTTTTGCAAATGACTTCCATAATAGTCATGTTGTGTAAGACTAACTATATTTCCCTTCATCCTATCCTGCCCCCTATTTCTTCTATTCTCTCTTTTGACCTTGTTCCTCCCCAAGAGTGTTAACTTTTAATTGCTCCCTCCTCCCATTTTCCCTCCCTTCCATCATCCTCCCCCCACCCAGCTTATCCCCTTCTCCCCTAATTTCCTGTAGTGTAAGATAGGTTTTTTAAATTGTCTCTCCTAGACCTATTTTCCAGGTCAATTGTTTTTCCAGTGAGATATTTCACATTATCTTTCATTTTTTTTCGTTCCTTTGACTTTGTTTTACAATTTCTTGGTTTCTCATAAAGTCATTATCTTCAATCGGTTCCATTACAACTTTTAAAGAACTATTTTCTTCAGTGAGCTTTTGAACCTCCTTTTACATTTGGCTAATTCTGCTTTTTAAAGCATTCTCCTCACTGGCTTTTTGGACCTCTTTTGCCAATTGAATTAACCTATTTTTAAAGGTGTTATTTTCTTCAGCTTTTTTTTGGTGGTCTCCTTTAGCAAGCTGTTGACTCTCTTTTCATGATTTTCTTGCATCACTCTCATTTCTCTTCCCAATTTTTCCTCCAACTCTCTTACTTTATTTTCAAAATCTTTTTTGAGCTCTTCCATGGTCTGAGATCATTGCATATTTATTTTGGATGTTTGGGATGCAGAAACCTTGACTTTTATGTCTTCCCCTGATGGTAAGCATTGTTCTTCCTCATCCTAAAAGATGGGAGAAAATACCTGTCCCCCAATACCCCTCCCTTCCCTTATCCCCATCTTCTCTTTTGCCCTGTAGGGTAAGATAAATTTTTATACTCCATTACATGGGCATTTTACCAACCAGTTACTTGACTTTTGGGTCCTTTGTCAAGAGTAGAGTATACTCTGGGGACCTGTAAGTTCTCAGTTCCTCCAAGGTGGCACAATCAAAGGAGAGGAGTTTACTCCTCAAAGGCCTCTGGTTCCACCACTCCAGCATTCCTCCTTACCCCAGGACTGCGCTCAAGGCTGAGATTCAGATCAACTGCTCAATTCCTCCAGGTGCTTTAGGCAGAGGGCAAGGCTGCCACTCAGGGCTGAGGTTCTGATCAGCTGCTCAATTCCCACAGGGGCTTTAAGTTAAGGGCTCCAACAATGGATGCTGGCTGCTATCTGCTTTGGACACCACCAATGCAGTGCCACTTGCTGCTGCTGCAGCCTCCCCACAGCCTGGGGCCAGAGCTAGGAGAGGACCCTGCTCCCTTGTCACTGAAGTGAAAAGGCTTTCTTATTGACATTTGAAGCTGTCTTTGGTGCCTGTGGGTTGAGGGATCTGAGAACCTCTGCTGCTCCTGGGGATTCCACCCCTGAGGCCCGCTCTAGTCCTGCTCTTCTCAGTGCCACATGGCCATGGCTTTCCCGTCAGCCTTTCAGGTCCCCCTGGACTGGAAATCTCTACTCTGTTGTTCTGTGGCTTCTGCTGCTCTAGAATTTGTTGAGAGTCATTCTTTACAGGTATTTTATGAGCTATCTACGTATAAGTTAAAGGGACCCAAAAGCTGTAAGGGAATTGTGAACCCCCAGCCTCTTGGATGGCATTCACTGGTCACAACTCAGGTAAACTGAGGGGAGACTGGTAAGGCATGAACAAGATGGCTCCGGGAGGAAGGGTTCGGCCCCTGTTTTGCTCAAGGCTATTTCCCGGGCCCTGGGAGAACAAAGAAGGCCCAAAATGTTTTTCTTTCTAGGGGCTATGTGTCAGTCCTGGGCAGTCCTGGTCATAGGTATAGTATTTCCTTATTAGGGCAAACTATTTGCTGATAGGTCCACTTAGGGCTCTGGTGTCAGGAAAGAAATAAAAGCACTGCTTGTTGTTACAATAAAAGGAGTTGCCTACTATCTTGTCTCCCACCTGGGTCATTACTTACAACTCACTCCACCAAAGCCTACAGGCACTGCTGGTCAGATAAGGACCTGTGGGCCTGAGAGTTCAGGCTCAGACACCCTAACAAAAAGCAATCTTTCTGTGTATGCTGAATAATACTTATGTCACATAATTTGTCATGAAAATCTTTATTTTTAAATATCAGAAAAATTTTTTCTTTGTAATAAATAACAGAAAAAATTTATGTGAGTTTTTAAAATTTGTTTTTGTTTCTATTCAATCATTTCAGTTGTGTTTGACTCTTTATGGTCGCCATTTGTGATTTTCTTGGCAAAGATACTGGAGTGTTTGTCATTTCCTTCTCCAACTACATTCGAGGAAACTGAGGCAAACAGGGTTAAGTGACTTGCCCAAGGTTATACAGTTAGTAAATGTCTGAGGTCAGTAAATGTCTGAACATAGGAAGATGAGTCTTCCTGACTCCGTACCCAGCACTCTATCCACTGAACTTTGCCATAAATAACTAGCTGTCACCTTATGCATCAGATATCAGGGTGCTGAGGGTATGAGGTTATATGAATTTTGTCAGTGAGAAAGGCAGTCCAAGGAACCTGCCAAGGAAGAGGAAGCAGGGTATATAGCTAGGGGTAGATTGCAGGCCTTTGTGGAGAGTTTAGTAAGAAGATGGGAAGGGATTATAAAGGAGTAGTGTGAGGTAAGCCCCAATGTAGCTTGAGAAAAATAATTTCTATTTCAATGTTTTCCTGAGAGACATGGGTAACCTTGGTCTCGATGTCCAACCTCAACTCTCTTTAAACTCTATCAAATATAATTTTGAGAGGCAGTAGTTTCCTCTTTGAAATCCCTTCTTGCACAGTCCAATAAAAATGATTTCCTTTGCTTTTATTGAACAATATGTCATACTACAAAGTGCTAAGAAAGTGAAAAGAGGCCTTAAGTAACCAGCTGTCTAGCTTTCCACTGTCCTGCAAAATGATTTGAAATGAATTTTTATCTGTGAAGATATGCTTTCTCAGTGACAGATTGATAAAAATGATTAAATTTGGTTTCTTCATTTCTCAGAAAAATAAACAAAAAACAAACCCTACAAAAATTTTCAAGTACTATGAACTGTTCTCTCATAGAAACTTTCTCTGGGCTACTAAGTCACTACTCATTGGTAATACATTAAGTGTTCAGACAGGTATATTTGTATTCTTTAAGTGTCCTTATCAGTTGATGCTGTGGAATACTGAGTGATTTCCTTCCCCTCCTCTCCCACTATTGTGAAATGACTAATGAGTTTCCCTTTTTTATAGTCCAATATGGGGTGACTAGAGGTCACAAGCTAACCATTCAAGCTAACTATTTTGGGGATGTTTGAGCTTAATCATTCAAAATATAAGGTAGCAAATTGTTAGGTGGAGTTTTTTGTTTTAGGCGTAATTTCCTTTTCATGTATGATGCTGCATGGTGGAAAGAACAACTGGAGTAACCTGAGTTCAAATCCAAGCACTACCACTTGCTTCTTTATGAGCTTGGGTAAGTTACCTTCTCTGGAACTCAATTTCTTCTGCAGTGAAGTAGATGACCTCTAAGGTCCATTGTTGGCTTTAAATCTATGATTGATGACAGGAAAAAAAATATTTTAGTACTTAAAAAGAAAGAACTTTAGAAGTAATTTTTTTTTTTAAAGATTAGGAAACTGAGACCTGGAGTGAGGAAGCAACTGGCTTAAGGTATCCCAGACAATAAATATTAGAGCCAGGATTATAACCAATGAATTCTCACTTTCAATGCTGCACTATTTCTAGGAGTGGTATGTCACTTAGTACAAAGGAAGAGACAACTTCTTGATTGCATCTCTTTGGTATGATGACTCAGTAAATCCCTAAAAGGGGATGATTTATGACCCAGTGACAAGATCTAGTCTGTTTCTGTGTATTCATATCATGCATTTTCTATCAGGAACCTGAAGAAGCCATTATTCTTTAACTATTGCTTTCAACTTCCTAGTTGTGTGTGTGTGTGTGTGTGTGTGTGTGTATGAAGGGGTTAGTGACTTACACTTCTCTACACCATCAAGTGGAATATATTGAACAGAACCTTGTAATGAGACCACGGATTCCTTTGCAAAGTCTGCTCTGTACTAACCTTGGAGAGTCATATCACTTCTCTGATCCTCAGTGTCTTGTAGAATAAGAAATAATACTGCCTAGGTTGAAGGGATTCTGAGCAATAATTACACATTTAAAATAAAATTTAAAAGGAGTTTGAATTCTTTGGGGTTTGTAAGAGTAAATACACAGTGTGAATAACTCAGAGACCTTTTATTCCAGTGATGGGATAGCTAAGACATTTTTATTATACAGAAATAAACAGAATAGTAGAGCTGGGAGAGAGCCTAGAAATCATCTGCATTTTGCAAATGAGGAAATTAAAGCCCAGAGAGTTGGCCCCATTATTTAGCTAGTTACTTCTATAGTTTTATCACATTAATATTTGTCTATTTTTATATGTAAATGTTTGAAAGGCAGAGATCAGATGTATAAATTGTTTTGTATAGTGCACTAGACTCTGACACTTTGAAAAACAGGCATTTCTGGCATTCTCAAGAGGGATTGCAGAAGATTAATTTAATTTGCATTAATTAATACATTCTATGTTGGAACCAGAGCATTGTGGAAAAAGTACTGGAATTAAAGTCAAAGAATGTGAGTTCAAATTCCAGTTATTTCAATTAATATCCAAGGAACTGGGCCAGTAACTCCACCTGTCTGAGCTGCTACTTCTTTTTGTTGTTATTATTTATTTATTTTCATCTTATTTTTTTTAATATTTAATTTACTTATTTTTCAGTTCTCAACATTTACTTCCACAAGAATTTGAATTCAAAATTTTCTCCCTATCTCTCCCCAAACCCACCCCAGAAAAGTATGTACCCCATCCACCCTTTACTCCAGTATGCCTTCCCTTCAATTACCCATTCTTCTTCCATCCTCCTTCCCCTCTATTTTCCTGTAGGGTAAAGTATATTTCTATATATACTCCACTGCCTGTATATCTTAATTTCCAGTTGAACACTAAAACAATTTTTAACATTTGTTATTAAAGCTTTGAGTTCCATGTTCTCTCCCTCCTTCCCCACCCAACCTCATTGAGAAAACAAGCAATTCAATATAGGTCATAAATGTGTAACAGTGGAAAACATTTCCATAACAGGTATGTTATAAAAGACTAACCACATTTCCTTCTGTCCTATCCTGCTCTCAATTTATTCCATTCTCTCCCTTGACCTATCCTCCCACAATAGTGTTTGCTTCTGATTATCCCTTTCCCCAATTTGCTGTCTCTTCTATTATCTTCCCTCTCCTGTCCCCTTCCCTCTTGCCTTCCTGCAGGGTAAAATAGATTTCCATGTCCAATTGAGTGTGTGTTATTTCTCCTTAAGTCAACTCCCATGAGAGTAAGGCTCATTTATTTCCTTTCATCTCCATCCTCTTCCCCTCCATTGTAAAAGTTCTTTCTTCCCTCTTCTATGTGAGATGATTCACTATATTCTACTTCTTTGTTTCTCTTACTCATAACATTCCATTTAACTGTAAATTTTTATATTTTTAGGTATTCTCCCTTCATTTTCAGCTCACATACCTTCTATGTTTATATATGTGTTGTGTGCATGTGTGTGTATATAATGTATATAATGTGTGCATGTGTGTATATGTATGTATACATACATTTATACACTCATGTACATATACATACCTACACATATGTAAGATACACTTACATACATACCCATACACACCTACATATATATATATATATATATATATATGGTTCTCTTCCTACTCTAGGCCATTCTCTGCTCAGTGGTAAAAGTGATCTTCCTAAAGCACAGATCTGGCCATGTCTTCTCCATCCCCACACCCAGCCCCATTCAATAAACTCTAGTAGCTCTCTATTACCTCTAGGATCAATTGTACAATCTTATTTGGTATTCAAAGCTTTCTATAATTTGGTTCCCTCCACCTTACAGTCTTCTTTTATGTTACTGTCTTCCCTATCAATTTGTTTCTTCTGCTGTCTCCCCCATTATTCTATGAGATTCTAAATACTAAGGACTGTATTTTTGCCTTACTTTGTAGCCCTAGCATTTACTACAGTCTCTATAGTACTCTGGAAGGCACTTAATAAATAATTGTTGGCTAGCTGAACAAATACTCAACAAGCATGTGAAGGCATTGTGCAAGGCTTTGTGGACACCAGTACAAAAAAAAATGAGACATTACTACTTTGAATTGTTTACCCAATGTTCCCATCTTTCCACAGTTTTCCATATGGTCACTTGGACCAGAACCAGAGAGGGAATGTCTGCACAGGCTTAGGGGATGGCCCACTGTTGGATAGTCCACCTCTATTAAATTAGCATCCAAGTCCTGGTAGGCATTCAATATATTTTAATGAATTTAATTTAATCTTAAAAAAAGCAAATCAAACTTTATACTCCTCTCATCCACTTTATACAATCAGTTATCCATCTTATTTTTCTTCCAAATCATCTTATACTGCTCCACTGCGACAGTCACTTCATACCATAAGTTAAGGTTTTCAGAACCACTTCATTGACTAACATAAATGGACTCCCTGCCACCAGTCACTTCCTTCATAATCCCATCTTTACCATCACTGTCAAAATAATCTTCCTAATGTATCCTTCAGACATGTCACTCTCCTCACAAACCTTCAATGGTTTTCTGTCATGTGTATGATTAAATATGAACTCCCTAAACTTGCACTGAATGCCACCTATAAACTCACTCCATTCCTTTCTAGACTTAATTCATATACTTTTTCACATATACTCTACATCCTATGAACACTGAACTACCAAATTCAATGTACACTTATCCTACACATTCATACATATCCCTTTCTAGAATGTTTTCCTTTTTCATTTCTATTTTCCAGAATCTTTCTCTTCCTTCATGGTTCAGCCTAGATGTCATGAGAGCCCCAGCACCATTGCTCCTCCACCCATGCCTTCTATGGTTCTTTATTTTAAACTATTCTCTTACTTCATATATTTTTATAGCATACTTTGGCTAGATTTCTCCTTCACTCCCATCATATTTTACCCGAGTAATTTGCCATATTTTACCTTTCTTATTCTAACTCCTCTGTTTCTATGAGAGTAGGAATAGTGTCATTTTTAACATCTTTGGTTTAGATAAAATCACCTGATTTTTAGTTAACTCAATCCACATGATTTTGTAATTCCTTTTGGCAGAATTAGAGATATCTGATAATGAGGATGATTTAGGGTGAAAGATTCTCAGGGCATGGATTCTGGAGAAACCAATTTTTTAAGAGATTTAGAGCACAGTGCCTTGTTGAACTAGTTAACTACAGTTAAGACTGAAAAAAGTCAAAATGAGTAATGGACTGGAAGAATATAGAAGGATTGGAGAACTGGAGATTATGGTGAAGAAAATTAAGTGGTTTAGGAAGAATGAGACAGTGGGAGGTATGGAAAGAACAGAGATATTATGATCTGACCTTCATAATTGAAGACTTTGGAGGTAGAAAAGTTGGGGATGATAGTTTAACCTGAGAGGTGGTCATCCCATTGGATATTTTGTTACAAATTCTCAAAATTGGAATACATATAGGAAAATAAGTAATGAAAACCATACAATTTGATTGCACTCAATTAGACCTGAGTTGGAGGTAGAAGAGGGCACGAAACATTACATGTCTATGGCTATAGGCTAAAGCTGAGAATATTTAAGAATCACAGACTTTCATCAGTTGAATGGACCTTGGAAATAATCTAGTATAACTCATACCTAAGAAAGAATACTTGACAAATGATTATCCAGACTTTCAGTGTGGGGAAAACAATTACCTTCTGAGGCAATCTATTCTACTTTTGTATGGCTTTAATTGTTATTATTTATAGTTTTAGAAAGGGCAGAAGAAAGAGGAGGAAAGAATTTGGAACTCAAAGCTTCTTTTGAAATGTTAGAAATTATTTTAATATGAAATTGAGGGAAAAATATATTTAAAAAGTTTTTCCTTAGAACAAGCTTAACTTTGTTCCTTTTCAACTTCCATTCATTGTTACTTGTTCTTCATTTGAGTTCAAGCAAGCTAGCCTAATTTCTCTTCTACTTGAGTCTTTTAATTCCACCCCTAACCCATCCCATCCAATGTCATTTTGTTCCATTAAATTCAATAAACATTTGTTAAGCACTTACTGGATTTGGGACACTAGGCTAGGCTCATAAATGTCCTTGCCTCATCCAGTTCTGGAAGACAAAATGGCGGAGTGATCAGTAATTGCTATCTGCCTCCCCTTGTTGACATTGAGGAGTCCAGAGAATATCTCTCTGGGAAAAACCCAGGAACAGTGGGAGGAACTGAGGGGGTAAACATTCTCATAGCCCATGAGACTAGGAATATCACTAAGGAGGCTATTCCTGTGGCTGAAGGGGACTAGTGTAGGATCAGAGCTGTCCCAGTCAGCCCCACCTCAACAAACCGGGAGAAGATCCTGAGCCCCAGGGGGGGTGAAGCCAGCAACTGCCAACACCAGGACCCCAAGCATGCATCTGTACCCCAGGGAAATCAGGAAGACACTATCACAGATCAGATCACCAACCTCTGAGCCTACCTATGGTCCAGCTCAGCAGAGGAGACCTCCTGTGGCCAGACCACCCCTTACCCACACTTAATGAGCTACATTCAGGGTAACTGTGGAGAAACCCAAAAAGACCTCACCTGGCCTCTACTCTCCAATGCCAGCCAGCTCAACACTAGGTAAGCTGCAGCATTTTAGCTTCTAGCTGAAAGAACCAGAGGCCATCACACACCAAGCCTCGAGTTTTAGTCAAAAGAACTGTGGGACAGAACCCCCTGTGTCCCAGAAGCAGAGATCTAATTTAAAAGTCAGGAAAAGGGTGATTATCATGACTAAGAAGCAAAGCAGGAAAGACCAAAGAATCTTTCTATGGGGACAAGGACCAAAACACAAATACCAAAGAGGTCAGCATTGAGACTGTACTCCCATCTGAAACTTCAGAAGGGAATATGAACTGATCTGAAGCACAAAGAGCTTTCTTGGAAGAACTCAGGAAGGATTTTAAAAATCAAATTAGGGAAATAGAAGAAAAACTGACCAATGACTTTAAAAATATGAAAAAAAAGTCACAGAAAAATTTAAAAGGACAATTGGACAAATGGAAAAAGAAGTACAAAACCTAACTGGAGGAAATAACTCCTTAAAAGGAAGAATTGGATAGATGGAAAAGGAGATGAAAAGGTTAACTGAAGAAAACAATTTGATAAAAATTAGAATCAGGCAAGTAGAAGCTAATGAATCTATGAGACATCAAGAATCAGTCAGAGAGAATCTGAAGAATGAAAAGATAGAAGAAAATGTAAAATATCTAATTAGAAAACAACTGACCTGGAAAATAGATCCAGGAGAGAAAAAAAATCTAAGGATTATTGGTCTACCAGAAAGCTGTGATGAAAAAATGAGCCGGGACCATATCATTCAAGAAATCATCAAAGAAAATTGTCCAGAAGTCATAGATCCAGAGGGCAATATAGTCATCAAAAGAATCCACAGTTCACCTCTGAAGGGACCTCAGACTAAAAACACCAAGAAATATCAGCCAAATTCCAGAACTATCAAGTGAAGGAGAAAATACTGCAGACATCCAGAAAGAAACAATTCAAATATTGTGGAGCTACAGTCAGGATCACACAGGGCCTTGCAGCTTCTACATGAAAAGACTGAAGGAATTGGAATATGATATTCCATAAGGCAAAGGAGCTGGGACTAAAACCAAGGATTAATAACCCAGCAAAGTTCACATAATATTTCACGTGAGGAGATATATATTCAATGAAATAAGGCATTTCCAGTCGTTCCTTATGTAAAGACCGGAACTCAATAGAAATTCAGTCTTCAAATTCATGTCTCAAAAGAGGCATAAAAAGGTAAACAGAAAAAAAACAAACTTGTTACTTCATATGGGCAAACTGTTTACCTCACTATAAGGGAAGATGATATTTGTTAATATTGAGAATTTTATGTTTATTATGAAATATAAAAGGGATATACATAGAGAGAGGGAGTGGGTCTAAATCAAATGATATGATGATAACAAATATGATTTAAGGGTGAGAAGGGACTATAATGGGAGATGTGAAAAGGAGGAGGCAGAAAAAAAATAAATTCCATCCCAGGAAGAGGCACAAAAATATATTACAGCAGAGTAAAAGAGGGGACAGAGAGGAGCATTGTTTGAGAGATACTCTCATCTGGTTGGTTTCAAGAAGGGTAAAAAAAACTCAGCTAAGTATAGAAATACAACTAGCTCTATAGACAGTAGGAGGGGAAGGGAGAAAGAAAAGGGAGGGGAGGCAAAAAGGGAGGGAAGAAATAGCAAAGGAAAAGGGGATTAAAAGGGACGAGGATTGAAAGAAGGGAGGGAAGATTGAGGGAGGTTATGGTAAAGAATTAAAACTCTATTGGGGAGGGGAAGGGAGAACTAAAAGCATAAAAAGGGGGACAGGGGATGGAGGGAAAGATGCAGATAGTAATCATGACTGAATGTAAATGGGATGCACTTTCCTATAAAACAGAAACAGATAGCAAAATGGATTAAAAACTATGATCCAACAATACGTTGTTTACAAGAAACACATTGGAAATGGGGGCATACAAACAGGGTAAAGGTAAAAGGTTGGAGCAGAATATTTTGGGCTTCAGCTGATATAAAAAAAGCAGGTATAGCAATCTTAATCTCAGACAAAACAAAAGCAGAAATGGATCTAATCAAAGGAGAGAAAAGGTACCATAGACAACAAAGTAATTTCATTACTGAACAAATATGCTTCAAGCGGTACAGTATCCAAATTCTTGGGTTTTTTTTTTTTGCATCCAAACTCTTAGAGGAGAAGTTAAGGGAGTTACAGGAAGATACAGACAGCAAAACTATACTAGTGGGGGACCTCAACCTCATCCTCTGAACTTTATAAATTTAACCTCGAAATAAACAAGAAAGAAGTTAAGGAGGTGAATAAAACTCGGGATAAGGTGGATATGATAGATTTCTGGAGAAAATTGAATGAGAAAAGAAAGGAATATACCTTTTTCTCATTGGTACATGGCACATATACAAAATTTGACCATATACTAGGCCATAAAAACCTCACAGTCCAGTGCAGAAAAGCAGAGATAGTCAATGAATCCTTCTCAGATCATAATGCAATAAAAATTATATGCAATCAAAGGCCATCTAAATGTAAACCAAAAGCTAATTGGAAACTAAACAATCTAATCCTGAAGAATGAGTGGGTTAAACAAGTTATAGAAAGAATCAAGAACTTCATTCAAGACAATGACAATAATGAGACAACCTACCAAATCTTATGGTATACTGCAAAAACAGTTCTTATGGGAAGTTTTATATCTTTGAATGCCTATGTGAATAAAATAGAGAAAGAGGAGATGAATAAATTGGGCATGCAGCTGAAAAAGCTTGAAAAACAACAAATAAAAAATCCCCAGGTAAATACAAAATTAGAAATACTGAAAACCAAAGGAGAAATTGAAATTAAGAAAAGTATTGAAGTAAGAAATAAAGCTGAGTTGTTTTTTTGAAAAAAACTAATAAAATTGATAAAACGTTAGTCAAAATTTGATTAAAAAAAGAAAACCAAATTACTAATATCAAAAGTGAAAAGGATGAACTATCCTCCAATGAGGAGGAAATTAAAAGAATAATTTGAAATTACCTTGCCCAATAGTGTTCCCATAAATTCAACACTTCAAATGAGATGGATGATTATTTTAAAAATATAAATTGCCCAGATTAACAGAAGAGGAAGTTGAATACTTAAATAACCCCACCTCAGAAAAGGAAATTGAACAAGCCATAATGAACTCTCTAGGATGAAATCTCTTGGGCCAGATCGATTTACAAGTGGATTCTATCTAACATTTAAAGAATAGTTAATTCCAATACTATACAGATTATTTGGGAAAATTGCTGAAGAATGAGTCCTACCGAATTATTTTTGTGATATGAATATGATTCTCATGACTAAACCAGGAAGAGTCAAAATAGAGAAAGACAATTATCAAACAATTTCTCTAATGAAAATAGATGCCAAAATTTTAAATAAGATGTTTGTAAAAAGAATACAGCAACATATCATGAGAATAATACATTATGATCAGGTAGCATTTATACCAGGAATGCAGGGCTAGATCAACATTAGAAAAACTATTAGCATTATTGATCACATCAAAAACAAAGCTAACAGAAACTACAGGATTATCTCAACAGGTGCAGAAAAAGCTTTTCAAAAATGCAACACTCATTCCTATTGAAAACACTAGAAAGTACAGGAATAAATGAAACTTTCCAGAAAAAAATAAGCAGTGCTTACCTAAAATCATCAGCTAGCATTATATGCAATAGGGACATGCTAGATGCATTTCCAGTAATATAAGGGATGAAACAAGGATGTCCATTATCACCACTGTTAATCAATATACCATTAGAAATGCTAGCTGTAGCATTAAGAGAATAAAAAGAAATTGAAGGAATTAGAATAAGCAAAGAAAAAACTAAGTTATCACTCTTTACAGATGATATGATGATATACTTAGAGAATCCCAGAGAATTAACTAAAAAACTACTTGAAATAATAAACAACCTTGGCAAAGTTGCAGGTTACAAAATAAACCCACAGAAATCATCTGCATTTCTATATATTACTAACAAAACCCAACAGCAAGAGGTAGAAAGAGAAATCCCATTTAAAACTATGATGGACACTATAAAATATCTGGGAGTCTACCTGCCAAAACAAACCTAGGGACTATATGTACACAATTACAAAACACTTTTCACAGAAATAAAACCAAATCTAAGTACATGGAAAAACAGCAGTTGCTCGTGGTTAGGCCAAGCTAATATAATAAAAATGACAATTCTACCTAAATTAATTTAGTTATTCAGTGCCATACCAATCAAACTACCAGATAATTACTTTCTAGAGCTAGAAAAAATAAGATCAAAATTCGTCTGGAGGAACTAAAAGATACAGACTATCAAGGGAACTAATGAAAAGAAATGCTGGGAAGGGGGCCCAGCTTGTAGGATAAGACCTCACTGACAAAATTTGCTGGGAAAACTGGATAACAGTGTGACAGAAATTGGGCACAGACCAATGCCTGACACCATACACAAGAATAAAGTCCAAATGGATACATGATCTAGGTATAAAGACTGATAGTATAAGCAAATTAGGGGAGCAAGGAATAGTGTATTTGTCAGATTTATGGAAAATGGAGAAATTTATGACCCAACAAGAGATAGCGAACATTATGAAGCGCAGAATGGATCATTTTGATGACATTAAATTGAAAAGTTTTTGCACAAGCAAAGGCAATGCAACCAACACTAGGAGGGAAGCAGAAAACTGGGAAAGAATTTTTGCAACTAGTGTCTGTGATAAATGCCTCATTTCTAAAATACATAGAGAAATGAGTCAAATGTACAAGAACATAAGTCATTCCCCGATTGATAAATGGTCAAAAGATATGAACAAGGAATTTTCAGAGGAAAAAATTAAAGCTCTCTATAGTCATATGAAAAAATGCTCTAAGTCACTTTTGATTAGAGATGCAAATCATAACAACTCTGAGATACCACATCACATCTATCAGATTGGCTAACATGACAAAATAGGAAAATGATAGATGTTGGAGAAGATATGGGAGAATTGGGACACAGTCAATTTTGGTGGAGTTGTGAGCTGACCCAATCATTCTGGAGAGCAATTTGGAACTATGCCCAAAGGACTATAAAAATATGCATACCCTTTGATCCAGCAATATTGCTTCCGGGACTCTATCCCAGAGAGATCATAGAAATGGGAAAGGGTCCCACATGTACAAAAAATTTTATAGCAGCTCTCTTTGTGGTGGCCCAAAACTGGAAATCAAGGTGATGCTTATCAGTTGGGGAATGGTTTAACGAGTTGTGGTTCTGAATGTAATGGAATACTATTGAGTTATGAGAAATGATGAAGAGGAAGATTTTAGAGAAGCCTGGAAAGACTTACATGCATTGATGCTGAGTGAAAGGGGCAGAATCAGAAGAATTTTATACACAGCATCAACTACAGTGTGAGAGAAATTTTTCTGGTAGACTTAGTACTTCATTGAAATGCATGAACTTAAAAAATTTACAATGGACTCTTGAGGCAAAACACCTTCCACATCCAGAGAAAGATGGAATTGGATCACAGATAGAAACAGACCATTTTATTCTGTATTGTGTTTTGTTTTGTTTTGTGGTTTCTCCCATTCATTTTAATTCTTCGATGCAACATGCATATAATAGGAATGTATGTGTAGAACCTACATAAGATCATATGCTCTCTCAGGGAAGGAGTAGGGAGGGAGGGGGAATGAGAGAGAGAGTGGAAAAAAATCTAAGATATATGGAAGTGATTGTCGAACACTGAAAACAAATAAAACAATTCAATTAAAAATATCCTTGCCTCGAACAGGTGACAGTCTTTACATGTGTGGTGTTTACATGAAGGGTTTACCTACTCTGGTCTATCCTGGCCAGCCTTAGTTCCTACTAAAGAACTATCACCACATGGTTAGACTCAAATTCTTTTAGATTGCTAAGAGTAATCCCTCAGTAAGGTAATATAATCCTCCTACTGACCACTATGGCTCTTGGAAAAGCATTGGTGTGATTTTATTTACTCAAAGCCACTCACTCTAAAGGATGACACTTCTATACAATAAGCATAACTATTCAAAATAAAGCAAAATAAATGGTAACAGCAGCAGTCATATGTTATAGCAAATGGCAAGAACAATAGGGCAAGAGAAAAGCAAATAAACATCTGTACAGCACATACAACATGCCAAGCTCTGTGCTAAGTGCTTTAAAAATATTATTTCGTTAGATCTTTACAAGTTGTTATTATTATCCCTATTTTTACAGCTGGGAAAACTGAGAAAAAGTGAGGTTGACTTGCCCAGAGTCATACATTTAGCAAATGTTTGTGGTCAAATTTGAACTCAGGTCTTCCTGACTCATGGCTTTGTGCTCTATTCAATGTACCACCTTTCTGCCTCTATAAATGTATCACAATAGAAATATAAATTTGGATTACACTCTTTTATCAATGATTTCAGCATCTATAGGAGAAAGTGACCATATATTTACAGAAACCTGGCAAAGAAGCATAAGGGGGGAAAAACGTTCATGTTGTAAATCAATAGTGTAGACTTTGATGTCATTGTCCATTCAGTAACCTATGAACAGCACCATTCTCTTCTAACTGCTCCCTGCTATACCTTACTGCTCTTCAGCTAGGCAAATCATCTTAAATTCTTCTTTAGAACTGAGGAAGCATTTACCAGCAATTTCAACTCACAAGCAACATTAAAAGATTGTGGAGAAAGTGATACTTTCTTAATTTGTCTGACAGTTTCTTTTAACTCAAAGAACTACAAAACTCATTAGGCTATCTCTTTCTGGGCAATGCAGACAATCCCAGCCAGGTAATTCCTCATCAGGTTATCTAACCCATCAATCAGCTTGTAAAAACTAGAACTCAGAGAGAAACAGATATTGAACTTTTCTTTCCTTTCTGCTTTTCCTCTCAAACCAAAGGCAGGAGGAGAGCAACTTGTGATTCTAAGAGGCTTTGCATTTCAGTGAGGCATCATTTTGATTCTTCTTAATAGACCTTGAAGTTTTCATTGTCATTTCTAAAGATAAGGACAGACTATAGAAACAGTGTCATTTCCTTCTTCCTGGACACTATGCCTTCCTTAATTCTGCCTAAGATCATATTAAATTGACTTTGTGATAATAAAACAATACTTATTCCTCTTGAGGTAGCAATCTACTAAATATCCCAGGGTATAGACCTGGAAAGGGTCTTGCCTAGCCTAGCCTAGTCCTAAGGGACAAAAGATAAGTAGCTGTGACTTTTGATTAATGTTTGAATCAAGAGTGAGCAAGAAAGCAGGTAGTCATAGTAAAAGTTTAGGTGATATGTATAACTTAATTTGTATTTTGTTGGTCTTTGGTATGCTGAAATTCCCTTGCCTGTGACAAAGCATCGTGTATTCTTTAAATAGCTGATAAAATGTGTTGGGTAGGGGTATGTACATTGTGAGGAGGGTATAGAATGGGAAGTACAGAGTGGGAGTAGGGGTAGAAGAATCCACCTTTAGAATCAAAACCTAAAGGTCTCATTGGCGGTAGTGATACAGACTTGTCCAGTTGCACTAGAAACCACTTGTGTGTCTTCTGTTTGGAGTCTATCCTGGGTCAGATGTAGTCACAATCGACATGAATACTGCTTATTCATATAGCCAGAGAGATAGGCAGTGGTAAGACCTTTTCCATGTTTATGAAATATGCCTAAAGGGGACCGAGAACAAAAGAAGGAAATAAACTTTGAGTCTGAGTATTTTTAGGCTTTCATTTATTTATTTATTTTTGAGAAACAATTATGTCTATTTGATTTTTTTTTTAATAGGCTTCGTTGCTACTGAGGAAGCAACCATACTATAAAGAGAAAACAGGAGCACATAATGAAAGCCTCACACTGTTCAAGCAGCCAAACCTGATGTAGAACATAATTAGGAAAGAAACCATGCCAATTGTAGGAGAATGTTTCACAGAACAGATGCTCCTCCTCCATTTTCTGTAGATGGCTTTGATTTTGTGAGCTGTTTGTTTTTTTCTTTTTTCTTTTTAGTTTAAATAGGATTTTTTAAAATTTGAGAGATAGTGAAATTTAAAGAAGTACCCTGCTTGACTGACACACCAAAATCCCTCCATTAACTGTTAAACCCTGAACAGATTAATGATATAGTCCCCATGTGTAAAATGCACACTGTGATGAATTAAATGTGGTCTTTAACTAGGGTATTCTTTTAGACTAAATAGAGCTCAGAGGGAAATCCCTGCCTTGCGTATCAGGCATTGAGGTAGTTAAGAATTATATTGTTTGTTTCATGTACTAATTTTCTTTTGAATATTTGAGTTGCCTGGGGGCCATTTTAGGTGTGAGACCAATTAACTGTTGCTCTAGGAGAATCAAATTGTAGACCTGATTAGCTTTGTGCTTTTTTTTTTTTTTAACAAAGTCATTTCTTTTTGGATCCATTATCCAGATTCTAGACACCAAGAAATGATGGAGAGAAGATTTTACTATCACATTTCATCTCCCATGGATTTGTTTGTGGCTTTGCTCAAATATCCATTTTCTTAATTTTAACTGGTTTTGGCATTTGCTGGTTAAGCCAGATTGTGAGTGAAAATAGCTATCAACACGTAAATATTTCTGTGCATGATAAAAAGCAGCATGTAAATTATCATGACTGCTAGGAAATGTGTTTCCAAAGAAACTTTTTGATGTTATGCGGAGAATACTATACTTTGGAATGATTTAAAGATGTAAGTTAAAAATTTTAGTTAACTTGCATTTAAAGAATTTTGCTTTATCTGCTTTACCAACAGACAGATGTAACTAACTTTGTATGAGAATATTAAATTTCCATCCAGTTGAATTTCTCTTTCCAGATTTGAAGGACAAAGATTGTGTGGTAGTAGAAAGGAAAGATGAGCTGAAGAAGGAAAAATAAAAGATGGATATGTAATTATCATAGTGACTTGGATGATTTTGGACTTGTGACAAAGTCCAGAGATTGAGTTTGGAGAGGATGTGAAAAAAAAAAAAAAGAAGAGGTAGAGATGAAGGAGAAAGATATTTTCAGTAGAGGGCCTGAAGGAAAGCAGGAGAAGGACTAAAGGAGAAGAAAGTTGGTAGGGCATGGTAGCTAAAAAACATTTGGCAAGATACTTTAAGTATCTTTAAGTAGACAAAAGAAAAAGAAATTGGATGTTGTTTTCAAGATGCAAAGTAGAAGAGGGGTGATTCTCAGGCAGAATATTATGTACTTTGTCAGTCACTATATCATTTGTATTTGCATAACTTTATTTTTGTTGTTACAAGGAAAGGTTCTATTCTAGAGGTATTGAAATTGGAAAGAGTCTAAGAAAATGAATGTGATCTATAAAAATAAAAGTATCAAAATATATAAATTTTTCAAAATTTAAATATATATAAATTTAAAATATATATTTATTTAAAATATATAAATAGGAAACTATCAAGCCATCTTTAATGAGTTCAATTTGTCTGGTGTAAAGGAACATCAACCTAGGTTAATGTGTCATTTTTGAACCATTGGTAGTGATATTTGAAAGATAATGTTGAATAGGAAAGATAGAATGGGATTGAAGGAAGTGCAAATATCTAAATATTTGACAAAGGAAAGATAATGAAGTTTCCAGACTATAAATTGAGTTGGTTCCCAGGGAAAAAAGGAAGACATTATTAAATAACAATTTCTAGTAAATTTCTAGAAATAATAATGATTTTTAAAAAATCTTATAACCTCCTATGACTTCTTTTCCCATAAAACAACCTTTTCTAAGCTTTGATATTTCTATTGAGGGTCCCTCCTTGGTATCATCCTAATTCATGGTATATATGCAATTATTTACCAAATCTTATTATTTCTAACTCCACAACATTTAACATGTATATCCTACTTCACTTACACGGCTATCATCCTTATTCATACCTCTCTTACATAGAGTATTGTAATAGCCTTCTAGTTGGTCTCTCTTCCGTAAGCATGTCCATATTCCAAACATCCTATCAATCACAGCTGCCAAAGTGATTTTCATAAAACATAGATCTGACATTGTCATTTGCTTATGGTGACTCCCTACTACTTCTAGGACAAAATACAAACTCCTTTGTTTGGCACTTAAAATTTTCCTAATTCATTCTTTTTCCTACCTTTCCAATCTTCTTACCCATTTCTACCTTCCATGTACTTGGGACTAAAGAGCAATCTTCATTTTTTCTTTCTCAAAATGAAAGGAAGTCTCCAGTGGCTCTGTACTTGGTACTGTGCTATTGAAAACAAAATCATTGATTCATATATAGGAATAATGGCATGCTCTACAATTTTGCAGATGATTTAAAAATGCAAATATAGGTTACTAACATGTTAGATGACAAAGATCATACAAGCAGAGCCTGAAAATAAATTTGACAGTCTATAAATTTGGGCTGAAACTAATACGATGGACTTTGCAATAGATGAATCTAAAATCTTAAGATTGGGTTAAAAAATCAACTTTACAAATCCAAGATAGGGGAGGAATAGCTAGATAGATAACGGTTCATCTGAATAATCAATAGTCGATAAACATTTTTTAAGCATCTACTATGGGCTAGGCATTGTGTTAGCACACATAGAAGAGACACAGTCCCGTGCACTCAAGGAGCTTACTATCTAATGGGGGACAATAAAACACAAAAAGCTAGAAATTTGGGTGGTAAAGAAGAAGGACAAGAAATATTTGATGAAGTACCTTCTCTATCATGGTAAAGAAGTCTCAAAGTATTGAAGACAGGTGAGAAATGAGGAGAAATCTGAAAACAAATATCTGGTACTTTTAGTGAACTACAAGGTCTATATGAATCAATAATATAGCTCCTTTCCTTCCGATTGTCTCTTGTGGTTTATGGAAGTCCCTAGTACACACACTATCAACTTGGTCAAAATTTTGAACTATAAATTTAAGTTTTTTCCTGGTCAGAGTATTGTTTTTCAATGTTTTGTAACAATAACTAATGTGTGTATGTGTGTGTGTGTGTATGTGTGTGTGTGTTTGCGTGTGTGATGGGGGTTGAGGGAGTGGGAGGTGGGAAGTAGAAAATGGTGAGGCAAAAGAAAAAGCAACTAAGAGAGCTAATGAGATTTCCAGGACAAAAGCAATGACAGTTCCACTGTTTACTACCTTAGAATACATGTAGAGGGGGTAATCACTTCTGGGAGGGACACTGAAAAGCTAGAGAGTATCCAAAAAGGACAAACACAGAAGTCTATGGCCTTAAGATAATGTCTTGAGGATGACTGAAGGATCTAGGGATGAGGAAGAAAAGCTTGGAGAAAAAAGGTAGACATCTTAGTCACCTTCAGATATAATCTGCTTGACGCTAAACAGCAAAAATACTGTAGGAGAAATTGGTAGAAACTTCAAAGAGGTAAATTTAGGTTTGATTTGAGGAAAAACTATGCTAAAATGGACCTATCTGAAAGTGTACTGGCTGTCCCTGGATGTTACATGTTCCCAGTCACAGGTGTTCTTCAACAAAGGCCAATTGATAAATTGTAGAAGGGTTTCCTGAGTGGACAGGCCTTGCCTGAGATACCTTTAGTGACCCCTTCTACCTCAGAAATTCTTTTAGCATTTGTTTGTGTTACACAAATCCTGTATTTCTAGACTGGTGTTTCTCATTTTACTCAAGAAATGAATTCCTGAAATGTTATATGAATTAATTTTTGGTAAATGTAATCAATTATAATGCAAGGATCCACTCTAATTTCTCTTTTAAAGGTACAACATTACAATAAATCCTCTTGTATAGAGAAATACCCCTTTTCAGAGTAAATGGTATATACTATGTAATAACAAGTTTTTAGTAATTCATTGGACCTACTATCTAGGCCGACTATTATGTCCTCTTCCTTTTTTAAATTCCTGTAATTTGTTTTCTGACTCATGTTCCCTGCAACTCCTATCCCAGCTCCACTCAGTACCAAAATTACTTTCTCAAAGTTTAGCAGTGAAGGATACTGCCTTTTCACTAAATCCAGTATCTTTTTCTTGAGTCTAATCTTTCTCCATTTTTCCAGATGATGTTTGATTCTGTTTATCAAAACAATAGTTAGTATTTGTATGGTGCTTTAAGTTTTGACCTTCACAACAACCTTGGTTGGTAGGTACTCTTTATCACTATTTTACAGTTGAGGAAATTGAGGTAGAGATTAACTGACTTGCCCAGGGTCATACAGCTAGTATTTGTTTAAGGCTAGATTTGACTCAGGTGTTCCTGATTCTAGGTCCAGCACCCTATCTATCCACTTAGTCACTGTGGTGTTTCTAATCTTTATACTTACCAGGGTTCCTCAACCTCCTGATAATTTTTGCCCTCTGTCTTTGACTCTAAAAATAGATAGAAGGACAAAAAGAGGGAAGGAGGGATGGAAGGAAGGAAGGAAAGGAAGGAAGGAAGGAAGGAAAAAGGATAAGCAGGAGTGAAAGGTAGGCAAGAAGGAAGGAAAGGAGGGAAGAAAGGAAGGAAAGGAAGGAAGGAAGGAAGGAAGGAAGGAAAGAAGGAAGGAAGGAAAAAGGATAAGCAGGAGTGAAAGGTAGGCAAGAAGGAAGGAAAGAAAGAAAAAAGAAGGTAGAAAGGAAGAAAAGAAGGAAAAGAGGAAGAAAGGAAGGAGGAGAGGAAGGAAAGAAAGAAATAGAGTTTAATTTTCTTGTTTGTATCTTTTGGATTTGGCCCATGTATCTTGAGCTTTTGGTCTTTTTCAGTCATCGCTCAATTCTGTAAGTCCACAGGATTTACTCCTGGAAGGACATTAAATATGATCTACTTATGATTGATCCCCTTTTTTCCAGATGACGTTTCTGGGGGTCATAGAAGGAGTCAGTGGAAGAACTTGGCTGTAAGGTCTTCTAACTTCCAATACTTTTTCTCCTGCACAATAACAACCTCTCAAGAAATGGGAAAATTCAAGTTGTCTTGTCGGTAATCTTCAATTAATTTTAAACTTGTTATCCCTTCCATAGAACCTTATACTTGTTCATTTTGAAGTGTAAGATTAAATTTCCTAACAGTGTTCATCTGTAATTATTTTGTGAATGAGAAGCTTTAATCACTTACCCTCCATCCAGCTCTACTGCAATCCAACTCTTGAACTGTGATAAAGGTCCTGCCTTTACTTCCCATTTATTTGCCTCTCTTAACCCAGACAAAGAGGAATGGTAAAGACAGGGAGTTAAGTGTAATTTCTTCCTCTAACATTAAGCACTTCCCAATGAAATCTAAGAGACCTTAACAAGGCACTTAGCCTTAACTAGTCTCTAGCAGTGTTTTAAGGGTCAATCAGAGGTGGTGGTAGAGGAGGGGATAGAGCATAAAGGGCATTTGGCTTCCAGTCCTCATAGTCAGAGGGCCCAAATTTAGTGAGAAAAGACGTATCATTGTAGGACTTGATATTTGTAGGATTGCTCTCCCCATACTACAATCTCACACATTACAGTGACTCTGCGCAAAAACTAGATTAAAAAAATATTTTTTACTGTCAATAGTGAATGTATTTTGAATTCTCATCAACTGGAGATTAGCTAAACAAGTTGTGGTATATGATTGTGATAGAATATTACTGTGCCGTAAGAAATGATGAATAGGCTGATTTCAGAAAAAAAAAATCGAAAGATTGTTCGCTATCTTGGGGGGACGGAAGGAAGGGAGAAAAAATTTCAAACTCAAAATTTTACAAAAATGAATGTTGAAAACTATCTTTACATGTAAAGAAAAGAAATTGTATTTAGTAAAAAAAGAAGAAACATTGAAAGACCTTCATGAAACAATGAGGAGTGAAATGAGTAGAAGCAAGAGAATGTTGTGCACAGTAACAGGAATATTGTTCAATGCACAATTGTAAATGACTAAGTTATTTTGAGTATTATAAATACACAATCAAGTACAAAGGACCTATGAAGAAGATGTTATCCACCTCCAGAGAAAGAACTGATAAATAGAAGTATGCATAATATGATTTTATATATATACATACACATATATACACATATACATATATACATATTTATATATGTGTGTGTATATGTATGTGTATATATGTGTATGTATATATGTGCATGTGTATGTATGTATTTGTATCAAATGGTGGTTTTCTCTAGTGCAGGGTAGGGAGGGAGAGAGGGAATATAGTTCAAAACTTAAAATGTAAGAAAAAATAAAGTCAAATTTTAAAATGATTCATATATTTTCAGAGTAAAAAGCTAGAAAAGCATTTTTTAAATGAATTACATTTCAACTTTTTGCGTATCTTAATTGTTTCATTAATACTAAGGATTGCAAAAGCTGTGGAGGAAGCGGGTGGGGAATGGGGATGGCTCTCTGGGATTCTCTGAATGTTACAAATATTCTATCCTCTCTATTCAGTGTACAGCAACATTCTAGGAACAGTGTATAAGTCAAGTACTGTCCTGTCCAGCTGATCCCTTTGGATACGGAATATCCAAATCTAACCTGTCACAGTGAAAAAAGAGCAATGACTGGATTCAGAGAAACTGATTTCAGTCATTGAGGTTTACTTCTTGTCTGCCATTGAAGAAGCCACTTAATCTCTCAAGGGCTTAATTTATTTACACCAGCTAGGTGGCACAATGAATAGAGCCCTGGATCTAAAGTCCAGAAGATCTGAGTTCAAATATGACTTCACACACACTAGCTCGACAAGTTATTTGACCCTGTTGGCCTCAGTTTCCTCATCTGCAAAATGAGCTGGAGAAGGAAATGCAAACCATTCCAGCGTCTTTGCCAAGAATACTCCAAATAGAGTCACAAAGAATCAGGAATGACCCAACAATAACAGCTTTCTGACTCTAGGTCTAGCACCCTACCCACTACAACCCGCTGGAGCCCACTTAACTCTAAAACATGTGTAATGCACACACAAACACACCCATACATATATATTTACACATACACACACACAGATTTCCATAAACTAGATGCTCATTAGTTGGGGAATGACTAAACTAATTGGGGTACATAAATATAATGGAATATCACTGATCAATAGGAAACTGCAGGTCTAAAGGATATAGGGAATCACTGGAAAACATGTGAAATGGGGATGAGTGAAGTAAGCAACCAAGATAACAATATATGCAATGATTGCAGTGGAAAGGACAAAAACCACATCAAAAAAAATGATTTAAGTTCCATCTAATGATAATAATCCAGGGTGGCCTCGAAGAAGATATGGGGTGGTATACCTCCCTTCCTCCACTGGAGAGCTAGGGAACCATATCCATAGAACATTGCATACACTCCCAGACTTGATGAGTTATTTCACAAAATATCCTTTTTCTTTCCTTTTCTTCTTTGTTACAAGACAAAGGTGGGGAGAGAGGAGGATATATTTGGAGGAGGATATATATTTGGAAATGAAAGTGAAGTAAAAACAAAAGATACCAATTATAAAAAATTAAGATCTTATTTTGTATAAAGACCCATATTCCAAGCTGGCCTATATTCAGACCTGCAGTATATAGAGCTACACTTTCCTCCCCCTTTCTTATATCCATTTCTCATCAGCATCCCCACTTTAGAGTGAGTCAGGGAGGAGAAAAAAGGCACAAAAAAAACTGAGTCATTTTTGCTAATGATAGCAGTTCGGGTAGAGAATTTTGAAGGAAGTAGGAGGTTGAAATAATTTACTAAAATAAAAACTTCTCAAATCTACCAATAAGGATTTAAATGCTTAGCTCCAAGGTTTCAACATTGTGGGTCACCAAAGCAATAGAATACAAAGTGTAACTCATTTCATGCTTTCTTATACTGCTTGAATCCCATTTATGTTTTTACATAAACTCTCCATAGATCTGGAGTTATTAACAAGTATATATTAGGCACCTTTTTGGCAGTCTGGTAAAACTTGTAGACCACCATATTAGAGAAATGTTTTTAAATGCATAAAATAAAACACACAGGATACAAAAAAATGGATTATATTGAAATACAAATATCAAAATATTGAAAAAAACCGAATTCCCCAAGTTAAGACCCTCCTGCCATTAAAGGCATCATACCAACTTGAAGGGAGCAGTTTCAGTCAAGCAGTGAGGATAGAAGCCAAATTGCAAGGGTTGAGAAATCAGTGTGAGGTAAAAAACTGGAGGCCACAAGTTTAGACAGCTTTCTTCCCCCTAGGAATTTGGCTGTGAATGTGAGGAGAAATATGCAATGTTAGCTTGGAAAAGATGGCAGGATCATGTGAATGTTTTTAAAAGGTTAGAGAAATGAATGCATGTTTATGAGCAGTAGGGAAGGAGCCAGTAAATAAAGAGACAGATTGAAAAGTTTAGAGAGCAGGGTTTGTTGAAAAGGCATGGTCTCTGTCTCCTCATCCTAAGGCTGGATGTGAACATACTGCATACAACCAAGCCTGGTTCTCCTGTGTTTTCAAAACCAAACCAAAGGAAAACAAACTTTCCCTTGATTTTACTATCCTGCCCTGAAGCTATTATCCTACATCTCTATTACCCTTTCCAGAATCTTAGATAAAGCCACGATTCATCGTCTCCATTTCCTTTTTACTAATTTCTTAACCCCCTTAGTTTTAAACTTTGCCATTCTCCTGAAATCTCTTTCCAAGAGAAGGAATCTTCTCTTCATTACTAAATCCAGTGTTCTTTCCTCAGTCCTCATTCTTCTGCATCCTCTCTATAGTTTTAACAATGTTGACTATTCCTTTCTCCTAAATACTTTCTTCCCCTTTTATTTTTTTGGTTAGTTTTTTCCAACTGAGACTCTCATCTCACACAGTCTGGAAGGGCTGTTTACAGAGTCACTATGGATCAGCGTAGTAGGTCTGACCTGCTCCATCTCCACTCTGGGCCAGTTCACCCTTTTAAACATCTTGACAGCCTGTCACTCCTGGGGATTCACCAGATGGGTTCCTGACTTGGTTCCACCAATCTGCTCAGAACTCCTGAATTAAAGAAATCCACCACCCTCTGAATTCCCAGTAGCAGAATTTAAAGGCATACTTTAGCTTAACCATCCCTACATTTTTGTGACATTGCTTCCTACTGATACTCCCTCTTCCTGTCTGAATGAATTGTTGGTCTTTTCCTTAATCCTGCCTCTCTCCTCTTTAAACTCTTTCTTTCTTCGTGATTCACCAACTCCCATGGATTCAATTATCATGTCTATGTATCTGACTCCCCAAACTATATATCCAGGTCTCATTTTCTTCCTCCCTAAGCTCCAGTTCCAAATCGCCAACTGCTTGCTGTATATCCCCATCTAACTCATATGCCTCTCACATTCAATATCCAAAATGGAACTCATTATTTTTCCCCTTAAATATGTTACATCTTTTATCTTGCCTATTTCTGTCATAGTTGCCACCATCCTCCCAACTCCTCAGGTTTCAACCTTGGAGGCATCCCTGACTCTTCACTCTCTTCAGCTCCCCTCTCCACCCCCATCAATTTCTAAGTCATGTAAATTCCACCTCCATACTACCTTAGAATCACGGTATTCTTGCCTGAGAGGTGGAAGTTTCTCAGATCTGTGCTGTTCTTTCTGTTCATACAGACATCACTCTAGCTTAAGTCTTTATCACCTCCTGCCTGGGTTATTGCCAAATACTCTTAATTGGTCTCCGTGCTTCCAATCTCTCAAGTCACTCTTCTGTTTATGAAACTCTAGGGGCTCTTTGCTGCCTCAAGGATAAAATATAAATTTCTTAGCTTGTTATTTAAGGTTCTTCAAAATCTGTCTCAGAAATATCTTTCAAGAGACTTTTCTTTCTATTACTTCTCATATAGTCTATCTTCCAAGCATGCTGACCTATTTGCTTCACACATACATGACATTCCATCTCCAACCTCTTCGCCTTTGCATAGACTGTCCCCCATGTTTTAGTCATCTCCAGGGTTTTGTGTTCCAAGATTTCTTTAAACTTTAGGTCAGTTGTCCAGTCATACAAGAGGCCATTCCTATTCTCCCTTCCTGAGTTGTTTGTAACTCTCTCCCTACAAATTACTCTGCATTTCCTAGTCTATGTAGTTTGCTATATTATATATATAGTTTGCTCTAGAAGAAGGTAAACTCCTGAAATATCCCTCTGAAAGTCTTAGCCACAGTCTTTCATGGGTGAGTTCCTTCTAGAGCCTTCATTTGATTAAGAGACCCAGACCGGCCTGTTTTCATTTCCCTCCCCTTTCCCCAGCCCTGTTTCTGAAATTTTCTGGGCTTCAGAACCATATCTCATCCTGAAAATTCCTTCAGAGCCTGGGGTCTCTTCACCCTGTATCATGCTAATACCCTGCTCACTCTAGAACATCCTATTAAGGTTCTAATCATACTACAGTCTGGAATACCCTACCATGCTTACAGCCTGCTCACCCTGGAATATTCCCCTGCAAAACCTGCCTCTAACCCTGTCTACCATTAATGGATTTCTCCTGTTGTCTACATTTTGTGAAGTAGCCCAAACAGGTCTACAGCTATTTTCCTCCTGGCCCTATTCTACAGCACCTTAATTCCCTTCACTCTCACCCCCTTTCAGGTCCTTTTTGTGTATGGTCTTCCTTCCTTAGATTGTAAATTCCCTTAAGGGCTGAATTTATCTTACTTTTTTGCCTGTATTTCTCTCACTAGGTTTTAGCACAATTCCTGACACATAGTAAGCACTTAAATATTTATTCCCCTTCCTTCTCTCATTCTTTTAGGTCAGAGACTTGTTCTTGTCTTGTATAGGGCCTTACCAAAAATAATCTGCAATAAATGTTTGTTGAATGAAATGAAACTGGATTTTAATGTCATGTTTTATTCCTTTTTCTTTTAATTAGAGATGTTTGAAATCTGAAATAAAATCCTTTCCTATTGTTAAAACAAACTTGGGAAACAAAATTTACTTGAATTTCACTCTGGGTATTGGTTTGTATCCCTCTCTTTAGAATTTATGTGGTTTTCTTCCTCTGCACTTCAAGTCTGACCTATCTTAACCACCAAAAGAAGGACAACAAAAAAAAATCTGTTAAAATTCATCTTTTTCATCTTGGTAGTTCGCCAAGAGCTTGTCACAATAATTCTGTTTACTGGGCATCTTGAAAAAAGCCAACATAGAAGAAAGCCTAGTTACTTCTGCCTTTTGTTGGGCCACTATGGCCCATCTGTCACTGTGCTGTGATATTATGCCTATGCTTATTAAGGAAGATTATGGAAATACCTGCCTTTTCCAAAACTGATGCACATCAGTAAGAGATTTCCATTTTAAATTACTCCAGATGAATAAAAACCACTAGTAAATGTTAGGCACTACCTGCTACCATTCATGCAAAAGATATAGTAGTAATCTCTTTATGGTATTATATTGCAATCTAAACAAGACACTTCTATATGCTGCAGCACAAAATTAACCTCTACCTGAAAAAGCATTCATACTATGCTTATGTGACATCTGCTTTGAAATCTAAATTACCCATTGGCAAAGATCATTCAGGTAGGAAAAGTGAAATAGTTTGTGGGAAAATGGAAATGAACTGGATTGGATGACTGGAGGAGAATGATGATAAATCAGTGACTTTTGTCAAAATGTCTGCTACCACATCATGCACATGTCACATGACTCAAGTTCCAAATATTAAGCCGATAATTTTACCTTAGATGTAGTAGACTATTATAAAGAGCATAAAGTCTTTACATAATGAATCTATGCAAGGCTTCGGTAGGACAAGTTTTGGGCATATCCTGGTTTTCTACTTTATAGGGTCAGGCCAAATTTGTTGAAAGAGTATCAGAAATGATCTGACATCCGTTTCTTAGGGGATTAGTATATTAGGTTGGAAAGCCTAAGAAGAAAAATGATGGAAGTGGTGAATGGGAAACAATAGAAGCTGTGGGTAGGTGCCAGAGCTATGACTGTAGATGCAACCAGTGTTAGGGATTACTCAGGATCTAGAGAAGTTCCAGTTCCTTTCATAACTAATATAAAGAAGTAGTTTCTAATTGAAGGATTCTGACAGATAGTATTTCAGTAAGGAATAGGATCTACTTCAGCATTTTCTGCCCAAGTCTTTATGTTCTAGACCCCACAGTACATGGTAATGGACTGTATTTTAGCTGATATTTTTATAAAACATAAAATGTTTTTTCCTTTATTTTTTTAAGGATATGTCAAACTTTGAATGAAATTCAAATGATGTGTTGGTTCTACATTTGTGTAATGATGTGTTCATTTCAATAAGAAAATTAAGATGAGTTGGACAAGGCCTTTTAACTTAATTGCTAGAATATATTCTCAGTGGGAATTTCAGTGTGTTAACGAAAGGAATGATTTTAAATGCGCTTCTCTGATGAGAACTGGAATGTGGGCTGTTCTTTAAGACCAGCTGGCAAAAGAAAAAACTATGGTGTATTGATGAACATGCCCATTCTTCTATAACTCTTTATCTGGTCCTTGTGCTAACAAATGGAAGTTTTATTTAAGTCCCAGTTCTGCCTACAACTGAAGAGCCTATAGCTATGAAATATTGTTGTTTTATTTAGAATTACCTTTTACGTATTGTCTTTAATGATAGGAGAAGATATCTATCTATCTACCAACATTATATTGATCTAGATATATCTTCTTTGGTTGTTTTCAGAAAAGTTAGAAGCAAAGATTATTTTATTCCTTGTATATTCCTAGGGAACTCTGGATCCTAGAGAATAAAATGTCATCAAATTTAAATAAATAATTTTAAACATATTAAAATACTTTAAACATAAAAGAAAATGACAATATAGGGATAAGCTTAAATGCATGAAATAGGCTTAAAAGTCAGTTAAAAACATAAATTCAAGATGAAAAAACTTAAATGAACCAGTATATATAAAAAACTCCCAAAAGTCCCTTCTATTCTTCTGGGTGATGGAACCAGAAAGTTACTAAAATAATAAAAAGATTGTGGAGTATTTTTGTTTTGGTTTTTGGTGTGTGTGTGTGTGTGTGTGTGTGTGTGTGTGTGTGTGTGTGCGTGCGTGCGTGTGTGTGACCTTGGGTATACCCAATTTAGTCCCAATTACCACCTTTAGATTTCTTCATTATTCTACAGTGCTATCCATACAAATCCATACTTGAATGGAGAGGTACTTTATAAAAAAAATCCTCCTGATTGCTCTCAATGAAGGTAGAAGGCTGCTGCAAAGGGAAAGATATTAACAATATCTTTAATGCTGTGAAAGCATATTAAAAAACTTCATTTTAGTTGAACCAAAAATATTAAGAAATAATATCTTTTTCAGCCTAAAATCCTTTCAAGACTTTTTTTTTTTCAGAAAATGTGTAAGAGGTCAAAAATAAAGGCTAATGTAGAAGAAGAAATACCATTTGTCTAATTAAGATCTTTGCCTTCTCAGTCCTCTAAAGTAACTGGTGCTGTGAGCCATCTTTCTCCAGTCAGAAAAGTTTAAAACATTGACCAAGGGGAGGAAGTCCTTTTACTCCTTGAGTGGAATGGTCAAAGAAAGAGTCAGATAGTTCTATTTGAAGATAAAAGGAACAATGTTCTGGAATATTTACCCCAAGCTGCATTTTAATATAGTGACCTTTTTCCTTGGTCAAGATTCCTATAAATCTTAACTAAAATTGTCTTGGGTTAGAGAGATGCCTAGAGGCAAACGTTGGGGGTGTTGGGGGGAGATTGTCAGTTTGGACATTTTTTGTCTAAGCAAGAAGTGCTTGGATTTGGAATAATGTTAATTTAATAAGAAAAATATTACTGGCAGACGTGCTTACAATGTAGAAGATAGCATTTTATGATATCTTTTTCTTTGACAAAGCAAGCCACAGTTCTTATATTTTTAGTCCTTAGACATCCCTTACACTGTAAAAGCCCTCCATTCTTTCAACCCCCTAAACATGGTAAGATTTCAGGCTGTTAAGACACTGTGTGGGACCATCAGTCAGTGAAGGAAAGATGCTAAGGATCAAGGTGTTCAAGAGCCATGCTATGATAAGAGGGTTCAGTTTAAAGGGCAGTTCTGAAGATACTGGCAAGAGAGGATATTGTCAAGAGGACTGATGAGGTGTCATTATAATGAAAGAACTACTGAAAACTCCACTACTCTACTATGTGTCAGCACAGATAGAATAAGTATGCTTCTGTCTCATATTGAAGCATATATTTGTGGGTGGGTGAGGGAGAGAATTGGGTATAATAAAGAAGAAAATTTACCACAAAATGAATAGGATCAGCATGGAAAGGTACTGCTTAGAAAATAGAATGAAACATGAAAACTGTCTATGGGGGCTTATGATCTAAATCAAGCAGACAGGTAATACTGGCACATCTGAAATAGATCAACCAAAATATATTCTCTCTTATCATGACAGAATATGGAATCTGAAAATAGTCATATTATTAAAGATATGACATTCCTTCCCCCAGGGAAACTCAGGAGACAAAGGAACTCTTGGCACTTTGAAAGATGCATGATTTTAACAACATCAGGACTTTCTTCACCAACTCTGATCACCACCCCACCGTATTTCATAAGTTGTCCCCTAAAAGTCATGACCTAATGACCAATAATCCACATTTATCTGGTCTTTTGTTGATAGAAACACACTTATTGTTGTAATCAAAACTGAAAACCTTCCAGCCTTGGTAGGTCAATCCTATCAAATTTATGCTTCATCGGGAGAGTACAATTTATGGGAAGTTAGTGTCACTGACATGTCACAATGAGGTAATGGAACAAGGTTTTAGTAACAGGGAAATAGGATACAGCTGGCAATATTTAAGTTTTTTATGCTGCCCACTTATATCCAATGGAGTTAGCTATAACTCAGAGAATAGACAGATTTACTTGGTTAAGGCAGGGGATCTAGGAAACTCTCAATTTGGGAACAAGTTTGGAAAAGTGGGTAGAGAGACTGGGGAGTCTAGAGACCAGTCAATTATTTGGGATCCAGATGGTTAGGCAGCCAGTATTACAGAGACATGGCAACAGATTGCAGAGTCTTAACCATGGGGTTTAGGACAAAACTCCAGATCTTAGAGGGACTAACTAAAATAAGCCAGGAACTTGGTCCTGCGGGAATAGGATGGGGTTTCAAGTAGAATATCAAGATAAGCATTTTGACATAGGAGAACTAGAAACAGATTCAGTGAATGGAGCTAGGGGAATGGCAGGGAAAAGACATGAAGAAGAAAGCAAAAATTCAGTTCCCAGAAATCTAATAAAAAGGCAAAATAGAACCAGCATCAGGTTATGGGTAGCATTTTGAAGTCCCTAGCCCTGAGTACTCAAGGGATTTTATGTCTAGGGAAAAGGCAGGTCATCCCACCAACCATTACACCATTCATCAATCAGAGGCCAGGCAACCAAATCAAGTGTGGGTAAAATGGCCTTCACTAGTATTTGACATTCTAGGTTATTCACTGAATTACAGAGAATCTAAATTGGCAGTAATGTCAAAGGTCTTCTACAAAAATTCTTATATATGCATTATGCGGTTATTAAATCTATATCAGTACATTAAAAGCTTTATGTTTTCAGATGAAAGCTTTCTTTTTATATGGTAGAATTTTAGACTCCTCTATCATGTTACAGACAATGGGAATCTTCTCCCATATTTTTAAAAAATTGCTTCACTGTAAGACTGTTTTAATGTCAATGTATCAAGTGCACAGAGACCATCTAAAGAAAATAAATTGTGGTACTGAAAATGACCAGAGACAATCCAAGGTTTGAGAGGGTTCATTTACAAAAGAATCCATGCTTGCAATATGAGGGTCAAGGATGCAGCAGCAGCAGGACATGGAATATGCCTTATAGTTGGTGAATGGTAAGAGGAAGCAAAAGAAAATCTTAGCATGCTTACTAGCAAGGGGAAAAAAGTTAATTCCAGTTTCATTCTTATATCAACTTTATAGAAACAATTTCTTTTAGCAAAACATTTTTTCTTTTTTTTCTGTGACTTACTTTATATCGATAAAATATATCTTCCCTCATTTCCCTTCTCCAAGCTGCCCAAACCTTAGGGAGAGAAATGATTAATTTTTTGCCTAGAGTCAAGGAACACTATGAGAAACTCAGAAGCTCACGTGGGCTCTTTCACAGACTTTCCAGTCAATTTTAGTTTCTGTCAGTGAACTGCTTCTTTGTGAAATAGCTCCTCATTATTTATGCAAATTGGCTTTAAATGAGAAAGCTTAACCAAAAGATTTGATCCCCATTTAATGAGTGCTGTTATAAATATGTGTCCAGACTCCAGATGTACTCTTCTTTCGTGTTATTTATTTATTATTGCAGACTTAAGTCTATTTTAAAAACATCTGTTTGAAAAGAGAGTTTATATATGGGGGTTTCTGTAAAACCTTTTGGACAAACAGCTGTAGCAAAAAGGGCGTGGTGAGATTCAAGGAACCTGAGTTCTAGTTCTGATACTATTATTTATGTGATCTTGAGCAGATTACTTGCTCTCTCTGAGTTTCGTGACACTTTGTGGTTTTGGAATTGAAAAGGATTTTAAGAAATCATCTAATCCCAACACCCTCATTTAACAGATGAGGAAACTAAAGCACAGAAGTGTTCAGGGAGTTGTAGTAAGGAGCAGAGCCAGGCATTTGAACTCAGGTCTTCTGCTTCCAAATTCAAGGCTCCACGGGACTCCGCTGCCTCCTCTCTTTCTGTAGCTGTAGACTGAAACAAAAGATTAGACCAAAGACTGGAAGGTCAAAGAGGTTTCCCTCTCTGAAATTTGCTTCTTTAGTTGGTGTTTGGAACAATTCCCTCTCCTTACCTCCCTTCCAGCCCTGGGGATCTTCTGTTCCAAGTGAAGGCTGTGTCTTATAGTACAGCTCCCCGGCATTGACTCAGACTCTGCCCATGGGACAAAGTGCTCTACTGAGGTAGAAGGGTTCCAAAACGCTAGGATTAGCAACACTATATTCACTTCTAAATCACCTTCATGAAATCAGAGGACTACAGTCACTCAGTGGGCATTTATTAAGCACCTACTATTCACCCGACACCATATTAAGCATTAGAGACCCAAAGAAAGGTTAAAAAAAAAACAATCCCTGCTCTCAAGGAGCTCATATTCTAACAAGGCAGACAGCATGCAACAATAAGAAAAGAAAGCTACTATGTTCAGGAGAAATTGAAGATAATCAACAGAGGGAAACAGCTAACATTAAGAGGGAACAGAGAGAAAATGAGATTTAGCTAGATTTCAAAGGAAGCTGTGAAATGGAGACAAGGGGAGTGAGTATTCCAGGCAGGGGGGATAGCCAGTGAAAAATACCTAGAGTATGGCATAATAGTGGGCACCCCAAAATACTTGGGGAGGGGGCAGTTATCACAAGTTCTTAGATCTGCATTCATAAAAGGAAATGCAACTTTTGAGGAGTTAAAAACCTCCTTTAATCAGGCACATATATCATTAACCTAATTCAGGGGGAAAATGTCAGCACCCTGAACTTCAGAGAAAATACAGAGAAATTTAAATCAATAGATTGTGCTTCCAAACTATCTGACATTAAGTAATATATACATCACAATTTATCAGACAGATGCAACTGCCTGACCATAGATCCATAGTTACCAGAGAGGGAAACACCAACAGTTGGGTTTTCAAGGGGGGTGGGACTCCTTAGCAGCTTCCCAGAGATTAGTTTTGCCAAACAAACACTTCCAGTCAGTAAGCCCCAAAGTAAAACCTCATCCTCAAAGTCTTTATACACTTTCTAGAGCCAGAGGGCATCCCAACCCTTGAGAGCCAGTGCCACATTGAGAAAAGGTACAGGTGTTCTTGCAAGTCTTCCCAGGTCCATAATGGGTAGGGAAGATCTTTAATCACATTCAATCAGAGGCACTTTATACTAAAACAAAAACAGCAAAAGATCTTACTTTGCTTGCTATCACACATGGAGATCAAATGTCTTGTCAGACAAACTGCAAGGAGGTTAGTATCACTGTATCACACAAACAGTGGGGGTGGGGGTGGGGGTCTTTCTGGAAAGAAAGAGGGGTTACATTGTGGTAAGCTCTGAATGACGGAGTGAGTATTTTATATTTGAGGTTAGAAGTGATAGGCCATCACAGTTTATTGGGTAGCGTCTTTGTGGCGTGTGTGTGTGTGTGTGTGTGTGTGTACAACCTGGTCAGATCTATTCTTGAACCAGTTGACAGCAGAGGAGTCAGAAGAGTGCAGGGAATGTTGATAGAACTTGACAAGATTGGATTGGGGGGGCAGAGAGAACCTGGGTGTCTGGAAGGATGATGGCATCTTTGTGAATAATAGGGAAGTTCAGAAGGAGTGAATGTTTGGTGGGAGGAAGGTAATAAATTCAGTTTTAGAAATGTTGAACTTAAGATGTCAACATATTTGAGACATAAGCTTGAATATTAGAAGAGAGATAATAGATAGATGAAAGATTTTTGAGATCACAAGTAAAATGTGTATTCATCCTTTGTTGCTAAAGAAGACTATGTCATCAGGGAAATAATGACATGACTTGTGCTTGACTTTGTTTTGAGTGAGGGAGGGCTGTGCAGGTCACCAGTCTCACTTCTCCTCCAGAACCATCTGAATCCAATGACCAGATATTCATCAGCATGACTGGAGATGACTCAGGATGAGGCAATTGGGGTTAAGTGACTTGCCCAAGATTAAGTGTCTGAGGTGACATTCGAACTCAGGTCCTCCTGACTCCTGAGCTGCTGCTGCTCTATCCACTGCACCACGTAGCTGCCCCAACAAAGGAATGCCCAAAAAAAGAATTAGAAAGAGGATTCATGGATCCTTGGTAAAAAGATTCAAATATAAGAGTGAGAGTCCTCATCTATTATGCAGTGGAAATATCATCCAGTGTTAGAAGGAGAGGATTAGCATGGCCAAAGTGATGGGTTAAGGACACGATTTTGATGGCTATCTTATTATGGACTGCATAGCAGGAACTAGGAAGGTAGAGAGCCCACCTATCAGGTGAACAGTGACAAAATCTGGATTGTAACTTTGGAAAACAATCAGGATGTATCAGTAGTGTCAAGAAATGATTGATGATTCAACTTTATAATTCATTCTTTGTCAAGAAATGATACAAACAGAAACATACTTCAGAATATAAAGTGACTTGAACATTTCATATTCAGTGACAAAGTCCTGAATATGGGTTTTAAAGATAAAGACCATTAGGGATCCTATTACAGCTATCATTGTGTAATATTTTTTTTCTGTGAATTGTCTATTTATATTTACAGAGGACTGGCTGACACTGCAAACTTACCATGAGAGATGGTAATCATTCTAGAAATCAGGGTGTTTGCTCAGAGCAGAAAGTTTTTTAAATTTAGTTAAATATTGAGTTTTACCTAGAATCCTGTATATCCTCAGGAAGGCTAATAAAATTTCCATTCTCTAGATGTAAACACTGAGCCTGAATTCAGTTAACGATAATTTTGTTAAAAAGGTAATCTCATTTATCCTCTGTTCTTTCACTCCTTCATTTTTCCTATTCAAAGCATGACTTTGTTGAGGAATAATAGTTTGCTTTTGAAGTTCTAACACTTTCTACAGAGATACTTCCTATTGTTCCCTGAAAGTCAATGGGTTGGGTGTTTCCTCAAAGAAATGCTACCAGGGAAAGTATTTATAGTTGGCGATCTTAATAGGGAAGACCATGGGGCTAGAATTAGCTATGGAGAAGGCTGAGAGAAGATGGCTTTTGGAAGTGGAAGAAATAGTGGGATGGCATTAATGAGAAGTGAAATGGGGAAATATTGAAATTGAAATATTTAGAAAGCACCCATTCTCCTTCCTCCAACCATTTTCATAAGGAATTTTAAGGTAAGGGAACTTCACTGAGCCCCACAGTAGAATATAAGCTCCTTGAGGACAGCTATTGCTTTGTTTTTGTCTTTCTATCCTCGATATTTTGTATAAGATTTGGCACATAGTATTGTAAACTTGAATTGAATTTTTAAGCATAGGTCATCATGTAAATTAATTTCCTCAGAAGTTATTAGCGGTTTATCTGAAGTATCATAAAAGTATTAAAGCACAGGTATGACTTAAGTGGAAATTGCTCAGTTAAGTCCATCATTGTGAAATTCATTTGGCCAGAACATTTCCTTTGTTGTGTTTCAGTTTGGGCATTTTTTTTTTTTGAGTCCCTTTCAAATTACTGTGTATTTCTTCACAGTTCATAACAATATGCAAGTTGGTTTGCAACTCCTTTCCTAATTAGTTTCTCCTGGCATGTGAGAATAGAGTCTTTAGTTTAAGCCTAGGTTTGGAAAAAAAAAATGTTTTATTTTGGTGTTATTTTCCTTTCACCGCCTGTTTTGGTGCATCTGTGTTTATTTTCTAACCCTTGGCCACAGCATGTTTCTTACTTCATTTCTGGCAGTATCTGCTTGTCAGGTTCAATTTGACTTCAGCATTTCCTTAGTACCTAAAGCTCAACCATCATCACTCATTGTTTGGGGGAAATAATGTTGTTTTTAAGTGGGGAGGACTTGAGTAAATTTGTGGTAAATGACCATGCCCATATGTCAAGCTTAGCATATGCAAGAGGTATAGGAGATAAGCCTGTAATAAGCCTATATATTGGAGACAGTATGGGGTAAAAATTGTTATTTCCCAAGTAGCTTGGAAGAGAATTGCCACAGGCAGGGCCTCCTAATAGAACTTTCCCAGCAAATAGTATCTTTTCAGTGTTATAACCCTCAACCCCACCTAAGTATTCTTCTCCATGCTACTCCCTCATCAAAACTGGAGATGCCACATCAACAACTATTCTTAAAATGCTCACCATCAAAAATAAAGCAATCTTATACCTCTTGGCATAAATGCAGAAGAGCATTCACCAAGTCAAAGTTCATTCATTATTTTTTGTTACATCTCCCTTCCAAATCTTCATGCTACCTCTGAATACACTGTCCACTTTCAAAAAAAAAAAGTACCTCAGAGAAAAACCAAAGCACAGAGTAGTGTATAAATGAAGCCTGGACTACTGAAATACCCTGCTAGCTCATATCTCTCTACTCCCATCCATTCTCCAATCAGTCACTAATGTGATTATCTTAAAGCATAAGACTTACATTGTTACCCCAAGACCCAACTCAATAAACTCCAGTGGCTCCCTGTTCCCTCCCAGATCAAATATAAAATGTTCTATTTGGTATATAAAGCCTTTTATAACCTAGTTTTCTCCTACCTTTTCAGTCTTCTTACACCTTACTCTGCTACATGTATTTTTCCAACCAGTGACACTGTCCTCTTGGTTGTTCCATGAACAAAACACGCCATCTCTTAACTCTGGAGCATTTTCTCTTTCTGTTTCCCATGCCTGGAATGTTCTCCTTCCTCTGTTCTGGCTATTGACATCCTTGGTTTCCTTTATATCCCAACTAAAATCCTAGCTTCTACAGGAAACTGCCGGTACTTTCCTTCTCTTATTATCTTCTATTTTTCATGTGTGGAACTTGTTTTGTATGTATTTGTTTGCCTGTTATCTCTTCCTTTAAATTGCAAGTTTCTTGAAGGCAGAGATTGTCTTTTGCCTGTTTTGTATCCCCAGGGCTTAAAACAGTGCCTGGCACACAGTAGGCACTTAATAAATAAATTGAATTTAATTAAAGCCATAGATGTTTCTTCATTTCTGTTCTGGTCTTGGACTGTCCCTTAAAGTTTGGCATTCTTCCCAAGGATATTATTCATAAGTAATTCCTGTGGGACTTCAATAGATTCAGGGCAATTAAGGATCCCCAGGATTCCCCATGTGAATTGGGTTGATCATCTTTCTGTCCTGGAGAACCTAAGTCACTTCTTGCTCTGGAATTATTCTGTCCTGATTGAATAATGCTCATAGATCATTACATCTAGTTGATTTGAAAACCTTGTCTATATTTCTGCCAGTCCATCTCCCTGTCAAGATAGTACACACATATTCTTTCTACCTTTTCCTCTCTTGCTTTTAAAACAGCAGTTAGAGCAATACTGCTTTTGCTTCTGGCAAGAGTATGTCAATTGATTTCCCAGTCTTTCCATTAACTAACCCAGTGACTTTCCAGATAACACCTCCTTTTCCTTTGTCGTTATTCTCTTGTCAAACCAAATTAGACTATTAATCCCTTCAGGGTAGACACAATCTCTTTTTTCTATTTTCATCCCTGGCATTGAGCACAGCATCTCACATATTTTTTTTCAGTCTTTCCAGTAGTCTCTGACTCTTTGTGATCCTATTTGGTGTTTTCTTGGTAAAGATATTGGAAATATATGCCATTTCCTTATCCAGCTCATTTTACAGATGAAGAAACTGAGATAAACAGGGTGAAGTGATTTGGCCAGAGTCACATGGGTAACCTACCTGCATACCTACCACATAGTAAGTGCTTAATCATTTCTACTCATCCATTCATTCATTTAAAGTAGGGTCAACTCTAAGAGTTAATAGAGTAAGTGAATAACTAATTTTAGAGAACCAAAAATCTCTACCTGCTCAATAATGTCTTTTCCATTGAATGGTCCATAATTCTCAAAATTTCTGTTTTGGTATTATGTTTCCTGAAATATAGAAAAGTGTAATTATTTTTCTTAGTGGGAGAAATTCATCAATCCACTAACGTATTTGAAAGATTTATTTATCAGGATAATTAGTCATTAGCTTGGAGAGTAGAGTTCTGAGGGAAGAGGACACAGAACAAATACATTTTCATAGGAAAAGAGAGTAAGAGAAAGCAACTTGATGGGGCTTAGTCCAGAAGGATAGGTCAGGCTAAGATATTGCAATGGAAGACTAAACAATCAAGGGGTATAATGAGGGTACTGGGGAACCTCGAGAAAGAGGTGGCAAAAAAGGAGACACGGGAAACAAAAGTAACTGTGAACAACACTAAGAGTGGGCAATGAAAGGCTAGATCAGCAAGATCTGAGTTTGAGTCCCATCTACTGCTCCCCCCCCATTTTCACATTAGACAAGCCATTCAGCCTCTCTGAGACTTTTTCATCATCAGGAAAGTGAGGATACTAAATTTTGTACAATTTACTGCAAGGCAACATTGAGAGGACTAAATAATAACATAAATAAAAATAATTTGGCAAACACCAGACATTATATAAGTGGAAATTAATAACAATTGTTGTCTAGGGCAAAGGAGGAAAACATCTTACACATGAGGAAACAATAATCTGATGATTTCATCAGTGTTGATTCTTTCTCCATCAATGCAGAGCAAAACATCTTTTCTATGTCTTGAAAAATTATTTTCATGGATTGCTATAATAAGAACAAGTTATTATCCAGGGGCCAACCTTATGATGTCTTTCCTGACAATCTAGTCTATGTGTAAATGTACGTATATATATATATATATATATATATATTTTATATATATACACACACACATATACACACATACATAAACGTGTGTATTTTGCATATGTATATATACATGTATATTATATGTGTATAAATACACACATCCATACCTACATACATACATATTCACCTAGGCTGTACTCAGTCATTCCAGTTTTATAGATCTTACTGGAGAGTGTATTAAACTCACTTAACCCTTAGGAACCTAGTTACCTCTACACTACGATGAAATATTATCTTAACTCTTAGTAAGGCACTGTTTCTAGTTTGTGCTGCCCAGTTTTAAGTACAAAAGAAGTGGAACATTGGAGAGAGACTATAGAAAGCAAATGTAATAAAAGGAAAATATTATAAGGAAGGGCTGTTACAAACCATCAGTTATTACTTGTAAGATGAACACGTTATGATGCAAATTGCATCAGTTGGAATCTCAGATACAGGAAAGAACTTCTTGGCAGTAGGGGGTTGCTGCGTGTGGTTGGAGGTTTCAGAAAAATTGTAGAATCTTTTATTTTAAAGATAGTGATAAGATTCATCTATCTTGTATATATTAGGGCGCATTATACTTAGTCTTCTGAAGTTTCTGTCTACTTCTAAGATACATGTTTTTGAAAAGTGTGTTTTTCTGAATATTTTGGTATAATATACATGTATTTAAAGCAATGTGCCTTAGTATTATTTGCATACTTAAAATGGGACAAATTCTCACTTCATGGTTAACTAATGTCAGGGTGAGAAGACAGCTCAAAATATTTACAGCATACTTAGTGCTGATTGACTTTATAATCCTGCAAACTCGATTTGCTTCACAGCTTCTGAACTAAAATAGAATATACATTATTAAACTGTGGAGATCTTGTGATAAAGTCTCCTCTTATTCTTTACATTCGTGTATGAGTAGGCATAATGACTCAGGGCAAGAGGTCTAAAGGAGGATTCTGAGACCTGGGTTTTAGTGGAGCTCTGCCACATTCTAGGCATGGGATAAGGGACAGATTATTTTACTTCCCTGGAAGACTGAATAGGGGAGGGAGGAGACAAGGAGACAGATTGCAGTTCAAAGGAGAATTTCCTAAGTAGAGCTATTTTAATATGGCCTGACCTGCTTCTAAGGAGTCGTAAGTTTTTGTTTGTCATTAAGTAGAAGGGGACTCTGAGATAAACTAGCCTGGAGGTTTTGAATGCGGAGCAATCGGAGCATGCTGCAGCCACCTCTCATCGGCTCAGGAGAGCTGAGGTTACATTTTTACCATGAAAATTTATGCCCTGAAAGTCAGAAAATAACAGAAATCACTGATTAATTTATTGTTTTCTTGATTGCTTACTCTTAAAAAAGCAATGGATAAAATGTTAATAATGCCGATTAAACCTCAAAGGGTGTCATAGGTATTCCCCTCCCCACCCCTGCCTCCAGTCCTCAGCAGGTTGTGAAACATTTGCCTGCACACTACTGAATGTGTGTATACATCTCGGAGGTTCTGTGAACTTGGGTGGGGAAAATATATACATATATATCTTTGTATCTGTATAAGTGGCTTCTTCATTACACTACATGTGAGGGGGTCCTGATGGCCACAACACAACAAAGGTTAAGAACTCCAGATCTACTCTAACATTTTCATTTTACAAATGAGGAAGCTGAGACCCATGGAAGTTTAAGGACCTTCCAAGGATCATACTCATAAAAAGCAATTGATCTGGAACGTATACTTCAATTTCCTGATTCTAAATGCATTACTCTTTTCTCTGCATACTATGTTGAAAACATCAGGCAGTAGCTGCATGACCACTTGCCAATAGTGTTGGATGGGAACTACCTGCTTCACTTCAAGGTTGCCCTAGTTAACCTCTGAGGTCCCTACCAATTCTATGAAAATAATGGGACAGTTAAGAAGTACAGTGGATAGAGCACTGGGCCTGGAGCCAGGGCAACCTGAATTCAAATCCAACATCAGGCACTTACCAGCTGTGTGACCCCTGACAAGTCACTTTAGCCTGGCCTCAGTTTCTGCATTGATAAAATGCGTTGCAGAAGGAAATGGTAAACCACCCCAGTATATTTGTCAGAAACCCTAAATGAAGTCACAAAGAATCAGATGAGACTGAAAACAACTGAATAAAAACAACAAACATACAAAAATGGTAAAATCTTTGATGTTTCTTTACAAAATGAAGGCAAAACAGCAAGGCAAAAAGTAAACATTTTAAATAAAGTATGGTTGTCAGGTTTTGCCCAGGAAAAGAGAATAAACTTTTTTTCTTAAATTCAGTGGCTAATGTATTTGAAGTCAAAAGACTCGAGTTCAAATTCTGTTTCAGATGCTTACCAGCTATGTGACCCTAGGCAAGTAATTTCATATCTTTGTGCCTTTATTTCCTCACCTTTCTAATAATAAAGCTACCTGCATGTTAGTTATCATTATCATCAGTATCATCATCACCATTATCATCATGATTAATTATTACATCCTAAAGTCCTCTAGACCTTGACATCTGTCTTCCTAATATATATTGTTTAGCCTCTTGGACACTGCCAGCTGACTTGCTAATACATTCAATGAATTTTGACATTCAATCTGTCACTGAACTTTTCAGACTTTCGAATCTTTCTATTCACTCACTTGTGTATTCTGAATTATGCTATGAGTTTTTTTCAGGACATGGACTGTCTCAATTATTTTATTCATATCACTGGTGTCTAGCACAGTGCTAGATTCATAGTTATTCATTAATGCATCATTTTTTCATTCATTCATTCATTCATATACATAGAGTATTCCAAAAGTCAGAACAGTAGAGTTTTAATATATTAAAATTTAAAACTACACTAACATGTTTGAGTCAACAGCGTGTCTATGTTTATATGTATATATTTATATGTAGATATGTGTGCATATGTGTGTGAGACACATTCATCCCAAGTTAGATATGGAAATACTAATTACCAGAGGCTTGATCACTGGGAGATTATTTTCTTTTATCTAAAATCACATTTTAATATTCTGTATTGGTGGAAAGACTATCTACACTAATGAAGGCATATAGATTTAAAGAAATATTAATGTCTTACTTTATATAGCGATAAGATTAGGGTTCTAAATTAATATTTTCACAGATTTTCTCTGCATTATATTTATCCAAGACCCAAACAAAAACTAGTAACATTTCCTGATGGCTTATATTAACTATAACAAAGTTTATGGGTCTAATAGGGATACATAGACCTTTAACATTGATTTATAACACTCTAATCCCATTTGGTTTTCTTTTTTTTGAGATATTAATTAATTTATTTTTAGTTTTCAGCATTCATTTCTATAAGATTCTCGGTTCCAAATCTTCTCCCCATCTCTCCCCTATTCCCCACCCTGAGATGGCATGCATTCTTCCTCCCCCAGTCTGTTCTTCCTTTTATCACACACCCTTACCTTTCTTACCTTACTTTCTTATAGGGTAAGATAGATTTCTATACTCCATTCCTGGTGTGTCTTATTTCCCAGTTGCATGTTAAAACAATTGTTAACATTTGTTTTTTAAACTTTGAGGTCCAAATTCTCTCCCTTCTTCCCTCCCCACCCACCCTCATTGAGAAGGCAAGCAATTCAATATAGATTATGCATGTGTGGTTATGCAAAACACTTCCATAATAGTCATATTGTGAAAGACTGACCTCCATTCTATCCCACCCCCACACTTATTCTATTTTCTCCTTTGACCCTGTCCCCTTTCTAAAGTGTTTGCTTCTGACTACCTCTCCCCTCCCCCCAATCTGCCCTCCTTGGTATCATTCCCCTTTCCCCCCATCCCACTCTCATTCCCTTCCCCTTGCTTTCCTGTAGGGTAAATATTCATTTGAATGTGTATGTTACTCTCTCTTTAAGCCAAATCTGATGAGAGTAAAGTTCACTCATTCCATTGTAAAACCTTTTTCTTGCTTCTTTTATGTGAGATAATTTAGCCCATTCTATCTCTCCCTTTCTCCTTCTACCAATATACTCCTGTCTCACCCCTTAATTTTATATTTTTAGATATCATCCCTTCATATTCAACTCACCCTGTACTATCTGTCTATCTATCTATCTATCTATCTATCTATCTATCTATCTATCTATCTATCTATCTATCTATCATCTATCTATCAATCTATCTATGTATTGAGAAATGTCTAATGAGTTACAAATATCATTTTTCAATGTAGGAATGTAAATAGTTCAACTTTAGTAAGTCTCTTAGGGTTACTCTTTCCTGTTTAACTTTTCATGCTTCTCTTGATTCTTGTATTTGAAAGTCAAATTTTCTATTCAGCTCTGGTCTTTTCAGCAAGAATGCTTGAAAGTCCTCTATTTCATTGAATACCATTATTTTACCCTGAAGGATTATACTCAGTTTTGCTGTGTGTAGGTGATTCTTGGTTTTAATCCTGACTCCTCTGACCTCTGGAATATCATATTCCAAGCCCTTTGATTCTAAGGAATGCAGAAGCTGCTAGATCTTGGGTTATTCTGATTCTATTTCCATTGTATTGAATTGCTTCTTTCTGATTGCTTTCAATATTTTCTCCTTGACCTAGGAGCTCTAGAATTTGACTATAATATTTCCAGGAATTTTCCTTACAGAATCTATTTAAAGATAGTAGGTTGAATTCTTTTCAATTTCTATTTTACCCTCTGGTTCTAAAATATCAGGGCAGTTCTCCTAGATAATTTCTTGAAAGATGATGTCTAGGATTTTTCTGTGATCATGGCTTTTAGGCAGTTCAATAATTTTAAACTGTCTCTCCGGGATCTATTTTCCAGGTCAGTTGTTCTTCAAATGATATAGTTCACATTCTCTTCTATTTTTTTCATTCGTTTGGTTCTTTTTTATAATTTTTGGATTTCTCATAAAGCTATTAGATTCCATTTGCTCCATTCTAATTTTGAAGGAATTATTTTCTTCAGTGAGCTTTTGGACCTCCTTTTCCATATGGCTAATTTTGCTTTTTAAGGCACTCTTCTCATTGCCTTTTTGGACCTCTTTTGCCTTTTGGGTTAGGCTATTTTTTAAGTTGTTATTTTCTTCAGTATTTTTTGTGTCTTTTTTTAGTGAGCTGTTGATTTGATTTTCATGATTTTCTTGCATCACTTTCATTTCTCTTTCTAATTTTTCCTCTGCTTGTCTTACTTGATTTTCAAAATCCTTTTTGAACTCTTCCATGATCTGAGACCAATTAATATTTTTCTTGGAAGCTTTTGATGTAGGAGTTTTGACTTTGTTGTCTTCTTCTGGTGGTTTATTTTGATCTTCTTTGTCACCAAAGTATGATTCTACAGTCTGATTTTTCCCCCACTGTTTGTTCATCTTCCCAGCCCATACTTGACTTTCTAACTCTTTATCAAGGCAGGACTCTGTTTCCAGTGGGGTTGGGGGTGGGTGTATTGTCCCAGGTTTCAGGAGTTTTATATCAGCCACTCGATCTCCACCCCCATCTGTGGGCCCACAGCTCCTATCACTGCCATCACTTCCATTACCTTGGGGCTAGGGCTTGACATCAGCTAGATCATGTTCCAGATCATGTTCTTCTTTCACTCAGGAATCACAGAGTTGTCCCAATGACCTTCCATGCTATCTTTGGTATTTGTGGGTTAAGAAGTCTGGAAACTGGCACAGCTGCCAGTGATTTAATCCCTTAATACCTGCTCCACCTCTATCTGTGCTGGTGTGGCTTAGGCCAGACTGCACTCCGCTGCCAGCCCAGCATGATCCTTCTTGTTGACCTTCCAGGTTGTCTTTGACTAGAGGTTTCTTTCACTCTGTCATTTTGTGGGTTCTGTAGCTCCAGAATTTGTTTGGAATCATTTTTACAGGGCTTTGGAGAGTTTTGGGGGAGAGCTCAAGCAAGTCCCTGCTTTTACTCTGCCATCTTAGTTCTGCCCCCCCTTTTTTTTTAAAGTCTGCTTTTTTTACCTTTAAATTGCAATCTCACCACCAAAGATTATGCAGTAAGCAAACATTGATTGATTTATACACAGATGTACACACATACACACACACAAACACACACACACTCACAATACACCTACCCTGCACACACACAAAGGGAAGTATTTCCAAACTGTACTGTATCTTTTTTGAACTAAGCCCTCTTCTACCATCTGTCCTTGCCCACACCCAACAACCCCCCCCCCCCCCCAAGGTTTTTTTTCTTCCTGTCATGACTTATGGTGCTACAAATTAAGCAGGAATGACACCTGGCCAACTCTATCTAATCAGGATTCTTTTTACCCATAAATCTGAGTGTTAGCATAGACTGTGGTATATGCCCATAACAGATGTCATGTCTCTGATTATTAATAAAATCTTCAAGAAGCCTAGTTTCTGAAGAAAATGTGTGAAATTTAAGGGGTGAGAAAAAGTTCATCTTCTGAGAAAATCCCTAACAGTATCAATAGGCTCTCTTTAATGTAGTGTCAGTGAGGTGTTCTTTCTAGTACAAATGCTTATGGGAGAAATCTTCCAATTCCTCTCCTGACAAGGATTTGTGCTCCTGTTTAGACCTTTCCAGCCCTCTTATGTTTTGCTTATATATACAGAGAACTACCTCTCAGGGGACTGAAAGAACTAGCATTAGAGGTCAAGTCTGAATTAAGATATCTATTTTCTTTGGTTTTAGTGTAAAAAAAAAGAATTGCTCATTCTTATTTTCCTATATTCCTCTTATTGCTTTTTATTAATTTTAAAAATAGGTTTGAAATTTGTATATAAAATATTTGTAGTCACTAATGAAGGCTTAATTTGTTCATTTACGGATGGCCAGATCTTTGGTTTGAAGTTCGGGCTATTTTCCAGTTCATAGAGTCGGCTAGTTCTGTGCTTGGTGTGGTCTATGTTACTTCTGTGTGGGCTTGGCCACAAGGTCAATTTCCTTCTATTTAATCTGGCTATATTCAGCCATTTTAAAAACACTTTTTTATTTTAAAATCTAACTCATTTTTTTCTTTTCTTATAATTTTTCTTCTAGTTTTGCTGCCTCCTCATCTTAGGGCATTCCAATCAAATCTATGAACTTCTCCCCTCCTTGGAGCATGTGCAAAAAGATTCTGGTGTGTCCCAGTGGATTCCACGGAAACTTGAACTTACACAGGTATCATCTCTCTTCTTGTAGCTACCTATGATGCATTGCTAGGTTGAGTTATCCAATTGCTTGTTGAGCTAGGAAGGTCAGTTCTGATACCGCATGAAGTAGAAGAGTTGGTTTCTGATTCATGGGTCTCTTGGAGAAGAAATAATACATTTCATGTGCTGGATGAAGAAGTATTTGGAGGGAGGAATTCTTCTTCCCCATCCCAGCATAATGGCCAGGTCCTTATGGCTCTCCACTTTCCAAGTGTAATGGTGACTAGTTTGGCTTGTAGGGTAAACCTTTGGCTGCCTTCCCTCTCCTGTGGTTCTTTTACTTCAGAATAGACTCTGTGAACCTTGAAAGATTCTGGAAGCTATTCAATTTATTGTAGTAAGAGCATCTACCAGAGGACTACAGTCATAGAAGCAGTAGAAGGATTGAGCTTACAAGATGGAAAGTATTGACATCAGAGAGGAACGCCTGTGAAGGAAAGTCCCTTTTAGTGTTCAGATGAGGGGGAAGGTAAAATGGCTAATTATCAGACTCAGCGACACTGTGGTCCCACATTTCTTAAGCTTCCCAGAAGTTTGTAGTAGTAGTGATAAAATGACTGAATTCTGTTATTATTCTGATGCTTTATTCCTTAGCATTCCCTTTTCTGTGTGGAAATAAAATATTTGTTCCATACCTTATTCATCTTTGGACATTGTTATTGTTATTATTATTTTTAACTCCATTTGCTCTCCCTCTGGGAAAATCCCAGAATTCAAAACAATAACCATTTCTATTGTTATCAACTCCCTAAGTAAAGCTTTCCCCTGGGAACACAAGGTAGAGGTAGAATGAAGCATCACTGAAACTAACTCCCTAGTTGGTAAGTCAGGGAATTGTAAAGCAATGAACACAGGGCACACTTCAAGGATCCATAAAGGACAGGTATAGGCACAGTTTGCCAAGTCCTGCAGCCAAGCAGTTCCTGACTAGTCTCTATTCTAGACTCAGAAGGCAATGGTAACCAAACTATTTGGACAATATCAACAAAACCACATCAACAAAAATGGTCATTTCTTCACAAAATGAAGACAAACCACATTATAAGGAATTCCTGAGCTCGGTTTTTGCACTATCATTAGAAATAGTTTTAAAACAAATGCACTTTGACAATTCTTTTTTTTTTTTGTCTTCCTCTGTTTCAGTCAGCACCTCCTCAGCTTTTTCCTCTACTGTCTTGTGTCCAGCAGGAATTCAGAAATGATCTTTGGAAACTGGAACAAATTCTAAATGAAACTAGAATGCTCTTGATACAAAAGTTGGGCTAGAGATAGGCAGGACTTAAAGCAGGTAGAAGACAGCTGCTGTAAGTACTCAGTTATTCCATCTTCAGAACTGATTGATTTCTAGGGAATTGGTTCTGCATATATTTCTAGGGTATTTGAGTTGTCCTGATTTGTATCTTGCCACTGGACCCAGATGGCCCTCGAGGCTGGTGACTTTGCACAGCCCTGCCTCACTTAAATCCATTTCACTTGCAAGTGATGTCACCTTCCTGATATCATTGTTCCTCTTCAAGAGCGAAGGACAAATAATAGCTCTGTTAAAGCTACTAATCTTTTCCTTTAGTTGAATTTCTTTGATTAGCAGTTGGGTTAGTGAGATTTTTCAAACTACTGGAATAATAATAATTACTATTAATAACAACAATAATAGTCTGCCATTTATACACCTTCAACATTTGCAAATGGGTATTATTATCCTCATTTTAGTTGATGAAACAATGACCTACAGAGGTCACATGACTTGCCCAAGGTTTTGTAAATGACAGACGGCAGAGCTAGGACATTAAACACATGTTCTTTGACTCTTTCCATTCTACCACACTACTGTCAGTTGATATAAACATGGCAACCATGCCAATCATGCCCATGGTCATTCAACTAATAATCTGGGAAGATAGTAGGTGAATTCGAACCTAGGTGTTCTTGATGCCAAGTTAAGCTCTCTATCCACACTCTACAATGCTGGTTTACTTCAAGTGACTGAGATGATGGGAGGAAAGATGGCTAATTCAACCCTTGGTGTGAAAGGATATAGCCTTTGCATGTAACAAATACTCATTAACAAAACAATGGTATCTCCTTTGAGCTGATTGTCTAACCCTGCTTTGCATAAATGTCTATCACACCTCCTACTCCTCCACACGTTAGGATGAGACACCGATTTGAGATGTTTATTGTGGACTCACCCTACTCATCCTATTTTCTCTTCTAGTCCTTGAATGTGTTACTTTATTGACCATGGAATTCCCGGTGTTATATACAGACTATTGTAGTTTTTCACCTACTCAAGTGTATTCTGATGAGGGGAAATATTCCTCATTTGTTGGAGTCTTCCTCCTAAATCTTTTGCATGCTTGCATCCTCTAAGGTGTAGATTATGGACCAAGTATAGCAAAGATTGCAAGTCCCTCCATTAAATTGTAAATCAGTTGAGGAGAGGCACTGAGTCTTATTTTTCCTTAGCTCTTCCTCAGTACCCAGAACTATATGCAAAGTATATAATCATCTAGTGGATGATAAATGCATATTTGCTGATTGAAGTCAATGTTATCTATAATGATAAGTGTCACATTCACAGTTAGAGTATAGAAAGCTAAAATTATAGGGGGATAGTTTGAGAATAGCTTTTTTGGATCTATACTCTATAATGTGTCAGTATTCCAGGGCCAAACTTACTGGAAAAGAATGAGATCAGATACCTGTGAGTATTAAGGAAAACATCCACCCAAAGACTGTTAAACAGGGCAGAACACTATTTCTGGATTTGGCCACCTTCAGACCACACACATACAGGATATAAAGCAATATCAGCATAGAGGCTTATTGCTATATTTATCAGTCTCAGGTTTATCTGTAAGGCCAAAATCATTTTATGTGTTAAAATGTATGTGATTGTTTACTTTTTATTACCTTGGGGATAAGCAAAAAAAAAAATCTTTGAGAGAAAACTCTCTGGACCAAATGAGTACCTTCTGTTCAAATCTGCCATTACAATCAAGCCAATATTTGTTTGTTTTACAGTTAGTTATCTGCTAGGAGAATCATTTAATTACATTAATTTTTCTGACAGCTCCTCTGTAGAAAACAAACACATACTTCCAAGAGTAACATATTATATGTTAAAGGTTTGTATAATTTTAACACTTTCTATAGGAACTAGTCAGTAAATCTCAAAATTCAAAAAAAAAAAAAATCTGAATTATTAACCCTTTCCTGATCATAACGTGTGTGTTAGTCCTTTGTTGCAGAAAAAGACCATGCCATCAGAGAAATAATGACATGACTTGCACTTGACTTTGAGTGAGGGAGGGCTGTGCAGGTCACCAGCCTCACTTCTCCTCCAGAGCCATCTGGATCCAGTGACCAGATATTCTTCAGGATGACTGGAGATGACCCAGGAAGAGGCAATTGGGGTTGAATGACTTGCCCAAGGTCACCCAACTAGTGAGTATCAAGTGTCTGAGGTGAGATTTTGAACTCAGGTCCTCGTGGCTCCTGCATTGGTGCTCTATCCACTGCACCACCTAGCTGCCATTCCTGATCACAATAGTGGAACCCTGAAAAAGGATTCCTGAAATCCATCAGAGAAATGATCATTGACTTCATGCACTGGATTAGCCTGATGTATCTTTTTAATAGCTAAGGCTGAATTAGCCAGCTTTCTTTTTTTTTTAATATTTATTTATTTAACTTTTTACATTCATTTTCACAAAATTTTGGGTTCCAAATTTTCTCCCCATTTATCCCCTCCCCCCCACCCCAATACACCACGCATTCTAATTTTCCCGATCACCAATCTGCCCTCTCTTCCATCCTCCCTCCCTTCTCTTGTCCCCATCTTCTCTTCTGTCCTGTAGGGCCAGATGACTTTCTATTCCCATTAACTGTATTTCTTATTTCCTAATAGCAAGAACAATACTCAACAGTTGTTCCTAAAACTTGAGTTCCAAATTCTCCTCATCCCTCCTTCCCCACCCATTCCCTTTGGGAAGGCAGGCAATTCAATATAGGCCATATCTGTGTAGTTTTGCAAATGACTTTGATAACAGTCGTGTTGTATAAGACTAACTGTATTTCCCTCCATCCTATTCTGCCCCCCATTGTTTTTATTCTGTCTTTTGATCCTGTCCCTCCCCAAGAGTGTTGATCTCAAATTGCTCCCTTCTTCCATTGCTCTCCCTTCCATCATCCCTCCCTCCCTGCTTATCTCCTTCTTCCCCATTTTTCTGTACTATAAGATAGGTTTTCATACCAAAATGAGTGTGCATTTAACTCCTTCCTTTAGTCAAGTGTGATGAGGGTAAACTTCATGTTTTTTTCTCAGCTCTCCTCTTTTTCCCTCCACTAAAAAGTTTCCTGCTTGCCTCTGGAATGAGATATAATTAACCCCATTCCATTTCACCCTCTCTCCTCCCACTACATTTCTCTCTCACCATTTACCTTAATTTATTTTAAGATATGGTCCCATCCTATTCAATTCATTCTGTGCTCTCTGTCTCTGTGTGTGCGTGCTTGTGTGTATGTGTGTGTGCGTGCGTGCATGTACATGTGTGTGTGTGCGTGTGTGTGTGTGTACATCTGTGTGTGGTCCCACCAATGACTCAGATACTGAAACGTTTTACAAGTTACAAATATTGTCTTTCCATGTAGGAATGTAAACAGTTCACCTTTGGTAAGTCCCTTATGACTTCCCTTTGCTGTTTACCATTTCATGCTACTTCTCATTCTTGTGTTTGAAAGTCAAATTTTCTTTTTGGCTCTGGTCTTTTCATCAAGAATGCTTGAAAGTTCTCGATTTCATTGAAAGACCATATTTTCCCCTGAAGTATTATACTCAGTTTTGCTGGGTAGGTGATTCTTGGTTTGAGTCCTAGTTCCTTTGACTTCTGGAATATCCTATTCCATGTGTTATCCTGATTTTATTTCCACAATACTGGAATTGTTTGTTTCTAGCTGCTTGCAAGATTTTCTCCTTGACCTGGGAACTCTGGAATTTGGCCACAATGTTCCTAGGAGTTTCTCTTTTTGGATCTCTTTCAGGTGGTGATCGATGGATTCCTTCAATACTTATTTTGCCCTCTAGTTCTAGAATCTCAGGGCAGTTTTCCTTGATAATTTCATGGAAGATGATGTCTAGGCTTTTTTTTTTGATCATGGCTTTCAGGTCGTCCCATAATTTTTAAATTATCTCTCCTGGATCTATTTTCCAGGTCAGTTGTTTTTCCAATGAGATATTTCACATTATCTTCCATTTTTTCATTCTTTTGGTTTTGTTTTATGATTTCTTGGTTTCTCAGAAAGTTATTAGACCCCATCTGTTACATTCTAATCTTGAGAGAACTATTTTCTTCAGTGAGCTTTTGAACCTCTTTTTCCATTTGGCTAATTTTGCTTTTGAAAGCATTCTTCTCCTCATTGGCTTTTTGAACCTCTTTTCCCAATTGAGTTAGCCTATTTTTCAAGGTGTTATTTTCTTCAGCATTTTTTAGGTCTCCTTTAGCAAGGTATTGACCCGTTTTTCATGCTTTTCTTGCATCTCTTTCATTTCTCTTTCCAGTTTTTCCTCCACCTGTCTAACTTGCTTTTCAAAATCCTTTTTGAGCTCTTCCATGGCCTGAGCCCATGGGACATCCACCTCGGATGTCTGGGATAGAGAGGCCCTGACCTCCATGTCTTTCCCTGATGGCAAGCATTGTACTTCATCATCAGAAATGAAAGGAGGAAGGAACATCTCTTCCCCAATAAAGTAGCTCTCTATGGTCTTATTTTGCTTCCTTTTTCTGGGCATTTTCCCAGCCAGTTACTTGACTTCTGAGATTCCTCTCCATCCCTGCCTAGGTCTGCCCAGCTAGTGCTTGGGGTCTGAGATTCAAATGCTGCTTCCCAGTCTCAGGGCCATCCGCCATGGGAGTGGCTGCTATTCAATGTGAGTTTAAGTTCTGGTGCTGGGGTGGGGGCAGGGCTGCCTCTCAGGCTCAGCTCCCTCAGGGGGTTTATGGAGAGATCTGAACTTCTGCCTCCTGCTCTGGGAGTCCCAGGCTGCCACTGCTGCCTCTGCTGCTGCCTCTGCCACTCCCTCCACTGCTGCCTCCCGAGGGGACCCAATCCACGGAGACACCCCGCTCCCCTCTTGGCCAGCTCAGACGTCTCTCTCACTGACCTGTAGCGTCTGTGGGTGGAGGGATCTTCCCGGCTGCCGGAGGTTCTGTCCCTGAAGCCTGCTCGGATCTGCTCCTCTCAGCCACGCGGTCAGGGCAGCACAGGGGTGGGCTCTGCTTTCCAGGGTGTGACGGACCCCTGGGGACCGCTCTCTAGGGCTCTCTGGAATGGAAATCTTTTCCACTGTGTTTCTGTGCACCTTGCAGTGCTCCAGAATTTGTGTGGAGTTCTTCTTGCAGGAAATATATGGGCTGTGGATTCAGAGCTAGCATATGTGAGTCTTTCTACTCCGCCATCTTGGCTCCTCCCCCCAGCCAGCTTTCTTTTCACTATCTCAGTCAACTGAGGGTGAGATAGCATGGTGTTGTGTAGATAGTACTATTGTTGAAGTCAGGAATACTTGGGTTTAAATTTGCCTAGTATTTTTTTTTTTTTATTACTAGCTGAGTGACCATGACTTTGGAAATGATTTCTGCAATCCACAGATTTCAATGCCTCTCCATTCAGTCTTTTTCTTTTAGATTTTAAGCATCAATTAGAAAAATACATAGCTGATGTGGCATAATGGCAAATAAGCTACTATTCTTTTGTTTGTTTCCAGAATGCTTCAAGCCCTGGAACTCACCACATGGATTGAAATCAAATGAGGCCATAAATAACAACCCAGAAACTCTGCTATATTTTGAGACTGATTCTATGTTTGGGTCAAAGATGCCACAATACGGTTTTATGTTGATCAAAGGCACTGTACAAAGGATATAGAAGAAATCTATATGCACTTATCATGAAGATAGCCAAGCAACCACACAGAGCTGAATTCTCCCTATTTTCAGTTTGTTTTGTCATACCATATAATACATGCAAACAAACCCAATATGTACATTTGTTTGTGTTTGTGTGTAATGTTATTCACATATCTCAAAGCTTTCCCCTACCCCATTTATAAAGGGTTGAAGAAGAGACAGCTATTTATTCTTCTCTGGCTTATTATTTTCTTGTGCCCAGTTGGACCTGGATCTTTGCCATGCAGTCAATGTAATATCTGGCTGAAGTTATTCTCTTTTCTTTCTCTCTCTGCCTTTGACTGTCTCTCTCTCTCTCTTTTATTATATCTGCCTTTCTCTGTTTCTATGTATCTGTCTCTGTTGCTGAGATAGACAGAGAGAAATATACACAGAAAGAGACAAAGGGAGAGATACAGAAACAGATCATTTGCTTGAACATTTTGTTCTAGTTCAGCCTTCCTTCATCATCCATCTTTCCAAATCTTAAGGCAAGCAGAAGACTTAACCCCTATGTAGTACCACAGCTACTCCAGGTTAGAAGAAGAAAACTATATAGAAGTTTCCACTTAGAAGAAAATTATTTAGAAAAGAGACAATTAGTGTTATATTTAAATGTTATTAACCATGATTTAATTTCAATAGCAGATGTTTAGTAAGCACTTACTATGTGCCACTGAATCAGGTGCTAGGGAGAGGGTGGAATATAAAGTTTATATAAGACATGGTTTCTATAGTCATGGAGTTTTTAATAGGAAAGTGTTCATAGTAGTGATGGTGGTAGTGGTGGCAATAGGGATATGATGATGGTGGTAATGAACAGTAGTAAGAATAATTTCTTACAATCGTCTGCAATCGTCACAGTAGCAGTAAAATGATATGGAATATATACACAGAATTGTAATACAAAATAGTACATGCTAAAAATGAAGGCATTAGATTAACTGACCCCTAAGATTACTTCTAACACTCAAACTATGAAACTGTGAAAGTTATAAAACAAAACACTACGTGAATTTGAATAGTAAAAAGGTCATTATTAATTGATGAGAATTTGGACTTGGAAAATCTCTCTTCTGTCTAGGAACAAATGTATGGAGTCATGAAGCAAATAAAGATTCATAAAATTTTAGATCTGAAAGGGAATTTATGGATAATCTAACTCTGATCCAAACCATAATATAGATGAATGAACTCAGACATAAATGTTAAGTGGTTCAAAGTTACACAACTAGTAAGCAGAAGAGTAAGTAAGCTCGGATGTCTCATCTCTCAATTTTTACCACTTCATTAAGTTTTTACAATAATAATGATAATAGTGACAACAATAATGGGAAATAAAAAAATTAATGATATGTTAGCAATTAATGACTTGCATTTGTTTCCTTTTCTTTAAAAAAAAATCTTAGATGTCTTCTATGTTCATCCTATCTGAAGTTACTAAGAAATTGATTCTTCCCAGAAAACTTCCTGAAAATTGCAATAAACCATTAATTATCCATGACCTTATCTTTTTCTCTTTAGTGGCAGCTCTGCAGTGTCCAGGATTATCCTTTCTGAAAGCAATTAGCAATAGTAAGTTAGACACTCATATAATGGATGGTGTAATAGGTTTGGGAAGTATTGTTCACCAAGGAGAGATACTGTACATTACCGCCCTTTTCAGAGAAAGCTGCCTAATGAATCATTGCATAGGTAGTACAGCGGCCATAAGCAATTAATGGTATTAAACCTCCCCACTTTGGCCAACAGGCCCTTAGTACTATTTAGCATTCACTCCCTTCCCTCTACTCACATAGCCACTATTCTAGTTAGGTATATATCATCATTCCTTTCCCTTCCTTCACCTAGATTATGGCAAAGTCTTCCTAACTGATCTTTTTACCTCTAGCCTTTCCTCTCTTCAATCCATCCTCCACAGAGCTGCCAAACTGATTTTCTTAAAGAATAGATTAGACCATATCACTTCCTGACCAAAAGTTCCATTGACTCTCTGTTACTTCTAGGATAAAATATAAATGCTTCTGCTTAGTTTTTAAGACCTTTTACAACTTTGCTGAAGTTTACCTTTCTAGCCTTCTTGAAAGTTATTCTCTTTTATAACACTTCATCTTCCACTTTCATGCCATTGTATAACCTATCCCCTAAGCTGAGGTTGCTTACCCTACTGATCTGCTTCTTATGATGCCTAGTGTCAAGCTAGGGTCAAGCATTACATCCTACAGGACGTCTATCTTGATCACCATCTTTGCCCTTATCCCCAGATATTACTGTCTCTCTCTTAAACTGCTTTGTATCAACTTTGCTTGTAAATCTTTTTCTCTATTATTTACTTTTCTGGGTACTTATTTTTCAATAGAACCAGACTCTTTGTGGACAAGCAAATAATTTGTTTTTGTCTTTGTATTTCCAGTGTTTAGCACAGGGACTGTTAGTTAACACAAGATTAATAAATATTTATTGAAGTGAGTTGAATGAAACATTACCAATATGGATACTTTTCTCTCTTCCCCCTTTCCTTCTCAGTGCCTTTCTTTTTTAGGTTAATTTGTGGATTTATTTAGGTGAAAGTGACTGAGTAAAACAGATGCAAAAATGACTGTTTTTCAATGTCAATGCCTTTAAAGGGAGACTATTTGATTTACTTTACTGTAACATTCAGTCATATAAATCACTACTCTTATACATGAACCATATGAAAAGGATTTTAGAAGCTTCCCAACCTATAAAAATGTTGTATAAAGTATTCATTCATCTTTCCATTGGATCAAGAAGAGAAAAGCAAGTTAGAATAATTTTATGGTAATGGTCCCAACTTCATTCACACTTAAGATTATGTTAGGTTATTCCCCTTTCAGGTTGAAAGTAAATAAAGAAATGTCTTGAATGATTTATATATGCCATAGAATATAGTCTATTCCAGAACCTTGGATATAAATTCTTATCTTAGTTAAATAAAATTTATCTATGGTCATAGAAAGACCTTGGAAGGGAGGACATCGTATACATGGGAATGAGAGAGCAACCTTGAGGTGAGACCTCAATTGCTGGGACAGAATCACTCATGGGGGAAAAAATTAAGGGATACCATCCCCCATTGGGTATATGGAGACACCAAGAACAGCAGTTCCCTTGCGAAGAGAATCCCAAAGAACCCAAGATGTCCACTGGCTGCTGCTAGGGAGGTTATTGTCAGGGTAGCAAGTATTGCAAGGATAAGTCACAAGGAACTAATTCTAGGCATGTCTAATAGGGGAAAGAAGTGGGTTGTCTGTTACTTTCTTATGGTCAACAATTATTCTTGCTGGTTCGGTGTTAAGTTATGTGGTTTCTATGTGTTGAAAGAGTATAAGTTCTCTTTAGAGAAGCTTCTAAATTTTGGTATCCTGGACAAAAGTTCCAGTCATTATATCCTAGTTATGGCTCCACTACATTCTTCAGGATGATGAGAGAATAACTAACTTGGAAGCTCCAACCTGTTACATAGTTGTCCTTCAGACTTTAAGGAGCTACTCAGGAACACCATTTACTGCCAGAATAATTACCCCTTTGCATTCAACTTACTATACCCTATCTCTAGATGCACAAATGGGTGTCCATTTGCTCAGCTTTACCTATAGGAATGAAGTCAGAGAATCTTTATATTCATTCATTCCCTTCACCCTGTGTTGTTTGGGTCAAGGGAAGGTCCAGTGAACAGGGCTTGAAGCAAAACCTGAACATAGTTAGATTGACTCACAGTATTGTGGGAAGGATTTATAGTTTTAAATTTAGGAGCATTACTTGTAAAAGACTTTCTTCTCCATAGAGAAAAAGAACACATTATATGAGTTCATAAATAAATAAAATTAATAATTCCATCTTCCGCAAGGGACAGGGGGAAAATAGACTTTCCAGAGACAAGTCAAATAGCAAAGAAAGAGAATTTTCCAATTCTGAAATTAAATTAATGCTATCTGTTACAAATATAAATACATTCCAAACAACATCAATTGTGAACTATTCTTGAGGATAACAAATTAAATTCAGTTTCAAGAAGGTTTTGGGATAAATTTTAAAATATAAGGTGTCATTGAAACTGGAAAAGAATTACTCTTGCACTCAGAAGATTTTTTGCCTTTTGGGGCTCATAAAACTGGCTCAACCCTTACAGAAGCATTTTACAAAGCAGAATAAGTACTGAACAAAAGGATCATCCTACTGAATATTTTTGACTCAACCATCTTGGTCCTCGTATTGGCATTTATGTACCAAAAGAGCTTTTGAGCTTCTTCTTTTTTTTTTAATGCTAAATAGCCATGTAGAAGCTGTCACAATAAAACATTGACTTTATTAGCTGTAAGTAGACATGCGAGTTTGGCAAATGAAAAGAAACAGTTTCAAATGAGCTGAGGATGGAAATGACGAGCTCCTAAAATTCTGTGAGTTTGGGACTATCTGTACTTTTGAATTCATAGACTTGAGCATTTTTACTATCAATCTCTGTTTAAAAAATGCATTCTGCAGAAACTGTACATATCAGAGGTAAAATGAAATGGGATAATTTATTAACCTTGGCAAACTGTCGATGCTCACTTATTTCTTGCCGTGAAAAGAAATAATCCCTCTTCCTCCCATCTCAGACGTGGAGTCTACTTGAAAGCAATGATAAATGGCTGTATATATCATTTTGCTGAAACTGCATGAGAATAATTATGCTTGTCATAACTTGTGTGCAGGTGTTCTCATCATAAACCATGTTTACCTGGGGCTGATAACTAAGATATTTGATTGTAGAAGAGGTATACCTCACAGTTGGTAGTGAAAAGAGTTGCTTTAGCATGTATATGTTTAAGACATGTTCAATTTCTGCATCCATAAAATGGGGCTAAAAGGAATTGTATCATTTACCATTGAGGTTTTTGTTGTTAGAAAAATGCTTTGTATAAAATATATTGTATTGTATAAAATATATATTTAAAAGTTTATGTACACGTATAAACATGCATATGTGTATATATATATGCGTATGTATGTCTATATATACATATATGTGAAATGTCAGTTATGCATTTTTCATAGCTATGAAATTGCTTTGTAAAAAATTTCATGCAGGAAAGCCCAGGAGTAGGTATCAAAATTAAGGTTTTAGTAGTCTCCCCATGGTAGGGGCTGGGATGGTTATGAGCAAACAAAAGAAGCACAGATTGAGAAAGGCCATCATGCTCAAGAATAAGAGACAAAGAAAATATTGTATCAACACCTTGGTGAAAAATATTTTCCTATGTCAATTTTTCTATTAGTTAAATAGGGGTGACAATGATAGCTTCATGGATTTAGTGTGAAGAAACCCTAGTAAAACAACTACAGCTTATAAAGGAATCCTTTGATGAAACAGTTTGTCAATTCAAAAATCTTTGTGAATAAGCTTTAACTAAAACAGCCATATATAAATGGTGAGACTCAGTTTGGACCGTTTCCATATGGTACATGTTCAGAGACTGTGTCTTGGCTCTTGGACAAAGCTGGGATTTACAGAGTTGGAGCTAATAGTCACTTTCTGTCTCAGATTCCCAATTTTCTCTAGCACCTTTTTCTTCTTCAGAGGTACCTTTAAAATCTTTGATCTGGAATTGTGCTGATTTTCCTTGCCTGATACAGTTATGACTCAGCACATCCATACTATATTTCACTGCACTTCAAGCCCCACCTAAGTCCTTTCATGGGAGGAGACATTTTGTAGGTTATCCACATAAATAATGTGATATATAGGATAGAGGGCTAGTCTAGGAGTCAGAAAGAATGGGCTTTGAGTCTCAACTCATGCTAGCTGCAGTTGACATCACTTAACTTCTCTGTGCCTCAGGCAACTTTTTAAGACTATAAATGGCAGATCATTTTCCTATTTGCACTACTAAAGAGATTTTCTCACTAGACACTCCATCATCAGAACCAAATAAATCAAAGATCTAGACTAGAAGTGTCAAATATGTGGCCCATTGACTGCAGTGTGGCTGGGACCAGGTTTAAATGTAATGAGGAAATGTTTAAGAAAATAAATAAAAATACCATAAAACATAGAACAGCTTAAAGCTAAATCAGTGGGGCCCAAAGTGATCCTTATGTATGGATTAGTGACTCTTGCTTTTATTTGATTTTGATACCACTGGTCTGGACCAAAAAATAAAGAATGGAACTTTTTCCCTTCCTTTTCCGGTCCCCCCTAAAAGTGTTCTATGATCCAGCTTTTCTGACCTACTCGCTGCTCTTCTATCCTGCCACTGCTCTAGGCACCCTCCCTCCAAACTGGTATCCCCCATTCCTGGAATGGTTGGGGTTTTTTTTATTTGTTTTTTTCGGGGAGGGGGCATATCTGCCTCTTGGAATCCTTGACTTCCTTTAAAATTCAGTTGAAATGATATCTTCTACAGGACACTTTTCCTGGTCTTCCAGTTATTATTTTACTTCTAAATCTCCCTTCCATCTGTTTTGTTTGTCTCTTGTATACATCTACTTCTTGACATACTGCCTTCCTAATTAGAATAGCTCCTTAAGGGAACTGTTTTTGCCTTTAATTATAACTCCAGACAATAGCACAGTACTAGGCACATAGTAAGCACTTAAAAAATTTTGTTGACTCACTTCCTGTACAACATTCTTCAGATTTTTCCTTCCCCATTCACCCTCAACCCCTTCTACCCTTGGCAAATTATCATGTAATATCCAATATCCTGTTGACTTACCGTAATATCTAGAGTCTTCAGTACTGGTCCTACATCTAGGTCGGTCCTCCTTTCCCAGTGTTACACACATACACACACACACACACACACACACACACACACACACACATACATACACTGTATATGGATGCATATACATATATATGTATTTATGTATATACAGGATACTTATGACATAGATTCAATGCAACCTTCTCAGGGAAGTTATAAGGAGCACTGAGAAAGGTTTTGTGGAAAAAAATGGTACTTGAGCTGAATCTTGAAAGAAGTAAGAGATTCTACTTTAAGAGATAGAGTTGAGGAAGGAGAACATTGTATGCAATGGGGACAATCAGAGCAAAAGTACAGAGACAAGAGATGGAACTTCATATATGAGGAAAACCAAATTGGTTAGTATAGACTTTAGAGTGCATGAAGGGAATTAATGTGTAAGAAGACTAGAAGGATAGGAAAGGGTCAAGTTTTGAAAATGCTTTAAATGTCAAGCAGAGGAAGGTATACAGTTCTAGGATCTCCAAAGTCTCATCCAGCTTTAACATTGTTTTTTATTTTGATCTCTTCCCACTTTACACTTGACTAAGCCCTATTAATTTAGTAGGATTCCCTCTACCATTTTGGGGGCAGAATTCAATTGGCATTCCTGCACAGGACCATATTTTAGGAATATTTAATCTTGCAGTTTTCTTTAAACTATATTCTAGGCATTCACTGTAGTGAGAGTTTCCTGGTCAAGAATACAACGCATACGGCTACCTAGGGCTACACATTCTTGGTTCCTGACAAGTTCTTCTCTGCTCTGACACAGACAATTCTTTGAAGAAGCTTGTACCTCTAATCATGACATCTCCAGGAAGAGATTACATTCTGCCATTTTTCTCATTTTCAATTCATTTTAGCATTAGACATCCCAGTGCTGTTGTTGTGCTTTTTCTGAATTTTTTTTTTGTCTTGAAATCTTTAGTCATTTGAGATTCTATGGATGAGGAACTGAGATCTGTGCTTTTTTCACTCTTATAGATAATGAAGGCAGTTGCCTACACAGTCATCCACTGGACAGATTGTGAAGGCTTACAGGATGCAGGAATTGCCTCTCTTTTTTATGATTATGTACTTTTGATTTTCAAAAGCAGTCTCTGCTCCTTTCATTTTGCCCTCTTTTTTCTAACTCTGCCCAATACTTTAGACTATCATATATTTGTAAAAATCCTCAATTTTTCTTTTTTGAGCTTAGTGCAATGCGCATTATTACTCATGCATAAAAGATGCACTGAAAGTTCCTACCATGCTGCATAAGTGTTTATTTTTATTATAGTGAATCAAGCTCTCAGGCAATGTCTGCAAGAAACAAACATTTACAGCTTGGATGGTTTAGTCAAGAGTAATGCTTTTCTCAGCCTATCTTTTAGGAGCTAAAGAAGGTATCATTAACTAGCTGTGCTAGCTTGGGAAGACCTCTTGACCTTTATAAGTAGATTTTAGGTTTGTTTGTAAATCTAAAGCTGGGAGGACCTTTAGTAATCATCTAGTGCAATACCCTTATGTTATAGTTGAGAAAACTAAGGTCTAGTGAGATGTACTTGCCCAAGGTCATTTAGATATGAAATAGCAGAATGGATATTGAAACTCAGGTACTATGATAAAAAATTTAGTGCTATTGACACTGCTTCTAAGATCAGGGAAAGAAAGGAATTTTAAAAATTATCTGGCCCAAGGCCTCTCATTTTTTAGATGAGCAAACTAAGGACTAGATTTGGTTAAGTGACTTGTTTAAGATCAACAGGCCCCAAGAGGCAGAATCTGAACCCATGGTTCTGATCCTCTTCCTCCTCCTCCTCCTCCTTCTTCTTCTAGTACTCTGCACTGCTATTTAGGTTTCAATCCCTTCATCAGTAAGTGAAAAGTTTAGGAAAGCTGATCTGTAAGGTCTATTATAGTTCTAAAATTACATAATTCTATCCCATATTACAGGCCATGCTATATTCACATCTGGGTTTGAATTTTTTCTACAGACAAATCTAGATAACATTCTATATTCTAAGTTTCCTCATCTGTAAAGAAGCAGGTTTAGATTTTCTCTGGGCTGTTAATTATAAATGGTATTCTATGATGTCTTGAAATTTTCAAAAGGAAGATAGTGTCATAGGAAAAAAAAGAATGTAACATATTGTCATGTTTGTTATTACAGCTTCAAAAGGGAGATCTGAATGATCTTGATGTGATCATTTAAATGGAAAAATCTAGTGTGCTTCCACTAGAACCCTTGCTGATCACTCCCCATGACAAAGAAGTGACCCTGGACTCATAATGACCTTGCCATTAACATGAACCTCTTACGGGATGCATACCAAAATGTATAAGCTTTCGAGTATAAATCCAATAATAAACTATACCCGTATCATTAGAAGGCCATCATACATAAGTGTGGAGGGACTCATCACCAGAAGGTGGGCTATTAGGTTTTGCAGGTTTTCAACAGCAGCAATTCCTGAAAATGGTCTATTAAAATATAGATGTGTTGTAGATATAGTAGCCCTAAGGTTGTACCAGTGGACTTAGTACCTCTAGTAAGAAAAAAAAAAGATTCTTAAAATATTGAAGTGAGTAATTTAACTTGAATGTTCTAAAGGTGAACGAATATTTAAAAGTCATCATAAGAATTAGGCCTTTTCATTTGAGATTCTGATATAATCTTTGGAGTATAAATGAGTCACTTTTAATTCTTTTGGGAAATTGCCTAGATTTTTATATAAATAAAGTAAGAGAAATGTCTTTGCATAATTCTGAAGTCTTAAAGGTTATTTTTTTCCTTCTGTGTAGCTAAAACACTTGGAATTCACAAGAGAAGTGAGGAAATAAAAATGTTTTTCATTAACATGCCATATTTCAGAAGCTTTTATGTTTAGTATATAAGCTCATAAAAACATATTCCAAGATCTTCAGGGTTTGGAGGTAACCAAGAAACTCATAAACTTCAACTTCCTCCCTTCAAAAAGAAGGATTAGCCTGGTGCTAGCTCTTTGAAGAGGCAGATTAGTTGACCACCTCCATGGTGTGGTCTGAGGATGACTAAAGGCTTGACTGCCCACACAATCTTTTCCTACAGTCTGAAATTGCTACCATTAAAATGACTCACAGGAAGTAGCCTTTGGGAATTATCTCCAGAGAACCACTTTTAAAATACTTATATGTCCTTCTATTACAAGACAATATTTTCCCAGAATGGCTCACTGACCTTACTACTTACTAGTAAGGTCTTAAGGGCTAGTTACATACTGCCAATATGAGGATCTGACAGAGTACAGTTAAGGCAGTAGAACCCATTAAATGAGTCTTTATCTATAGGCACAGAGTTGGTTCATAGAATGATAGACTATTAAAGCTGGAAGGGAAAATAGATAGCATAATCCAACCTTCTCATTTTACAGCTGTGAAAACCAAGGCCTGGGGAGGTGAATTAACTAACTCAATATTCAATTGTCTCTGACTAAACCGTGCCTTCACCTTTATTGCCTTAACATAATATAGAATGTACAACATTACCCTTTTGGTCTTTGTCTGGATTGTTGATTTGGATTCTTCTCTTTTCCATTGTAATTAACCTTGGTCCTAGAACTACTAGATTCCGAGTAGTGCAATGAAGCCAAGAGAAGAAGAGATTTCCCTTTTCTACAAAAGTACATGGTTCAGGCCTCAAAAAACCCCTATATTCAGTTCCGGTGAAGTCTGACCTCTAAACTTAAGGGATCAGGCTTTTTTTACACTCTCATTGCAATCTCATTCAAAAATAGAACTCTTGGAGGGGGAGGTGGAAATTCTCTAAAGCAAAGGTTAAGAATAACTCTTGTCTAGGATCTCCCCATAGCCGATTGATAGGGGCTTTTATTGAAAGATACTCAATATACAAAGGAGACTGTTTTTTTCTCCATAATTTTCTTCATATTTATTTATTTTCTACATAAAATTATGTATTTTCTCCATAAAATAAATACTCAAAACACAAAAGATACATTAGCATATCTTGACAAATAATGAAAATATGAAATAGTAATCCATAATTCCTATTTATTCTCTTAGGATATAAAAATTTGGGGAGATGTAGTATTGCTGAACAGATACTTTACAAGGTCTGCACTATTCAAGCAACTTGTATAAGGTTTATGTCTTCTGATAAGTTAAACTTCACTGAGTCATTCTTTGTCCTTTCATTTTTGATATCCTTGTGGCATTCCCCTTCTCCTTTAAAAAGCTTTACATTAGCCAAAAGCACATGCCCACAGGGTAGCTAGGGAATACAGTGAATAGACTGCAGAGCCTGAAGTTGGGAAGATCTGCATTCAAATCCAGTCCTAGATGCCTACTAGCTTGGTGATTCTGGACAAATCATTTAACCTCTGCTTCCTTCAGTTTCCTCAGTGGTAAAATGGGGATAATAACAATACCCACTTCAAAGGGTTGTTTTAAGGTGATTAACACAGTGCCTGGCACAGAACAGGTGCTCAACAAATGCTTATTCCATTCCATCTAATGAGTAACCAATTATGTAAGTGCTCCTGGCCATTCAAGCTCATTAAATTGCTGTCAGTGCTAGGAACATACATCTTATGGTTGCTCTTCATTCACATGTATGACAAAAAAACAAAAACAAAGCGTTGAACATTCAGGGTCTTAAGATAGCATTATAACCTCATCTAGACAAGGGTACATACTCTTGCTGCCTTGTGTAAGCAGTCACCTTTGCTGATGAAGGGGAGAGAGAACACAACATTGGAAATCTGAGTGAAGGAGGGCTTGAAGTATTCTTATATGCACAACAGATAGGGAGATATAGTCTCTCCTTTTGAAGTATATTATGAAGGCATCTTTTGCTAGCTCAGTGGCCAATCTTCTTTGACACAGAGCTGTGAAGAGACCAATAAGAGATGGCTGCATTATCCCAAAACTTAAGTCCTTAAATGGTGAGCCAGAATGCATTTTTTCAGAGGTGGCTTAGAACACAGACATATCCCTATTCTTGCTCCACAAGCCCTCACCCAGCCTATCAGAGATTAGCCCCATTATACAAGATCTCATTTTGCCCCTGATCCATGTCATCTTAATTTCCTATCACCTCTCCAGAGATTTATATGAGGGTGAGGATGTTGTCATTAGGGAGATTTTGTCTCAAGCATTTCTCTGATGTTGACTGTGATTGACTCTATGAGTTTAATCATTGAGCCTCATTAAGAAATCTCCTATGCTTAAATCACTAGTGCCCTTTGAAGATTTGTAATCTTGGCCCTCGGTTGGTTGTTTTTTGTCCTTCATCTTCAAAGAGGACCAAAATGACATCACCATGATAAAGTGTAATTTCAGTGTGTCCAACTGTGGCTGCTTAGACCAATATGAGCATGGAATGCTCTACCACAGCTGGGGCACAGATGGTCCAGGTGAATATTTGGGGTGGATATCCCAAATTTGCACATTCTACATTTACTTTGTGCTGTCTCAATTCTGCTTTGCTCAAAGAACACAGTAACCTTTCTGATGTGGGCATGCTATGCTGAGTGGTCCTGTGCCAGTGTCTATCATGTTGTGCAGTCAAATCCAAAGTTCTTGAAAGAGACCTTGAGAGTGTCCTTGTATTGCTTTTGACCACCATGTGATCACCTGCCCCATGCAAGTTCTCCATAAAATAGTCTTTTTGGCAAGCATACATGTTACATTCAAATAATGTGGCCAGCCCATTGGAATGGAACTCTCTGAAGCATAGTTTGAATACTTGGCAGTTTAGCTTGAGCAAGGACTTCATTGTCTGTTACTTTATCCTGCCAGGTGATCCTCAGAGTCTTTCTAATACAGTTCAAATGGAAGGGATTCAATTTCCTGGCACAGCGCTGGTAGATTGTCCATGTTTCACAAAGTATACCACAATGAGGTCAGCACAATGTCTCTGTAGACCTTCAGTTTGGTAGTCTAATACTTCTCTCTCAAACTTTTCTTCCGAACACTGAGCTAGCTCTGGCAATATGTGCATCAACCTCATTGTCAATGTGTACATCCTTGGAAAGGACACTACCAAGGTAAGTGAACTTACCCATGGCATTCAAAACTTTTCCATTTGTTGTAACTGATGGTTCCACATATGGATGGTGTGGTGGTGGCTGATGGAGCATCTGTCTTTTCTTGGCATTAATTATTAGGCCCAAATTAGCACAGGCAGCAGAGAATTGATCCATACTTTGGATAAATTTGTTTGTGATACTTGATTAAGAATATCAATATAATGTTTAGCTGTGAATATGGTTGAAGGCAGTGGGGTAAGGACATGATTTTAATTTTTACTAGGGCTGATCCTTGCTTGCTATGTCAATGATGGCCGAACTTGCAAGAAGAATACTTGTTGCAGGTTTTTTTGGCACAGTTCTGTCAAATATATCCTGTCCTTACCCTACCTAACAAAACTCCATCCATGATGATTAACAGAGTTGCCAGAATTAATACACTAGAAAAGCATCAGAAGCATATTACCTCTTGACCTACTGAGGAATTTCAGACAAATCCTCTAGGGATGCCTGACGGCTCATAAACTCAGTTTACTAATTGTGCCAAATTACTTGCATGTCCTTTCTTTTCATTTTGTTCTTATAGGTAGGAAGTCTAGTCTTAATACTGTCAAGGAGAAACATAGGTTGAGCACTAGGGCTGAATAAACTGCTAAGGTTTCTGACTGAATAATCTTACCTTAGTCTCTGAGTCTCTCCAGTTGGTAAATTATTTCTAGATGAATTTTCCTCAGTGGATCTTTTTACCTTGGAATCAGGGGAAAATATAAGGGTTAAATGTAAATATGGATTCCCCCCTAGTTGCTTCTGAGACAACTCCACTGCTAAGGGGATGGGGAGGCTCTTAGAGATGGAACTGGTTTTGGTTCATGGTGTCCTAGAGATAAGAAATAGGCAAAATGACTTAAAAGGCATTTCACAATCACAGATCCAACCTGTCTCCATAGCATAACCAGGTATTTGGTCATTCGAAATCTAATATTGATCAGATATAGCATATTCCACAGAGTTGACAGATTGTGGCATTCAGCAATTACATAAATTAATTTACATGTAATTATATATGCACTGACAGCAACTATTCCCTGAGGGCCATGAACATATTAGTCTGAATATTTGATTACAGATGATACTTGATGGAAAGTACATGAGTTAAAAGAACCTTTGGGGCAATTAATTGTTTGCCTGATAGGAAGGAGTCACAAGATAAATGGGCTATTTTATTTTTTACGTAGTCAAACATTATTTACTTGACTTGAAGAATGTTTCTATGTTCTTTTAGCCACATTTTGGGCTCAGTTTCCTACTCCTACTTTTGGTGGAATTAATAGTTATAAGAGCAATAAATAACAAGTTCCTGAATGTAAGCTCATTTTCCTGTTTATTATTTTGTATCCCTACCAGTTCTTCCTGCCTCCAAATTTAGTACTCTTTCTACTCTTCCATCAAGCTGCCTAATTGGCATTTGGTGTGAAGCTCATAGAGGGAGTCGATTAACCTATGTCCAATTTTTATTCAACTTCATGGCAGAGATATCATATACTATTAGGCATCTCCCATAAACACACACTGGAATCCCTGAATTCTTTTTCTCCACCTATGACCTTACCCAGTGGTTGTATGGGTCAGATAATTTTTATCCTCAGGTACTGAAAAGACTGAAGGATGTGTGATCCACACTGGTGGATATGTGAAAGAATATAGATAATGAGTGACATACCACAACATTAAAGAAAGGCAGATGCTCCAATTACCAAATAAGGAAAGAGAATGAGATCTGAAAATTGTATTCCAGTGAGTATGACTTCAATTATTAAAAGAACTCTAGAAAGAATTATTAAAGAAATCTTTAGAAAAGGAAGTGATGATCACCATTACCTGTAATAGCCTCATCAAAAATAATTCCATGGGAAACTTGCTTTTTAAACATTAATTAATTAACAATATTCTGTCAACATAATTTATATTGATTTTATCAAAATATTTTATTAACCTTACTCTGCCCTTTTGACAGATTTCTAGAAAGGATAGAGAAATGGAGAATAGAGGATAGTATAATTGAATTGATTTGGAACAGATTAGATGCCAAGACTTAAGGAATAGATATCAATGATTCAATTTTATGTTGGTCAGAAGGCTATAAAAAGTTGCCCTTGGGATCTGTGATAGACATTTAGTATTTGACTTTTTTATCAGTGACTTGGATAGATAAAAATATTACCTGTTCAGATGATTTAAGTCTGGAGGAGAAAGCTAACACATTGGATAACAGAATCCAAAAATATCTTAATGAGTTAGAATATTTCGACACATCTAAAATGACTGAACTTAATAGAAAGAAATATAAAGCCTTATACTTGGCTTTAAAAACTGATTATAAGTACAAAATGAGGGAAATATGGTTAGATAACAATAGGTATGAACAAGATCTGTGGATTTTAGTAAACTTCAAAATCAATATGAATTAACATTACAATATGGAAAGAAAAAAATGCTAATATGATCTTGAACAGATTAAAATGAGATATATCAGGGATGCAATGGACTGCCTTAAGAGGTAAGGGGTTGTCATTCTTAGGAAATATTCAAGGAAAAGCTGGATGATTAGTTGGCAGGTATCTTGGAGAGGTTATTTTTTCTTTATGTATGGAATGGACTAGGTCATTATTGATGGTTTCTTTCAACTGCAATTCCATCATTCTCTTACTGCAACAGTGCAGATAACTACTTATCCACATATTATTATTCATCTTGTCCATACCTTTTCTCTCAAAAGGGCTTTACACAATGGGCTGGGCACTTACATCTAGATATCTTGACATTTCATTGATAACAGTGGAATACTAAGGTTGTATAGTATTTATCCATCTTTCTGGCCATGAGTGACTGACTTTCTTTCCCTGCTATATATTTCTCAAATGACATACTTTATGCCACTTTTGCTGGACTATTTTTCATGTGTAATCTACTTAAACATACATAGTTATGCTATGCACATCTCTGCACTCACTATGCACATTGACATTATTCTTTAATCACAACTTTAATTCTTTAGAAATCACTATATAATATGACTTAAAATAGATAGCATGTGACCATAGAAAGAGTGGGAGATTTGGATTTAGAGGATCTTGGTTAAAAACATGACTCTTCTCATTTTTGTTTCATACCTGAAAGTCTTCCACGATTATTGGGTACCTTTTGGGTATCTATTTCAGGCAAGCCCCAGCTGTTCCTTACTCTGGATTATGTGTCTTGAAGCTATAGAAGTACTGTGTTCACCTTACCTCCTCTTTTTGTTAACTTCCAGCCTCATTTGTATAATTAAATCAATCCTACTATTACTTCTGGAAATGATATGTCAATATATTACCATTTTGGCTTCATTCATGAATCTAGTAGCTTTCCCAACCAAAATGCCCCTTACTCAGCTACCACTCTAGTATATATGCTGCCTTCACTAAGTTTCTTGAGGAAAAGTGGTATTTTAGCTTTTTTAAAAAAATTCCAGTGCTTAGGATGTTTTGCATAGTAAACTAGCACTTAAATTCCTTTCATTCATTCATTCATTCATTCATTCATCCATCAACCCCTTCATTCTTTAGTGTTACACATTCTTTCTAATACACATCAAGAATTATTTGCTAGATTTAAAATGTGGTGTTTCATCTATAATTGATGGAGAGATAATTTAAGAATTATTGGAGTACCTGAAAGCTATAATCAAAGAAAGAGCTTAGGCATCATATTTCAAGAAATTATAAAGAAAACTTCCCCAATATCTTAGATGAAGAGGGAAAAACAGAAATTGAAAGAATCACCAACCACCTCTTGAAAGAATTCTCAAAGGAAAACTCACAAGAATATTATAACCAAATTCCAGAGCTTCCAGGTCAAGAAGAAAATATTACAAGCAGTCAGAAAGAAAAACAAACATCCAAATATTGTGGAGCTATCATTAGAAACACACAAGAATTAGTGATTTCCATACTAAAGGAGCTTTGAATATAATGTTCCAGAAGGCAAAGGAGCTAGAATTACAACCAAGAAAAACCTTCCAAGCAAAACTGAGGGTAATCCTTCAGGGGGGAAATGGATATTAAATGGAATACATAACTTTTAAGTATTTCTGATGAAAAGACCAGAGCTGAATAGAGAATTTTACATTCCAAGATAAGATTTAAGAGAAGCATAAAAAGGTAAACATGCAAGTGTAATCATAAAGGAAGCAATAAAGTTAAGCTGCTTACATCCCTACATGGGAAGGAGATACATGTAACTCCTAAGAATTTTATTATTACTAGGTCAGTTAAAAGGAGTTTAAATGAGTGTGAGTCAATTATGTTGGAATAATCTCTAAAAATAATAAAGGGATAAGAAAGAAAGATGCAGGGGGAGGAGCCAAGATGGCGGAGTAGAAGGACTCATGTATGCTAGCTCCAAACCCACAGCCCATAAATTTTCTGTAAAAAGAGCTCCCCACAAATTCTGGAGCAGTGCAAGCCATGCAGCAACGCAGTGGAGGAGATTTCTGTTACAGAGAACCCTGAAAAACTGACTCCAAAAGTCTGCCACGCATTGAACGTGGAGAGGAGCCCCTGCCCTGGTCATGTGGCCTGAGAGGAGCAGATTCGAGCAGGCTTCAGGGATGGAATCTCCAGCAACCGCAAAGGTCCCTCCACGCACAGGTGCTACAGGTCAGTGAGAGAGACTTCTGGGCTGGCTGAGAGGGGAGTGGGATGTCTCAATAACTCAGGCCCCCTCGGGAGGCAGTGGCAGAGGCAGTGGTAGAGGCAGCGGTGGCCCAAGACTCCTGGAGCAGGCAGGACCTCACATCCATTACTGAAGGTCTCTGCATAAACCCCCTGAGGGAACTGAGTCTGGGAGGTGGCCCTTCACCCACCTGAGCACCAGAAATTAAGCTCAAATTGAATAGCAGCCACGTCCACCCCTGAAAGCCCTGAGGCTGGGGAGCAGCATTTGAATCTCAGACCACACGCACTTGCTGGGTGGATCTAGGCAGGGGGTGGACAGGAATCTCAGAAGTCAAGTAACTGGCTGGGAAAATGTCGAGAAAAGGGAAGAAAAATAAGACCACAGAAGGCTACTTTCTTGGGGAACAGATGATGTTTCCTCCTTTCATTTCTGATGAGGAAGTACAATGCTTACCATCAGGGAAAGACATAGAAGCTAAGGCCTCTGTACCCCAAACATCCGAAATAGATACCCAATGGGCTCAGGCCATGGAAGAGCTCAAAAAGGATTTTGAAAATCAAGTTAGACAGGTGGAGGAAAAACTGGGAAGAGAAATGAGAGAGATGCAAGAAAAGCATGAAAAATGGGTCAATACCCTGCTAAAGGAGATGCCAAAAAATGTTGAAGAAAATAACACCTTGAAAAATAGGCTCATTCAATTGGCAAAAGAGGTTCAAAAAGCCAATAAGGAGAAGAATGCTTTCAAAAGCAGAATTAGCCAAATGGAAAAAGAGGTTCAAAAGCTCACTGAAGAAAATAGTTCTCTCAAGATTAGAATGGAACAGATGGAGGCTAATGACTTTATGAGAAACCAAGAAGTCACAAAACAAGACCAAAAGAATGAAAAAATGAAAGATAATGTAAAATATCTCATTGGAAAAACAACTGACCTGGAAAATAGATCGAGGAGAGACAATTTAAAAATTATGGGACTACCTGAAAGTCATGATCAAAAAAAGAGCCTAGACATCATCTTTCATGAAATTATCAAGGAAAACTGCCCTGATATTCTAGAACCAGAGGGCAAAATGAGTATAGAAGGAATCCATTGATCACCACCTGAAAGAGATCCAAAAAGAGAAACTCCTAGAAACATTGTGGCCAAATTCCAGAATTCTCAGGTCAAGGAGAAAATCTTGCAAGCAGCTAGAAAGAAACAATTCCAGTATTGTGGAAATACAGTCAGGATAACACAAGATCTAGCAGCTTCTACATTAAGGGATCGAAGGGCGTGGAATAGGATATTCCAGAAGTCAAAGGAACTAGGACTCAAACCAAGAATCACCTACCCAGCAAAACTGAGTATAATACTTCAGGGGAAAATATGGTCTTTCAATGAAACAGAGGACTTTCAAGCATTCTTGATGAAAAGACCAGAGCTGAAAAGAAAATTTGACTTTCAAACACAAGAATGAGAAGAAGCATGAAAAAGTGAACAGCAAAGAGATGTCATAAGGGACTTAACAAAGGTGAACTGTTTACATTCCTACATGGAAAGACAATATTTGTAACTCTTAAAACTTTTCAGTATCTGGGTAGTTGGTAGGATCACACATACATACACACATGCACGCACATACAGAGAAAGAGAGCACAGAGTGAATTGAATAGGATGGGACCATATTTTAAAAGAAATTAAGGTAAACAGAGAGAAATGTAGTGGGAGGAGAGAAGGTGAAATGGAATGGGGTAAATTATCTCTCATTCAAGAGGCAAGCAGGAGACTTTTTAGTGGAGGGAAAAAGAGGAGAACTGAGAGAAAAACATGAAGTTTACTCTCATCACATTTGACTAAAGGAATGAATAAAACGCACACTCCTTTTGGTATCTTACAATACAGGAAAGTGGGGGAGAAGGAGATAAACAGGGTGGGGGAGATGATGGGAGGGAGGGAAATGGGAGGAGGGAGCAATTTGAAGTCAATACTTGGGGAGGGACAGGATCAAAAGACAGAATAGAAACAATGGGGAGCAGGATAGGATGGAGGGAAATACAGTTAGTTTTACACAACAGGACTATTATGGAAGTCATTTGCAAAACTACACAGATATGGCCTATATTGAATTGCCTGCCTTCCCAAAGGGAATGGGTGGGGAGGGAGGGATGGGGAGAATTTGGAACTCAAATTTTAGGAACAACTGTTTAGTATTGTTCTTGCTACTAGGAAATAAGAAATACAGTTAATGGGGAATAGAAAGTCATCTGGCCCTACAGGACAAAAGAGAAGATGGGGACAAGAGAAGGGAGGGATGATAGAAGAGAGGGCAGATTGGTGATAGGGAAAATTAGAAAGCTTGGTGTATTGGAGTGGGGGGAGGGGATAAAAGGGAAGTAAATTTGGAACCCAAAATTTTGTGAAAATGAATGTAAAAAGTCAAATAAATAAATTTATATTAAAAAAAAAGAAAGAAAGATGCACTGGGAGAAGTGGGAAGGGAGAGGTAGAATGGTGAAATTTTCCTCCCATAAAAATGGCATGCAAAAAATCTTTAATATTGGAGGGAAAATGAGGAGTGAGGGGTTGGCAATATGCGTAAATCTCATCAGGAGGAAATGAAAGAAGGCTAATATTGGAAAAAATGTCAAGTGATGACAAAATAAATAGGTTTTGGTCTAAATGAGAACATTATTTGTAAACATGTATTTATATGTGCCACATTCTTTGAAAGCTTCCATTTTGCAATCAAGGGTAGCTTTTTTTTTCCAAATAGGAAATTTCATATTTGTGACATTAATATATACTCTTTATTTCCTGCTTACTTTTTAAAAATTGTAAATGCACATCCAAGTATCTTTTAAATTTTTTATGAGAGTAACAAGTTTCTGTCTACTAAAATACTTAATTCTGACTGAACATTTTAATCAAGCATTTGCATTAAGCATATGATCAGTGTCTTAATATATATTTCATACATTTAATATTCTCAACATGTTTTGAGCTTAGCCCATTAGTAGTAATGGGAGTTGAATGGTTATGCAGACCTATTCATGGAATTCAGACTGTGCTCCTTTGGGGCTCCTTAATTAGGTTTTAATAAGAATAATGAATTAAGTGTGATGATTAAGCATCTCTTTCTGCTGTATATTAATTACATATCAAATAAATATTACACATTTTAGGGATTCCGAGTATAGACAACAATGTAGAGTAGATATTTGCCCAACTCCCATCTATACTGATACAGAAAGTTCCACTTATTGGTCTGAAAATAAATTTCCTACATTGTTTACACAGTTCATAATTATCACCAGATGTGCCTTAATAAGAATTGATCAGTTCAACTAATGTTAAATCATTTCTTAAATTATAAATGAAATGCATATTCTGCAAACTCCCGCAAAAGCATTAACCAAACTTTTCTTTTTGCAAGCTGTTTACAGATTGCCTCAATGCTCAAATCCATAAAACACTTAGCAACCAACAGCTCCTGCTGAGACTTCACTTTGCCAGTGCTGGGTAATGGATTGTTCAGCACCACAGGAAAATACATCAGTATTAAAGCAGGAAGAATCACTTTGGCCATAATCGACATGTCCCTCTTCCCCTGCCCCCAGTTGAAGCACTTGGTTCTGATGATGGGAAAGTTCTCTTTTTTTCCTGTGAATAACAGAGAATCTGATCTGTCAGTAGGGAGCAACTTCTACGGTACAGAAGGATCAGTTTGGACAGAGTGAGGATATAGAGATGTTTGAAAATTAGAGTACTTCCTCACATTTGCAAAAATTTATAAAAATAGTTCTACTCAGTCGGTAAGCAAATAAATCTGACTTCATGTTTATCATACTGTAAGTACTAAAGTCTGTGCAGTAGTAAAACCCAGTGCATTGTGGGAAATTGCAATTGATGCTAAGCTTTCTAAGTATGAATATTTATATGAAAATTTTTGTTTAATAAATTTTGAAATATTTTAGTCTTTTACAGTGCCCTTTCTCTTTGTTTAATCATGCTCTAAAGTTCCACATTCAGATGGATTAAAGATGTCTCCATTTTGCTGAAGACAGATAAATCAAAGCCTGTGACCAAGATAAAAATGCCTAAGGCTCTGACACAGCACATTTCTCCTGTGCATCTCAAACTACTTGATTGCATGTAGCAGAGCTGGTGTTTCCATATAACAAACAAACACACAAATTGATGCACAAGCTGTAAAATGACTTAAGTAAGTCCACAAGAAAAGTCCAAAGACATTATTCAGAATCAAAGATTCTACATTCCTCCTGCAAAGCTCTACCTCTGAAAACTGCAAGCATGGCTTCAAAACGACTATTCATTCAAGGTCACCACCACCAAAAGTACCAGGAACCATTTTATCAAATACCTATGGTGTATAAAACACTGTGGTTGTCACTGAAGGAGCTACAAAGCCTTTAGAGTTTGCAGTACAATAGGGATATATGACACTAACAGAGATTGCTAAGCTAGAATGTAGAATGTTACCTGATAAAAGAGCTTACATGATATCCTGAGAAAAGTGTTGGGTTTAAAGTTGGAATATCTGAGTTTGAATCTTGACTGTGTTGCTTACTAGTTATTTCATCTTTCCAAAACTCTTTTTCCTCCTCTATAAGATGAGGGGATTAGACTAGCCAGCTGGCTTATCAGGTTCCTTACAAGTCTTAAAAGAGTATTTAGTTAGAAAATGATGAAACAAAGTGCCATGTCACATTTGAGAGGGAAGGTTATTGTATCGTATTCAAATGCCTAAAGAATCAGACAATGATTAACGGAGGAACAGGAGCATGTAGGGGAACCTGAAAAAAGCAGGATAAGATTCCTCAGATGTTAAATATTCTCAATGGATTGTTTAACATATAAACAACAAAAGTTACCCAGAATAATATTTTAGTATATAATTATCAAATAAGTATACAAAACATTTTCTAAGCTTTTTCTTTTTTGTTCCCTTAACTATCATGTCTAATAACTGTACATATTCTCTATGCTTTTGATTTTTCACTGCTTCAAATGTTCTTTATTATCTCTGAATCCAGAACAATTTGTTCTTTGAGATTCCTCATGACCTTCAGCAAATCTTTCTTTATGTTATCTTTATTAAGGTGTATTTGTTTTGTTTTGTTTCTTTCATGATTTCTAGAATATATGCCAATTTATTTTTCCTATGACCTTTTCTAAAACTTTCATATTCTTTGGTATGAGGAAAAACTCTGCAAATGTGATACCACATATTCACTTTCTCCATATTTTCCTTATCATTCTACTGTGAATATAATTCCTTGTACAACAAATGCCATAAATTAGATCTTTTATATTTGAATGTGTCAAAAACTTGTGAAATGTCTTCATGACTGATAAAATTTTTCATGAAATTTCTTCTGCAAAAAAAAAGGTTTCCTCTACTGCATGTTCCCCAAGTTGAATCAATGAGGTAAATATTGAAAGTCATGTAAATGGTTAAAAATCCCATTTCTACACTCATCCAATTTCACAAAGGTGAGCTGTAACAATTCTAAGTGAAAAGGTTAGTTTTCCTACTCTCAAATAAATCTATTTATGAAATCATGTTTTTCACAACACTTATAGAAATACAAACCAATAAGAAATAAATGTTATTTCCATCTCTGAAATACTTTGTTCTTTACAAGTGGATAAATGTATAGTTTATTTTTAAATTTTAAAGACTGATATATTTTCTGATCCCAGAATGTCTCATTGTATTGATTCCTGTAGCATTAGCTTCCATAAGAAGAGTTACACCATTTTTATTCAGTTCAATAATACCTTAAACCTATGATGGCAGAAATTGAAATGCTGTGGTCATGATCAGTTTTGTCAGAATTACAAAGTCAATTAATCAATACAAGAGCATTAAAAATTTAATTGATCAAAAGATTCATGCCACAATTCTACAAGTTCATGGTTACCTGATTGCTTTTTAGCTTATAGATCATGTGAATAGTAATAGCATGTGAGAAAAGTTTTAAAATATCAGGAGTTACTCTTTAGAACTTCAGTTTTATACATTGCTATTAATTTCAGTTTCTCTGTGTAGTTCTGTTTCTTTGTGTGTATGTATATAGTAGCTTGTGTATACAAGTAGGTAAAGACATGTATCACTAAATTGTACCATCAACATATGTGTGTGTCTAGAAAGACAGGGCCAGCCTCAGAAGCCAGATAACCTGAGTTCATGTTCCTACAGCACATACAACGAATGTGACTCTTGGAAAATCATTTATTCTCTCAGCATTCTAGGTAAGTTTCTAAGAATATAAATTACAGAATAGCTAGTAATTAATAACTAGAGAGAGTTTCCTCACTTATACTAATAGAATTACCCTATCTGTATCTATGTCTCTATACACAAACTATCTAGCTAACTAGCTATACGTATAAACATACATGCATACATATATGTATATGTCTATATGCACAGATGTACACACATATACATGCATATACATTATGTATAAATATGTATTAGAATATAGGTATGATTACCTCCTTCTCCATACTTTCACCTTTTGGGGTTTTTATTGACACCTCTCTCCCTATCCTATTTGATCTTTCCTTGGTTTTCTCTGCTTATTCTTCATCCATGTCATATCCGCTAACCAACTGTGTTCCCCAAGTTTGTGTCTTAGCCCTTTTCTTGTTTTTTTTCACCCTATCATGCCAGGGAATCTCATCAACTCCCATAGGTCCAATTGTCAACCTTATAGAGATTATTTTGAGATCTGTATATCCAACTCTACTTTTGCAGTTAAACTCTAATCTCCATTTGCCTTTTGGACATCTCAAACTGGATAACCCAAGGGCATCTAAGACTCAACATATCCAAAGCAGAGTTCATTATCTTTCCTCCCCACCAATTACCTTTCTGAATTTTCTTTACTGTCAAGGGCATTACTGTTCTTCCAATAACACATGTTTGTAACCTTGGTTCCTCACTCTCTCTACATATCTCATCAGTTGCCAAATCTTGATATCTAGATTTGGCAACATATTTTATGTAAAATACTGCATACATACTCTATATATACATCTGTGGATAGTATATACATGTGCATATCACCACATGCTTCTGGATGTAATAGATATGTGTCTTTATTTATTATTTAATGAGTATTATAGAAGTTAGTCAGTCCACAAGCATTTATTAAGTGCTTACTATTTGTAAGGTAAGGGCAGATAGGTGGTGAAGTGGATAGAGAGTAGGGCCTGAAGTCTGGAAGACAAGTTCAAATCTGGCCTCATACTAGCAGTGTGACTCCGGACAAGTCACTTACCTTGTTTGCCTCAGTTCTCTCATTTATAAAATGAGTTGGAGAAGGAAATGGTGTACTTCTCCAGTATCTTTGCCAAGAAAATCTCAAATGGGATCATGGAGAGACTGAAATGATAAATACTAACAATCCTAAGAATTGGGGCAAGTAGTGATAATGCCTGAAATGGGGTTATTATTGTGTAAATGGAGCAAAGTTGGGGGGCACCTATATAAGAGATGCTGTAAAAGTAGAAATGACTAGATTTGGTAACAGATATGTAGGGTAAGAGTCAGGAATCTTACTTTCATCTTAAAAAACAGGTATGCAACAAATCCAGTCACCTTGATTCAAGCATATGTAGCGTGTGATATTTTTCAGAAGCTTTACCTGAAGTAGAGGTAACCTAAGTCAGGACTGAGCAAAATTTCACTGCAATGATTAGATGTCAAAAATCACAGACAAACCTGTATAGCGCTCTTGCGTCAAAATGTCCCTATCACTTCTCCACCTTAAGCCATATTTTAATGCCCATGTAATTCTTTTATTTTCATATTTACTTCTTCTGCTACTTGAACAATAATAGCTTCTCTATTCAAGTTATTTATGGAATTGTGTGCTTTTTTCACAATATCGCCTCCTCAACATCACCTCCTACAAAAGACCTTTCCTGATTCACACAGCCCTAATGTCTCTTTTAACTCCTCCCAATTTACTTTGTATTTGATCTGCATATATTAAAAATAAATAAATAACATGAAAAGTAATTTTCAGATTACAAATATTTTCTATTTCATAGAAGATATTTTGGAGCTCGAGTAAGATAAATGATTTCCCTGTGGTCACATTGCTAAGTGAGTATTTCAGCTGGGATTTGAACTTCAGTGATTGATGCTAAGTCCAGGGCTCTTTCCTGAATATTGCACTGTCTGCATATAATAATAAAGCCTATTTCAGTATACTGTGGTTCTCTATTGTTTTCTCTCTTTCTCCACTTCTCACCTTTTCTGATGGTATTTGTTTCTTCTCCACACTCTTTAGCCTTCTGTAGTGAATATTTACTAGTGAAGTAGACCTCCGTTTTTGTGACTTCTTTGTTGGTATCATTGGGAGTCACCATGATTGTTTCCCATCCTCAACTCTTTCAAGGACTCAGTGCCCTCTACAGCTTCTGCAAGCCGTCACAAAGCACCAAACTCTTGGTGTGATGATTATTTTTGTTATTAGTTTTAAATAATGAAATACATATATATAATATACATACATATATACATATATGTATATATAATGTATATTTAGGACTGATTAGTAAAAATAATTCTCCTGTATCTTACATCCATATTTTCTGTATCCATTGCTTGTCACAGTTTTACCAGTAGGACATACTTTAGCATCCCCTTCACCCAGTGAATTTCTTTCTTAAAAATGTTGAAATGAAACATTGTAGAGCCATTAAAAATTCATTACCTGATCTGATGTGCTGTCACTTGGTATGCCTTGGCTGGACCCTTGGGTGCCTCAGACTACATCCCTGAAATAAGGACCAGTTCTAATGATAGGCACTAAGGAGACCTGCACTAGCAAAAATGGTTACATATTAAGTTTAAATTGGCACAGGTGTCCCTCTGCCCCTGAAGGTAGGTCAGTTTTTTGTTCATGTTTGGGACTTTGATTACCTCAAGGGAAGTCAAGAGATCTTTGGCTCTCAGTATAGAGTGGAGGGATAGTTATATATAATCCAAACTGATTTAACTACTAAATACCATTAAAAATCTTGGAAGATGGCCATATATAATGAGGTATGCAGGGATATCTATCCCAGAACCCTTTGAGGGTTAGTAGATTATTAGGTAAGCTTTTGTTTCTATTTTGTCTCTACAAAAAGGGAAATTGATGCTCAGATAGCATGCCTCACAATCATTTTTAAAATTTACACATTTTTTTAAAATGTCACAAATGTTTGTGATCATGACAGCCCTAGTGGGTGGGTGAGGGGGCAACATAACATCATAGAAAGAGCATTGTATATAGAGCCAGAAATATCAGCTTTTCTTTTTATGACCTTTGTGACTGGTCAAATCCTCTTATTTCTCTCAGCTTTAGTTTCATCATTTGTAAAATGAGGGCTTTGAACTAAATGACTTCTAAGGACCTTTCTAGCTCTGAATCTCTGACTCTGCTATGTTCCAGAGAAACCATGTGTTTAGTGAGCATTCCCTAGGAGTTACTTTAAACTGTGTTTTAGAGAAAAGGACCGGGAGTGAGAAGAATTGAGTTCTAGTCACAATTCAGCCTTTGAATTCTTTTGATTTAGGCAAGATTTAATCTTTCTAAGCCTAATTTCCCAGCAGCCTAAAATGGAGGAGGTTAGGCATTTAATCACAAAAGTCACTTCCTCTTCTAACATGTTTATATTATGCTTTGTGCAGAAACTGCAGTTATTCCAGGTACGCTTAATGCACACACTAGTTACATTCGTTACAGTTTCTTCTAGTTTTCATGATCTCTTAAAGGAAGATGTTCATCTCTAGTTTATATAACTTCAGGCAGAGAGATAGGAGATAGGATTCATTTACTATTCACCTAGGACTTGCGACCTTGAATTGTGCCTTTGTTTCTCTATATCTTAAAAGCCAAAGGTCATATTTACTTTTAGAGTGATTGTAGAAATTCACTTGATAATATTTATTAAAGATTTTTAACTTCTCAGTGTAAGATGCTGTACAAATACAGGATATTATTATAATCTTTGCATCTCTTTCTTTAGTATCTAGTACCACAAACAACTTACCGACTGCCTCATATTGATGTTATGAGGATTAAGAACATAATATCTATAAAGCACTTTGAGCTCTTTGGAAACAGGGTACTGTTTAAATACAAGAGAACATGATTATTATTAACCCAATACATTCTATTGCCGCCTCAGCACCGTCTTCCATCAATAGTAGATGCGAATGGCTGATCAAATTCACACTGAACTAAAATAGCAGTGTAGCATTAAGCTGCTTTTGGAAATAGGATTTTAAATATATATGTTCTTCTTGAATTGAAAATTGAAATGTCATTTGAATCTAGGCTCTTAGGCAAACACGTTTCAATTCTGAATTATTTTGGTTACACTTAACATAAAAGGATGTGATTAAAATCGTCAGATTCTGGTTTAAGAAACTTGATGTTTTGCAAAAACATACACCATTTGGAAGGAAAGGTAATAAAGTGAGATAGAAAGTCATTTTTGTAGCTTGGTGACAAGACTAGATTTAACTGTTTTCATTCAAGAATTTACTAAATCAATAGCACATCAGGCACAAAAGATTGGATTTATGTTTCATAAAAAGCTTATAAATATTTACATTTCCCCAATAAATATGAGTTTCTTTTATCTAGAATTTTGATAATCGTAGTTTGTACAATCTTTGCACATCCTTGGGAGAAAAGCAGAGCAAGTGAAAAAGAATATCAATGAGGAACACATTTAGATTTTATTTAGGGAAAAATCAGGCTTAAGTGATATTCATAATGAGTTTCAAATGGTGAACTTAGGTGAAAGGTCCTATGCCATGCATTTATATCCTCTCATATAAGATCTAGTTCTGAGGAATGCAACTTGGTTGAAGGAGAAGGAGGAAGAGAAGGAGGAGGAGGAGAAGAAGAACAGTTCAGACTTTCATGTCAAATTCAGCCAGTTCTAACTCCTTATTCACCATGCACAAAGTGTCAGTAAACTTTTTCCTGCTTTTGGTGGATAGGGGAGACAAGAGTACCAATTAGTTCATGGGTCACATTTGTCAGTCATAGTAACTACAGTCTCCCTGTAGACAACAAGCTAGAAAAAACCAAAATGCATGTTAACTTGCATGTCTTCTGATGCTATTATTTTATAACATTCTAAAAGATGCTAATCAACCTACCAGTTGCTGGGATATTATGTTTTGTACAGTAATTACTATTACTTCTAAGAGTTAAAATAGAGTCTAAAAGTAGAAATGACAATAGTAACTCTGCTACTCTTTCCTTAATCCCTTGCAGTCTGGTTTCCATCTAGTAAAGCATCTCAGCACTGGGCAGAGTGTGGCACATAGCAGATACTTAATAAGTACTTATTACTTACCTGGCTGTTTAACACAGTGGTATTATACCCAAAGAAAAACAAGGCCACCAAACTGTATATAAAGATCCCTGAAATGCATATTGATTTAGAAAACTACTGATTAACATTATGCATGTTCTATTATATTTTTATTTTATTAAATAGTTCTCATGTATTTTAATCTGTTCCAAACTGTGGAGTGTGGTGGACCACGCTTGACTCATTTGGATAGTGCACCACTTATTAGACCCCTCTAATTTCCACTCATCAAATTAACCACCATCATCCTCTCTCCAGGTGTCACTCCTACATGCTCATCTTTATCTGGTTACCTGGCTTCGCTAGCTGTAAGAGTGATGACAGTGAGGTCTAATGAAAAGGGCAACTGATTAGGAATTAGGAGACCTCAAAGAGTCTGGTGCTTTCTTATTTCAGGACTTCTGAAAGGTCACTTCAGTCTCTGAATATCAGTTTCCTCATCTGTCAAATGAATTGTTTTTGTTGAGTCATTTCCATCATGTCTCACTTTTTGGGACCCCATTTGGGATTTTCTTGGCATGGATACTGGAGTGGTTTACTATTTCCTTCTCCAACTTATTTTATAGATGAGGAAACTGAAGCAAACAGGGTTAAAGTGACTTTCCCAGGGTCACACAGCTTGTAAGTGTCTGAATTCAGATTTGGACTCATGCCTTCCTCACTCCAGGCTGGCACTCTATCCACAGAATCATCTAACTGCTCCTTATCAAATGAGAGGGTTGGATTAAAATGATCTATAACTCCTATGATTCCTTCATTCCAAAATGTGTATGTTTTACCTTAATCTTTCTTAAGTTTTACATCTAGATTATGATTTCTTTTCAAGTGGAAAATGTCTCATTTATCTTTATATTTGCTACTACAGTCACCTATACATTATTAGTACTTACTGTAAGAAAGGTTTATTTATGAATATTTCCAATTGCATATGTTATGGATGTTTTTTGGGAAAGGTTTTTGGTTCAATACTTGTAATTATTATCCTGGGCTATCATTGATCTACTGCCAGCTCTGAAAAGTTTGGAAGGTGGGCAAAGGTTTCTTAGATACCTTTAAGATACCTTTGTCCTTTTTTAGATAGAACTAAAGCTTTGTAAGGCTACTTCCTGAGCTTTAGGCTAAAATTATTACTGAAGCTTTCTGACCTATTTGGCTCAAGTTTTGATATTTCTCTGTTCTTAAATAATGGGTTAGTGCCTGGATGCTTGAAAGGAAAACAAAGTCTCTGCCTTTCAGGTAATGGCCTACATGTATTTAATTAAGATAAAGTCAAACCTATAGCTACCATCTAGAATCTCTTAACTGGGGAAAAATGATCACCCTCAGGTTTTATTTAAATTAATTCCTAAGAACATTAGACTTTATTCTTTAAAACAACCTGAGGCCTATGTGATTTTTGAATGCAGGCTACTTGCTAGGGGAATTTTTAAAAAGTCCCAAACATAGCAAAATTACTTTATACCATGTACAGGATGCTGAAATGATCTAAAATTCTATGCTGTTCCCTTTGTTGAATTCAGAAGGGATTTGTGAACTGTAATCAGGTCAGATGAGTAATATTCCTTCCCAGTCCACTCTTAAGAAGTTTGGAATCAGTTTCTAAAAATTTGTTACAACTATAGGAGACGTCTAAGAAGAAAGTCCCAACAGCCTGAGTGATCTCCCATTGCGAGTGTGGGTGGGGCGTGCCTCCCTGCGTGCTAGGCTCTCTGCTCATTTGCCACTTTTGCCACTTCCATAGTGACCATATGTCTTCTTCATCTGATACTGTTAAACACCCTCTGTCGCTGCCATCTGTTGTTGCTGCTGCTGTTTTTAACATCTAACCTATAGCCAGCTCCTTGGAACCACCTTTGGTTGGACATTTCTCATACTGCAGAAGTTCTTCTCTCTCCCAAACCCTCTGTTTCAGTGCTTTCTGTCATTTTCTTTTGGGCACATCACATGGACAAATTTCCTTCTCCATATTTTGGCACCATGTCTGCTGAAGCATATTCCTGCCTCTTTCCTCCCCCTCCCCTTCTCCTACCATACATACCCCTTGCCAAAAATGTGACCAAGAAGAAAAAAAAGTAGGAAAGATTCATGTACTTGCTTACTTACTCCCTTGACAAATGTAACGGAACTTTAAATTTTCTAGAAGAATTATTTACTACTTAGGAAACAAGAAGTGAGAAAGAACCACATGCTAATACCCATGTTCTATTATTTTCCTCAAGGGGAAAAAAAGGAACAAGAAACATTCTGGCTCACCTGAAGCCAGAATTTACTTTCTTTATCTCTTTCAAGCTCTTCTCCCATTTTTCCTTTCCTTTATTCTTCTAAAGGAAATAGGTATTAGTTCCTTATATTGATTTTATGGAACTTTAAGGGGTCAGAAACTGATTAAACTACTCTTCCTCATGTGTTCTCAGCACAGGATATGAGGTCATCTCTGGTCCATAACAGACCATTCCAGACCCTAAGAATCCAGTGTTTCCCATTGTCCCAAAGGCAACATCGAAGATATTTTTAATACTCATCTGTCTTCAGAGATAAACAGCAGAGCTGAAAGAAATGCACGTTGCCTAGAAAGTATAGAACCGTTCAGTCCATGTGGTTTTAGAGGGGATGATCACAGACCGCGTTACATCAGAGCGTTCTGCCAACCTCTACTTGCCCTCTACCCTAACATCCTGCCACCAGCCCAGGAAACATGACTCCAGGCCTTTTAAAGTTCAGACTAACAAAGCTGTCAGACAAAGCACTAGAAGCCATGTTGGCAGCAGGAGCTGGCTTTGACTGAGTGGAAAAATGTAAGCTTTATTTTGGCAAACTTCCTTTCTCCCACCCTCTCCTTCTTGTTTCCTCCACCCCATTTCCTCCTCCTGGTGCATCCCCTTGCATCTCTAAATTGTGAGTACAACAAGGAAGGACTCAAGCAGAAATAACAGGAATTGAAACAAAGAAGACTGACAAAAAATACCTTGAGATAAATTCAACCAAAATATAAATTGTTTTCGTGTGCATATGCCAGTTTTCTTGCCAGTCCTTGGCTGTCACTTTGGGTTATTTTCACCCCAGACACTAAGGACGTTAAGCTGAACAGCATACCACAAAGAATGAATGAGGCAGAGAGTGAGAATGACAGAATGAGTGCCTGTGAAAGCAAGGATAAATAGATTCTCCCACTCTCCCCACTCCAGGCACACAAGGATATGTGCATCTCCCCTTCCCTCCTCTTCCCTCTCTAAACACACACACACACACACACACACACACACACACACACACACACACATACACATGCATCCACACCCCCATGCCTACATATGCTTTTAGTTGAACCAACATACTCATTCTTTAAATTATCTTTCTTGGAAAGTGTGAAGTTTGGCTCTGAACCCAGAGCCAAAGAGCCTCCAGAAGGACTTCAAACCCATTAAAGTGAAAAAAAAATCAGAACCTCCTCTTCCCTTGTTCATTTAGTGGAGTTAAGAGTGATGGATGGCTTTCAGATTTCCAAGCAAGTATCACAAACTCTCTTTCCCCCATCTCCTTCCGCTATCTATTGGTCATCATTACTGTGTTTTACCTTTGACTAGAGGGCACAGAGATGCCAAAGCTTCTCCATTAATCAGGCAGCAGATGGAGAATTAAGGCCAATGAAGCTGGAATTCTCACTTTCTACTCCCAGAGGCTTACATACATTAGCTAGAGGAGAAAGCTATTGAACAATGACCACATGCCAGTAAGTTTTAGAGGCTCTGATTCTTCCCCTTGTGTTTTCCTGTTTGCTGTGGTGGTTTTTAATCCTGTATACATTCTATTAACTCTGCCCTTGCCAAAGGCAATCTCCAAATTTAACTGAATGTCAGCATCTTTCAAATATGCTAGAGAGGTTTCACCTTTCAGTGGCATTTGAATATCAATGCTGAATGAAAGCTTCATTCTATAATGTCCTTTTACTCTAAGATTAGGGCTGGACTGGTAGTAGATTGCTTGATATTTGTGGAAGGCTCCTGAAGCTGTTGGTACTAGATGGCACTGACAGGATTAAGTATTCCATAGCCCCATTTTACCTAATCTTGGTGTGTGCTTGAAAAGGAAGTGTGGGTATTTTTTAGTTCAATGTACCTAATCTTTAGTATTCTACATAGCAGCTAGATTCTATAGCTCATCTCTAGAAAGTTAGATGCTACCACTATGAATGAAGGAGTTTTTAAAGTGCTTTTTATGTGCCAAACACTGGAATTACTGATATAAAAGTAAAAAAGTCCCTCTACTCAAGGAACTTACATTCTAATGGAGGAAGATAGTTTGGGAGTAGTGATCAAGGAATAGTATTTTGGTTTGGGAAATCACCAGCAATGGTAAAACCATAGGGGAATGACTATGGCAACCTTCCCATCATTAATAGCAGTATTCATTCCAAAGCTGGAAAGGAGGGACAGTGAGGAACAAGGAAGACTATGGGGCTTTTACAAAGTAAATGGCACAAAGGTGACCAGGGTAAAGCATATCTGGAAAAAGCCAGATTCAGTGGGTATCTGACGCATTGACCAATTAGAATAGCATAGATCCCAGAGCTGGAGTGCCAGAACTGAGAAGATATCTCAAAAAAAAAAAAAAGGATACTGGTATAGCACCTATCAAAAAACGGTGAGTATGGAGGGAGTAGGTATTACCAGGCAGGGCAGATAAGAAAATGACTAGGATGTGATACAAACTATAACAATAGAAATGACTATATCTATATAACTCTAATTTATCTATATATTGTTATAATATTAGATAAATATACATAACATGGGCAATTAGGTAGATTGAATGCCAGGCCTGGAGCCAGGAAGACCTGAGTTCAAATCCCACCTCAAACACTTACTAGTTTTGTGACCCTGGACCAGTCACTTAACCCTGTTTGCCTCAGTTTCCTCATCTATAAAATGAGCTGGTGAGGGAAATGACAAATCATTCCAGAAAAACTCAAAATGTCCAGAAAAAAAAAAAAACATGCCCAGAAAACTTAAAATTGGATCATGAAGAGTCAAACATGACTGAAATGACCAAACAATAACAACATAAAACATTTAGTCCAATGAGAACACTTTACAGCTGAAGAACCTGATATCCAGAAAAGTAAAAAAATTGTTAAAGGTCAGACAAATAGTGAGTACCAGAGCTGGCACATATATGTGTACGTACATACATACATACATGTACACAAACGTGTGTATATAAACACATACCTACATATCATATATCATTTCAGGCTTAGAAAGCATTTTATAAGTTATATGCAGTATCTTATTTGATCATTTGCAACAAATCTGTGAAGTAAGAATTATAGATAATATTAGTATTATTACTGGCAGCTAGGTGGCATAGTGGATAGTGTGCTAGTCAGAAAGACCTGTGTTCGAAACCAAGCTCAGACACTAATTATGTGACCCTAGGCAAGTCACACTATCTGTTTGCTTCAGTTTCTCAACTGTAAAATGGCGATAATTATTGTACCTACCTCACAGAATTTGCTAGGACCAAAGGAGATAATATTTGGAAAGTACTTAGCACAGTGCTTGACACATAGTAAGCACTATATAATGCTTGATTTCTTTTACCTCCCCTCCCAATAATATCCTACACACCCATTTTATAGATGAGGAAACTGAGATTGAGAGAGTTTGTTAAGTGACTTGCCCCAAATTGATGTCTAAGGCAGGATTTGAATCAAGGTCTTTCTCATCCCAAGTACAACACATTATCCATAGTCACCCTACTAGGTAATGAATGCATGAGCTCTTGGATCATGATAGCCCATGACCCTTAACTTCAAATATTATCACATGCCTAGTCAACAATATACGCTGATGAATTATTAGTATCACTCCTACTGAAAAGCCATGCCTGTGAGCACGTGATATTTATTGCCTGGCAGGCTTTCTGAAAGTCATTCAAACCTAGCATTCCTTCCTTAGCCTGTCAAACCCTGTTGATATGTTGATGAGCTTTTCTAAGCTGCTTTTCCCCTCTTTCTAAATTCTTTGTTACAAAGCATGGTTTGAAACTAAGGGGGAAGGGAGGGATTTATTTGCAAAAGAAAGAGATGCAAAAACATATTTCAATAAAAATGTATATATGTATGTATACTCACACATACATATGTATATATACATTAACACATACATACACACAAACACACATGTGGGTTTATATAGCATATGTATATATGCTTACACATATATGTGTGCATATAGATGTTTTGGGTGTGTATAGACATACATACATACATACATACGGAGGTCATTCAAACCTATTCTGTTATTGAGGATCCTGAACTTTTCATTTTTTATCCATTTTTGGGATACTACCTTGATGCCTGGGACTTGTATTCTGTTGTGCCTCATTGTCTATGGTAACTACCCATCTCTTCTTTAAATAATCCCTACCCATATGTGGCTAGCAAGGGCAGGATCTTACTTCCTAAATGAAGGAAGTCTGGAGCTCATCAAAGCCATTATTCTTGATCATTTACACTGGTTCCTTTGCCATAGATGTGTTCAAAAGGAAATTACGTTTCATAACATCTAAAATTCAAGGCCTGGCACTTGCTATTTGTATAACTTTGGATTAGTTATCTCACTTTTCTGGGCCTTAATTTCAGACATTAGACTAGATGATCTGAAACATATCTCTCAGTTCCAAATCCTATGCCCCTAGGAGATGGTTTCCTGTATCTCAAATGATTCTGGTATATGGGCCTGCATCTCAGTGGCTTTCTACTGGATGCTTATATAACCATCCCATCTGTACCAAGGATTCAGCTCTTCAGTGCCTTAGGTGCTATAAGAAGTTACTCATGATCAAAGGGCAACTGATGCAGTAATAGTTAACAGTAACATTTATAGTCACATATATTTAGAGATGGACATGACCCTAGAGATCACGTAATTGGATTCCTTTATTTTGCAAGTAAGTTAATGGAGATCCGAAGAGATAAAATGAAGTGCCTATTCTCACAAAGGCAGTGAGTGGTATTTTAGACAACTACTCAGGACTTGACGCAAGCTTGTGTTGACAATTTAATCCAATGATGATTCCCTTGGCTTCATAAGTGTTCTCCATATGGCCTTGTTTGATCTAGTGGAATTTACTCTCTGTACTGAAGTGTTGAGAGGAATTCAACAGATAGCTAAACATTAATTCTTTAGCATCATGAAGGAGCAGTTTTTGAACTCTAAAGATAAAGAATATAATGTGCTAAGAGAAAACAAAGGTGATGGCATGTGTAATACCAGCTCAACATAAACACAGCTTTCCACTTCCGCCTCTTGGAGTCAAGTGATATAGATGCCAGAGAAACTGATAACACATTGTTGGGTAACATTATAACCTGCATAAAAACCTTTCTTGGAGTTAGCAAGTGTGATTGTGTGATTCTCAACTATTGCAAATTCCTAGTCCTTTAAATTGTCTCTGACCTTTTTCTTTTACTCTTTTTTGTAGTTTTATATCACACAGCTCTATTGAAGCTTGAGTTTTTTGTTATCCTTTGCTTTTTGCTTAATGATAGCATGATAAGAGTAAGTATCAATGAAAGGGACCTTTGATGAATTAATCAGCCAATAAACATTCATTAAACATTTATTATGTTCCAGGAACTATGCTAGAGACTGGAGATACAAATATAAGTGTGAAATATTCCTAATAGGTTTGTTGACCTAGAATACTCTACTGGAGCCATAATATTTAAGTGACCTTGGGCAAATCATTTAACTTTTATGTTTCTCAGTTACCTTATTAAATAAAGGGATTGGGTTTGATGACCTCTAAGGTCCCCTTCCAGCTCCAAATCTATGATCTTATGGTTTCTCTCTAGAAGCTTACGTTCTGCTTGGGGGTACAGGAGACATATGATATATTATTCACAGGTAAATAAATGTAGGATTTATTCAAAATAACTGTGATAATGGGTGGGGTTAATAACTGGGAGAATCAAGAATGGTATCTTGAAGGAGGCTGCTTATGAACAGAGCCTTACAAGAGTCAAGAGCCTTTCTAAGAGTCATCTAGGTAATACTAATTGGCACAGTGCATAGAGCTCTGAATCTGGAGTCAGGAAATCTGAGTTCAGATGTAGCCTCAGGCATTTACTAGCCAACACTCAATCTCTCTCCCTTTCAGTTTCCTCATCTGTATAATGGGGATGATAACAATAGTACCTATATCCCAAGATTGTCATGGGGTACAAATGGATAATGTTTGAAAAAATACTTCGTAAACTTTACAGTACTATTTGTAGAAATGTTATTGATATTGATTATAATAATGATAGTAATTTATATCCTGCTGAATAGGTGCTCGGCATTGCATGAAGTACATTACTATGCCACATTATTTCATTATTATGAATGAGGTAGGGAAACATTGGGGGAGGGGGTAGAAGCAGCCTATGAAAAAACAAGTAGGTGGGAGATAGAATAAAATGCCTAAGTAAGAGAAAACAGAGGCAGATTGGCTAAAGCACAGAGTGCAGGAGGGTGAATAGCATGTTTATTAGGCTGAAAAGGTGGTCATTGTCCTTCGTTCTCAAAGACAGCCAAAATGACATCACTATGATAAAGCCAAGTTTCAACGTGTCTGATTGTGGCTGATCAGACCAATAAGAGCTCAGAATGCTCTACCACAGACTGGGCACAAATAGTCCATGTGAATATTTGGGGAGGATACTCCAAATTTGCATATCCTGTGTTTCCTTTGAGCTGTTTCAATTCTGTTTTGCTTGTGGAGCACAGCACCTTCTCTGATGTGGGCACACTATGCTGCTTGGTCCTGTGCCAATGTCTCGCATGTCGCACCATCAATTCCAAAGTTCTTAAGAGAGACCTTGAGAGTGTTCTTGTATCACTTCTTCTGACCACCATGTCATTTCCTACCCTGTGTGAGTTCTCCATAAAGTAGTCTCTTTGGCAAGTGCATGTTTTGCATTCAAACAACATGGCCAGCCCATCAGAGTTGCACTCTCTGAAGCATAGTTTGAATGCCTGGCAGTTTACTTCAAGTAAGGACCTCAGTGTCTGGTACCTTATCCTGCCAGGTGATCTTCAGAATCTTCCTAAGACAATTCAAATGGAAGTAATTCAGTTTTGTGGCATGGCACTGGTAGACTGCCCATGTTTCAGAGGCATATAACAATGAGATCAGGACAATGACTCTGTAGACCTTCAGTTTGGTAGTCAGTCTAATACCTCTTCTCTCCCATACTTTCTTTTGGAGCCTCCCAAACATTAAATTAGCTCTGGCAATGCATGTGTCAACCTCATTATCAATTTGTACATCCCTGGAATATACACAGCATTCAAAACTTCTCCATTTACTATAACCGATGGCTCCATGTGTGGATGGTGTGGTGGTGGATGGTGGAGTACCTGTGTTTTCTTGGTGTTGTTAGGCCAAAATTACCACAGGCAGCAAAGAATTGATCCATACTTTGTTGCATACCAGATTCAGAGGCTGCATTGAGTGTACAATCATACGCAAACAGAAAATTGTGCACTTACTTTCATCAAAAGTTAAGTACAAGCAAAGCTTAGAGACATCCAGGATTCTTGACTCAGTAAGAAGGCAGATGAAATTCAGTTTTATACTGATAGTAACAATCCAAAGCACTTTTATGATTCCCTGAAGGCTATTTGTGGACCAAAACCCTAAGATGTATCACAGTACTGATGGAGCCACATTGATTAGTGATAAGAACATGATCTTAGAGAAATGGGTTGAACATTTCCATAGAGTTTTCAACAAAGCATCATCAGTCAATGCTGAGGCCATTGAACTTTTACCTCAGGTTGAAGTCAATCCCTCCTTAGCTGAACCTTCAACTGCAAAACAGGTTTTGAATGCCATCAGGCTCCTTTCATGTGGCAAAGTACCTGATGCTGATTCTATTCCAACTGAGATTTACAAGATAGGGGGTCCATTGCTCATACAAAAGCTGACTGAAGTTTTCCAGGTTATATGGCAAGAGGAGGTTATCCCCCAGGAGTTCAAGGATGCCTCCATTTCCCATCTCTATAAAGTAAAGGGAACAGATTGTCTTGAGACAATCACAGGGGGAACTCTCTCTTAGTCACTGCTGGCAAGATTCTTGCCAGAGCCCTCCTTAATAGGCTGATCCTACACCTGGAAGCTAGTCATCTACCTGAGAGTCAATCGATATGGTGTTTGCTGCCCAACAACTCTAGGAGAAATGCTAGGAGCAGAACAGAGGTCTGTACACAATGTTTATGGATCTGATCAAGGTCTTTGATACTGTTAGTCATGAGGTCTTATGGAAAAATATGTCAAAATTTGGTTGTCCAGAGGAGTTCATCAGTATTATAAATCAGTCTCATGATGGTATGCTTGCCTGGATTCTGGATAGTAGACAATGCTGTTGTGTCTTCCCAGTCACCAGTTGGAATGAAACAAGTGTACTTGCTTCCATGCTTTTTAGCCTGTATTTTCAACCATGTTGTCAAATGCTTTCACTGAGGATGAACACTGCATCCAGGTCAGCTACCGCACTGATGGTTAATTCTTCAATTTGAAAAGGCTACCAAAGTGGAGACCAAAGACCAAAGTGGAGGGAGTGTTGGTACGATTTTCTGTTTGCAGATGACTGTGCACTAAGTGCAGACTCTGAAGTTGGGATGCAACAAAGTATGGATCGATTCTCTGCCGCAGTCTGAAAACATAGGAGACATGAAGGACTTTAAATACATGATAGAGGAGTTCGTATTTTATTGTAAAGGGAATTGGTGGGGAGGCATTGATACTTCAGTAGAGGAATGTCCTATGGTTTTAAGAATAACAATTTGTCAGTTTTCTTAGTGATGGCTTGGAGAGAAGAGAGAAGGAAGGAAGGAAAGAAACAAAGAAAGAAGGATGGAAACAGAATTTATTGAACACCTATTAAATACCAAGTACTTTACAAATATTATCTCATTTGATTCTCACAATAGACATAGGGAGTGTTATTATTTTCCCCATTTTACACTTGAGAAAACTGAGATAAATAGAAGTTAAATGAGTTTTTCAGATCACACAGCTAGTAAGTGTCTGCGTCTCTATCAAAACTCATATCTTCCTGACTCAAAGGCTAGGAGAGAGGCAAGATATAGTGTGGCCAATTAAGAAAAATTGCAACAGACCGGGGGAAAGGTGTTATTTCCTTATACAAAGGTCAGGAAACTGAAGTCTACAGGTGATAAATGAATTGTCTAGGATGAAAAGGTAAGTCAGTAGCAATGATGGAATTGAAACCTCTGTCCCCTGACTTGTACATCACTTAAGTTGTCCTAACTACACCACTTTGTCACCCCATCTCAGCCTGTGTTTATTAGTGACTAAACGTAAAGCATTTGCTCTACACCTCTGACATTTCTCCATTTATCATCAAAGCTATAGTTAGCTCTTGATGAGACTTCCTGTATGTTGGTGATTAAATTGGAAAAGCAGGCTCATGCTGGAGTGGGTAGCAATCATGGTTTCTGATCTGATCAGCTCTGAACAGTAATCAAGTCATGGAAGTTACTGACACTCCCTGGCTTACTAGAGAGATCTTTCATGGGTTTTTAATTATTTTATGCTCTCCTTGGCTTTCCTGGGAGGTGCAAGCCCTTTAATTCATCCCAAAAGAGTTTCAAGTTCATTTGAAAGGTAGGCACTTCAATATCATGTACTTCTCAGTCCAGGCTCAACAAGGATTGTTTTTAATTCTGCTATCTTTCATTAGTAAATGTTTAAGCCATGACACTAGCTAAAATATTTATTCTGATGTGATTGTTTCAATGTTTATGCTAACAGTTTAAACAGTAATGAGAATTTTTTTTTTTAAAAAGTAGTTCTTTAGATTTCTGGTATGTATCATTATTTTTAAAATTTTATTATATCTTTCAATTCTTGAGCTTCCTTCAACTCCGCAATTTAAAAGAAAAAAAAGAGCAGGATAAGCCAATATAATAAAGTGATAATAAACACCTAGATTAATTATTCAGCACCCTGCCAGTCAAACTACCAAAGGATTACTTTATAGAGCTAGAAAAAAAATGATAAAACACATCTGGAGGAACAAAAGATGAAGAATATTAAGGGAATTTTTTAAAGTATATATTACTTCAATCTCTTTTCTTGCCCCTACTATCTACCCACCACTCCCAACCTTGTTATGCTTTCCTTCTTGAAATGCTTTGAATAACTTTGAATATTATTTCATTTACATATTTTTGTGCTAGTATCCCTGAAGTAGCACATAAACTCCTTGACAACAGGGACTTTTCTGAAGAGTGCCCTTGTATCCCCAGTGGCTAGCAACATGCCTTGTATGTAATAGAGGTTTAATAAATACTAGGGAAATTGAATTACTTTCACCTTTGTAGTCTATGACTCAATGGTTGAATCGGCTGACATAGAGAACTAAAAGAAAATAATCCATTTATGCAGTTGTAACAATATACAGCAGAAGACCTGATTGCAAAAGATCCTTTAAAATGTGAGTGTTCAATGTGTGTATATGTTCAGTATCAAATCCCTCTTTTCAACTCAAAAGCAAGGGAAAAATATAAGCATCAGCACTTCCAGGAAAAACACCAATAAGAAAACCTGCAGTTGGGTAGAAAAAAAGGATGGAAAATAGCAGAAGGATAGCAAAAGCATTAAGCATGAAAACAAATAGTAGACTGAAATAAACATGAAGTAGGGAGGGGGGAAAGAAAATCCCTGAGAAGTGTGTGAGAAGACACTGAAAGATGAGAAGGTGAAAATGTCTTAAAGTTAATGTTGGAATAAGGTTCACTCCAATTTGGCAAGATAGCAAGGAATGCTAGCTTACATGACAGTTACTACTTACTAAATTCAGGAAAGTAAAATTCCTTTTATCCTTTTGAGAAGTTACTACTTATTTAATTGATTGGGATGTGAAGTAACTAGGGGGAGGAAAAGGTCAAATAATTGATTGATGCTTATAGAGGCTTCACCAGTAAAAGATTCATGTTATATCCAGGAGAGAGAACATGCACAAGTATTTTTTTGTCATTCAGTTGTGTCTGACTCTTTGTGACCCCATTTGGGGTTTGTATTCTTTGAGAGAACTAGGGTAAAGGGAAAATAGTTGAATAAAGGAAGGAATAACATTTTTATAGTATTTCCAAATTATGAAAATGCAATTTTGCACAGAAAATAATTGTTGACCATAGAATCTGACATGACCTCAAAAGGCATCTAGAGTCAGCTAGGTAGCACAATGGATAAAACCTTGGGTCTGCAATCAGGAAGAGCTGAGTTCGAATTCATCTCCAACACCTGAAATATGGAACTCTGGGAAATTCCTTTTCAGTCTGGGGACCACAGAATCATCATCTGTAAAATGGGGATTACAATAATACCTTCCTCCCAGTGTTATTATAAGAGAAAAATGAGATAAGCAAGTGTTTTGCAAACCCTAAGCACTATATGAATTCTATCTGTCTAATGTAATCCACAACTGAGTAAGATTCTCATTTACAATAGCTATTACTGGGAGAGAAATCAGAAAGACTCATCTTTGAGTTCAAATCTGACCTCAGACACTTACTAGTTATGTGACTGTAGACAAGTCCCTCAGCCTACTATTTGTCTGTTTCCGCACTCTAAAATGAACTCGTGTAATAAATGGCAAATCACTCCAACATCTTTGCCAAGAAAATTCCAGTTGGGAATTTGAAAGCTGAACATGACTTCAAAATGACTGAACAACGACAGACAGAGTTATTGCTCCAAGAATTGTGGTGAAGGAAAACCTTATCAAGGCTGCCTCTTCTTGTCCTTGTTAAACTTAAATTTGCTTCTTTGTAGTTTTTTCCTTTCATCTCTGTCTTGTGGCTTTCCTGTATTCCCTCAAGTCTCAGTTAAAATCATACTTTCTGCATGACGCCTTTCCTGGTTCACCTTAATGCTAGTGCTTTTCCTGTGACATAATTTCCAGGTTAACCTGTGGATTTGTATCTTGTTTGTCATAGTGGTTGTTGCATTGTAGCAGTTTTCTTCCCAGCAAACTGGAAGTTCCTTGAGGGTCACAACTTTATTTTTTTGGCCTTTTCCCCCTCTAGTCTGAATGCTTAGCGCAGAGTTTGGCCCATAGTAAGAGCTTAATAAATGGTTGTTGACTTGGTCACGTGATTTACTTCTGGTTCTGCCCTCTGAGACCAAGAAGAAAAAGTGTAATTGATGTCCCACATGCTATATTTTCAAATACTTTACATATATATGTATATATATATATATTTAGCATTTTTTAAAATTTCAAGTTCTGAATTCTCTCCCTCTCTCTAGTCCCTGCCCCACCAACTGAGAAGGCAAGTAATATGTCAATTATACACATAAAATTAAAGCAAGAAAAATAAAGTGAAAAAATTATATTGCTCTGTCCTTAGAGTTCTTTATTTTTCTCTCTGGAGGTGGACAACATTTTTCATCATGAATCCATCAGAACTGTCTTGCATCATTGTCTTGATCAGAGTAGCTAAGTGTTTCACAGTTGGTCACCATTACAGTATTTCTGCTGCTGTGTACAATATCCTTCTGTTTCTGTTCACTTCACATCACTTCATAGAAGTCTTTTCAGGTTTTTTTTTTCTGAAAACATTCTGCTCATCATATTCTATAGAACAAGACTATTTCATCACAATCATATACCACAACTTGTTCATGCATTCTCTAACTGATGAGTATCCACTCAATTTCCAATTCTTTGCTACCACAAAAGAACTATTATAAATATTTTGTACATGTAAGTTTTTTTTCCTTTTACTTTAAACTCTTTGGGATGTAACCTACTAATGATATTACTGGATCAAAAGATCTGCACAGTTTTATAGTGCTTTAGATTTTCAAACATTTGAACATGACTATTTTTCCACTCACCTCTAAAAGCAAGGACCCCAACATACATGAGGGGGACTGCTATCACAGGTTCTTAGATCTGCTTTTCTAAAAGGAAAGGCAACTTTTGAGGGTACAACAATCACTTTAATCAAGCACATGTATTATTCACTTAGTTCAGGGGAAAAAGGCAGCACCCTGAACTTCAGAGAAAGTACAGAGAAATCAAAATCAACAGACATGACTTCCAAATGTCTGACATAAGCAATACATACGTTACAGATCAAAAGACAGATCCAACTGTATGGGATAAAAAAGACCCTTACTCAAAATTTTAAATAAACAAAGAGGCTTCTCAATAAGAACAGAAAATGATGGTTACAATTCTCATAAGAAATGGGTGTCCCTCTACCAGGACAGGCTAATCCGATGGAAGGAAGCAACTTACAGAAATCGAAGTACAATTTTATACCCTAATGCAGAAAATCCCACCTCCCCACTATCCCACCTCTCTATTGACTAGGAGGCTGCCTTAAAATCTAAGTGTGGTATACTGGACAAACCCTGGGAAATCTTTACCTATCCCAACACAATTACCTCATTTAATACCTAACTTAACTGCTGATGTAGTTTTAGGAAGGAGGGGAGGGGGAGAAGGGGGAGCTGGTAATGTTGATGCAGGAACAGCATAACAAACAAAAGGGAAGATTTGAGTAACTTCCAAGTTTCAGCTACAGCCCACAGCACTTTCACAAAGGAAATGGGAGGGATAAAAAGGGGGGAGCAACTGACTGTCCACAGGCCCTGGATACTTGAAACTCAGGTATCCAGGGAGAGAGGCCTTATGGTAAAGAAATTTTATTTAGAAAATACAATATTCTCCCTATTTTTTTAATGAAAATTCTTCACTGCATTAACAAAAGGTGTGGGCCTTCCCCATGAATGAGTGGGGGATCTTCTTTAACCACATTATTAATCAGAAGCACTTGATTATACTAAAACAGAAATGCATTATCAATATACCACCCCACCCCCGTTTTCTCCAGTCTAAACATCTTCAATTTCTTCCCGTGGTCCTTAGGTGATCTTTCATCAAGGCCATGAGTCCTCTTGATTGTTTTCCATTAGGTTTTCTCTAGCATATCAATATCATTTGTAAAATGTGTGGTGACTAGAAATAAATAAAAAAACTTCCCTGCTATATAAAAGGACAATGTAAACAACTACTATTTAAAAGGACAGTTATTACCTTTTCATTCTTGGATGTTATGGTTTTCAATTCTGCTTAAGGCTTAATTTTTTTTCTTTTTAGATTTTTGGCTGCTTATTTCACACACTTTTGACCCATGTTAGACATGGGATAATGTATTTGAAGGACTTCAAATTACTATTATTATTATTAAACTTATGCCTTATCACTGAGCTTGACTCTCAGATCATTTTTATGAACTATCTGGAGGTATTTTATTCATACTGAACTTGTGAAGTTGATCTTTTTTGAACCCAAGAATAAGACTTTACATTTATCTCAATTAAATTTTATCTTTGTAAATTTAACCCAATGTTCTTACATTTTCTCACACCAGTTGTCTTCCTAACAACTCACTGTAGCATCTGTTCTTGCTTTGGTTTCCCTTGTCTCCTTTTCATGATTCTAGAAATTATTTACCTTGCTATCTACAAATCTATCACTTAGGTTCTCTGTTTCACTTTTCCTAGGCTGCAACTCTCATGCTTTCATGATTTAACGGAAAGAAGGCTGGATGTGGATGTGGGTTTAAGTCCCTTTTAAACTATAGTACTTGCATGACCTTGGGCAAGTCACTGAATATCTCTGACTTCCAATTTCTTTATCTGTAAAACCAGAACATAGGGCTAGAATAGTGATTTCCACTGTTCATTTCAGAAAAATTCCGGCGATTAGCGCTGGCAAGCTGTCTCCTTTGCCTGTGTATTACTCTCCAGATGACAGAACTCATTCTAAAATTGGCATTCCTCAAACCTTTATATCATATTAAGTAAAGTTCATAAAATATTTTCTACAAGTCAGCAAATTTCACAGTCCTGGAATTGTCAAGGTCCCTCTCCTCTCCATCCCTCCTCTCATACTCAACCTGTCTTGTCAATTCTACCTCCATGAAATATTTCTTTTCTAACCTCTTTTCTCCATTTATAGGACCACCACCCTAAATCAGCTTCCCATTGTCTCTATTCTAGAACAGCGGAATAGTCTCCTAATTGTAATCATGTTTTCCTAGCTCTCCCCTTTCCAAAATATCATATGCTAGGATGCCAAAATTATCTTCCTAATGCTTAGGTCTTCCTATTCTACGCTGTAGCTAAATATATTTTAGTGGCTTCCTATAGTATCTGAGAGAAAATAAAAAATCCTGAGCTTGTCATTGAACACTGTGAGCTCCTTGAGAACAGAAATTATTTTTTGCCTTTAAAAAATACTTTTGTATCCTCTATGCTTGCCATAGTGCCTGGTATGTAGTAGGTGCTTAAGAAAGTTTTATTCACTGATTGACTGACTGGGGCTGCAATCTATATTTCCAGATATCTAATAATGCTCCCCTTCACACATTCTACCTGTGTTGAATGAAAGTTTTGAGGGACAGTTTCTAGGTAATTAATAATCAATTTATTGATCATTGATTATTAAGCTAGCTAATAATCGATAATTTGAAGGTCAGTTATTTCTATAACCAAAGATGGCAAAGGAAGATTCTGAAATACCTAAATCAGGTACATATCTTTTGACAGGGAATTTCTCTGACAGAGGAAACTCAACCCTGATTAGAAGTAGGGAAGTGGGTTAAAAATCTGGAGCTTTTCCTCTTGGTGGCTTGCTCATGAGACTCAGCAGCCTCAAAGCATCTGGGAAGGGGAAACCATTTCCATTCAGACCTCTCTGGCTAGTTTTCTCCTTCATGAATTGGATTCTCTAAACTCTAACAGAGGAGACCAAGGGTTGGAATTTCCTTCTTCCAGGGTAAGGTTTGTCCGGTTGGGACTCTGTTTATACTCTGAACAAAAATTAGGTTTCCCAGTTGGGTGGGGTCCTGCCCAACCTAGTTAACTTGTATGTGTATGAGGAGGAACCTCGAAGAGGGGGTGTTTGGAGTAATCTTATCATGCAGTCATGCCTTTCAAAGGCAGACTGACCTTTTCAGAGTTAGGTCTTAACAGAAATAAGACTAAAAGGATGGATGTCAAGTTAATAATTAGTTATTAATATAATAGTATAACATTAATTTCTTTCATAAGTTTCATTTATATGAATGACTATTTGCTTTTCCCCAAGTTTATTGTCCCTTCCCCTACCCCTGTGCCTTTGCTGAGGGGCCGTGCTTGAAAGGCGCTCCCCTCTTCTTCTTAGAATCCTTAGCTTCCTCTAAGAATCAGTTCAGGTGACATCACCCCCCATGAGGCAGTTTCAGATCTCCCCAAAGTTATCATTTAGCCATTCCTGAAATGATCTTATGTTTACTTACCTGTGTACATATTATATTCCTGCCCACCTCAACAGTGTGTAATGGCAATCAGATTAGGATCTTTGCTGTTTTTGTTCTACTAAAAGTGCCTCTGATTGAATAATGTGATTGGGGAGGATCTTTCCCACTCATTGAGGAGCCTGCTCATTGTAGGAAGCTTTATTAGGGGAGATGTTTTGTAGGAGGGTCCCAAGTACTTTTTGTTTTTTCTATTGAGGCACTGGATCAGAGGGCTATGACCTCTGGTTCTAAATAGTGTATAAATACTCTGAGGGTGAGGTTTTACTTTGGGGTTTACTGACTGAAAGTGTTTGCTTGACCAGATGAGGACTCTAGGAAGCTGCTAAGGAGCCCCCCAGCTTTGAAAACCCAGATATCAGTGCTTCCCTCTCTGGGAAATATGGTCAGACAGTTGGGGTCCAATTATCTGTTGAATTCAGGAAGAGGAAGCCATGTCTGTTGATCTTTTGATTTCTCTGTATTTTCTTTGAAATTCAAGGTGTTGATTCCGTGAACTAACTAAATGATATATATGTACTTGGCTAAAGGAATGATACATGTGCTAGACTAAAGTGAGTCTTAAACTCAAAAGTTGCTTTCCTTTTATGAATGCAGGTCTAAGAACCTGTGATAACAAGTCCCCCTGTGTATGTTGGGGTGCTTATTGCTACATTATGATGATGAGGATAGGTTCTGCATAAATTAAAGGAAAAGTATGGGGACTGGGATAATTGTCTGTTGTGTCCCAATTGTGTTAGCTATGATTCCGTGCAACCCTGGGAGGTAGGGGTGGCCAGACCCGGAGCTCAGAATGAATTAGCCTGGCTCTGGATTTTGGTACAGGAGTGAAGGTCTTTAAAGTGTAATTGTACGCAGAAACCAGACCAGAGCAGCAAGAATTTGCCATGGAGCTCTTGAGCCTGAACAAAGAACAACCCAGCAGAAGCCTGCCTGCTAAACAATCCAGCAGAAGCCTAGAACCACCAGTATGCTGACCTTGGTGAGGTGAGAGGAACAGGAGGGCAGAGCTGTTTTCACACAGACCCAGGCAGGAGCTGGGAGCTGCTAGCTCCTGCTGGAGGAAGAGGAACACAGGAGCTTGGAGTTCAACCTTGGGGCAAGATTGGGACTGTGCAGCAAGGCACTGAGTGTGCTTTTCTGCAGCATTCTTCTGGGACAGTTTGGGACCCAGAGGATGGAATTGCTTATGGTGGGTGGGAGGAAGTGTCATGGACCCCATCTTGATGCCTTTATTGTTCAGTCACCCCTCAGGACTTGGAAGCGGGGCTCATTGGAGTCTATACCTGACAGTGCAGTGGGAAGGACACATTCCCAAGAAGACTTTGCTTAGACATTTCTATTTGGGATTAAGGAAGGAGGAACTGGTTGCTCTCTCCTTAAAGAATGATGTTATGTTATGCCTATACTTTTGTGTGTGTATAAAAGCCATTTGACCACCCTGGTAATAAGTTGTTATGTTGTGTATTCTGGAAAAGGGAATTATGTTGTATTTACTTAAGAAATGTTAATGCCCATTTGTTCCAGGATCCATGGGCATTTACATTGTAAGACCAAGGATTCTGGAGGGTAGAGAGTAATGGCAATCAAATTAGGATCTTTTGCTGTTTTTGTTTTACTAAAAGAGTCTCTGATTGAACAGCGTGATTGGGAAGGATCTTTCCCACTCACTGAGGGGCCTTCCCATTGTGGGGAAGCTTTATTAGGGGAGATGTTTTATTCGAGGGTCACAAGTACCTTTTCTTTTTTCTATTGAGGCACTGGGTCAGGGAGTTATGCCCGCTGTCTCTAAAAAGTGTATAAATCCTCTGAGGGTGAGGTTTTATTTTGGGGGCTTAGTTTTTGGAAGGTATGTGTGCCAGATGAGACTCTGGGAAGCTGCTAAGCAGCCCCCACCCCCTGTCCCCTGGCTTTTTGAAAACCTAAATGTTGGTGCTTCCCTCTCTGGTAAAGATGTATGTATGTTAGTGGTCAGGCAGTTTGGAAGTTGTTTGTTGACTTTATTTCTTTGAAATTTTGACTTTGATTTTCTCTGATACCTCTGCTTGATTGAAGTGATTGTTGACCCCTCAAAAGTTGCCTTTCCTTTTATGCATGCAGATCTAGGAACCTGTGATAGCAGGTCCCCCTGTGTATGTTAGGGTGCTTACTGCTACACAGTGAAATTCAAGATTTTGAGGGCAGGGACTTTTGTTTCGCTTTGTCTTTATGACCCTAGAAATAAATACACACACTCACTTTTTTGGCAGGGGTGATGTGGTATGGTCGTAGATCCGGACCTACTGTTTCACTTATGTAATGAACTCGATGTAGAAACCCCATCCACTGAGACAGAGCAAATCACTTGGAATGTATAATCTTAAAGATGTGCCTATGGGTAGTGCAATGAATTGTCTATGGTCACACAACTGGTATCTGCTGAAGGAAAGACTTGTACTCAGGTATCCCTGACTCCAAATGTGACACATTATTCACTCAGTTGCATTGTCTCTCTACCTTGCACAATGTAGATGTTTAGAAAATGTTTGTTGAATTGAATTACAATATATGAAACGATAAAGTCTTATTTGCCAATTTATTAAAAGCTATGTGGGGGGAGGGGGTCAGAGGAAAGGCCTTTTCACATCCAGTTGTCAATCAAGAAGTAATAATATACTTGCCAAAGTGAGGAAAATATAATTAAGGGGTAAACCCCTGGATAGAATATAAGTTTCTTGAAGTCAGGAACTATTTTATTTTTGTCTTTGCATCCCCAAGTATTAAGCATGGTGACCAACACAAAATAGGTGCTTCATAAATGTTTGTTGAGTCATTGATTTGACAAAATCTCTGACAGGATTTTAATAGCACACATTAAATTTTCTAACGCAGACTCTGTGAGAGAGGTAGTAAAAGCAATATTTTCTCCATTTTACATTTGCTAAAATGAGGTTGGAAAAATATAAACTAACTCTTCAGAAATACACTGCTGGAAATCAGTGGTGTCATAACCCAAAATTAGTTTTCCTTTTTATTAAGTTTATTGCTCTTTCCATTGCACAAGGGGCAGTGAAACACAGGTGTGGTGGGGTACTGAAAATGAAACTCAGGCGTTCCATTCACACCTACTTTAAGGAAAGAGTAGATATTTCAACTAGCATCTCATTGTTTTGAGTTCTGTTGTACCATTTGTGAGCTGGTCTTACCAATTACTAACTTCAGGGTATAGTATGTGAGATAGCAGGGAAGTACGTGGTCTGGTAGAGCTCCAAGAAATTTACAGTAGCTTGATTGTCATGGTCTTGCTTTTCAGTCCCATCTCTCTCCATGTTGTGTGTTGCTGGTCCTTCAGGGAAGACAGTTGGGAACTCATGTGCACCACTATATTTCTCTGGGAATCTTATATGGTCAAAGGTCAGACTCTATACATGCCAAGACAAGGAATTCATTCAAGAGATGAACAGAATGGTGATGACATACTTGAAAATCTGGTCTCTGGTCATAACTGATTGTCCATGACCAAGATCCATGTAACCTTTCTCCACATTTGCCTCTACCACTGAGAAAGTTAGCTCAGTTAAGATAGGTGCCTAGGTATGCCAATTCTAAATGAACCAGTCCCCTTTTATCCAGCTATACAGAAAAGTGCAATGTATTTGTAAACAAGTTGGGTTATAAATAATCAAAAAATTGCAGATAGTAACTACCAATGTGAATTTACAGCCAAAGTGGTCTTTGCAAGGTACCTCACTCTACTTCCCATTGTTTCTTCAGTAACCTCTCTCCTTCATTCTAAACTTGTCACAGTATTAACCACTATGGACAGAGAGAAGGATGGTAGAATGGTTTTTCCTGACCTAGTACCTTTGCAATTGATTAGATTGAAGTTCTTATATTCAATTGGGCAGAATTGTTAATGGAGGCAGGAAGTTCCTTGCTGAACAGATATTCATAGTTAAAGATGAATTCTGTGTCATTTGAGAGAATCTCCAGGGAAATAGGGATTAAACCCTAAACCGGGTTTTAGGCAGCAACTCTGGTTACTAGTTCATTACACTGTTGAATCCCAGAAGTCCTAGCACATTTTAGGGAGGGGAGAGTCAGAGGTAGTTAGGGTTTCCAGGAAAGTATTAGGTGAGTTTCTTTTTATTTTTAATTAATTATTTTTTAGTTTTCATCATTGACTTTTATAATATTTTGAGTTCTAAATTTGTCCTCTTCCTCCCCTTCTCTCCCTCCCCAAAATCACAGGCAATCTGATATAGGGTTACATGTACAATCATATTAAATATATTTCTCCATGAGTCATGTTGTGAAAGACGAATCAGAACAAAAGGGGAAAACCATGAGAAAGAAAAAAAACTGCATTCAGACTCCATAGTTCTTTCTCTGCTATGTGGATAGCATTTTTCATCATGAATCTTTTGGAACATTGTGTTGCTGAGAAGAGTTAAAGTCTATCAAAGTTGGTCACTGCACAATGTTGCTGTTACTGTGAACAATGTTTTCCTGGTTCTGATCACTTCACTCAGCATCAGTTCATGTAAATCTGTCCAGGTTTTTCTTAAATCCACCTTCTCATCATTTCTTATGGAACAATAGTCTTCCATTACATTCATATAACTACAACTTGTTCAGTCATTCCCCAACTGATGGTCATTGCCTCAATTTCCAGTTCTTTGCCACCACAAAAAGAGCTGCTCTAAACATTTCTGTACATGTGGGTCCTTTTCCATTTTTTCTGATGTCTTTAGGATATAGATCTAGCAGTGGTTAGATGAGTTTCAAGATTACCTGGCCAAGAGACCAGATTGGGGGCAATTTAGGGGTCCCTTTGGTAGAAGAGAAAGCATCATCATTTGGGCAGAAATAATAAATCAGGCAGGAAAAATAGAAGAAAGCCAAAAGTCCACACATTTGGATGCCCAAAGGAGGGCCCAGAGCTACAGATATGAGAATGTAGAGCTCAGTTTTAATTCTGGTGTAAGGATCAGTTCAATACTGTGGTCAACCTATGTGAGCTCACACTACCAATTTAGAGATAGGGAAATAAATCCAGTGAGTATTGAAATGAAAATGCTTAACCAGGAGGATAATATCTTCCAGAATTCAGGTGAGGCACATGAGAGGACTTAGGAGTTTTTCTGTCTTGTTTTACCCTTGCAGCAGCATATTTTAGGGCAACAAAGAAGGGCAAAATAGAGTCGTTTTATGATAGATTCTGAGGCATAAAGGAACTTATATTTTCTGGAGTTGGATGTGCAAATAGAAGCTCTTCTCTGCTCAAAGACAATAACCAACCATGTGATAGCTGAGGAAGGCTAAAATTGGGTGGAGGGACTGGTCTAGTAAAAAAATGTCACCACTACTACTTAGCAGGCAGATGGTTGTAGAGGACAAGTAGTTGTGGGAATAACTGATATAAAGATTAGTCAGGATGGTATTTGGGTTGTCATGGTAATGAGAACTCAAACCCCATATTCCATGGGATGTGAGTACGTGTAGGTCCCCAAATAGAAATCCCTTCAACTTTAGCTCTGAGGAATCTCCCCCCAAAAAACTAGCTATGATTAAAGCCTAAGTGTCCAAGGTACATTAGGATTACTTGGATTTATATGAGTTATTTATCAAAAGCGAAGCTGCCCCAATCAGGCTATAATCACTTCATGGATCTGCATACTAGGGCATCAGCACCCTCTCCAGAGATCTCTCTTCAAAATGAATAAATCAAAGGAGGAATATATTTTCAAGAAAATTTGGAGAAACTATCTTAGTCACAAGCAGGAATAGCCCTTTAATTTATGTTAATGAAAAGAATTGTGCCCTGCTTCTGGCTGTGGGGAACCCAGTGAAACAATTATTCAAAGATTTATCCATTTTTAATCCCTACAATACCCTAGGAAGGTAGGGTGGTAGAAGTGAGAATGCAGCTTCCATGCTGAAAGTACAATTAATATTTTTAAATGTACTGGGATATTACAATCTTGTAAGAATCAGGAGAATTAGCCCTTATGGCTGGACAAAACTCTAACATTTCTGAAACTTCACTAATACTGTCATAAGATCATGGCAGACCTTCTGAACCAACTTCTTGTGAGAGACTTTGATGGTATTTTGATATTCTTCTACCAGAAATAGGTCATATGTTTCATTCAAAGCAAGTACTACCCCGCTTGTAGCAACATGACTTCTCTTCTAAGATACAGAAGTATGCCTTCCATCAACCTCTGATAACTTTTCTCAAATTTATTTGGGGCTCAAGCTAATTATCAATGAATTCAGAATCCATAGGGATTTATGGAAATGGATGGCACTCTGCAGAGGGAAGACATTGCGACACTCACTGAGAATTATAAACTTCTAGGTGTTATAGTAGACACTCACCATTGGAAAAAAATCACTTGACTTTCAAGAAAGAATGGGCTTGATTAGAGATTTTATGGAGAAGGTCTTTCAAATGGCATTTTGACAGCTCTTTTTTAATGCCATATGAACATACATATGTAATAGGGCTTTGTCACATGCCAAGATCATTTAAGATGGAGGCACCTACATGGGAGAAACCAAGAACCTCTTTCTTAGAGAAAATATCCTGCACTGACCTTCTACATGGTCTAGGGTCAGCCTCTGTATCTGTGTGTATATATATATATATATATATATATATATATATATATATATACACACACACACACACATACATATATATACATAATACACACATATATACATATATACATGATACATACATATACATACATATACATACATATACATATATGTATATATACATAATGCACACATATACATACATACACACACATACATACATATATATTTGTTTAAAGATGCAGACATATATATATATGTCTGCATCTTTAAACATGTCAGACTGGGCCAGTCTCCCTTACTTTTCTTGGACAGTGGTGTCCTAGGGTGAAGGACTCCTTTACTCATTGAGTGCCATCAACAGTGGCTGAGGAAAAGACTGAGGGCTCTTTCCCTTTCCAGTAGGCCAGGTAACCCTGAAAAAACAGCCTTGGCATTTGGATTAATTTATTTACTTTCTCCATTTTGGCTCTACATGCAGTAAAGAGAATCCTTAGATTCTGGAGCTCAAACTATGATGATGATAAAGACTAGAATTCCAGGATAGAGGCTGCAGCCAGCCTGCCAGAGAAACCACAGAAGCTGGGACCCTGCGACACAAGCTCAAGATGGGCTTTGGACTCATAGCTTACTGGCGTTGATATTATTTAAGAACTGAGTTAAGCAATGAACCTGATTTCCCTCCTCTCTCTAAAGGCCAAAGTACTATAGAAAGAATTAATTCCTCCCATATCCAGAGGGGAGATATTAGCATGTTTGTTGTTATTATACCTTTGAGGTAAATTTTCCTTTGTAAAAGCTAATCTAAGTGTTAGGTGGTTGAATGGAATCAAGGTGTTTGGACCCTAGGGTTTGAGAGCACACAAAAGGTGGGAGCTAAAGACCCCATCCCCCAAGGTGACCTGGAGAACACTGGTGGTGGGATAAAAGGTAAGTACACTTCAAGCAGTAGGGGCCAGTGTAGTCACTGCATCATGACTGAGAAAGACTTATGACTTACGAAGAATAATTCTTGGAATAGCACTTATGTAAAGAACAGAAATCTTCTTTCAAGTCACTAGAAAGTGCCCTCCTTCCTCTTTAGACCTATACAATTGACACATCTTGCGTTATCAATAGAGTAATATATTTTCCTTCTCTACAATGAGGTCATCTGCCTTTTTCGTCCTCAATTTGAATGCCTTTCTCAAATAAAATAAAATGCCTTGGCTTAGCTCAAGAACCATTTGCTTTAATTGGAGCTTTTCTCTGCTCCATTATAGTTGCACAATTTTTAGATGTGAAAAAAAATGTAGAGGCTTCAAGCTAACCAAGAAATATTAAAAAAGTCAACATAAGGCTTCCAATATGGTTCATAGAATTCCTATGGAGAATGAGGTAGGAAAGAATTACACTAAATGAAGAGGAATGAATGGGTTGCAATCTACAATGGTGGAATAATTTCCATACCCATATGATCATGGACCCATCAGAATATTAAAATGTCATTTAACCTTCTAAACCTCAGTTTTCTTGAAAGTAATATTGATATAATTATACTTGAATCAGATGAGATGATGTGTATAGTGGAAAGAATTTTGCAAACTGTAAATTACTTTACAAATATCAGTTATTATTACCACCCTTCAATGTAATGCAACTGCAGCAAAGCAAAATATGCATAAAACTTTTAATCAGAAAAAGATTAAAAGTAATGGAATTCTATTTATGGTAAAAGGATGAAATCATTAGAATAAGTGTTTGAGGGAATATATTACTGGGGAGCCATGATAGAAAAGCTATTTTAATGATACAGAAAAGATCTTTCAAAAGAATTCAATAAATATTAATTTAGTACTTAATATATACAAAGCATAGTACTAAGGGGAGGCAAAGATGTTTTCCTTTCAAATAGCTTCCATATTGTTGTGGCTTGTCCTTCATTTGCAAAGAAGACCAATGACATATGGTGGGTGATATCTTGACTCTTGAATGAGTTGAATTTAAGTGAGGCAGAGCTGCACAATGTTGCCAGTCTCACTCTCTCTTTCAGAGTCATTGAAGTCCAGTGGCAAGACAAAAAGTGTCAAGATGTCTGCTGATGGTCCAGGATGCAGTGGATGACCTTGGTGTCTTTGATATCTGACCAAGCTCTAAGTTCTCTACAGAGAGAACTGTAGAAGAACCTGCTTCAGTTGCCTTCATGACCATTGGAATAAATTGTTCTCATCCACCCATTCTGCCCAGAGAAGTCTTCAGGTGCTTGGGGTAGGCCTCCCCTTAACAAACTAATAGGTTTGAGGCCTGTTGACTTCCCTTAACCTGGTTTAGTCCAACTTCTGAGACAGTTTTACTGGGATGTGGCTGCTGCACATGCACTCTCACTTGTGACTCCAAGGTTTCCAATACGTGAAGGAAACAAATCATTCACAAATAATTATAATATAAAGCCTAGGAGAAGTGCAAAAGGGCATGGGACGTTATTTCTAACTGCTGAAAAGGCAAAAGAGTGAGCGAATTAGGGAAGGACTGACAAAGTGGTCTGGAAAGAAATTCAAGATGGGTGGATTTAGAATAAGTAGAGATTTCAGTCCAGAGGCATTCTAGGCATTAGAGAAGTGAAAGATGGAGGCAGCAGTGGGCTGTGATGATGGGTCTGTACTTATATGACTGGCTGCTTTGAATTCTGACTTGACTACTTATTAGCCCTTTGATCATTAGAAGGTCATATCAACCTTCTGGCCCTTGACTTGGAATAATTTAAATAAGCATTGTTGCTGTGTGTTGTCTGGTTTTGTTTGCTTTGTAGTAAAGGACTGACTTTGGCTGGTCTGGTGTTTCAGGTTCAGAACAAGGATGTCATGCAATGCCCATAAACCATGTAACAGTTAAGAACAGCAACAAAAAAGATTTGCTTGACCCTGAGGAAAAGCAATCCTATCAGTTGATGGTAGCTTCTTTGCCTCTTTGTTTCCTGTGAGTGGCTCATGCATTTCCAGAAGTCACTGGTCCACTGGTCAGAAAACTGAAGGGAGAACTGCCCACATATTGTGACCTGGCTTTTTGTCATTAGACCAGCAGGCAGGCATGCCAATAGCTTGACCCTTAGTCCTATGGACCAATCATTTACTAAGGATGACTTGAATACCTTCTAAGGAAAAAGTGGCTAAACTATGCGGCAGATATTGAGCCTTCACCAGGGTCAGATTAAATGATCTCTGAGCTTCCACCTAGCTTTAGATGTCTTCTAAGTTCTAGTTATAATCTAAATGTCAGAGAATGATGAGTAGTCTGGTTTGGTAAGACCATCAAATGCATGAATGCTTGTAGTGTGAAGAAAAAATGGAAAATGAATTCACTTCTTTAAGTCCTAATTTCCATATTTATGAAATAAGTTTCATAATAGTCATGCCCACTCTCATAAGGGTGTTGTTAGGAGTAAATAAGATGACAGGTAGATTATCGATAGGTGTTAGACAGCCATGAATGTCTAGCTAAGTATTGTTACAGGAGAATATTTTCTAACTGTGAATAATGAAATTCCTTGTAATAACCTTGGACTATGAAAATACTTAGTAAAAGGAACTCCTGTTTCAGTTCAAGTTAAATTGGTTTCTAGCAGGGTAGTATAAAGGCAGAGGATCAGAAAGATACTTAGATATGAGGTCAGAAGATTGGGGGTTCAAATTCTGACTGCCATTTCCTAGCTATGTGATATTCAACAAATCACTTAAACTTTTGAATTTATTTTTCTTTAACATTCAGATAATAATGCTTATGCCACCTAGTTTACAGAGGTTTATGGCTATTAACTGAGATAATATGACTGAAGCATTTTGTGGTATTGTTATTCTTAGAATTGATTTAAGTTTCAGTGGGCTGTCTCCGGGGGTACCACAAAGTATTGTCTAGGAATGACAACTTCAGTTTGAAGTGTGGCATGTTTGCAACCTCAGTGAAAAGACAATATTTAGTCCACTTTAACATACACAACGGAGCTATCACATTGTAAATATGTAATTGTCACGGAATGAAAATATTAGCACCAGGAATTTTTAGTGAATTTTTGAAAAATCCCTGCTTAAATGCAAGCACAGAAAGGGTAAAATCCTTAATCTTTAGGGTCACCCAGATATCAAAATGGGATTATTAATCCAGATTAAAGATGGTGGGCCAGAAGCTCGGTGACTCTAAACTATAAGTAGAATCTTGGATTCAACCCCCTGAGTCAGCTTACATCAAGCTGAGCTAGTAGTTTTGTCCTTCTGACTCTAAAGCGGGGTCTAGGACTCAAGCTGAGAGGGAATGATTAGACAAATGCTATGGGACCAGGGGTTGGCCTAGAGCTGTCACTTTGAATCTGCAGAATCTTCCAGCTAGATGATACAACATGGAAATAGTAACTGTCCAATGGAATTTCACACAGGGCCTTAGCCTTATCTACAACTGGGCTCTGGCATCTAGGAACTCCAGAAGAGGAGCTATCAGACTGTTTAAGACCTACTGAAAGTTTTTAACAACCTAGCTTGAACTTCTCTTGTAGTTCTTCAAGAACACAGAACTTAATAGCCGGTAAACATAGTGGCAGAACTCTAGATAACACACACTAAAAACACAGGATTTTCTCCAGGATAGGTTTCTGTACCAAACTTTCCCTGTGTATTCTATCATCCTTTGACTAAATACAAATGAAGTTCAGGTGATGCCTACTTCCTCCACCTCTTCTTCCCTTCATCCGTCTTTGGATAGTTGTTTACTTGACGCTTGACACTCACTAGCTATGTGACCTTGGACAAGCCACTTAACCCCAACTGCCTCATTCTGGGTCATCTCCAGTCATCCTAATGAATATCTGGACACTGGATTCAGATGGTTCTGGAGGAAAAGTGAGGCTGGTAACTTGCACAGCTCTCCCTCACTCAAAACAAAGTCAAGTGCAAGTCATGTCATCATTTCTCTGATGGCATGGTCTTCTTTGGCAACGAAGGATGAACACACACTTGCATACTGACATTATGGGAAAATTAGGTTGGTAGTCCATATGTCTTAAATCCTAATTTTCTTCTTCCTTTCTTATGAGGTATATTTTTTTCCTCCCTCCCCTTCCCTTCCTTTTTTAAGATCATGTTGTATCTACTGCATTAATGCAGACACAGGGTGGGTCTGTAAGTAGTCTGAGAGTATCTATTAAGTGACTACTATGTGCCAGGTACTATACTAAGTACTGGGGATATAAAGAAAAGCAAGACCATCTTTTCCCTCAAAGGACAGGGATACATCTATAAAAATTGTATTTCCATCTCCTATCCCAGCACCCTCTAGAACATTGACATTGAATACGTACTTTGCTGTTAAATGTTAGTGGAATTGCATTTCACTGTAGTGTTCTTTGGGCAGATTACAGCTTCCCCACCCATACTCTTACGTGGACCTATATGGCAGATTTGCAGCTACCTAGCAATATCCAATGGTAATAGAAAAAAATTGCAGACACCCCCAAGATAGCGCTTGTATATCTGGTATCTATTGACTTGATGACTCTAATTCAGTAACACTTTAAATGAATTTTTATATTATAAACTACGTCAGTCATTCAATAAGCAATTATTACCTGTCTCCTGTGTTCTGGACACTGTGCTAAGTAATGGAGAAAGAAATGTAGACGTAAAACCAATATAAATATTTCCTGATGGAGGCAACAGTACATAGAGGTAAGTGTGGCAAAGAAGTGATATTTTGTTGCACAGGTGAACAGGGGAGCAGACTGTTATGACCTGTTAAAGACCAGTGACAGAGTTGATTTGATTATGGTTGGGGAGCTAGAAAAGGGATAGAGGGAGGAAAGGTGATGGAGCAAGGAGTGCATAGAATGTGGCAGTTATCCAGATCTAGACACAGTGGACTATTGAGGCAACTGCAAATCAAGACAATGAGGCCTTAATGTAATAACACCAGTCAAGAAAGTGCCAAGTCCTCCAGGGCTTGGATTCAGAAGTGATATGATAATTGGTGAGAAGTTCAAGGAGTTGAATTTCTATCTCCAAATTCTGATTTTGTCATCAGGTTCAAGAAATGAGAAAAGCTATTGAAAATGAAGCACTGGGACTTAGAGTATGCATTTGGAGTATACCAGCTCTGCTGCTCTTGAATGATCAGCATTAAGCCTAAATAAAGGTTTTTTTATAGAATCAGGAAAAAGAGATATCGTTCCCAAATTTTAATTAGCTTTAGTACTGAATGAATCCACAATTGGTGTTGGTTGAATCATTATTAGTTAAACAGAATGGTTTTACCTGGGAAATTATTCCATTAATACTGGCACATTACATTTAAAAAGGCAAAATATAGTTGAATTCTGAAGTCATTGTAAAAAAGAATCTGGGAACCTTTGCGGGCAAACCTTTGTTAAGAAAAACAAAGGCTGTGATCTGTAATCCACCCGGAATGATCTAAGACCCTAACCTGTAAGACTCACAATTATTTAGTTTTCTTGATTCATGTTTAATGAGAAAAAGAAAAAAGTGGGGTTGGCTGCTATTGTGTAAATTAGTTCTTTTTTGCTCAAGCAAGCTCTTGCAAAAAAGAGGGTACTTTTTCACCAGAAGCTCAGGGTAAACAACTACATTTTAATATAAAGGTGATTAATATAGTCAAGATGATTAATACAGTCACACACTATTACAACGATTATAGCTGCACTGTTATACTCCTTATAATGATTATAATTATACTCCTTAAGTCAACAAACAAAGGAACTTCCCAGGGACTACATCATAGTTTCATTACACACAGGCTTTTGGTTTTTTGTTTTTTAATATGGGACTATGTTCTTATTATCAATCACACACTTATTTCTTATCATATAGTTATAGCTGATAAATAATTACAGAACAAGGCATTCAAGGCATTGATTATTTATTTTTTCCATTTCATAATTGATGTAGTCTGATTGGATTCACCTAAGAGAAAAGATGCACACACAGAGGGTATATGTACACAGAAACATCTGCCATGACTGGTTAAATGAAGCCATTGACATCAAAGGATCATTCATTCATTCATTTATTTGTTTGTTTATCTTTGCCAAACCTTGTATTTGTTCTACTTTAATTTACTATTGATTGAGTATTCAAAATGGTTGGAGTCTGCTTACCCTGGATTAGTCACAAGGATAAGGACCCTTCAGCCTCAAGGCCCTCTATATCCTCAAGTGCAGCCCTTTGACAGAATCTAAACTTCAAAGAACAAATCTCCTTAAAAGGATTTGTTTTGTAAAATTTAGACTTAGTCGAAAGGCCACACCCAATATAATTTATACATTTGTAAAGGGCTCTAGTGCCTTTTGCCTATCTCAGTGTAAAATTCTACAGGTCCTTCTCGTACCCTTGCCATCATCTTCCTCAACTAGAAGACTTCAAGGCAAATATGGTTGATGGAGACTATATAATATGCTTGCTTCTTCTCTCAGAACCAATCCTAAGATCATGGGTGGTAGTAAGGCAGTCTGGTATATGGTCCTTCAATATCCTTTCCCCCAAATTTGGTTTCTAGATTGGTTACAAAAGCCATTATTATGCCAAATTGAGTGTGAGGATCAGTTTTGTACTAGACTTGAGGGACTTATAATTCTTATAAAGTGCAAGAAACAAAATGAAATCATATTTGTAAAATATCTTTCAAACCTTCAAGATGAGTCTGTCACATATTTGTTAGCAAAGAAAATTACATGGGAAGTTATGAGACTAATTAAAAATGGTTGAAAGTAGGAAAGAATCTAAAATAAAGCTATGTATATTAAATTTCAATTTATATTAACCTTTACAGTGAAGTAGTTAGAAAAACTTCACTTTTGATTACAGTTATGTAGTTGACATTGTAAAATACTGAAAAAGATAGTTTCAAGCAATTGGCATATTTTAAGAAAAAAAATATCATTTGTTTAGTACATGAAATGAGACCTTCCAGAAACCCAAATGAACAAAGCACAGCATTTTTCTTCCTTACACACTCCCTAGCCCCCATTTTCTGGACAATGCTATTTCCATTTAATATGCTACTGATATGAACTTAGAAGTCAATTTGGCAGGGTTGGGTAATGATAAAGTGTTGAAAAAAAGTAGACCTTTAAGAAAAAAATAGTCCAGGAGCCAAGATGGCAGAGTAAACTGTAAGTGGTCTCATACTCTCTGTGTTGATCTTGAAAAATCCAGAGAATATTTCCCCAGGAAAAATCCTGAAATAGTGGAGCCAGCAGAAGGGGTATAGCAGTCTTTTCAACTCAGAAGGCTAGGGAGATCAAGAGGAATATTACCTCTTGCTGTGGCTGAAGGGGACCTTCAGTGCAGGACTACAGGCAGCCAGCAAACCTCAACTTAACAGACCAGGAGGAGATCCTGAACCTCAGGGGTATAGAGTCAGTAAGTGCCAACACCAGGACCCCAGGTGTGCCTTAGCACAGTCAGGGGAATTGAACAGACACTAGCACAGAAGTGGGTTCACCAACCACTGACCCTGCCTGTGCTCTAGCTCAGCCCTAGGGGAGGAGAAGACCTCCTGTGGCAAGACTACACCTCTCCCATACCTCATGTCTTTTGCTTCAGAGGAACCCCAAGGTAAACTCAGAAAGACTTCACCTCGCCTTTGCACAGCAGCCAGCTCAGCACCAGGTGAACTACAACATTAGTGCCAGCTGAAAGAAGGCCACAACACACAAAACCAGTAAACAGTCCTCTGGCTCCCAGCACAAGAAATGTGGGACAAAGTCCCTGGTGCCCCAGAAACAGGGATCCACTTTAAAAGCCAGGAAAAAGGCAATCACCATGAGCAAGAAGAAAATTAGAAAAGCAAAGACCATAGAATCTTTCTACAGGGAAAGGGAAGATCAAAATACAAATTCAGAAGACAATAGGACTGACAATATAGCCACATATGAAATCTCAAAAGGGAGAATGAACTGGTCTCAAGCCCAAAAAGCATTCTTGGAAGAGCTCAAGAAGGATGGTAAAAGGCTAATTAGAGAGGTAGAAGAAGAAGTGACCGATGATTATAAAAATAAAATTGGCAAAATGAAGAAAGAATTCACTGAAGAGAACACTTCCTTAAAAAGTAAAATTGGTCAAATGGATAAGGAGGTAAAAAAAGAATCTAACTGAGAAAATTGAACAAATGGAAAAGGAGGCAAAAAAGTTAACTGAAGAAAATAATTTGTTAAATATTAGAATTGGGCAAGCAGAAACTAATGACTCTATGAGCCATAAAGAATCAAACAAAATCTAAAGAATGAAAAAATAGAAGAAAAGTCAAATAACTCATTGGAAAAATAACCAACTCAGAAAATAGATCCAGAAGAGAAAATCTAAGAATTATTGGTCTATGGGAAAGTCATGATGAAAAAAATAGCCTGGACAATATCTTTCCATATATCATCAAGGAGAACTTCACTGACATCCTAGATTCAAAGGGCAAAATAGTCATTGAAAGAATCCACTGATCACCTTCTGAAAGAGATCTCAAATTGCAGATGCCAAAAAATATTGTTGCCAAATTCAAGAACTATTAAGTTAAGGAGAAAATATTGTAAGCATCCAGAAAGAAAGAATTCAAATATCAAGGAACTACAGTCAGAATCATACAGGCCCTTGCAGCTTCTACATAAGAAGACTGAAGGGATTGAAATATGGTATTTTGTAAGGCAAAGGAGCTTAGGCTACAACCAGAGATCAATTACCCAGCAAAATTGAACATAATATTTCAAGAAAGCAGATGGATATTCAATGATATAAGGAATTTCCATATCTCCCTGATGGAAAGGCCAGAACTTAGTAGAAAATGTGATCCTCAAATACAAGACTCAAGAGAGGCATAAAGAGGTACATGGGGAAAAATTGTTATCCAATATGTGCAAACTGTTTACATCCCTATATAGGAGGAGGATACTTTTTAATCTTGAGAACTGTATACTTATTATGACATTCAAAAGGGATATACATAGAGGGAGTGAATATAAATTAACTGATGTGATGATAAGAAGCATTTTTAAAGGGTGTGAAGGGATTGTAACAGAGGAAGAGGATAGGAGGATGTAGAAAAAAGTAAATTACATCACAGGAAGAGGCACAGAAACACATTATAGTAGAGGGAAAGAAAAGAGGAAAAGGAACATTGTTTGACTTATTCTCATCAGATTTGGTTCAATGAGGGAATAACATAGTTAAGTATAGGAATCTAATTTGACCTACACACAGTAGGAGGGGAAAGGGGAAAGAAAAAGGAAAGGGTGGTTAGAAGGGAGAGAAGGAGTATTAAGGGAAAAGGAAAAGAAAAGGGGCATTTGATACAATGAAGGGAAGAGTGAGAGAGGCAGTTGTCAAAAGTAAAACTCTTTTGAGGAAGGGAAGGGAGAAATAAATAAAGGCTTAAATGGGGGGAAGAGGATGGAGTGAAAGACACAGATAGTAATCATAACTATGAATGTGAATAGGATGAACTCTCCTATAAAACAGAAGTGGATAGCAGAATGGATTAAAAACATAACCCTACAATATGTTGTTTACAAGAAAGACATTTGAAATAGGAGGACATTCACAGAGTAAAGGCAAAAGGTTACAGTAGAATATATTATGCTTCAGATGATGTAAAAAAATGCAGAGATAGCAATCCTAATCTTAGGCAAAGCAAAAGCAAAAATAGATCTAATACAAAGATACAAGGGAGGAAACTATGTCCTCTTAAAAATGCACTACAGACAATGAAACAATATCATTACTAAAATACATGCACCAAGTAGCATAGTATCCAAATTCTTAGAGGAGAACTTAAGGCAGTTACAGGAAGAAATAGACAGCAAAACTATACTAATGGGGGACTTCAATCTCCCCCACTCTGAACTTGATAAATGTATTCACAAAATGAATAAGAAAGAAGTTAAGGAGGTAAATAGAATTCTGGATAAGGTATATAGGACAGACCTCTGGAGAAAACTGAATGGGGAGAGAAAGGAATATACCTTTTTCTCAGTGATGCATGGCACAAACATAAAAATTGACCATGTGCTAGGGCATAAAAACCTCACAATCCATTACAGAACAGCCAAGAGAGTCAATGCATCATTTTCAGATCATGATGCAATAAATTTATATGCAATAAAGAACCATGGAAAGATAGACAAAAATTAATTGGAAATTAAACAATCCAATCCTAAAGAATGAGTGAGTCAAAGAACAAATCATGGAAAAAAATTAATAACTTTGTTCAAGAGAATAATAATGAGACAACCTACCAAAACTTATGGGATGCAGCAAAAGTGATTCTTATTGGAAGTTTTATATCTTTGAAGAGTCAAATGAATAAAAATAGAGAAAGAGGAGATCAATGAATTGGGCATGCAACTGAATAAACTAGAAAAAGAACAAATTGAAAATCTCCTATTAAATACCAAAATATAAATGCTGAAAACCAAAGGGGAGATTAATAAAACTGATATTAATAAAACTATTGAAATAATAAAGGAGCAGGTTTTATGAAAAAAACCCAATAAAATTGATAAGCCTTGGTTCAATTTGATTTTCAAAAAAAGAAAACCAAATTACCAGTATCAAAAATGAAAAGGGTGAACTCACCTCCAATGAAGAGAAAATTAAAGCAATAATTAGGAATTACTTTGCCCAACTGTATGTCCAAAATATGACAATCTAAGTGAAATGGATGAATATTTACAAAAATATAAATTGCCCAGATTAACATAAGAGGAAGTAAAATATTTAAATAACCCCATCTCAGGAAAAGACATTGAAGAAGCCATCAATGAACTCTCTGGGAAAACAAAACAAAACAGGGCCAGATGGATTTACAAGCAAATTCTATCATACATTTTAAGAACAGTTAATCCTAATGCTATACAGATTACTTGAGAAAATTGGTGGAGTCCTAAAATTCTTTTTTATGATACAAATATGGTTCTGAAATTTAAACCAAGAAGAGCCAAAACAGAGAAAGTTTAGACCAATTTTCCTAATGAATATGGATTCAAAAATTTTAAATAAGATATTATCAAAAAGATTACAGCAACTTATCATGAGAATAATACACTATGGTTAGGTAGGATTTATACCAAGAATGCAGGGCTGGTTCAATATTAGGAAAACCATCAGCATTATTGATCATATCAACAACAAAACTAACAGAAAACATATAGTTATCACAATAGATGCATAAAAAGCTTTTGACAAAATACAACACCCATTCATATTGAGAACACTGGAAAGCATGGAAATAAATAGAGCCTTTCTTAAAATACATAGTATTTTCAACCTAAAACTGTCAGCAAGCATTATATGTAATGGGGATAAGCTAGATGCATTTCCAATAAGATCAGGTGAAGCAAAGATGCCTGTTATCACAACTTGTTCAATGTAATACTAGAAATGTTAGCTTTAGCAATAAGAGAAGAAGAAGAAATTGAAGGAATTAGAATAGGTAAAGAAGAAATTAAGTTATTGATCCTTGCAGATGATATGATGATATATTAGAGAATTCCAGAAAATCAAGTAAAAAGCTACTTGAAATAATAAACAACTTTGCCAAAGTTGCAGGTTACAAAATAAACCCACATAAATCATCTGCATATCTATATATTAATAAAAAAGACCAACAGAAAGAGATAGAAAAATCCCATTAAAAGATACAGTAGATGCTATAACATATCTGGGAGTCTACCTGTCTAAACGAACATAGGGACTATATGAACACAATTACAAAACACTTTTCACACAGATAAAATCAGATCTAAGTAAGTGGAAAAACAGAAGTTTCTAGAGGGTTGGCCGAGCTAATATAATAAAAATGACAGTTTTACCTAAATTAATTTACTTATTCAGTGCCATACCAATCAAACTACCAGAAAATTATTTTCTAGAGCTAGAAAAAATAATATTTAAATTCACCTGGAAGAACAAAATGTTCAGAGTATCAAAGAAACTAATGAAAAAATGGTAGGGAAGGTGGTCTAGCCCTACCAGATCTGAGATTGTATTATAAAACAGCAATCATCAAAACCACTTGATACTGGCTAGAAACAGAGGGGTAGACCAGTGGAATATGTTAGGTACTCAAGACACAGTAGTCAATGAATACAGCAATCTACTGTTTGATAAAGAGCTCAGCCTCTGGGATAAGAACTCACTGTTTGACAAAAATTGCTGGAAAAACTGGTTAACAATGTGGAGAAACCTGGGCATAGACCAATGCCTGACACCATACGTAAGAATAAAGTCCAAATGGATACATGACCTAGGTATAAAGATTGACACTATAAACAAATTAAGGGAGCAAGGAATAGTATATTTGTCAAATTTGTGGAGAATGGAGAAATTTATGACCAAACAAGAGGTATAGAACATTATGAAGTACAAAATGAATCATTTTGATTACATTAAATCGAAAAGTTTTTGCACAAACAAAGCCAATGCAACCAATATTAAGAGGGAAGCAGAAAACTGGGAAAGAATTTTTACGATGAAAGTCTGATAAAGACCTCATTTCTAAAATATATAGAGAAATGAGTCAAATTTACAAGAGCACAAATCATTCCCCAATGGATAAATGGCCAAAAGAAATGAACAGGCAGTTTTAAGAGAAAGAAATTAAAGCTATATGTAGTCATGTGAAAAAAATACTCTAAATCACTATTGATTAGAGAGATGCAAATCAAAACAACTCTGAAGTACCACATCACATCAGATTGGCTAACATGACAAAATAGGAAAATGATAAATGCTGGAGAAGATATGGGAGAATTGGAACACATTAATTTTGGTGGAGTTATGAGCTGATCCAATCATTCTGGAGAGCAATTTGGAACTCTGCCCAAAGGGTTATAAAAATGTGCATTACCATTTAACCCAGCAATACCACTTCTAGGGCTATATCCCAAAGGGATCATAAAAATGGGAAAAGGACCCATATGTACAAAAATATTTATAATGGCTCTTTTTGGGGTGGCCAAGAATTGGAAATCGAGGTGATGTCCATCAATTAGGGAATGGCTGAACAAGTTGTGTTATATGAATGTAATGGAATACCATTTATAAGAAATGACAAAGAGGAGGACTTCAGAATAACCTGGAAACACTCATATGAACTGATGCTAAGTGAAATGAGCAGAAACAGGACAGCCACAGTGTGTGAGGACTGCTTCTAACAGACTTAGCCCTTCACAGCAATGCAAGGACCTAAACATTTCCAAAGGACTCTCAGTGTAATATGACATCCACATCCAGAGAAGGAACTATAGAGTCAGAATGCAGGATGAAGCCAACTATTTTCTCCTTTCTTATGTTTTGTTTTTCTCATGGTTTCTCTCGTTCATTTTAATTCTTCTATGCAACATGACTAATGTGGAAATGTGTTTAATACAAATGTATGTGCAGAACCCATGTAAGACTGCATGCCCTCATGGGGAGGGAGGGAGTATGGAGGGGGAAAATTTAAAATTTATGGGATTAATTGTTGAAAATTGAAAACAAATTAATTCACAAAAAAGAAAAAAATGAATGAATAAAAGAACAAAACAGAGAAGAGAAAAGAAAAAGAAAAATTATGATTTATAGCAAAAGTTAGTATACATAATAAAGGTAGGGTTAAATGACTCTCCCATTCCATGGGAGTTCTATTATATTATTCTGTGGTCTAGTCTCATTTGCACTCCAAAATTACTTTTAAATATTATTAATATGATCCTTGACAAAACACATACGTCACAACAACACAGAGACATAAAGCATTATTGTGCCAATTTTACATATGGGAAAATTAGGACTCAGAAGTCTCCTGAAACTGCCGTCTCTCGTAATTAAATTTTAATTCTCACCCATAGAGATTAATTTTCACCTCAATAGTGCAGAAGTGTCAGCCTGTCTAAGCTCTCCAGAATGGTTGGATCAGCTCACATCCTCTCCAACATTTATCATCTTCCTGTTCTTCCGTGTTAGCCAGTTTGACATTAGGTAACTTGCCCAAAATAAAATAGCCAGTATATGTCACAATATCGCTTCTAGGACTGCATCTCCAAGAGATAAAATGGGAAAGGGTCCCACATGTACAAAAATATTTTAGAAACTTTTCATGGTGGCCAAAAACTGGAAATCAAGGGAATGCCCATCAATTGGGGAATGGCTGAATAAATTATGGTATATAAATGTAATGGAATACTGTTGTGCTAAAAGAAATGATGAACAGGAGGACTTCAGAGAGGCCTGGAAAGACTTATGTGGTCTGATGCTGAGTGAAAGGAGCAGAACCAGGAGAATTTTGTGCACAGCAACGACCACAGTATGTGAGAGTTTCTTCTGGTAGACTTGAAAGTTCATCGCAACGTAAGGACTTAAAAAAATTCTCAGTGGTCTTTTAAAGCAAAATACGTTCCATACCCAGAAAAAGAACTTTGGAATTCAGTAGCAGAATGTAGCAGATCATTTTCTTTTGTATTACATTTTGGTTTGTTATAGGATTTCTCCCATTCATTTTAATTCTTCTACGTAGCATGACTATAGTGAAAATGTATTTAATAGGAATGCATGTGTAGAACCTACATAAAATTGTATGCCATCTCGAGGAGGGAAGGGGAAGGTAGGGTGGAGGGATGGGAAAAAAAATCTAAGTTATATTATAGTGATTTTAGAACACTGAAAATAAATAAAATTAATTAAAAAAACTTTTAAAAATTACATAATGTCCCAAACTCTGGGTAACTCACAGGGACCAAGAATTGAAAAGAAGATGGCAAAGCTATATTTACTGAACAGGGAACTACATCATCTGATGTTCCTGAATCAATTAAATTACAGGTCCTATGTGAGGGGAAAAAAATACAAAAAGTGAAATAAGGCTTTTCTTCAAAAATCTTACATTTCCTTAGGGGGATAAACCATTTATTAGGGAATGGTGACTAGGGAAAGTAGTTTTGGGCTAGACAGCTATAGACACTGTGAGTACAGCATAGAATGATAAATTATCACGATCTTTAGAAGGTGAAAAATGATAGGGTGGAGGCAGCAAGGATGGCAAGATGACAAGATGATGGTGCTGGATAAAACCTGAACAATCCATTAATTGACAAACATTCAAAAAGTCCTAACTACATGCCAATGCTTTTGTACTTATCCAAGGAGGGTTATTAAATACAAACCCTAAAGTACTCTGCAAAAAATGTTAGGTCTTGTGCTTTTCAATGTGCCTGTTAGATGGACACACTGCAATTCTATTTGTTACACTCAAATCATCTTATTTGCTGTTTTGTTGATAATTTGTGTTTCCCAAGACCATTAATGCAGAATGTGTATTAACTCTAGTGCAACAATACTTTTAGAAGTATTAAAGACCCAATTTTCACTCATTTCTATTTGAACTTCAATTCTTTTTAATGGATTGGTGACAAGAAAAGACAAATTTTTACGTTAATTTTGATGACTAAAGCGTACGCCTATTTATTGTTGCCTTCATGAGAACTTGACTTCAGTCAAAGAGTTCTAAGTCATATGGGCTAATCTTGTGATTCCAAATCCTTAAAGACATTGCATCCAGCTATTCCATTAGGAAGAAATTCTATGCCTTTTTTTTTGTAGTCAGGGGAAGTGTTTACAGTCAAATAGTTCTTTTCCTAACCTAAAATTCTTTTGCTTTTATTAAAGGATATTTTAATAGCTCTAACCTTCAATTCTTATTGTTATTCCTTATAGAAAGTAAGACTGGAATTTGACAAGAACTTAATAAGTATTTGTTGATTCATAGATTGATTACTGCTTCACTCTATACTATTAGAATAAAAAAATTTTCTTAGCAATATTTGATCATTTTTAACATAATGCAGTGGAAAGATCTTTGGCTTAGTATATGTATATATATATATACACACATATATACATATATACACTAAGATAATTATATATATACTAGATAATATATAGTATATATATCTTAGTACTCAGAGCTCTGTGATTGAAATTCTGACTCTGATCATTATTTTCTGTGAGTTCTTGGCCACATCATTCAAATTCCCCATATCTCAATTATCTATATGCATCTTACACATTAGAGAATTAGACTAGATGAACTCTGAGATCTCTTCTACTTCTAGATTCATGGTCCTAAGCAAAAAATGGCTATTTAAAGCAAGAAATATTGTTTCAATTAAGTCTAAGGCAAAACAAATTTATTTCTGGGCAGACTATGGGACACCATGTATTTTCTATGGGAAGAGAAAGACTGTCTTTCTCTGCAGAGAGGAGGAGACGTGCCTCAGATCTTGCAGTGACTTCTAAGTATAACTTCTCTCCAGAATGCTCCATTATCTTTCAAACCTACAGGAGAAGCTGCAGGTGAGAGAGTGAAAAGGGAAAGAAAGAAGTAGAAGAATAAATGAGAGAGAGAACAGGAATTTATGAGGCCAGACAGGAAACAGCAATTTATTCTCCCCTATAATATACAGTGTCAGTCCCAGAGCCTTTGTTATTTTCAGAGGCTCTAGCATTCAGGACTATAACTAGACTATGGTGACTGCGTATTTTTCCTATGGTACTAAAATAAAAATGGTTTTGATAGCATTCGAACTTCATTAATGGCTGGAAACAAGAGTTAGGGGCATTCTTTCCCTAAATAATTGGTTAATTTAGGAAGCTGTAATGTTCTTCATCCATGAAAATCACAACCCAGATAATGATCTTTTCCCCAGCTTGGTCTTCTCTCATCCTACAGTGGCAGTCTCACCATCAATAGCTTAGGGCCTCTATCCATAGTGCTGATATCCACCCTACCTTCCAATGGATTATCCCCCCTTATAGAACCTTGTGTCCTATTGTCCAAATTCTCTCCTTGTCTCCCCAAACTCCTTGTCCTAGGAATATTTTGTGTCACTTGCTCCAGGCGCAAGAACGATAGTCATGGGTCTGTCAGATGATTGGCTATCATATCCCCTTGAGATTTAATGAAGATTGCATAAAGAAGTAGCTAGGTGATACAGTGCACATATTGCTGGACTTGGAGTCAGAAAGACCTGCCTCTGACCCTGGGCAAGGCATTTAACTTCTTTCAGCCTCAGTTTCCCCAATGTAAAATGGGGACAATAATAGTACCTATCCTGAAGGGTTATTGTGAAAATCAAGAGAGATAACTCACGTAAAGTTTACAACTCTACAGAAGTGCTAGTTATAATTGTTCTCATTAGCACCAGCAGCAGGTAAATATAACAGGAAGATGGGGCAAGGAAGAGATGCTAAATTTTTATTTGCTTAGCCAATGACTCCATCTACAGACAGAAAGACAATGTAAGTAGAAGAAGATAAGCAAGATGGAGGGTTTTAAGTATTAAGGATCCCAAGTATCAAAGACAATATAAATTATCTAAGAAATAAGGATAGAATGTGTTTAAGTTTATTCAAGCAAATAACAACTTAAAAATATGTTGGAAACGTGAATTTGTGTAATTTGGGGAGATTGTTCTTCAGTAGAGTGGGACACATGCCAATTTACAGGCCAAATTGAGCATTGGCAAGCCCTACCAATTTGTGGAATTATTTGCTAAAGTGATTTTAAGGTCAACAGTGCCATTACACAGGATCTGTTATGTGTATTATTACTGTTGTTTTAATTTTTCACCTTTAAATGTTTAAATATGATGACTCAGCCTCTGCCAGTACAGAAAATGTGATGCCTTCCAGAGGATGGCCAAGGCTAGGAGGACTCAGTCTACACTCTTACTTCCTCATAGGTTCACATTTTCTTTATGCTTCTGGGCTACTCTGTTCAGTCAGTTTTATTCTTCTGGTAATGGGTTGTAATCATGGTGGTATAGAAATGTGTAAATGATTAATATCTCCAACATTTAGTGATATATCATTATGTGCAAATAATTAGTGGACCAGTCTGAAAAGGATACCCCCAAAGTACAATTTCAACACCAAATTTTTAGTATTATTTGGTGGGGAGTAACAAAGGAAAAAAAAAGAGGAGAGGAGAAGAATTCCATAGCATGTTAAATTTTTATTATTTTTAGACAAGGCAAAAATTATAACTTCCATTTCTATTTCACTAGAGAGGATTTAAGACCTCTATACTTACATTTTTAAAAGGTTAGGAAGAACCATGCACAGCTGACATTTCAGGAAATGATGAAAGTGTACTTCAGTCTTAAATATATACCTTAAATATGTCAGATACACCATCACCTGTTCAGTGTAGCATATAAACTTTCCCATATACCAAGCAACACTTTCTGACAGAGTAATTTCATTGAGTTAAACTTTCTACCTGTCAAGTTACCCTTGTTAGTGTTATTTGCCTAAGGGAGAGCTGTTTATCTAGAACCATATCTGCATTTGCTTTTCATATAATCAAACTATTTTTGAATCTTCCCCAATCCTCCTAGATTTAAGTATTCTCTTCCTTCTGAAATCCTCATGACATATAATCATCTCTTTTCATGTTATATCTCCCCAAGAAAATAAAAGCCCCTTGGAGGACAGGGACTGCTTTTCATTTGTGCATGCATGCGTGTGTGTGTGTGTGTGTGTGTTAGAATCTATCAAAGTTCCCAGTGTGAGGTAAATCCTTAAAAATAATCATCGAATTGAATTAGACTGGTTTTTACAAAGGCATTTCAATTTGCTAGTTAATTGAATAGCAGTTGTTACAGGCAAGACTGTTTCTGTCACCCTGTTAGTCCAAGTTCAACGCTGGCTTGAAATGAATCACCCATAGATCACTGAACAGTTAATAAAACGAAGTTTACTTAGCCCTAACCTAGCAAGAGTATCCAACAAAGCTACAGTGGCACTTAGCTTCTACGGATATATCATCTTTCCCTTCTTGACTTCATATAGAAACGTGCTGGTCACAAGGGAAAAATATGGGATTCGTGTGGTTTCTAGACATCTACCAACTTGGAAGGACTCCAGCCTCATATGTCTGGTACCTTTTATCCCTGTAGGTGACCAGAAAGCTAATTAACATAGCAGGAGGCCACCAGGAAGCTCTATCAAGGGGGCGAGTTATAACGTGGGTTTTGCCCCATTCTTGGTTTAACTACTCCTTTTTTTTCCTTTTTCTAATCCATGCTAGGGTAGTGATGGATGAAAAGAGCACAAGATGGCAAATTCTACACTACAAAAAAGCAAAAACACAACCACCTTTCCTTTGGCAAGTTCATTCATTTCCATGGTTTTATCTACTATCCTTAGGCAGATGACACCAATATCTGTATCCTCAACATTTATCTTTCTCCTGAGTTTCCATTATACTGAAAGCTACCTAAAAGATAATTCCTCATGTTTACTATTAGAACCGTGCATTTGGTGTGTATGGTATAGTAGAAAGAACATTGAATTTGCAATCAAAAGTCCTAGTTTTCAGTTTTGAATCCTGGCTCTTTGACTTAGTAGCTGTGTAACCATAGGCAAATCATTTAATCTAATCTGGATCTCAGTTTCCCAATCTGTAAAGTGAAAATGGTTCCTGTCATCCTGCAAACTTCAAACACTATGTCAAAATTGAACTTATATTTTCTCCAGAAATCTACTATCCTTTGCAACACCCTAATTTCTGTACCTGTATTCCTCCTGCCTCTCATGGTCAGAATCTTAGCATGATTTTTGGCTTTTATCAATTCTACCTCTGCAATTTCTCTGGGGTTCTTTCTCTAATCTCCTTCTTGTAGTCTAACATAGGCCTCATTATTACCCCACTTGAACTATTGCATATAACGGCCTTCTAACTTCTCTTCTTAGCATGACACTCTCTTCTCCCCAGTCCACATTTGTATTGATGTAAATTTCCTTTTTTTTTAAACAGGTTTTTGTCTTGTTCCTTTGCTCAAAACTCTTCGGTGGCTCACTATTGTCAGCTAAATATAATTACAGTTATTTAGCTTTCTATTGGAAGCCCTAAACAACTGGGGGCTATGCTATCTTATTTGCTTTATATCATACAGCTACTTTCCATATGCACTACACCTCACTGAAACTGGTATTTCTGTCTGTTAGAATACTAGTCCTACTTTATGACCCAGTGCAAGAGTCATGTTTTCCAAGGAGTCTTTCTTGATCTGTCTTTTCATTAAAAATTATAACCCATTTGGGCCCTGGGAGCTACAGAACGATTCCCTAATTCCTCAACTTTCCTCATGCCAATTTATCCTTCACATAGCTGCCCAAGTTTTCTTACTTGATATATATTTACACATGCACATGCACTTATATACACACGAATGTGTGCAAAAATATAATATGCATGCACACACATACATGTATGTGTGTGCATGTTCATATATGTATACACACATAGGTGGTATGGTATGCATTGTGTGTTGGCATGTGTATAAAGATATGCATATCTATCTATCTACCCATCTATCCAGATATGCCCTGTGACTCCCTTGCAAAGAGGTATTCAATATCTCCCTATTTCTTAAAGGATAAAGTACAATATCTGTATCCTGATATTCCAAACCTTCCATGCTAAGACTTTAATTTACCTTTCCAACCTTTTTCATATCACTTCTTTTTATTCATTCCTTGTTCCAGCTCTATTGCACTACTTACAATTCCCTGATGTTATCCTGTCATCTATTCTGCCTTCTCTGGCTTCATGTATTTGCATAGACTACATTCCTGGAGTGGACTCCTTTCATATTTCTGTCTGTTGAAATCAACCCCTTTTGTTATAGTCTACTTCAATTGTCCATTTCTTCATAAAGCTTTTCCTAATACACCTAGATATCACATTCACTGCGTCCTCAGAAAGAAGGAAAGAAGCAGCTTTGATGACTGCTGAAATTAACTAAATGAATATTAAAAGACACACGATTCTGGATATAGGCTTGGCCTATAAAAATAGCCTGGCAGAGAAAGGAAAGCATGACATGGCAGCATGTAAAATGTCTGAAAGTTCTTAGGGGAAAATATAGTTCTTTGGGAACATGAAGTTTAAAAATTTAAAGAAATCAGACAGTTTAAAGCTTTTAAAACATTGATGTTTCAGTCCATTTATAAGTAGAATTGTTTCGGTTCTATGAAGTTGTTCAAAGAAAGTTGTTGACATGCTTTTGGACAACAAAGACACAATTTCCATTACGTAGAAAAATAAGAGAAAACAAGTTTAATCTGCATCTGTTATATTTACATAAACTTTTCAAGACTGAGACCGTGGCAAAGGACAAATACTTCAATAAAAAGTAGATTAGCATTTATACTAAATCCAGTTGCCTGAATCTACTCTCATTTCCCTGGGATAGCCCACAGTGCTCACTGGAAACGGCTTTTAAGATCTGCCCTTGGAGAAATTTTGTGGAACAGAATTAGTAAACAGCATCAGCTTTCATGTTCACCCATTTCTTTGGATTCACCGAATCAGGGAAGGAATGGATATTCCTAACTTAACAGAATGCTGGGTGAAATTCCTACAGGACTGCTATCTACAAATACAGCAAAGCCCTCTGACTTTGATTATCTTTCGCTGTTAGCCTATGTTACACAAGGGGGGCCTACCTGTACCCATAATGAACTCTCCTGTAAACTCTGCAATGCTAAGAATCATGGACCAGACAGTACAATTTGGAGATGAAAAGAATAGCAGGATTCTCCTTTTGAGCCTCTGATCCTTGCCATCTGCTTTCACTTCCTTGTTTTGCAAAAAACAACCACATTTTTTTAAGCACCAATGCTACTGAGAGATATATGTACATATATTTTGGTTTTTCTCTTCTCATTTTGCTTTATTCCCAAAAGGTTCTAATGTTAAAAACAAAGCTTTCATACTACTCCCTCCCACCCACTCCCATATACTTATTGCATTTTGTCTTATACTGCATATAGTTCAGTTCAATTCAATATGTTCTAGGCAATGGAAATAAAAAAAGACAAAATTGGAAATAATCCCTGGTCAATAATCTTGTATTCTACTGAGTAGAAACAATATATATACATATATATGGATATATATACATATATATGTGTGTGTGTGTGTGTGTGAAAGAAACATACACTCACACACATAGACATACACAGAAAGAAAACACAAATTACTTCGGGGAAAAGACATCACTAAAATCCAGGATGAAATTAGGAAAGCCCTTGGATTGGAGGTGGTACTTATGCTGAAATTTAATTTATCCCCAGAATAGACTGTAAGTTCAAGGGATGCAAGGACAGCACCATTTTTCATCTTTGTATCTGGGTATTCACAGATTTCTTGGCTCTAATGAAACTATGTTTGGTGTGAGCAGGGACCACATCTCATTCATCTTGGTACCTACTCTTTTGCCTAGCACATCATAGGCATGAGATAAATGCTTGTTAAATGAATGTGTTGCTGAATGTTCCTGATATTTGAGGTTCAAACTTTTTCCTGGTTCAAAAAATGAATAAACAAGATGTGCTTCCTTTGAAAATTTTGGACTCAAATTCACTGAGGCACATGCTTGCCTTTTTAAAGAGGTGGCATGGTTCAGGACAAAGAGCAAAAGACCTGGAGTCATCAAACCTGGAGCTGAATTCTGTCTATGAGGCTGACTGTGGGCAAAGTCACCTTGCCATTCCGTAATGACTGACAGCAATACCTGTTCCTATTTCATAGGGTTGTTATGAGATTCAAATATGAAAATATTTGTAAAACTCTTTGTAAAGTTAAAGTGCTAGATAAATATTGGCTATTATTGTTATTTTTCCTCCATGCTTTAACCAATGAACAACTTTCTATGCTTTAAGTAATGAACTACTGAATCTCCACCACCCCCCACCTATTACTATTCTATCTCACTGTAGTTAGAATGAACACATTCTTCATAGGTGATAGACTGGCAACATGATTAAAGTAGTAAGTCATTGCTACCAAGGGAGGACATTGTTGGTTGGACAGGCTTATCAAGTAAACTGGAAAATCATTACTTCTAGAGAGGTGTATCAAAGATGCTAAACAGATCACTATACTTTAGTCCTGAGTTTATACAATTGTTTAACATCTTTTTGCCTTCTTAGAAGAATGTCCTTACCTCATAAGAAAAAGAAGATCTTTCTATGGCAGAAGGAAAAGGTCATTTGCTACTGCTGAGAGCAGAGCCTGAGAACCTGGGTTCAAATTTTACCTCCAACGCTTAATATTTATGTGACATTGGGAAAGTTACTTAATCAAACTGAGCCTTATTTTCCTCATTTAAGAAGTTTGAGAAAAGTTGTCTTTTAAGGTTTCTTCTAGCGCTCACCCTATACTCCTATGGTAATCTAGATGGCTCCTCTTTCCTGGATTTCAGGATGAAAGAGCTGACAGGAAGAAAAATCATCTGGTAGTATTTAAATAGTGATTCCCTCCATCCTCCACTCTCTCCATCCCTGAATATTATAGGAATGATTGATCCACTGGTTCTATTTAAAACAAAGTATTACTCAGTAGTGAAGTTCATGCACAAATGTACAACCTTTGAGAGTTGCTGAATTGCACAATTGTATTCTTTAGAGATATCACTTTCCAGTGAGAAAGAAACTTAATTCTCTTCAAGACCATTGAACCATGGAGGAAAACAAATACATTTTAGGGCAACATATACTTAAAAGTCATAGTAAATGCTTGGGAAAGTCTTATTGATTTGATTTTGTTTGCAGTAGTCATTAAAAATAATAAGCTCAAGGCTTGAGAACAAAAGGCGAATGTGTGTGTGTGTGTGTGTGTGTGTTAACTTTAAAACAAACTGCTGTAACAAATTAGAGAAAGGACAATAAGAAGCCTTGTCCAATATATAAGCACATAATTTTTAAAAACAATTTTTGCTCTATCCTTTGTTGAGTTGGGGAAGCGAGAGAGACAGAGAGACAGAAAGATAAATAGGCTACAAAAATTTAGTGACATGTTCAGGGTCCAAAGCAATAAAAGCCTAAGGTGCACTTGAACTCATAACTTTGTCTCTAATTCCAGGATTCTTACCTCGATACTCTAGTGCCTTGACACCGTATCATTGCACATTTGCAGGTAGGCCTATGATACCTTTTGACCTAGACCAAGGTATTGTTTGTAGTGGCCTGAATTTAATCCCCAAGACTATCTGAAATTTAGTATACTGCTTAGTTGTTCTAGTATCGCTCACTTAAAATTTTCAAATCAATTACCTTACTTATTTTTATATTTCTTTCCACTATGCCCAATGAGCTATAAAACTGTGCATACCCTTTGACCCAGCAATAGTACTTCTAGGCTTGGTCTGTATCTCGAAAAAATCAAAGAAAAAAGAAAAGGACATATGTGTGTATTTGTGTGTGTGTGTGTGTATAAGGAGAGAGAGACATGAGACACACACATACATATACACGTACATACACACATATATGTATATGTGTGTGTGTGTGTGTATATATATATACCTTTTTGTGGTGTTAAAGACTTGGAAATTGAGGAGCTACCCATTAATTAGGGAGCATCTGAACAAATCAAATGTGGTACCTGATTGTGATGGAATACAATTGTGCTATAAGACAGACAAGTAGGCTGGTTTTAGAAAACCCTGGGAAGATCTATATGAGTTGATGAAAAGTGAAGTGAACAGAACGAAGAGATCATTTCATACAGCTCTTGTGCTCATCCTTGATTTCTGAAGACCATGCCATCAGAGAAATGATGATATGACTTGACTTTGTTTTGAGTGAGAGAGGGCTGTGAAGGTCACCAGCCTCACTTCTCCTCCAGAGCCATCTGAATTCAGTGACGAGATACTTATTCATCACAGGATGACTGAAGATGCACTGGGAGGCCTTGGCCCCTTTAGACCAAGTTATTTGTAGGTACTCATGTAGAGCGAGGCAATTCCCATTCATTGAATAGGACTGTTTAAGAAGTATCCAGAGCATGGCCCCTTTAATGAGGCCAAGGAAAAGACATCAGAGTAGGAGGGAAACAGCAACAATTCCTATTGATAATCACTCTAAAGCTAGGTAGAGGGTCCAGAAGAGTCCTTAGGCAGAGCCCCATTGACGTTCCAGACTTAGTAGAGTATAGAAGGGCCAGGTAGGCTATGATTCATTGAGTTATGAAGAATTGGTTATGTTTAAGTGACAAAATTTCTCTTATTAGGGTGTAAGCTCCCCAGGGTAGGGATTGCTTTATTTTTTGTTTGTTTTTGTATACTTACCACTTAGTAAGATATCGCGCACATGCTAAATGCTTAATAAATGTTTTTTCATTCATTTGTTCATTCACATGAATTCATGAAATGCAAGTGTTATTCGAAGGTAGTAATTATTTAAAAATTTTAAAGATACCCGAACTTAAATTGTACTTTTAGTCAATAAAGTGAAAACAAGATATTCTATTAACAACTATGAAAGACTTAGCCATTCTGATCAAGACAATGATCCAAGACAATTACAGAGGATTCATGATAGAAAACACTATCTCTAGATAGAGAACTTACGAACTCTGAGTAGAAATAAAAGTACATTTTATCACTGTCACTATTTTTCTTGCTTTTTTAACAACGTGGCTGATATGGCCAAAATTTTGCATAATTTCACCTGTATTATTGATATCATATTGTTTGCCTTTTCAATGGGTGGGAAAGGGATTGGAGAAAGGGAGAAAATTTTGAATTGAAAATTAAGAAAAAAATATTAAAAATAAGTGATAAATTACAACGAAAATTTCTATTCCAAATTTTCAGTTACATTGTTTTAGCTTTTAATTATATGGTTTCAGAAATGCAGTAAAATCTCTCTCAACCTGCATTTCTACCAAGAGAAATAGAGATGGAAATTTCTTAATTTTGTACCACAAATACAAGCTAGTTTACCTCATCATCAACTGACAATAAAGTCATTTATATTTTTAATTTTAGTTAAGCATAATACATTCTACAATTTTAATGGATCTCTAAAATATCTATTAATCTATCAATGTAGAATAAATGAGCTTTCCCTAAATCATGAATAGATAGAAAGCAGAAAGTTTAAGTAATTCGTGTGAAATGAAGAAAATTTTAAAATAGTTTGAATAGGAATGTAAGGTTTCTAGAGTCAAAGTGACTTTGGAAAATTTCTGTTAATCACTGACACAGCCAATCTAAGTATTTGCTCTAGCCAATCGAAATCTATGTAGGGTATTGTGTCTTACTGTTATTTGTGATATACAGTGGATGTAATTTGTATCTTCCAGTTAACAAAGTGTTTCCCATCACATGGATAGCTGCTGGCCAGATTAAATTGAGTCATAAAAATCTAAAGTTTCCAAACCTTGATAGAAAACTTTGTGAATGTGAGCATTTTTGTAGGACAACCTCTTGTTTATTACTGATAGGACTTTGAAGGTTTGGAGAACAAATAAATCTATCCTATGAATTCTAGTGACATATTCATTGAGGAGAGAAGAAACATAATTTATCCAAATTTAATATACTTTCTTCCAATTAGTCAAGTGAATGGGAAAAATAGTGCTCTATTTCTTAGTTTATGAAATATTCCTGACTCCTGGGTTACAGTAAGAGACAGAAGAATAAATTAAATTTTAAGGAGGTTTAGATGATAATGGAGAAAAAATAAAAGAAAGAATAGCAATATAAAAATCATTTTCAAGTTGGAATTAAAAGAATATTAATGGAAAGAGTTGAAATGAAAGTATAAGTTTCTCTAGCACAGAATAAATGTTACACAGGATGTAAATAGATTTGAAAAATGGAGTCTTCCAGGTTGCTGCTAATTTAGTCACACACTAGGAATACTCCAAGGCCTTTATTTTTGTTTATTTTAATGGATTTCATGGCCTTTTGCCTCCTGTTCTTTATTTGACTTACCTAGCATTTTGGGTGCTTTAATTGTGATTTGTCTTTATAGCATCATAATTGTAATGACTTTTATTTTCCCTCAGGATTAAAACAGGGTATCCTGTATGATTAAAAAGTATCTATTATTGTGGAATTTCTCTGAAGACTGAGAATTTTGTTGACAAAAAGAGAAGCGGTCTCCTCTGGTTGCATTGAGTACCTGGTAGGATGTGCCACAAACGGTAGGTCCATGAAACAGATGCCTGTACAAATGCTTCTGTTCTTGAAGCCCCCGGGAAGAACTATTTGCCATGATACTCAGACCCTTCTGGAATTTCTCTGCATCAGATTGCAAATTAAGAGAATAGTTTGTGCTAACTCTAGAATATAGCAAAAAAAATTCTACATTTTGTTGTAGTTATTTAGTCATCTTTTAATTGTGTCCAACTTGTCATGCCATTTGGCATTTTCTTGGCAAGGATACTGGAGTGATTTGCTATTTCCTTTTTCAACTCATTTTATACATCGGGAACTAAGTGAAACAAAGGTAAGTAACTTGTCTAGGGTTACATAGCTAGTAAGTATCTGAGGCCAGATTTGAACTCAGGAAGATGAATTTTCCTGACTCCAGGTCTGGCACTCTATCAACTATGCCTCTAAGCTCTTATTTCTCTAAAGTTATCACATTATTAGCCATCTCTGGCATGGTCTGGATCATGAGAAATAAGGATTGCATAGTCATGAATTCATTTAGCCCAACAAATTAGAGCAGAAAGGGACCTTCTGAGTATAGCCTTTTGATTAAAAAAAATAAGGAAACAGGGACCGTGAGAGGTGAATTACACTCGATAATAACTGGAATCCAAGCAGATCTCCATTGATTAGAGTCATGAACTGAAGTCAATAATATGAAATTTAATTGAGATGCATTTTAAGTCTAGCTTTTCTCTCTTTCTCTTAAATCAGCTGCAGAAAGAGACATAAGTTAGAAAGTAGTGAGTACTAAAAGACCTAGGGGTTTGGGGGAAGTGTAGTTTTGGTATGATTCAACAGTTGAATGAAGAATCCAAGAAAGCTAATGTAATCTCATTCTACATTAACAGAAATATATTATTCACAAAAAGGAATGTGATTGTCTCATTGTGTTTATTTGTGTTTAAACTAGTTACTCTTTGGGGGTCCTCTCAACTCTGATGCTATTTGAGCCCTAGATTCTATGCCTAAGATGACACAGTTAAGTTATTGCCTTGATAGAATGGCATTGCTTTGAAGATAGGAACTATTTCATCTTATCTTTGTACTCCCAGTCTAGAAGAGTGCCTGACACATAATAGGTTCTTAATTCTTGCTGATTAATTGATTAGAAGAGGCAGGATTAGACTCCTAATGTCTTGATTTATAGTCTTATTGTTCTGCTCTTTGACCTTGTCCATTGAAGAAACAAATTTGGCACACCAAAAAATAAAATATAGAATAACACATGTGACCTTTCTTTTGGGGCGGTGGCGTCTTGTTCCTGTGATTTCAGCAATGTAAAGGACTCTCCATGTGGAAAGGCCCTCTACTAATATGATCACAACCTCTTTTTAACTTGTAGTCTTAGATTCTATCATGAGGCACTAAGGAATTAAGTGACTTGTCAAGAGTCACACAATCAGTATGTATCAGAGGGACAGAATTTGAGTTCAAGTCTTGCTGACTCTGAGACTTGCACTTTGTCCATCAAATCATGATGCCTCTCTACAGATGTATAGTCATTAATCCTTACTTTTTCACTGACTGCATAATGTATTTTTTCGCATGTTTATTTTGTAGTTCTTTGATTTGTAATGTCTCTGTGTGCAGTGGATAGTGGATGTGAGGCCCCTCATGTATCACAATACTAGAAATTCATTCCAGTTTCCATTAGGGAGTCTATAGAAAGATGAGATGAGAGAAAGAATACTGTTTTATGTTATGGAGGAGATTTAATATGGGAATATCTCATTTTCCTTTGATTTGAAGACCAGGGATTTCAGCAATGGATGGCATTATTTTTTAAATGTTGCTAAAAGAAATGTCAAGTTCAGTATCACGCAGCAATGAATTCTCTGCAAAAGAGTGTTATCTCATAATGGGAATCATGCACTGCCGTTTAAAGTCTTTTATGTTGACATGCAGTCTAATAGGCAGCAGATAATTGTTCCAAGGCTATTAAGGAATGAATGTGGGAAAAGGCAATTTTCTTTGTAGTGGCTCTAAAGAGAGGAAGTTATGAAAGTGTTTCATGATATAGGATGTTTGTACTGTGACTTCAACAGAGAACATAAGGTGCACAAATAAGTGATTAAATTGATACAAAGGGCAAACTTCAAAATCAGAGCTCAATTCTATGTGTTCAGTTTCTTCCCTATGGATCTCAGAAATGTACGAGAGTGAGAAATGGAATTATATCCAATAGTGTCTGATAATAGTACTTTAAATCTAGCATCAAAGAGTTTTAGGTCTAGAAACAACCTAAGAGATCTACTACTGTAACCTCCCCTTTACAGGTGATGAAATGAAGACTTAGGGAAGTTTAAATGTCTTGCCCCAGGTTTCACAGATAGTTAGCTAATTATATCAGTACAGGACTAGCCAAATGTAGTGATATAGGATTATGTGATCATAGATCAAGAACTGGGGGAAATTTAGAGACTATCTAGCCTCATTCTCCCATTTTATAGACGAGGAAGCTAAGCCTTAAGACAGTTAAATGACTTGCTCAAGGTCATACAAGTTATATAGAGATAAGGTCTGAGCCAATGTCCTTTAACTATAGAGATTACATTTATGTTCACATTTATATTTATATGTAAATATATGTGTAGGTATGGGTTCATATGTATGTAACATGTGATACATATGACACACATATCTACATGTTTGTGTGCATTATGCATTGTTATTATTCAGTTACTTCAATAACATGTGACTTTTCATGACTCAATTTGAGATTTTCTTAGCAATATTACTAGAATAACTGAGGCAAAGAGGGTAAAGTGACTTGCCCAAGCTCACATAGCTACTAAGTGTCTGAGACCAGATTTGAACTCAGGTGATCCTGAATTCAGACCCAGTACCCTATCCACTGTACCACTTAGCTGGCATATATGCATGCATATATGTGTGTATATACATGTATATATATACATATATGTGTGTATGTATGTGTGGATCCAAATTGTAGGTGCCTAATAAATGTTTATTGAATTGAATATAGATACTTTCAGGGGTGGGGGTTTCTAGGACTAAGGCTTTATCTGCGGATGAAACCCTGGATCCTACAGAAAATCTTCCCAGGGATGCAGATTGGCAATCCTGTAAATTGTGGTCTTCTATGGCTATAAAATTATATAATCTTTTAGTTTCCCAGAGCACTGAGAGGCTAAATGATTTGTCAAGGGTCATATAGTCACCGTATGTCAGAGGAAGAGCTTTAACTCTGATATTCCTGAATCCAAGTTAGGTGCTATATATACTACATCAGGTTGCTACATGTATGTGTATATGGAAACATGCATACAAGTTCAAACATATACACACACACATATATATGAGCATGTATATATGCACCATGTTTGAAATACATTTTTTCCTGTTATAATTGTTTGCAAGCTTGAGCATGGCTTTCATTCAATTATCCCAATTATCTTCACTGCCTCATTCACCCACTACTAGTACACTGAACACTTAGGGAGGCATTTACTCTCTCAGTTTATTATTTCAATGGTACCCTAGTGGTCTGAAAGACTTATTGTGCCTCCCTAAATGCTTACCAACAGGGAGAATCCTAAAGTAAACAAATGAATGGCTTTATTCACATTTTGAGAATGAGAACAATTCCGTTTGTGCATCTTTTATGAGAGTCCTCCTCCTATGAATCCTTTTGTTGTTCAGAGGATTCTGGGTTATCAAAGGTTATGCCATAGACCACATACTCTGGCATACTGCCATTCTGAAAGGGATCTGAGCATAAGTCTAGTGATGAACTGTACATCTATTGCTTAAGGACCAGCCTAGTTAATTTTAGAGAGATTTTTCATCAGAACCTTGAATATAGGGCAATAATGAACTACAGCAAATTACAAATGGTTCATTATAGCAGTGAGTTCGATAGCAGTCCAGGATGATGAAAGGAGGGTTCATTTAGTTAAAACTATAGACCCTTGCAGTACACCTATACATACACACACCAAGATAACTGGGTCAGGTGAATTGCACTTAAAATCCTTTCTGGCATGACCATAATAATAAACATGATCACAGTAAGCTCTAGTTAAAAATATTAATTTAATATAATAGTACATGATTAACTCATTGGCTAGATACCCTGTTGTCTTTAAATAAAAGCACTGGATAATAGAAACCAGGTTCATTCAGACCATCCTCCAATCCCTGAAGACGTAAGTTATTTTTAATTGTTTTCTTCTTTGGGGGATTCTTCTCAATGAGATGTTTAGCATTTAAAAATACCCTATACCAGTTGTATAATGTTAAGCATATAGTTTTGAGAATTAGCATTCCATAGAATTAGAGAAAATAAGGAAACATTTTGAGGGTTTTAAACCGTCAGAAATCACTTCTCTATTGAACAGATTTATCTCAAATGAAAGAATCTCTATGATTCATTTCAAATAAAAAATTCCATACTACTATGAATCACTTCAAGTCTGAAAACTGTTATTACTTTTGTTTTTTTTATCTCAAGCATTCATATTTAGTAGGGTTATATCTCATAGAACATGTCCAGATTTCTAAAAGATTCACTTTTTCTATGTGGAATAAATAAACAGCTATAAATGGACACACACACATATAATCAGTTCTGAGTTTTTTTCAATAGCTTAGTTGTTATAGAAAAAGAAAAGTTTTACAAGGAAATGATTTTTGCTATGTATATATCTAGTTTTTTCACCCCATTAGCTTTTAATTAAACCTCTAACTTTTACAGTTTTACATCTTCTTTTTACAGTCTATTCCTTGAAAATGATTCCTTCCTTGGGGCTTTAGTAACTGCCAACTCAGCTGTCAGGCATTCATGTCATGATTATCATCTACTTTCTCCCTTGCATAACCTGCTTTATTCCAGTCTACAAAATCAAAATTTTACATATATATATGTATATATACATATGTCTATACACATGTGTATTTATATGCACATACACACACAAACATATATATATATATATATATATATATATCAGCAAAATCATCAGTCATTCATCGAAGTTATGTATGTGGCATAATGAGCATACTCTATATGGAATATGAGAACAAATGGATAGAAGTGGACTGTCAAAGACTTGCCTCAGTGATAATGAGTGTTGTGGACATATAGTTATATTTTCCCACATACAAAAGTTATATAACAATATATAGATAATCTGCTGCTTAATTCAATTCGATAACATCATTTAAGCAACAACTATATGCAAAATACTAGGCTAGACCCTGGAGCAACCAAGACAAAATGTAAACCAGTTCCAGCCATGCTCTGCTGGGGATCTACTTACAAAGAAGTAAATGTAAGATAATTTGAAAAGGGAGAACCTTCACAATGAGGAAGTGTACCTGTAGGAAGTGTTAAGGTGCCCCCTGAACTTGTCTTCTTGATTTGCCACATTTTCTGGACACACTGAACCTGCTGTATGAAGGAGGCCCTGAACATGTCAAGAATGAAATCCTTCTCCCCGCTACTTGACATAATTTTTTGTTTGTATCACAAACTAGACTCCCTGTGTGTCCTTGGGAATCAAGAAAAATGCCAGTCAGTCTAGATTGACTCAGAAACTGGTACCCTTGTAGATAAGCAGACTGCCCTGTCTTCATGGTCTAGAAGTTCCCAAGGGAAAAGAATGCTGCTTTTCCCATCACTTTTATACTCCTCTTTAGGAGGGAATTAATTCTTTTCCCCTTCCCTTTGACTTCTCCTTCTTCCTATAACTTAAATATCTGAGACTTTCTGTGCACTGCTGAACTCCTTGTACGTGTATAGAGGTTTCATATGTACATTCATTCCTCTTGTAATGAACCAGTTGCAACACACATCTTATGAACTTGTTAAATATATATATTATATAATATGTTATATAATATATAACATAATACATAGATTATATACATATATCTGTGTATGCATGTATATATGTGTATCTATGTATATATGTATGCATAAACACACGTGTACACACATATATATATGTATTTTGTTTAACAGAAGTAACCCTTGAGTTGAAGAAAGCTCTGTGTGTGTATACATGTATCTCTGGATATTTATGTATTCATAGATTTATGAATTTCTATATATATTCACATGTACACAAATATATGTTTATATAATTAAAATATCATATAACATTTTAAATAATTAATTTTGGTCCTATGCTTTCACTGGCTTGAGGAAATGAGAATTCGAAAATTCCTTCTACCAAAGTAGACTCTTCAATTTATAATATTTTATAACATTTGAAGTCAATGAGACAAAAAACGACTTGTCCTAAATTTCATAACTAGTCATTTTAAGAGACATGACCTGAGCTCTGGTCACACTCATTCTGAGGCTAGTTCTCTATCCTCTGTTCAATGTTTTATCTCTTGATAGTAAATGAATTGAATGAAAGAAGTAGTTGAGTGTTGGGGACAGTCTTTTTAATTAGGTCTCCAGAAAATAACCTTTTAAAAGCAAGAACTATCTTTAAAAATGTATCTAAATATTTTGTGATTAATTCCACTGAGATTATTAATTTGTAGTAGGTTAATCAAGAGGTTCCTGATGAATTAGACAAGTATAAGAGGAGATGAGTCTTTAGTTGGAACTTTTGATTCCATTTCCCCAGAAGGGATATAGATGTGCCTCTTGGTGCCTCTTCCTAGAAGAGGAACTTGAATGACTTGAGTTGTCCTGCAGAGGACACTTGAGAGGAAGAAATGTTATTGAAGAAGCTCCTGTTTTTCATTATCCTATAAAATGAATTTTCATTGAAGATTTTAACTCCTTAGAGATCCTTTTAAATCTTCTCTTTCTCATTTCAAGGCAATCCCAAGAGTACAACTTGTGAGTGGGGGATTTTCTCAGCCCCTAGAAGTCATTAACATGAACTTTGGAAAGACATAAAGAAGAGGAATACATGTATTCCCCAACGTGGCAAATGATGGGAGTTTCTGGATTATGTTGTTTTTGAACTCATACCTCCTAGGAAGAGACAGAGAGATTTTCTAGGCAGCATAATAGTAAAATATTAGGCAGAGAAGGGGAAGTGTTCTCAAGCAGCTCTAACCTTTAAAATTGCCTCGTGAGTGCCTCAAAGATAAGTGTTTGAGAATATAACTTTTGATGGGGCAGGGGGAACAACTTGCCACTTGAGAGAAAAAATGTACATGCATAACCTCCATAAATAGATGAGCATCAAACGAATGAAATCATAACATAGTAATAGAACTAGACTTTCACCTCTGCTATTACTATGTGGTACTCACAAAGTATAGCATGTTTCCCCTACAGAGGTTTCCAATCCTTGAAATTACTTATCTCAAACTATAGGATCTCTAAGACACTTCAAATCTGAAATATAAAGTCCCATCTGGGGCTTTATTCTGTGGAGTACGTAGCAGGGTCACACCAGAATGCAGGGTCTTCTTGTTTTGCAGGCCAAAAGGGTGATTACAAATCACAGTTTAGCTCTGAAAAGAAGGGGAAAATGTTGTCCAAACCAATTTTCTCTTTTCATTAATGACACCTTGGGTTAGAATTGGGAGCCTTGGCCTTTTTATTTGCAAAGTTAGTCAAATCAGTGAGGAAACCAAATCAAAAGGAAATCATTCTACTCACCCTGAAGGTCTCAGTACTTTTCCCACTTAGTCATTAATTTTTGTGAAGGTAGAGACTGCAAGGGTTTTTACTTGAGCTTTGCATAGGAAATTTTGGAATGGTATATAAACCAGAGCTAGTCACAAGTTTTATTGTTTTTTGTATAATATAATATAAATGAGCTATTTTATCCCTGTAAGTAAGGAGGATTTTGTTATGCTTTCTTAGAGTTTAGTTTCCCAGACTCCATGGTCATGACTATCTCTATTTTCCAGGTATTAGATAATATTTCCTAGGCCTATGACTTGCAAATATCTTCACCACAGTTGCACAGTGAGATATAGGTGTGACATAATGTGATTTTTACTACACTTGTGCTAAATGACAATATTGCTGAAGTTAACCTGGGAGCTTAATGTTGGCAAGATGCCTTCTTTGTCTGTGGCCCTACAAAGCAAGTGGGCAATAGTCAGTGAGTGGGAAACTCATGGGGGAAGATAACAGTGTAATGCTGTGTGTGTCTCAACCGGCTTCCACTGAGGCTTGAGGGGATATAGGGCAGTGCACAAACTGGAATGCTACGCCTGTCTCAAATGACCCCATAGAGACATAGGAGGAGCTGCCCCCTCCCCCATCCCTTGTCTCCCTGGCCTGTGCGAGAAGGGTGATTAGGGAATGCTGTAGTAGTTGGTGCTGCTATTACCTCTCTTGAGAAGACTGGACTAGAATAAAGTAAGATTATTAACCCCTCTGAAGCTGTCTTCCTATCTCTCGGAGTCCAAACATTCCGGTGCCTCCTGTGTATTATTTGTGAAACGATCCCTAATAATTTACTCTAATTTATCTCTCCAAATCCCTCTCCTAAGGAAACATTTTATAGGAAAGCGAAGGTATTTTTTCATATGTGTGTGTATGTGTATACACAAATATACATGTCTATATATGTACACATACATACACACACACATATATGTTCCAAAAAAACTGAAGAGTATTTCAAAAAAGTATGACAATACTCTATACCCACGTACTCCATCTTGCTAAGAAGGGAATGAAATGCCTTCTTACATTTCTTCTTTATGGCCAAGTTTGGTCATTATAATTCCATGGCATTCAGTTTCAATTGCTTTGTTGCTGTTGACCTTTTATTTACACTGTTGTAGTCATTAAATATACTGTTTTTCTGGTTCGGCTCACTCATTTTTGAGTCAGTTCGTAAGAGGTCTCCTCACATTTCTTTATATTCATGATATCCATTATTTCTTATATGCCAATAAAACTCCATTACTCATATGTGCCACAAATGGTTTAACCGTTCCCCAGTTGAAAGGCATCAATTTTGTTTCTATTTCTTCACTATTATACAAAGTGATGTTTTGTATGTGTGTGTGCATGTGCCTATAGAGCCTTTCTTTTTATCATTGACCTTCTTGAGGTGCATGCCTAGCATTGGAATACTTCAGTCAAAGTATATCAATATATATGGATATGTATCTCTATATATCTATATCTAGCTATCTATCTACATATATATATATTTATATATTCTACATTCTACACATAATTCCAAATTATAAGGCGTGAAAGAGAGGAAGAATCATTAGAAGGTTTGAGGAGAAAAGAGAAATTTTGGAACAGTTTGGGCAAAGAAGAGGTTTGGAAATAATGAGGAAAAGAGGGAACGGTAGGACATTATAATGATTAAAAAAAGGGAATTTCTGAGTTCAGTATCAAAGAGGTTAAAGAGGTATGGGTGCTAGTTAGAGTGGAACTGTCAGTCTTGGGAACTGAGGAGGGTGAAGAGCTAGGAAACCATGGTGTTGGAAGGGAAATTACATTGACGTCCCCCAGCCTAAGGGCAGGATCTGAGCTGGAAGGAAAGACTGAGCCAGGTGCTGAACTCCTTGAGAAAGGATGAAGAAAAACCTAGAGACAGCTAGATCATAGTAACAAAGATCTGAACCAGGTGACATATTATAGATGAGATACTGCAAATAGAGTTCACCTCAAAGAAAAGATTGCTAAGTGATGATGGCAGATATGTGTTCTGAAAATAACAGAAGAATACCGATTCTTCTTCCTGGTTCATTGTGTTGGGGAACAATGAATGAAGGTTCAGACAGCCTTCTCTGGAGAGGAGAAGCTATGCTCTGTCTCGGAAACTGAGTCAGTTTTCTGTGAAAACAAGATAGTGGAAAAAAATACAAAGAGCAAATCTGAAAGCAGTTTGTTAATGAGAGTGCAAGGATTCCAGAGGGCATAATGGAAGAGAGAGGGAAGAAAATAGAGACTAGGATTGAGCTTAATAGCAATGAGTATACAGGCGGCAAAGGTGGCAGGAGAAGGAGACTTTGTCTCCGGTAAATATTGTTAGGGAATCAATGGAATCACAGGAAAAATAAGTATATATTTTCTGGCCATTGGTATTAGTGTTTTAGAGTGCCTCCCCCTTTCCAGAGGAGTACAAAGATAGGATGAGACATTGACAAATACGTAAGAGCTAGAAGGGGGTGGTGATGGCAAGGTCAAGTCAGTAGACAGGTTACCAGGAACTGAATTTGACTCACGCATAAGACTAACTCAGTAATTATATCCCAAGATTCTGTTTGATATCCAAAACTCTTCTCCTTTTGTCATTCAGTGTGGTGCCTAGCCAGCATGTAGTCTTCACCCCAAGGCAAAAGTCTTCCTTTCCAATCACCTAATTCTCCTAAAACCAATGCTAAGGACCACCAGGCTGAGCTATTTTCTCCCACAATTTATTAATAGAGTCCTTTTCTGTAAGTAGCATTTTCTTACTCTCCAAACTTTAATTTATTAAGTATTTTACCTCAAACCAATCACCCTTGGAGACAATTCCTTGAATCGAACATCTGCCTTTTCAATTCAGACAGCCATAAATGAAGGAAGACACCAGAGAAACAGAATTATGTTCTCTTTTAGAATGTAGAAATGTTTACAAAGACATTACCTTGACAACAGGCAACCTGTTCTGAATTAGGAATAAGCTTGTTTTGGTGCTCCAAGAGGAGCCAGGCAATTAACCTACATCTCTCCAGCTCACCTATGAAGCTTTGTATGCTTCTGGTCTCCCTGGTTAATCATCCCCTCTGTATTCATTGACCTTTATATAGGCTACTTGAGCACTATAAGCTCTGCAGCTATTGCCTTTAAAGGTAGCCTGTTTTCCTGTAGCATATATTTGCATGACCTTTGTGGTTTCTGTGCATTTCAAAATGACAGCTTATGAATCCTTCCTGAGATTTTAGAGTGTGGCAGCATAGGTAAATCATCTGGTCCAGTAAGAAAGCCTCAGGAAGAGTGGCATTCCCTAGGACTTTTCCCCAACTAATGTCTAGAAATAAGGGATCAAGTAAAAGAAAAGTTATTTATGTGTATATATACATATGTGTGTATATGTATATGTATTTGCATATATATGTGTATATATTTGTGTGTGTGTATATAAATTTACCTATACTACAATGTGAAAGGTCTGATATATAAATCATATCTAGGTAAGGTAAGGTCACATTACAAGGTAAAGTCAGAAAATCTGGCCTGTTCTAGTACATCTTTCACTTGATAAGAAGAATAGCTAGTATGTATATGGTACTTTAAAATTTTTAAAAGTTTTTTACAAATATTATATCATTTTATCCTCACAACAACCTTGGGAAATTGATACTTTGTTATCTCCATTTTACAGATAACAAAACCAAGACGTATGATAGCCCATGGTCACACAGAAAGTAAACATCTGAGGCATAATGTGAACTCAGTTCTAATTCCAATGCACTATCTACTATACCACCCAGATACTTGATTCTCCAAGGAATTGGGCTTCTCTTCCAAATTCAACTACATAATCGTTAAGAGCCTCTAGTTACATCTTGCTTCTAGCCCTAAATAAGTCAAAGTCCTCTTTTCCCTTAGATACTGAGGAAGCCAGATCCCTTGTAGGTGGTACATGAAATAAAACCCTCTGGTGATAACCAATCAGCCAACTCCCACAACTCCATGACACTCCAAGTGTCTATTTTCTCTCCATTGTACCCCACATCCTTGAAAAGTTTTCTTTTTCCCAGTCACTTTCAGATAATAAAGTAGGACAAAGGAATCTAAATGACATGCTTATACTGGACAATATAAAAAGACTTTTTTAAAATGAAAAGAGGCACATACAAGACACATGACTAGAGACTGTACATATCACAGGAACTAATGTGCATTCGCTCCTGTCCTTACTCAATTCCATTGTGTGTGTGAATACACATGTATATTTATATACACACATGCATATATATATGTGCATATATGTGCATATACGTGTATATATGTGCATGTGTCTGTCTATGTATATATCTCTATATATTGGTTGATGCTATATGTACAAATATGAGAGATGACATAACGGTGCTATCAGAGTAAAGGGATGTGGTCAGAAGTGTACTTTGGCAATGTTAATTGGGCAATTGTGTAAAGTATAGGTTAGAGAGGGGAATGTTTGAATAGAGGGACATTGATTAGGAAGCTGTTGCAATAATCCATACCAGATGTAATGAGCACTTGAACTAATAAGCAGTTTGCAGTGTGGCCTATACTCTAATAGGCCAGATGGAAGACATACACAAATTAGAATACTTAAGCTCCTCAGGAGATTATAAACTTTCCTTGGGCAGGGATCTTTCATGACTTTGCTTTTGTATTCCCAACAATTAGCACAGTGCCTTGGACATAGCAAATTCTTAATAAATTCTTATTAGATAAATGCATATGGTAAGTGCAAAGGGGAGGCCCACGGCACTATGAGAAAGCTTGAAGAGGAAGAAAGTATTTTTTTGCACATATTTAGATAAAGGGAAATTAAATAGATGGCCCTGAGATCTAAATATCTAGTCTATAGAGATTGGGATTGTTTGAGAGCCAGTCCCTCACCCTTAGACCTTCCCAGTTCACAGAATTCACAAAGTCCTAGAAATATAAAGTCCACAATATCTCCCTCATATTGTGGTCTGCGCCTCATTGTTTTTTCAGTTCTGGCCCCCGATTTCCACCTGCTTCCTAAACATCTCTGCCTAGGCACCCTCAAATGTTTTCTTCCTTTGGAAGAATTCAAGGCAAATCTTCTTTAGAGGGTTCCACCATGTTCCTGATGACCTGTGTTCACCCCTGAGGAGTTAATTTTAACCTCATTCTCACTTACCACTCATAGTCAATTATCTGCTAAGTCTTTTTAATTAGGCCTCTGCAAAAGCTCTCATATCTATCTGCCCCTTTCTTTTTCACTTACTCTACAACTCCTTTAGTTCAAGTGCTCTTTACCTCTGGCCCAGATTGTTCTAAGAGCCTCCTAATCAATTTCCTTTGATACAATCTTTCACCTCTAATTTGTTCTTTATACAAAGGCTGAATTTATATTCCCAAAGCACAGTTCTGACCATTGGAGTTCACTCCATTGTTTAAGAAGGTTTAGTTCCTGATTTCCCCTAGGATAAACTAGAGCCTCTATTGTCAGGGTGATTACACATTCATTTTTCTATAGTCCTTTAAGTGGAGCAATGGATAGTGTTGTGGCCTGGAGTTAAGAAGGCTAGCTCAAATAAGCCCTCTGGCAATTACTAGATGTATGACCCTGGGCAAGTCATTTAGCCTCTATCCGTCAGGGATTCCTCAGGAGGATCAAAGGAGATAAAATTTGTAAAGTGCCTAGCACAGTGGCTACCACACAATGAGCACGTAATGAATGGTTATTTTTTCCTTTCTCCTCATTCTTGTACTTGATCACTGATGGCCACCCTTGGCCTTAAATGGTTTCACTTCTCACCTACTTCTGTGGCAGGTGAAATCTAAAACAAAAATTTGAGCTTCTGAGCATATGAATTTATTAAGCACTGCATACCAATTTATAACAAATTAGGACTAGGTCTTTTCATCTAGGCACTGAACTCAACACAGGGAAAGACAGATTTCTATGTATTGAAAGAAAATATTTAAAAGGGTCTAAACCAGGACATAAGATTAGGTAATTTGATTTCTAATTAGAGGAAAGAGTAGAGGCTCTCTACATTAGGAGGGCAGAACAAACAGGTGCAATCCTCTGAATTCAGAAAAAAAGAGGTGTCTCACCCCCGCCCAAGTGCCTGTATTCAATCAAGAGAACATGAAAACAGTAACTGATTGACCACTATGAGGACAGTTTTCAGATAAGACATATGAGTTGCTTGAGATATATAATTTTGACAAAACTCTTTGCATCAATCTTTGGATCTGATTAGGTTTCTGGTCAGCATAATTTATGCTCTTAACTCTAAGTGGCAGGTAGAGGTGGTCCAGCTTCCCAGTCATGCATATCCTTTAATCCAGTATTAGCACTACTAGGTCTGTATCCTAAAGAGATTTTTTTAAAGGAAAAGAACCTATATGTACAAAAATATTTATAGCAATTTGTTTTGTGGTGGAAAATAATTGGAAATTGAGAAGATGCCCACCAATTAGGGAATGGCTGAATTATGATTAAGATGGAATATTATTGTGCTATAAGAAATGACCAGCAGGATGTTCTCAGAAAATCCTGGAAAGAGTTACATGAATTTATGCAAAATGAAATGAGTAGACCCAGGAGAATGTTGTACACAGTAACAGCAATATTGTAAGATGATCATCTATGAATGATTTCAGCTCTTCTCAGCAGCATAATGATCCAAGACAATTCTGAAGATGAAAAATGTTATCCACTTCCAGGGAAAGAATTGATGGAGTCTGAATGTAGATTAAAGCATACTTCTTTTTCAAATTTTCTTTATTTTTCTTGCTTTATTACTATTATGATTATTAGTATGTGTTTACTTTCATAATGTGACTAATATAGAAATATGTTGTACATGACTACACATGTGTAATCTATGTTAAATTGCTTGCCTTCTCAATGTGAGGGTGGAGTGGGGAGAGGGAAAGAGAATTTGGAACTCAAAATTTAAAAAAAGCATGTTAAAATTATTTTTACACATAACTGGAAAAAATAAAATATTACATAGAAAAAAAAGAAAGAACACCTCCCCAACATTACTTTTCATTTATCTCGTTTATGTTTTGAATATATTTCTCTGTGTATATGTTATTTCCTTCTAGAATGGTGTAAATTCTTCAAGAGTGGAGACTGCTCTGATGCAATATTGTATTTATCCTCATTACTAAGAATAGTATACGAAACATGGGTGGTTGATCGGTTGATTGATTGATATATTTCTTAGCATTGAGTTTGAAAGGTGACAGAGAATTCCATAAACTTAGAGATATTTCTGACAGTGAGACACATTTACTCGGATTCCCTGTACTCCAGATGGACCTGGTGAAGTTTTTGTCTGTCCTAAAGATGTCCAAAAAACCTCCTTTTTCTAGAGGAATACATAATACTTTTGTTTTTGTTGCTCTGCTGTGTCTGACTTTTTGTGACCCCATTTGGGGTTTGTTTGGCAGAGATATTGGAATGATTTGCATTTTCTTCTCCAGCTCATTTTATGGAGGCTTATTTTATGGATAAAGAAACTGAGACAAGAGGGGTTAAGGGACTTGTTCAAGGTCACACAGCTAATAAGTATCTTGAGGCCAGATTTGAACTCAGGAAGATGAATCTTTCTGACTCTAGATCCAGCAATCTATTCACTGTGCCATTTAGCTACCATTTGATGTATATAATTTAAAGTAAAATTTGTACTTTTTCTACTCCACCTGCTGGGGAATAGCAGCACTATATATTGCCATGTGAATACTTCTAACTAAGAGGGTCATGTAGGACACTGGATTCATAGCCAGAAGATCTCATTCAAATCCTGGTCTGCTCTCATTATGACCAATGACAAGTCATTCAACTTCTCTGCTCCACAATTTCCTTATTTATAAAATGAAATTGCACTAGAAGATCATTAAGGTGTTTTTCAACTCTATGACCTTTTCTTGTTGGTAGAAGAAAAAGTAAATAATTTCCATTCAATATTATCCCTTTCAAAGAAAATTGAACTTTAAGGGAGTCTAGTCATTGATCTTTTTGAAAATTTGTAGTTATAATATAAAGTTCCTTCCTTCAAAACCAAGAATCAATCTACAATTTGTAATAGTATTCTGTTTTACTCTGTCTCGATAAATCACTAAACCTTAAATTCTATAATTATTATAGGTGAAAGTGACTTGAAAGCTGATAATAGTGAATCGAAATATAGAACAATTAGAAAGAATCTGCTATTAAAAATTATCTTAGTCAATTCCCTGCATTTTCGGATGAAGAAAACAAGCTTCCATGAGGTCAGCTGTCTTCCTCAAGTCTATACAAAATAATTTCCAAAATCCGAGACCCCAAACTCTTCTTAATATAGAACCAGTATTCTTATTAGTTCACCTCTCATGCCAAAAAAAAAAAGCTGTCTTTACAGATTGGAACTCCTAGCTATCTCATTTCTGGCAGATGGGCAAAGTTTGGCTTCGTAGGTTTCTGCTAAAAATAATTTATATAGTTTGTTTTGTCTCCACTAAGAACTAAAGTGCTCAGAGTAACTGAATATGATTAAAGTTATGCTGCAAGCAAATGAGGCCAATATGGCATGGAATGTATAAAAGATTTCATGAAAATACAGTGCATACTACAAAAAGGACTCCTAAAAAAGACCACAGAGAGTCAAGCAAATGTTTTCTTCTTTCTTGAGATCATGGTGCCTTGCTGGTGCTGAATCACCTTTGAGAAGGATGAAAGCTAGGAGTAGCGAGGGAATAAAGCAACCTACTCCTACTCAAAGTCTCACTTTCCTCAGCAGTATATTCAGAATATGCAAAAGGATAGCTCTTTTCTGAGTTCAACACTGTACCCCCTCCACCGAGTGTGGAAAGACCTTCGAGGTGCTGGAGATTTGATCTCCCCTTCCCTGGATCTTCACGGCCCACATGACTCACTAGAGGAGTCAAGTAAATAGTACAGTACTCTTCCATGTTGTAGATCTGTCCCCTGTTACTCCTTGGTATTCATTTCTTCCAGCTCTCCCTGCCTCTGTCTGTGTCTGTCTCATCTTTCTCTGAACTATGGATAGCTCAGTATTTGACCAGTTTTTCTGCTGTTGAAGCTGGGAGTCTTCTCTCTTATGCTGCTGTTGCACCTATGTGCACTATTAGTTTCACCATCCACTTTTACTTCAGGAAATTGATATAGCGCTATCTTGTCCACAACAAGGGGGTAAGGGATTTAATGCCTCATTGATCTGGAAAATCCAAGTAAAATTTTTGGCCCTCTCTTTGTACCAAAGAAATCTGAATTACTATGGTATTGAAAGATGAAATATGCTGATATTACATAATACTATACATATTGTATGCATTTCTGAGTTTCTAAACTTATTTCTGTGTCATCTGCTAACCATCATGTGTCATCTATGACTTTTACAAAACTCCCCCCAAATTCCCATTTAATTTCTTACGCCAATTGGTGATATATTGAAATTGTAATGGAGAAAATCGCAAAGTGTAAGGAATAACTATGGACATGACAGTGAGATAGAAAAGAGCCTATATGCCATTGGAGTAAGTCAAACGTTTCCAGTATGTTTTTTGTGTTTACTTAATTTGTTTTATTTTTTTAAGTCAGCCTTACTGCTATGTCCAGCCAATAAACAGAAGGACCTCTCGAGCAGTTCTAAAGACTTGTCAACTTGCTCACCTTCCCCGTTGGTCCTTAGCCCTTCTCCTAGCTGAGTTAGTGTAACTAAGCACTGCTTACTTCTTGGTCCCTCACACTAAATTCAGAGAGCCCCTCATATAGGCCAGTGCTTCCTTCTGAGTCTTTTTGAGAGTGGGAAAAACATTCTGGCATTTTATTTTCAGTCCCATCATCTCCAAGTAGTGTGAGGCCAAGCCAGTTATGCAGAGTCAGGGGTGTGTTAGGACCAGTTTGAACTCAACCATTTGTTAAATTTTCATTAGAAATTGGCAAATGGTTTGATTCATTATTTTATAGATAGTCTAGAGTTAAGAAAGAAATGGAGAAAATGTTAATGCAAATTAAATTTAAAAGCTTGTTAGAGGTACATCCCTTCCCTTCAACCCTCAAACGTACCCTCCAGAAAACATTGTTAAACATTTGCCAGCATATTTCTGTGGCCTGGGTCTTGCAGTAGCCTCAAGAAAGTGCTAAAAATGCCAGTGGGCAGAGTGAAATAGCTGTCAGGTTTTGTCAACTATTCATTTGCAGCAGTAAAAGCTCATGTTTTCATTATGTTGTCATCCCAATGTCCTCTTTGTACTAATGAAAATCGTAAGGTCAAAAGAAAATTAATTGATTTGACCAGGGGAATCCAAATAGATAGTGAATAAACAGCTACTGGAACCCAATTCTCTCCATTCTTTCTCTAATTCTTTCCTCACCTTCTTTATCTTTAAAACAAAATAACATGCTTTGGATTTTTCTTTTCCATAACAGTACATCTAAGTGAGTGATGATGATTTTTAAAATATTCCTGTATGGTTAAATAGCTGAACAAAAGTAGCATATCTCAGGTTTGATTTCCTGATGTCCAGGAATTCAAAAATACTTTCAGGTGACATACTCAAAATAAAATATAGCCAGTAATTGACAAAAAATAGTCTCCCAAGAGTATTGAAATGCACATCATTGACCCTTTATTGCTAATCTGTTTGAACAGCTCACTATTTAGAGAGGGAAATATAATAGAATTTTCTTTTAAAAATGATGGCCTGAATGAAGAGGAATTAGTCTTGTTGGAGGGCAGAACAAGGAGCAATGGGAAGAAGTTGTGAAGGGTCAAATTTAAGTTGCATTAAAGGAAAAAACACATTGGACTGCTGTACTATGATATTGTGGGCATCCCTCCCTTGCTCCTACCCCTTATCAGAGGACCTCACCTATAATAAATAAAACCACTTGTCAGCTATGATGTAGGGCAGATTCTTGTTCAACCCATTGTTGAACTGGACAGTCTAGTCTTTGAGATCCCTCCCAACTCTGAGATTGTGATTCTTTGATTCTGAATTCAGTGTGTTTCATTCCTAGATGCCCTGGGATATAGTTGGCTTCTTTTCCAAGTATTGAGGTTGAGCTGACAACTCTTACTGATAATACATGACTAAAGAATTCTTTTTATTTCCCTTAAAAGACCGTGACTCAGAGTACTTTAATGATGAAAAAAAGTGTTAAGTGATTTTTTCACCCCAAAGTCTATTTTGAACGGCTAGCTGATCCATTGTTTTCATTAAAGGTTAAGTGCTAAAAGCATTCAGCACTGGCATACAGCTAATACCCAAATCTAATAAGCTTCCTCAGGCAGAGGTGTGGGTAACTTCTGCCCCGATTTATCTCCACTATCTTTTTCAAGAGTAAAATTGGAGATTGAAGTTCATTCAGAAACTTCCCTAGAAGAGAAGGGTTCTCCTTGTGCGTAATGGATGAAGCAGCTGGGAATTAAAAAGGCTATTGATATCATGGGTAGGTTTCACTTTCTATGGCAAATTCAATTTCCAGAGCATCCCAGAGGTATGAAGTCAAAGGTTCATCTTTAGCTTACTGGTTGCCTGCTCCCTTTGAATATTAAAATAATTACTTATTGCCATGAACAAAAATAAACCACCTGTTAACTAATTTCATGTCTTAGAACTGTAAGTTTTGTACTCAACTCACACATTTTAGATTCAAACACAGTAGCATAGAAAAAACAATCATTTTACTAAGAGGGGAAAAAATCATTATGGCCCTAAATTCTTTTTTTTTTAGTAATTTATTTGTTTTTAGTTTTCAACAATCACTTCCATATGTCTTAAATTTTCTCCCCTCCCTCCCCAAGATGGCATGCAATCTTATATCGGTTCTACATATACATTCTTGTTAAACACATTTTCACGTTAGTCATGTGGCATAGAAGAATTAAAATGAATGGGAGAAACCATGAGAAAAATAAAATCAGAACAAAACATAACACAAGAGAAAATAGTCTGCTTCATTCTGAGTTCCAATTCTATACTCTTTCTCTGGAAGTGGATGCCATTTTGCCTCAAGAGTCCTTTTAAAATGTTTTAGGTCCTTGCATTGCTGTGAAGGGCTGAGTCTATCAGAAACAGTCCTTGCACACTGTGGCTGTTATCGTGTATAATATTTTCCTGGTTCTGCTCAATTCACTCAGCATCAGTTCATACAAGTCTTTTCAGGCTTTTCTGAAGTCCTCCTGTTCATCATTTCTTATAGCACAATAGCATTCAATTACATTCATACACTACAAATTGTTCAGCTACTCCTCAATTGATGGGTATTCCCTCAATTTCCAGTTCTTGTCCACCACAAAGAGAGAGCTGCTATAAATAATTTTGTACATGCTTAATTTTTAAAAACAAAATAAAATACCATTTCCTTTGTAGCTTCCTAATTCAGTCAGTCATAAAAAAAGAAGCATCCACAATATGCCAATATAGCTGTAAGTGTTAGAGATACAAAGACCAAAACCAAATGGTCCCTTCCCTCAAGAAGTTTCTATTCTAATGGAAGGACAACACGGACATATCAAAACATGCAAAATTGATAGCTCGCTCTCTCTCTCCCTCTCAAAAATCTTGAACCTGAGGGTACTAGCAGCCTAAAGTACTAAGAAATGACACAGAATGCAGTGTTTGAGCTAAGTTTTTCAAGGCAACTAGAAGTGGAGGTGAGTAGAGAGATCATTCCAGACACCACAGATAGTCGTTTCAAGACACATAGTCAACTTCTTAATGCTACTTGGGCCCTTTTTTATTTTCTCAAAGCATGTTTTTGTCTAAATCGATGCTTACATGGATTATTTAGTATTGACAACTATAAATACACATTATCTATCTAATAGCTTCTGTTGTACTCAGTACTATTTCAGAGATTTGCTTCATGACATGGAAAAACATTGTTTCTGAACTGTGAATGTGCTAATAGAACACTGATAGTATTATGGTACAATTGTAATTAGTAGTCCTTCTAGATAGCTTAAGAAAACCTTTTATTTTAAGAAAAATTGATATATTTTATTTTTATATTACCTTTATTTCTGAATATATTCCTAACCCCTTTCATTTCCAGTGACCATCCCTTACAGTAAATAATACAAAAAGATTAACAACAGTTCAAATCAAATATATATGTATACCTATGTGTGTACACATATGCATGTATATGTATATATACACATATATGTATATGTCTGTATACATCTATACATATACATGTATACATATAAACATAATACATATATGACTACTTAATGGAGATGTTATATAAAAGATCCTTGGTCAGATATTGGTTGCCCTACATACAATATGTGAAATATTCTATACCTATTTTCTCCAATGTCTACTGAAAGAAAACAAGGAAATACATCCATTGATTTCAAATTTTTTCAGTCCTACTTCTGATATTTACCAGTAGTGTGACCATTGGCAAATGGTTTTACTTCTTTTAATTTTAATTTCCTCACCTGTAAAATGGGGACACGTAGTATCTACTTTTCAGCTTCATTATCAGGCTCAAGTTAGATAATGTCTCTAAAATACTTTGCAAACTTGAAAGTGCTATGTAATTTGCTAGCTTTATTATTTATATGGCAATTCATAGTTTTCAAAATATTTTCACATACATTACCTTATACATAACGTATAAACATATGTGATTAATTTTGTGAATGTTTGAGGTTCAATTGCCCTATAAATTCTGCTCTCATATGTGAATAAAAGAATTGATTTTCTTACTTTGTCCTGACTGAGGACTCTGACTATTGCACTACGACTTCCAGGAATATGTCCAGCTGTTCGACCAGATGAGTAGTATGTTTGCGTATGGTGTTGTTTGGGGGATCCAAGTTATGGAGGCTCTACTATGCCCCTACTATTCTGGTCTAGCCCAAGGGGAGAGGACCTTTCTCTGTAGCTGCAACCTGTCATGATGACTCATTTTATATTGCATGATCTCATCCTATTATTGAAGGGTGAGCTCCATGAGGGCAGGAGCAATATCTTAGTTAGATACTTCCTTGCCTCCTCATCCCTCTTACAGATCAGCACAATGCTGTACACAGATGAGACACACATTTTAAATGATTGTCAAATCGAACTGCTCCACCGCAGTTTCAGTGGGCTGCTGGAGTGAGGAGAACAGAGGCAAGCAAACCAATGCCAGCAGTCTACCCCCATGGTTTTTGTATGAGGAACTCAGTGGGGCTCCTGAAAAGAGGCAGAGCAATAATTTGAGAACCACTGGATGCTCAGCTTCAAATGCTGTGCTGAAGCTATGGCTTGCTGGAGAATGACAGCAGCCCCTGACAATAAGCCTGGTGTGCAGTGATAAGGAATTGGAAAGCCTCCCTTTGAGATGAGGCTTCCTGTCAACTGTGAGGTCAAGGGGCACTGGCAAAACCAGCGACAAGGTTTTACAAAGAACAGGGACTACCAGAAATTAAGGAGTAACCTTTATATCTCTGCAGTGTGGAAAGGGCTGTTCAGACATCAGGCTTTTCAGTCACACCCATACTCGCAGATTGTAATCACTGTCAGCAGTGGTGTCTTTGATTAGAGAGGACAGAAACATGTGGCTTGGAGCAGACTGTGAAGATGTTCCTGAGTTTTGTTACTAATTTAATTTTCTCCTATGACACTGGTAGGGCATAAAGATTAGGAACAAAAGGGAAAAAAAACAGCTATTGAACTGGTGTGTCAGTTTCCGTTCTCAATAGAGGAAGGCAGGTAGGCAGATATGTCCTTGAGGATTGACAGCAATGCACGAGATGAGGACAATGTTCCTTCCCCATATTCTGCCTGATAAATGGGTGCTGCAGTCCAACAAGGATGCAATGTTTCACAGCTCAAGGCGGGGTGAAGAAGAAAGCCTGAAGGGCCAAAGATTGCATAAAGATTATGATCCTCTAAAGATAAATATTGGCCATAAGTAACTATTCCTTCATTGGAGTGATATACTAGTGAAACCTAGAAAAAAATGCATGTGAGTTGTGCCCCTTTTGTAAGTCACCACATAATTAGAGTGTATTTGAGGGCACTGTTGAGCCAATAATAACCATAGCTGGCATTTATATAGCATTTTAAGGTTTGCAAAGCACTTTGTAAATATCATCTCACTTAATCCTCACAATAACCTAGAGAACTGGGTACTCTTATAATCCCCATTTTACAATTGAGGAAACCAAGGCAGAGTTTAAGTGACTTTGCCAGGATAACCAACTAATAAGTGCCTGAGGCCAGACTGAGCTCAGGTTTTCCAGATCCAAGTGCCATTTGCATTACACCATCTAGCTGCCTCTAAAAATAACAAGAATTTGAATAATTCTGCCCCAGAGGGTAGAACTAGAATCAGTGTGTGATAGTTACAGGAAGATACATTTCAATTTAATATAAGAGAGAATGTTATAACAGAACTGTCCAAAGTCAGAATTGGCTACCTTGGAGAGATACTGAGTTTTCTATCAATAAAGAGCCTTGTGTATTTTGATATGGATATCCCACAGGCACCTTCAACTCAGCATATCTATGCCTGGACTCCTCATCTTTCTTCCCAAGCCCATCATTCTTCTAAACTTCCCTCTTGTTTTCAAGAAAGTCATCATCCTTAAATCCAACAAGGTTGGATTTAAGTGTCATTCTCAATTCCTCACTTTCATCTTACATATCTTTTTTTAAATTTTATTTTCAGTTCTAAAATCTCTCCCCTCACTTCCCCCAGAAGAAAAACAAAACCCATTACAATATATGTATTCATGCAAAACAAATTCATAAGTCATTAACTATTTCCAAAGAAGAAGATGAAGATGAAGAAGAAGCAGAAGAAGAAGAAGAAGAAGAAGAAGAAGAAGAAGAAGAAGAAGAAGAAGAAGAAGAAGAAGAAGAAGAAGAAGAAGAAGAAGAAGAAGAAGAAGAAGAAGAAGAAGAAGAAGAAGAAATCACTTTGGAGGTAGATAGCGTGTTCCATCATGAATCCTTTGAATTTGTGGTTGATTATTGCATTAGTCAGAATTTCTAAATCTTTCAAAGTTGATTATTTTTACAATGTTGTTATCACTGTGCTGGTTCTGCTCACTTCACTTTGCATCAGTTTTTCTGAAACTATCTCTTAATCGTTATTTATGGCACAGTAGTATTCATAATATTAATATGCCGTAACTTGTTCAGTCATTTCTCAATTGACTTGCCTTCCTTCAGTTTCCAGTTGTTTTCTTTTTAATTACAGAAAGAGCATTTGCTGAATCTTGTTGTTTCTATCTCTACAACATTTTGAGCATACATTCTTTCCTCAACTTACACAGTCACCACCTTAGGTTCTTATTACCTGTTACACTACTGTGAAATTCTCTCCTTTCCAAACTATACTCGACACAGCTACCAAGGCAATTGTCCTAAAATGAATGTGTGACCATGCCACCCCCTACTACTCAACAAGCGCCCATGTTCTTATTACATAGAAGAGCAATAAAGTCTATTTGACTTGGAAAACTATTCAAGTCAAGTCAACAAGTGTTTATCAAGTGCCATACGCCAGGCAGTTTGCTAATGACTGAGGATACAAAGAAACTAAAAAATAGATCTTTTTCTCTCAAAGAGCTCACAATCTAATGGTGGGGGTGATGGGGGAAGGTAACATGCAAATAACAATATGATGTAAAAATAAGATATATACAGGATTAATTGCAAATAATCACAGAGGGGAAGGCACTGGCATTAACGGGGACTAGGGAAGGATTCCTGTAGAGTGAAACTTTAGCTGAGACTTGGAAGGTATCTAGGAAAACCTGGAGGTGGAGATGACGAGGGGGACATTTCTAGGCATGGGATACAACCAGTGAAAATTCAGTCAGCAGGATTTCTTGAGTAAGAAACAGCAAGAAGACCTTTACAACTGGGTCTATTTCTACCTTTCCAGTCTTCTTATACTTTGTTCTTCAGCTTACCCTCTTTATTCTATTTGGTTTATTCACTATTCAGATCCAGTAACGTTCCATCTCCTATACTTGTGTCTTTGAACTAGCTATGCCCCTTTTCTGAAGCACATCCCCTCCTTACCTCTACATCTTAGAATATTTACTTTCCAGAAAGATTCAGTTAAAGCACTATATTATACATTATCAGGCCTTTCCTAATATCACAAATGCTATTGTCTCTGTCTTCCAAGATTATTTTATATTTTTTTGTATGTGTACTTTGTATACCTCTAAAAGTACATGTTGTCTCCTTCATAGAATGTAAACTCCCTGAAAACAGGACTCACTTTATTTTTGCCTTTGTATCTTTCCCATCTGTCATGATATCTGATATATGGCAGATAATAAAGCTTATAGATTGACATTCTTATTTGAAAGTTTGGGTTTTTTCCATTCCTTGGAAATCTGCTTCAGAAACCTTGAAAATAGATCCTTCAACTCTTTCAAATTTTGTCATTTACATCAGACATCTGTATATACTCCATCTCTAACAGCTGCTTTTCTCACTATGTTTTTTCTAATACCATTTCTATTTTCTCTGTCAGAATATCTGGAGCTGTGATAGTAAAATCCAAATGCTATGTCTCCAATGTCCTTGAGGGTAAAAAGAATTTGCTATAAAATATATATAGGTATTTTCTATGTTTGGTCAGTTGTTGTCCTTCCATTTTGTCCTTAAATGTTCTTGGAATTATTTTGTTTAGCTGTACCTCTGGCCAAGTTTTCTTTAAAGTTGTTTTTCCTTCTCTTGCTTGTCTCATTTGTGCAGTAATGTTTATTAGCTTTCACCATCCTTCTCCATAAAGCTTTCGTAAGAGAATTTATTTTAAAAACTAAAACTATGTCTCTTCGTTTTACAAGAAAATCAAGGATATATTGACCAAAATTTTAAGGACATTTTTGGTCTTGTCATTATGGCGACTGATTCACGTTGGCTATATATGGCTACAAAATTGTTTTTATTAATATTCATTTTCTTTTCTTTATTCATTTTCCATGTTTCTTTATCAATGACTTCTTTAAGTAGGTCATAGGAGAGTTATTTTAATAGTATAACATATCTTTTAATTTCTCCTTTTGACCCAATTTGTATCAATTCTTCTTTGCTTCAATACATTTGGTCTAACTATACACAGACATCTTAATCAAGTGTGACTCCCATGTAATCAGTAATGCCTTGTTTCCCATCCGTTAAAATGAGTTTTATTTTTGTAAGGTTATTCATTGTTTGCTGTGCTTCAAACCTCTAGATTTTTTACTTTAAGTATGCATAATATTTCATGGCCTCTTTCCTTCCTTACTCATGAAAGACATTTTCCTTCCTTGTCCTCCTCATATCATCCTTGTCCTCTTCCTCCTTCTCCTGCTTCTTCCCTATCTATGCCCATGTTAGCGTTGGTATGTACAGTATTAATGTATATTTCATTTAACTTAGTGGTTCTCATCAAAAGTTTCATAGACTGCCTCCACCCCTTCCTCCTCTGCAAGAGATGTTGTTTAAAAAAAAAGCCAACATGAAGCTATTATCTACTTCTCTGAAATTTCCACTTATTGCTTTAGGTTTTATCTTCCAGTGCCAAGCAGAACAAGCTCTAAATCTCTGATCTTCTGTCATGTGAATGCCTTCACTAGATTTCAAAATGGCTATTATGTTCCCCTTAGTGTCATTTCTCCCAGGTCTTCCCTAGTTCCTTTTGCCAATCATTCTATGGCCCATTCTAGTTACCTTACCATACTAGTTGTTTTTATCTGAATGCAACTTATTTGATTGTCTATACCCTTCTTAAATATGATGCCTGGAACTCAATGAAATGCTCCAAAAGTCATCTGACTAGAGAAGTATATAATGAAATTAGTGTTTCCTTCATTCTGAATGTGATACCTCAACACATTTCAGTGGGAAGAGTTCTGCAGTAGTATACAATGGGGTGCAAGGTTATAAGTTAGAGGACTTCTTTTCAAATATGCCTCATAATCTCTTTCACCTTGACCAAGATGTTAATTCTGAAGGACTTTAATTTCCTCATCTATTAAACCATATGCTTGGAAGAGACAATCCCTAATATTCTATTCAGCTCTCAATCTATAATCCTATGATCTTAGTGTATTCTAAAAGTCCTTTACAATCCACCAGCACTACCTTGCCCCCAGAAGTCTTTTTCTTAGGGACTACTGAATGATCATTTTACCTTGATGTAATGCTAATGAGATAAAAGATCTTCCCCACCCATTAATGGCCTGGGGAGATTTGTAGGAAGGCCCACACCTTTTGTTAATGAGATGTTGGTTCTCAAGGTTTGTGATGAACTCTGACTCTGAAAAGTGTATAAACATTCTGAGGTGAGATTTTACTTTGGGACTTAACTCTTTGGAAGTGTTTGGTCCGACAAGACTCTCAACAGCAGCTAAGAAGCCCCTTGACTTTGAAAACCCAGATGTTGGTGCTCCTCTCTCTTGTAACTATGTATGTATTGTTAGCCACTTGGATCTGTCTGTTGATCTATGATGTATGTATTGCTTATGATCAAGCAGCTGGAAGGACTATCTGTTGATCTTTACTTCCTCTGTATTTTCTCTGAAGTTCAGGGCACTGACTTCCTCTGAACTAAGTGAATGATATATGTGTGTGTGTGTGTGTGTGTGTATGTGTATGTGTATATATATATATATATATATATGTATATATATATATATGTATATATATATAGCAGACCCTCCTGTGTATGTCGGGGTCCTTGTTTTTACAGTTGATTAAGAGTATAAGGGCAAAAATGAAGAGCAAGGATACCTCTTTTTTTTCTTGATAACCTAAAGGAAGTTAGACAAAAGTTGTGAGAAATTAGGAAGATTAAAGGAAGGGATCTGAGGGAGCCCACACTGGATAACTCAATCTCAGTTAATTATAAAGTTAGGTCATGTGCTGTATTTGGAGAGTCACTGTGGAGAATTAAAAAGAATCAAAGGAAAAAGTAGTGAAAAGATGATTGAGCAAGTGCTAGCTCTATGGGAGAAACTGGAATGGAAAGTGTGCTAGATTTATTACTTGTGTATCCCTTTACTAAACCTTCTGAGTTTCAGTTTTCTCATCTGCATAATTAGAGTTTGGGGTTAATGACATATAAGAATTTTGAAGTTCTACATTTATTATTCTTTGATCCTATAAGACTGAGGAACACAAAATTATCTTGATTCCCTGACTTTCTTCAGCAACACTTGTTAATTCTGGGACAAAGAGTAAAGAAATTAGATGGGCCACATTATCTAGGAATGAAGGCTACAAGTCACCAAGACCTCTAGCCTTCCCATAAAATGGGAATGTCAGTAGTTCAGGAAATCAATGTATTCTTACTTTGTTTGTCGAATCATAAAGGTAGTAGAGTTGCTGATGACCTTAAGCTAGCCTCTCTTAGCTTGTCTTCAGGCTATAAATAGAAACATAGAGCCTCAGAACCTGTAGGTCCCTTTTCAGTGGCCGTTTAGTTGTCTTGAGAAGAACAAGAGAACCAAAAGAGACCTCATGTTCTGCTAGGGAATCTGTTGTTTTCTCCATGATTTTCCCTATTGTTTCCCTATTATTCCCTTTGTGTTTTGTTCCTGGGAAAGTATAGTATAAATTGTGCTGCAAGATGTAAAAGATTGTAGGCAGAGCACAACAAAGGTCTAGATGATTTTGACTTTGTCACAAGGTCTGTGGTATCTGGATCCTTGAAAAAAGTTTTAAAGCCTTTTTCTCAGCCATTGCTGGTGTCATAGGGTACAGAAGTCTTGCAATCAGAGGTCCTGTGCAATTGTAACCTCTGTGTCATTTTGATTCTGATCTTTAAAACTGTGGACCAAGCTCAACTTGAGGGTCCTTTCAACAATCTCTGTGTCTAAAGTCTTTCACCCTCAGGTTTTCCTAAGAACATCAATTTGACTCATTTTCTAATATACATAAAACACCAGAATTTGTTTCCTTTCTCTCTGAGTTCTTAGCTGATCCATATTCTGTAAGTATTCAGACAAATAAAATATTAGGTATAGGATAAATTTCATATAACTTGATGTTATGAGATTTGTCCTTCTATATATAGCATGGGATACCCTTGTGTGGCTCAAAGGGACACACATCTCTAGTTTCTTCTACCTGAACTCTCATCCAAGGAAGACTTTAATTACTACTGGGAAGGTCAGAGGTTACTCTATGAGAGAGAGAGAGAGAGAGAGAGAGAGGTTATGATTTTATTTATCTGCTCTCTTAAATATTATTTAGGTTGTGTAATCAGTCAGTCTACATTCTGATCATTGTGAAATTATTGAGCGGGTAAGGAGGGCCCCACCTTTGTATTCAAGGCTTGTCTCCTTTGCTACCAAATACCAGTTCACAATGAACACACCTAGTGAATAAAATAGAAACTTATTTATTCAAATTGTAATAAAATAGAAATCAGAGAAGGTCTAAAAAAGAGACTATATACCAGACTATGTAAAGTGAAAGAGTTCTCCATTTGGACCCAGGAGAGAGTCCCAAATCTCATGCAGAGAAATTCCCTGAAGTCTCTAATATAGCTAGCTGAAGACAGGGACATGATGGAGACTGCCAGCTCCTCTCTTATCTTCCTAGAGTCTTTTCCTCTAGCTACTTCAAATACAGTCAGCCCTTTCTATTTTCCCTCTCAAAGCTGGAAGCCAGAAGTAACTATAGAGTCCTGAACCACCTTGAAGCTTGAAGAGTCTTCAGGAAGATTAAAGAAAGCTGGAAATCTCACGTTCTCACCACCTTTACTCCACTCTTCTTGTAGGACAGGATATTCATCTCCAACAGTGTGGAGATTGTCCCATATGAATGGACTTTGGGACTGGAATGAAACTGACAAAAAAATCAAAAACTTTATACACATACTCATGGATCTCATAGAATCTCTCATCTCATTTCTAAAGAGTGAATTAATGCAAATCTCTTCCTGGTAGATGGTACTTTTTCTCTGAACTTATACAGTATACATGATTTATACTATCGGTGAATGCATTGGGCCAGATGATGCCTCAGTGTCTATGCTTCCCTATTTCACTGATCTTTTAAAATTCTTTGTATTGCATGAATGGCACAATCTGTGCATCCCTCTGAGAGAGACTGAGTATCACTCTTTGTACTTTATCCTGCGTAGTTTTCAAATTCCTCTCCCTCTCCCTTTTCCCCACCCCTTTTCCCTTCCCCTCCCTCTCCCTTTCTCTCTTTTCCTCTTCTTCTGCCCCCTCCTCTCATGCTGAGGCTTCATCTCTCTCCTTATGTCTCTATGTAACACTAGTACCTAGGTCTACTGAGTTTTCTGTACTGAATGTAAGGATGGATAGGATTTTCTCTGAGTCTTTGTGAAGCTTAACATGAATATTGTGAAATTTCTGTCTCTCCTCTCCCTTAGAAAGTACTCTGTTCACTGAAGTTCTAATTTGGTGCGCCATGACTTTGTATGGGTTCCTGTTTCCTTTTAAAGGTAAAGCCTGAGGATCAATTCAAGATTGTAAGCCTATCTTCTATGTGACATCAACTCAATTATAGTCACTTCTTTTACAAGTAAAACACTGTTATTTTAAGTGCCAAACCAAAGACATCATCAAGTCAAATCAAATAAATAACTTACTAATTTAATGCCTATTATGGGACAGACACTCTGCAAATCACTGGGGATACAGAAAAAGGCCAGCTAAATGGTCCTGCTTTCAAGGAGCACACAGTCTAATGGAGGATATAATATATAAATAACTATGTGCAAACATGCCATATGTAAAAGAAATTAGAGCTCATCAACAGAGAATATTAAAGGAGGCCTAGGAAAGGCTTCTTCCAGTAGGTAAGATCTTAGTGGAGTTTTAAAGGTGGCACAAGAACTTGGGAAGTAGAGATGATGAGGGAGATCACTTCAGCTATAGTAAAAATGCTTGCAGTATAGTAGTGGAATGTCTTTTGCAAGCAGCAACAGGGAAGTCTGCGTCACTGGATCACAAAATATGTAGAGAGAAGTAAGGAGTAAGAAGACTGGACAGTTATGAAGGGACCAGATTATGAACTTCAAAAGCCAAACAGGATTTTACATTTAATCCTGGAAGTGACAGAGTGCATCTAGAGTATATTGAATAGGGCTGTGACATGGTCAGACCTGTGCTTTAGGAAGATCAATTTTACAGCTGAGTGGAGGGTGGATTGGAGTGCAAAGAGGCATGGGCATGAAGACAAGAAAGTAAGTTATTGCAATTATCCTTATCTCTAAAGGTAGACATACCCTAAGCATACATAGGGAGAAGAATGGGGAGGTGTAAGTAGTCTTAGGCCCTCGGATACTTTTTTCACAATTACAGAGGCAGGACAGTTGAGCTCTGTGTGCCAAAAGGCAGTAATTTTTACAATAGTATTAAAATCAAAACTTACACCTTATTCTGACATGGAGACTACTTGCATATAAAAAAGGTAGATCAGGAACCTCTTCATCTGTACCCCCTTAAAATCCTAGTTATTCTCTTGGACATATATGCTCTAGACATATTCTAGCTTATCAGAAGACCTTCTAAAAATGTGGTACCCAGAACTAAACAAAATCCCCCAGATACTCTGACTTGGCCTGATTATAGCAAGACTGTCATCCTCCTTGCTGAGAAAACTGCCTCATAGGGATAGGTACAGTGTTTATACACCTAATAAATGTTTGTTGGTTGATCTTCTGCTATAATAGAAATTCTTTCTCCCTTTCTTGCAATGTGGCAACAATTCCTTCCCATTCCTCCATATACAGTCCCATGCCTGGTACATGCTGCAAAAGTGAATTTCTTCCTCTTCAAAGCTGAGTGGAATCAGACAAGCCAATCTCTTGTCTTTGTTGATTTTAACTTGTGTTTTATTTTCTTTTATGAATTTTCTATGATAACATCCAGAGATATGAAAAGTAAAATATTTACAAGCAAACACTATAAAATTCAGTTCTTGAGTTCACAGTTTCTCAAAAATGCCAACAATAATCAACTTTGGAACTGGATAAACCAATCACATGTTTTAATGCCTTGATCGCTACCTCATTGTAGTAACTTAGGATCCCACAATTGTCCCAGATTTTCATAATAGCTCTCCATTTTAAAATTTAATGCAATTTATTCTCTTCCTTCTGAGTTTGTTATGGTTTCTTGATTCCTTTCTGCTCACTTTGGGGATAATTGTTTGCATTTGTAATATATGTAAGCACAACATCTGCCTCTGAGTGAGTTCCTGTGTTCACTCTTCAACGAAGCAATGAAGCATTTGAAATGCAAGAACGTTTCTCCAAACATTGCTCGTTAATGATTCTTCATGCTCTGAATGTTGCATCCTTGGCATCCTGAGTATATTAATTTTGAAAACAACATAAGTTATACGGTTATGGTTATAATAACCAAAAAAGGCAAAAAGATTGGAAAATAATCAAAACTCTTTATTATACTTTGGGAGGAGGTAGACAAATTCATTGAGATTTATGAGCTAATACTAAGAATATTAAATCTTAATATTTTAAAATTGCTTCTAGCCAAATGACCAACTTTTCTGTCAGTCTGTTTCTTTAAGCAACCAGTTCATCATTTTGTTTGGAAAAAAGATCATCTTGTAAGAAAAGATCATTTAATTAAATATTCTAAAGTCAAATGTATGCAAGAAAAGTAAAATTTTGAAGCTATTTTTTTTTCTTTGATGAGCATTCAAACAACTTTCTGGTTTTTCCCTGTATATGAGAGAAACATTATTTTGAACAGATTGAATGGCTGAGCAGATGTGAATGAAAGTCTATAATAAAATTCATGTGCAGGAGCCATGGAGCAAATCTATAATAGTGTATTGGACAATTCAACACCCAATTAACAGAAACTTTGCAATCTGGCCAAAACAAAAGTTCAAATAAAATGGTACTATGCCTTGTCCTGTACCATGTGGTTAAAAAAAGAAATCTCTATAAAACCATGATTAGAATGTTAGAAGTTATACCTTTTCTAAGTTTCTTCCAGATATCAGAAGGAATTCTATTTAAAAATATTAATACAGGGTAGATATCCCAGGTCGATAATGTATCATGTCCCAAGTCAGTTATAAAGGTATGCAGAAGGTCAAGAGGAAATCATCTCGGGACTAATGAAGCATTCATTTATTCAAGTATTTGTTCAATGACTAGTATGTTCATACCATTGGGATAGCACTGTGAGAAGTACTAAAGAAATATAAATCATGATCTCAATTCTCTAGTAGTTTATAATATGATTGGGAGGTAAGCTGTACTAGTAGTTTATAATATGATTGGGAGGTAAGCTGTATGTCAGTCTGTCATTCAGTCAGTCAACCATATTTATTGAGTGTTTGTTAGCCAGCCAGTCAATAAACATCCACTAAAAACCACTATGGGTTAGGCAGTATGCTAAACCCTAGGGATACAAAGAAAGGCAAAAGGCAGTCTCTGCTGTCAAGGAACTCACAGCGTACAAATAAATGAAATGACTAAATAACAGTATATGCAGTTGTGTTCACATGGGTAAAGTAAGAAAAGAAGAAATCATTCAAAGGCACTTATGTAGATGACCAGAAAACTCACAAACCAGCTCAGATTTTAAAAACAAAAGCAAGAAAGATGGGAGAAAAGACAGGTAATGCAGTATAAATACATGTATGACCTGGTCCCATATGGACTATGTCAAAAGTAATAATGCTAAAACTAGTAAGCTAAAACTGTCAAAGAATGCTAAGCAGAGTAAAGGGGAAATATCAATATCTATCAAAATCTAAATTTAAATCTGTATCTCTGCATTCATATCTATCTCTGATCTATATCTATACCTAATTATATTTTCATGTGTACATATGTATATATACATGCCAATATACAAAGATATGTATATACATATACAACACACATACGTATCATACATGCATACATTCATATGTATATACATATGTATATGTGTATATATACATATATATACATATATATATATACACACACATATACACACACATTAGCCATAGAACAAGGCAACATGCTTTTTGTTTATCAAAGTTCTTTCCCACTGTCAGGGAGGATAACCAACGCTGAGTTCAAATGGAAGACAAATTTTATATATATGGTGATGAGTGCTTGGTCTATTTTATTTAGCCTCTGTTTAGGCTTTCTTCTGCCATGGAAATATAGCCTATTCATTGACTATTATTGGGTCATTTGTTTTGAGTGTAACTAACACATTATACTCTGAAATAGTTTAATTGCATATAATTAACTTGGAAAACTAGCCTGAAAAAAGAAATGAGAACAGTTATATTCATCAAAGAATATCATACTAAGATAATAATTGAGAGGGGAAAAAGGAGGGGAGGCATATTATATTTCTAAAAATGCCTAAGTGCAAATACTTCCATAAATAAGATATATAATAGTTTGTTTAACTATGTTTACTCATGATCTAATTATTTCTACATGGATTAAAGGCATAGTTTCAAACCTAGAAGTAGTTTAGTCATTTCCCTGTGTAACACAAGAAAAGCTCGTCTTTTTCCATCCCTATAAAAGAGTGTAGAAGAAATGCCTCTAGAGGTATAAACAGCATCTCAGTGGTAATTATCTTCACATTTCTATGTAAGGGGACAGAACTTCAATAGATAGCTGAGCAGCAAATTAAATATGATCTTTTGGGAAAAATATTCTCTGCTAGAGGAAGTCCTCAATATCAAAGAATAGATTCTAATAATAAAAAATGCTCTAGAACTTTTTCATTTTTCTGAAGCCCAACTTGGTATCTAAGGTTATTCCAGGTCTTTGAGAAACCTCACGTCTTTGAATTTTCTGATCATCCTATAAATGGAAACATCATTATACAAAAAAGGAAAAGAAAAGTAAATGATGAATTCAAAACAGTTTTCCATAATACACAACTATAAAACTAAATAAAATCACTTCTTTTGGAATGTATAATTGGACTTCAAAGAAAGAAAAATAAATTCTAATTAATATTGCACCATTAAAAACTCCACAACAACTGGGATCTATTATTTTCTTATACATCTCAATAAGTCTATGAACTACTTTTAAAGAAAATGACAGACCCTTATCATTTGTTTCATTCACTAGATTCTAACTCAACTTCCTTCCTTCCATTTAAAAGTGTTATGTGTATTTTGATCAAGGTAATTCAACAGCAAAAGTGACATCCAAAACATGTTTATATTCCCTTTTTGTCATCCAAAGGCAATGATGCTTTATATTTCCAATTGACTGCCTGACAAGGTACTTAAAAGGCTTTTGCAATTAATGGATATTTAGAACAAACACAAATATCTGTCTCTTATTTCACCAACAAATATATTTCACACAGAGCAAGATGACCATGCGGAAAAGCAAAACAAAATCACAAAGTTAAGCAAACCAAAAAACCAAACAACGTGTGTGCCCTTAATTCTTTCTTTGGTGACAAGAGGGAAAGGGCAGTAGGCTAGGGGAGAAGAGGGTGCCTCAAGAGCCCTTAAAATTCTCTTCTGATCCAACATGTCATTTATGCACTTGACTAATGAACAATTTTGATTTCCAAATGAAACAATAAAATTTCTTTCTTTCCTTCCTTTGTTTTCCCACACAATAGAAATATTCATGTTTTTATTTTAGATACAATTGATCTCTGTTACCAGTAAAATAACCTTTTCCTATACAAAACCTTTGAGAAGACAATCAGGTTTGAAAATACATTTATAACCGTATAGACAGGGGCACATTAACTAAAAGCAAATCTAAGCATGGGATACTAATAGTTTTCCCTGTCAGACTCAACCCTGTCATAAAAACTAAAAGCATAAATTTCTAATGGTAATGTTAGAACTAAATGGAAAACATTTTTAAGAAAATTGCCCTTTGCTGTAGGTATGGAGGTTACATTGCCACACTGTTCAAATACTAAATTTGGTCTTGCATTCTAGCAAGTACACACACACACACACACACACACACACAAACACACACACACACACACACACACACACACACACACACACACACAAAGACTCAAGAAAAGAAGCAGACATCATCTTAGATTAGCCCAACATCTCAAATGAAAGAAAGAAAGCAAGCTGAAAATTGGTAGAAGAGTTGATTTCACTCCATGTTTATGTTAATAGGGTATTTGACTTTTGAATGCTTCATAAACCTTGTTATGCTCAGTGCTATTTGAGGTCGTAAAACAGCTGGAACACTGCCAGAAGCCTTAATTGGAATCAGCTTAGCAGGGGCTGACAAGGTTTCCTAGTGTTTAGTTTCAAACTTATTATAAAAATGCGAAATTATGTGCTATTTATTTTCTATTCCTCTTTGGTGTATGCCCATAAAGGTAAGACATAGCTGTGCTAGAAAATAAAATAATTTTTTTCCTTTTATGCCGCAGGCCAGTGCTTTGAGTAGAGTACCATGGGTATTGTCTTTTCTAATTAGATATAGCCTCACTTCAGATGCAGCAGAAAATGTCAGAAGGTCTTTCCCGCATGAATCCTGATTATTGTTTGTATGACGGCTCAAATGACCAGCCCATGTTGAAGCTACGTGGCCATGGTCAAGCAGTCATCAATTCTATGAGATACTACTCAGATCACATAGCAATGGTTCTTAGAAAGTTTGCTTTGCCCCATCAGAAGGACATGACTTGCTATAGGTGAAATACCACAGGCAAGTTGTCAATTTTATCTCATCCATTGACTTGATTTGAACAGGGATTTTGCTTTCTCCCTCTTCTGGAATAGGCCTGACTCCGGCAAATCCCTTAGGAGTTAAGTTTGATATTAAAACAAAATGAGATAATCATTGATCACTTAATAGTTTTAAAAGGAGGTTTCATTAGCTATTGGAAAAGGATTTTCAAAAAAGATCCGCCATGAAGACATCTTGAATTAATAGTAGTAATAGGTAGTATTTATATAGAGCTTACTATCTCCAGGTAATTTGCTGAATGTTTTACAAATATTATCTCATTTGATCTTTGCCACAACTCTGAGAGATGGCTGCTATTATTACCCTAATGTAACACTTGGGAAAATTGAGGCAGGCAAAAGTTAAATGAGTTGCCCAGGATTACACGGCTAATAAATATAGGAGGTTAAATTTGAATTCAGGTCTTCCTGATTCCACATGCAGCACACCATCCACTGCACCACCTAGTTGACTCTGCTGAGGGATGTTCACATTTCCTATAAGAGTATCAGCCAAGTATCGGAGGGTCCTTCCACTTCCTTGTGGCTACTTTTTACTGAGACAATGAGCAACTGACATCAATATTTTAAGCCTTTACATGCTTGAACCAACCAAGTGTCTAGAAATATCTCAATACCTTTTAAGGAAAACTAGCCTAACCTGCATGAGGATAGAGATAGAATATTACTCCTACCACACTTCCCAACTTCTAGTTAGACTGAGAGAAATCTCTTCAGTTTAACGTTTAGCTTTGCAACATTTATTGTCCTTCGTATATCAGCCTATCTACACGATTCATTAGAATATTGTATTTGGCAGAGCCAGGTCATGAAGTAAATATAATTATGATTACCTTATTTCTCCCTTGCCCCAAAAAGATTCTTTCCTGTAATTAATAAAGGATCATAAGACTGAAGACAGATTTAAATTTTCTAAATGAAAAAGTTGTTCAAGTGAGAAATGTGCATTAAAATCCCAAATTTAAAAGAAAATTTTATCTTCCTACTTTGAAATGTTTTTTGGTGAAACTATATCTTATGGCTGTATTTCAGTTCACATGTTTGTATCCACAAGACAGCATTAAACAATTATCTATCAAATGCTTCTTATGTGTGAAGCACCGTCCTAGTCACTGATGATATATGGATAAGTATAATATAAGTCCTGTTCTCACATCTAATGCATAAGAGGGTAAAGACAGGAAGAAGTGTGTTTAAATACCTAGGATTAAAAGAGAGTGCAATAAGTCAAAGGTAAAGTATAGTTAAAGTTGTCTGAGAAATTTGAACATGTGCAAATATTTATATGTAATATAACATGTGCCTACAGTGATTAGTATGCTATTATGTATATATTTCTGACAGAATTATTTAAAATAACAGAGCCTGGAGTGAACTTTGAAACCATAGAGCTCAAATCATACCTGAACAGGAATGCCCTCTGCACAGAGGGGTCAAACACAGTCTACAGCACTCACTAGTGTGCCAGAAACCTTAACTGGAATTAGCTTAGCAAGGACTGACAAGGTTTCCTAGTGTTTAGTTCCAAACTTATTATAAAAATACAAAATTATGTGCTATTGCTATTTATTGGTAGGTATTTAACAAAATACAATAAAATATAGATATTACTCTTTAAAACTAAGTTTATATCCTGACTTCAGGGATCCTTATGTACTTGAGTTTGAAACCTCTGCTCTCCTCTTCTGCTTTGCTTCTGACTTTATCAACATCTTTGTCATGGCCTGCCTAGGATAAACTCATCACTAGATAAATTCATCACCAGGAAGTTCATCATCAACATTGCCACTCACATTTCATCATTATTCTCAGTTGCTCTTGTCTCTCTAATTGAAGGACTGGAGAGTAGGGCAAAGAACTCTTTCCACAGTCTTCATTTATAGAGGATTTAAAATGCCAGCCATCTCTTCAGCGTTTGGTTTAAACTCCCCCAACATTTTCATCATGCCACCACCAACACCCCCTTCACCTAGCAGTGTCTTCCCTTTCTACTTTCTGGCATTCCTCCTAGCTTCAGTTTCTTTTTGTGTATTGTCTTCCACTTTAAACTGTGAGCTCCTTAAGGGCAGGGACTGTATTTCTTTTTTCTTATTTGTATCCCAATGCTTACCACTGGTCCTGGCATATAGTAGGTGCTGAATAAATGACTATCTTCTATAAAAGAATAGTCTCTCTTCAGCAGACAAATCTTAATTTTTCTCATAGCTATTCCATTTGAATGGATCATTTTTAAGTTGACCATTGGATTGAAAAGTAGGCTTTTCTTCAATTAATGAATAAGAGAAAAGGCATAGGTTTACAAGTATCCATATAATCCAAACATCTACTTCATATGCTTTGTGGGATTCCTCTTTCTTACATGCAGAATCCCATCTCTACTACTCCCCAGTTCTTGCTTACTCCATTTTTACACCTTCTAAGTGATCTGCATTGAGATGATAAAAAAGCTAGACCTTTTCCCCTACCTGGCAACAATTTAATGAGATCTCTTGACTTCATATATTACTAATAATACTAACCTTGACAACACTAACAGAAGACTCTTTTACATTCACTGATGCTCTCTTTGATTGCCTTAAGAGAGGCACAGTGTTCTTGGGAAATGAGAGTGCCACTATACTTTGCCCTGTTCTCTTTCTCTGAAAACTTTTATTTATATGTTTTGACCATTTATCTATTGGGTATGGTTTTGATCTTATATTTATTTTAGTCTTCTACATATCTATACATACTAAGAATCAAACCCTTATTAGAGGTCACTGATATCAAAAGTTTTTTCTCCTCCATTGGGTCACTTCCTTTCTAATCTTGGATGCCTGTGTGTGTGTGTGTGTGTGTATATATAAAAGCTTTTTCACTTACATGTAATTAAAATGATCTATTTTGTCTTTTTAATTGCCTCTATCTCTTGTTTGCTTAAGAATTTATTTCTTCCCCATAGCTACGAAAACTATTTTATCTGTTTCTCTTTAAAATTTTTTATGTTATTATCTTTAATATTCAAGTCACATCCATTTTAAAATTATTGTCAGAATACCATGAAAGATGCTGGTCTAAGCTTAGTTTTTCTCAGAGTGCTTTCCAGTTTCCCAAAAATTCTTAGTAAAAGGAATTCATTCTTTGGTAATTTATATTTTGGGATTTAACAAACACTGATTTATGATTCTTTCAGATTTATCCTGATTAAAGTGGCAGTAGACAGAGTACTGGGCCTGGCAGAAATCAAGGACTTAATAGCTGTGTGATTCTGGGTATGTTACTTAACCTCTGTTTGTCTCAGTATTTCTCAACTGTAAAATGGTTGGTTGTTGTCCTTTGTTCTCAAAGAGGACCAAAATGGCATCACCATGATAAAGTGGTTTCAATGTGTATGACTGTGGCTGATCAGACCAATATGAGCTCAGAATGCTCTACTGCAGATTGGGCACAGAGAGCCCATGTGAACATTTGGGGTGGTTACTCCAAATATGCTCATCCTACTGTACCTTTGTGCTGTTTCAATTCTGCTTTGCTCATAGAACACAACACCTTTTCTGATGTGGGCATGCCCTGCTAAGCAGTTCTGTGCCAGTGTCTCCCATGTCCCACAATCAAATCCAGAGTTATTGAGAGAGACCTTGAGAGTGTCTTTCTGTCACTTCTTCTGACTACCATGTGATCACCTGTTCCATGAGAGTTCTCTATAAAATAGTTATTTTGGGCTCAGTCTCTCCCCGGACTCCGCCATGTTGGGGCTGTTGAGCCGCGCTGCAGCTGCCTCGGCCTCGGGCGCCCTCCGGGGCCTGGGCACCTTGGTGCTGTTGCCCCAAACCCAGACCTTGTTGCGGGCGGCCCCGGCCACAATCCAGCCAGCCTGGGACTATGTGGCCCAGACATCCCTGCTCCCAAGAGCTGGTCGGCCAGCAGGCGCATCGTGGCGGTCATCGGGGCCGTGGTGGACGTGCAGTTCGATGAGGGGCTCCCTCCCATCCTCAACACCCTGGAAGTGCAGGACAGGGAGACCAGGCTGGTTCTGGAGGTTGCCCAGCATCTGGGGGAGAGCACAGTCCGGACCATTGCTATGGATGGCACGGAAGGATTGGTCAGAGGGCAGAAGGTCCTGGATTCTGGAGCCCCAATCAAAATTCCTGTGGGCCCTGAGACCTTAGGAAGAATCATGAATGTGATTGGAGAGCCTGTCGATGAAAGGGGTCCAATCAAAACCAAACAGTTTGCTGCTATTCATGCTGAGGCCCCTGAATTCATAGAGATGAGTGTAGAGCAAGAAATCCTAGTCACTGGCATCAAAGTTGTGGATCTTTTGGCCCCATATGCCAAGGGTGGCAAAATTGGTCTCTTTAGTGGTGCTGGTGTGGGAAAGACGGTATTGAATATGGAACTAATCAACAATGTTGCCAAGGCCCATGGTGGTTATTCTGTGTTTGCTGGTGTTGGTGAACGGACTCAAGAAGTCAATGACTTGTACCACGAGATGATTGAGTCTGGTGTCATCAATCTGAAGGATACCACTTCCAAGGTAGCATTGGTATATGGCCAAATGAATGAACCTCCTGGCGCTCGAGCTCGGGTAGCCTTGACTGGTCTTACTGTGGCTGAATACTTCAGAGATCAAGAGGGTCAGGATGTATTGCTTTTCATTGATAATATCTTCCGATTCACTCAGGCTGGCTCAGAGGTGTCTGCTTTACTAGGCAGAATCCCCTCTGCTGTCTGTTACCAACCCACTTTGGCCACTGATATGGGCACCATGCAGGAAAGAATTACCACAACCAAGAAAGGTTCTATCACCTCTGTGCAAGCCATCTATGTCCCTGCTGATAACTTGACTGACCCTGCTCCTGCCACCACCTTTGCCCACTTGGATGCTACCACTGTGCTGTCCCGGGCTATTGCTGAGCTGGGCATTTACCCTGCAGTGGATCCTCTGGACTCCACTTCCCAGATCATGGACCCTAACATTGTTGGCAGTGAGCACTATGATGTTGCCCGAGGTGTGCAGAAGATTCTGCAGGACTATAAGTCCCTCCAGGACATCATTGCTATCCTTGGTATGGATGAGTTGTCTGAAGAAGACAAGTTGACAGTGTCTCAGGCCCGGAAAATCCAGCGTTTCTTGTCACAGCCATTCCAGGTTGCTGAGGTATTCACAGGACACATGGGGAAGTTGGTACCCCTGAAAGAAACTATTAAGGGATTCCAGCAAATCTTGGCAGGTCAGTATGACCATCTCCCAGAGCAGGCCTTCTATATGGTCGGACCCATTGAAGAAGCTGTGACAAAAGCTGAAAAACTGGCTGAAGAGCACTCGTGAGGAGTCTGCATCTGCCACCCAGCCTTCAATTTTACTTGTCTGAGCACGCTACACAAGAACTTTGGTTGGAAATCTGTGTACTGTGTGAAGAATATTTAAACTTTTGAATAAAATGTACCTCTCACAGCTCAAAAAAAAAAAATAGTTATTTTGGCAAGCATACATTTTGCATTCAAACAACATGGCCAGCCCATCAGAGTTGGGTTCTCTGAAGCATAGTGTGAATGTTTGCCACTTTAGTTCAAGCAAGGACCTCAGTGTCTGTTACTTTATCCTGCCAGGTGATCTTCAGAATCTTCCTAAGACAGTTCAAATGGACATGATTCAGTTTCCTGGCATGGTGCTGGTAGACTGTCCATGTTTCCCAGACATACAACAATGAGGTCAGCACAATGCTTCTGTGACCTTCAGTCTGGTAGTCAGTCTATACCTCTTCCCTCCCAAACTTTTCTTCGAAGCCTCCCAAACACTGAGCTAGCTCTGGCAATTCATGCATCAACCTCATTGTCAGTGTGTACATCCCTGGAAAATATACTACCAAGGTAAGTGAACTTATCCACAGCATTCAAAACTTCTCCATATGTTGTAACCAGTGGTTCCATGTATGGATGGTGTGGTGTAGGGTGTGCTCAGGGGTGATCAGTACCTTTGGTGTGATGGCTTCTGAGCTCTTTTCGAGGCTTTTTCCACCTTCAGTGTCTACCTGTTTCACTCAACTCTCACCTGAGGTTCCAAGAAGCTGCAGAATGCACAGTGGCTACACCCTGATGAAGCATTTTGGCAGATGGACCAAACCAGGTTGAGAGTAACCAAGGGGTCTCAAGTCCATTGGTGAGTTACAGGTGTCTACCCCAAGCATGTGAAGACTTTCCCTGGTGGAATGGGCATATGAGAACAATTCGTTCCAACGTCCATGAAGGCAGCTGAAGCAAGTGGTGTGGAGTGCAACTATAAAATAGGAAGAATAGTAGCCCCTATCTCACAGGTTTGTGCAGATCATTTGAAATATTTGTAAAATACCTGCCATAGAGTTGGCATTTAATAAATGCCTGTTTTGTTCTTTGTAAAGTCTGTTTTCCATATTTTTAAGCCACTTTTAGTTTCCTAATTTGTGCTTTTTAAATAGCTTTCTAAGCATTGAATAGTTCTCTGGCTATCTATATTGTTTTTTATTTCTTTAAATAAAGTTTTATAACTAAACTTAAATAAGTTCTTAGCATTCTTTGGAAAATGGACTCCCAAATATTTTTTGTATTTAATAATTTATATTACATATAATATATATTATATATATATATACTATATTATAATTTAATAATTATTTGGAATGACACTGCCTCCTGGATTCTGTTATATAGGGATGCTTTTGATTGTTTTGGTTATGTGTTGAATCCTTAACTTTACTGAAGCTATTGTCTTATCAGTTCTTTGGTAATTTCCTAGAATTTTCTAATAAATCACTATGTCATCAGAAAATGGGCATAATTTTTGTCTTTTGCCTATGTTTATAACTTTGGTATTATTAGCATTTCAAGAACTGTATCAAGTAATAAGGAAAAAACAGAATCCTTGATTTGTTGCTGTTTTTCAGTTGTATCTGACTCTTCACTACTTCAATTGTAGTTTTCTTGGCAAAGATACTAGAGGGGTTTGCCATTTCCTTCTCTACCTCATTTGACAGATATGGCAAAAAAAAAGTGACTTGTCCAGGGTCACACAGCAAGTAAGTGTCCAAGACTAGATTTGAGCTCAGGAAGATGTCTTCCTGACTCCAGACCCAGCATTCTATTCACGTCACACTGTCCATAGCATCAGCTAGCTGCCAGATTTACTCCTGCATTGATTTGAAAAGCTTGTAGTCTATCTCAAATGTGTATGTGTAGAAATATATTCGTGTGCATATATGTATGTGTATGTATGTATGCATATATACATACATACACACAGACACAG